>CM076576.1:423854859-424463414 GCA_034641835.2 Pinus albicaulis
TTTTTTCACAAGAGAGAAAACGTTGTTTTGAATATATTATATGAAGTAAAACAGTCCATGAAGTCATTACATTTTCACATCTGAAGATTGGAACCCAAATATCCATCCAAAAATGTGGAAGTCCCACCCCAGACAGTGATAGAAAAATACCCCATGTCACATACAGGGACTTGATATTAAACCCAGTAACGGTCCACATGGAGATTATCGACAATCTGATACTCTTTAACTGCTACTCTTTGACCTCTTTAACTGATACTCTTTAACTGCTCTGATACTCTTTGACCTTTTTTCATCCTTTTATCCTTTTTATCATGATATACTGTGGTAAATAGGCAAAAATTTATGTAAGGATAATTTTTTACAAAATTTCCATCATTTCTTCCCACCATTGAACTTCTGGCACTCTGGTCCTTTGCAAATTTCTTAGTGTTTCATCAGCCTCAGTATATCTGAAGAAATTAGGCTGATTTGGGAACAAATGATTTACTTCATGCTCAAGATAAAATAAATTCTCCAATCTGTCATGAAGGTTTTTCCCCGTAGGCAATGCTGCTGTTGATGAACTGGTTGAAGAACTAGCTTGATTATCAGCATATTTGTCCAATTTTTCAACATAACTATCAAGGTCCATTAGCTTATCTTCTGCAACTATAGGACTGGGCAATCCTCTATTTAACAAAACATTCAATCTTTCTCTGAAGGCAATGATTTCTTCTTGCATATCTGAGCACCTTCGTTCTAAATTCTGTACCAGAGTTCTTTTAGTAAAAACTTTCTTTATTTCCATAATTGTTCCGGTCCTGTCCTGAATACCAATTTCTGCAAGTTGATTCTTAGTCTGAGTATTCAAAAAATGTATAAGTCTATTGGCCTCTTCTGGCATATTTCCCAACTCTTGTCTTGATCGCTCAATCTCATCCAGAGCCAATTTAACTAAGTTATTCTGTTCATCCATTATTTGAATTGAGAACCAAACATCCTTTATTGATTGAATGATATTATCCCAAAGAATTTCATTTATTTCTTTTAAAGGTTTCTCCAATGTGAGATCCTTTTCCAATGCTTTGACTGTTTTTTCTAATTTGTTCACTTCTCTTGTTTTATCAGCAATACTCATTTTTGAAAGATCATATTTATGTTCTAGAGTGGCCAATTGTTCCTTTGTTTTGTGAAGCTCTATGGCCTGAATGTTCATATCTTCCATTGACTTTGTTAATTCATCAGTGTTCAAATTTGCAGTGTTGCTCTATGACAATTCTGTTGGCTGACCTGTTGTTGCTGTACCTGTCACTACTCCTGCTGTAGATACTAGAATATTTGCCTGCTTATCTTTTAATGCATTCTCAAGCTCTTTTTCAGTTGCAGTAAGTTGCTCATTCAATTTTAAGAGAAAATCCATTAGTTCTTCCTCAGAATTTTGTTTTATGATTTCTGCAGTCTGTGGATGTCTTGAGGCCGGTAACTTTAATTGTTTTCTCAGAGCTGCAATATCATCATCTTTTCTCTTGATCAAAGCTTCAATACCTTTCACATCTTTAGGATTATGACCCAAACCAATGATTATTTCCTCTAAAGTTTTTATTCTATTATCCTTAGCCTGGGAGGAGGCTTTTTCAAGCTGCAATTGTGTATTAGTATTATCCAAAGAATCCTGCAACTTATGGGTCATCATTGATTTATCCGTCAGAGTAGAATAAATCATATCACTTGTTTGCTTGTGTAGCTCAATTTGATCTAAAGGATGGATATCCTTTGCTAAGACTTCAAAATTAGTCCTAACGTAATCTACAGCTGTCTGAGGCTACTGCACCTTGGGCTTCAAATGGCTCATTAACATCTTACCCTGTTGGATGTCATAAGCTGACATCAATCTTTCTTGAATTTTCGGAGCCATATTCAAAAATTGGTTGTACACTTGAAGTCTAAGTGGATTGTTCCTGGCCTTTATATTGATGAATGTTCTTTTGATGTCCCAGGCAGTTTTTACTGGAGGTTTGAAAGAAGATATTTTTGCACTTGGTTTCCTCTATATTCCCTGTTTTTAAAAATTAGTGGATGTCCCACTACCTGTATCTGTTTGCTGACTGTCTTCTCTTCCCTGGCTGTCAGGGATTTCCTGAAATGATTCATCTTCTAGAAGGGGAGTTATTTTTTGCCTTTTAACATCTTGCTGTTCAGAAAAGCCACCAATAGGAGTAGCTGTTTCAGCCTCTCTCTTTTGTCCCTTTTCTATATTCAGAGGAGTTTGTAAAATAGAAATTTATGGCTCACTGATCTGAGTAGGAGGAATTTGTCCTTGACCTTGTTCTTTAGAAGTCTCTGGTTGCGCTGTCATTATGAATTTTTCAATTATTTGTATATCAGGCTCCTTTTCTTTTCCTTTAGATTCTACTGCTACTGTACTAATCTCCTGCAAATTTTGTTGTAAAGTCCTGGCTGAAGAAGATTCCTGGACCTGTCTAAAATATTCTAGGTCAAGTATCTTTTCAAGATATTTCATTACATTTTCAACATTGACCTGCTCACTATCTTTTTCAACCAATGTCCCTTCTGTCCATTCATCCATATTAGCATATTGTTCTATTTCTGGGATTCTTTGATGCATGTATGGTGACAGTTTATTTTTTATTCTTCTATCACAGATAAAGTTGTTTGGATCATAAGGCACCCATTAGAAACTCTTTTGTAGTCTGAGATAGTCTTCTAAAATCCTTTCGGCTTCCTTTCCAGCTTCCCTAGAGTTACAAATGAAGGGACCTAATTGGCTCTTGATCCTGAGTTGAGCCTTTTTCTTTGCATTGCAAAAATGAATTATATCTGAATTATTCATCTACCTGAAATATTCTAATGCAAAGAGTCTCATTGGGACATACTTGGGTAGTTTGAATGGGAATAATTCACATCCATATATCCTGATCTCTGTGTAGTTTTGATATAGGTACCAGTCACCTATCTTGTAATTCTTTGAGAGCTGAAGGATTTTCTTGATTTCATTGTTAATTCTAGGAGGAGAGACTCCTGTCAACAAGGTAGTTGCAGGATGAACAAAAAGGTCGACAAACTCATTATAGGAATAAGGAGAATCATAGGAATTGTGAGTAATGTTAGAGTTAGAAATATTAAATTGCTCATGACATTTTCAGTTACCTCTGAAAGCCATAGCTGGACTAATGGCGAGGGATTGAATTATGAATGTGTAGTTTGATATTAGTTTACTTTCTGCAAGTTAGATATCAGGTTACTCAAGTTGTTTATGGTTACCTCCGAAAATCATAGCTGGACTAATGATGAGGGATCAGAAGATAAGTTGATGTAATTTGATTTAGATTTACTTTGTTGCAACTTTTAGATTTCTTTAAGCATAGTTTCTTTTGTGTTTGAACAGCAGCAAGAATAATGAGTTTCATGATCAGTATTTCATTGTTTGTTTGATTAGAGTAGTGATGCAATTTCATTTTCTTTGAAGAATTATTTTTGTCATTGTGTGTTTTTAAAATTCTTTTGAAGTTTGGAAAATCATTAGAAAGACATTGTTGTCTTGAATATTTGTCTCCATACTTGTTTTTCATAATTTCATAAAAAAATCCAAAAACGACCAAAAAGTAAGAGATAGGTTATCTTGCACATATAGTGCGCCACACTTCATCAGCTTACGAATCCTGGATTGATAAATTAATGTAGCAATTTAGGACACACTAAATTGACCAAACAATTACATCACCAAATTACTCAATTCATTAGCCTACTGCACTTTTGTTGCGTTTCTCGAAACTTCCTGCGCTTTTGTTTTGGAGACATAAGGAGGAAAAGAACAGGTGAAAACTCCATCTCAGTATTTCAAACAACTTCAAACAAGTGGGCCGATTACAAATCCTTGCTTCAGTCAATTTCTTCACAAAATCGATAAACTCCTTCCCTAGGGTTTGTTGTTGCGCTTTTGCGATTTCATTTTTTTCTTCACTTGATAAGGAAATTTCCTGGTTTCTTGGCCTATACATCCATAATATCCTTCATTAGACACTCCCTACCATTCCTCTCACTTTATTTCACTCATTTCATCAATTTCCCACACAAACCCTAGCTAGTTGCTCCACTTCTATACTAGGGATGTGTTTTCCCTCTTTTGCCACCTTTTCCCTCATTCAAATTAAGAAGTTACACTTTCATTGTGTTCCCAAAAAACTTCCATACTCCCCATAATTTTTTCAAAATTTTTCTTGCCCTACATCCCCTCCATTCCATACTCTTAACTTGTTGTGTTTTCTCCCTTGTTTTGCAACTCAAGTCCCCTTACCTATTCTTGTGTGAAACTAGGGTTTCTTGTCATAAGTGAGGTCAAACATGGAAGAGAATAGTGAGAAGAAGAAATTCATAGGAGGATAGATCTCAATATATGAGCCTATCATATGAAGGAGGTCAATGCATCAGATTTTATAAGTAATTGGAAGAGGTAGGTTGCCTAGGGTTTTGAAGGAAATTGAAAGAGGTGGATTATAATCATGATATAACAAGGTTTTTTTCCCTTAATTTCAAAATATATCATGCGATCATAGAAGCGGTGAAATTTTAGGTATCAAAAGAAGTAGGTGATTGGCATGATTTTTAAGGTTTTATGGTCATTTGCTGCACACAAGGACAATTTTACTTCAAAATCAGTTTATGAAGTAATGGAGATGAATTTTACAAAATTCAAAGAGGTTTGTGTAAATAACACACCAAATAAGTAAACCTCATTTTTTTTATGTACAAGTGTTATTACTTGGGAGATATGCAGCAAAGTTTGAAGCATATTTTTCATAAAAAACAAATTCTCCAGTTTAATTGCCTATTTTAGCCATTATTTTGGGGCACAAATTCTGAGAAGATGGGATTGAATTTCAAAACACGGACAGAGGTTTTTATTAAAAACAACCTTATATAAAAAATAATCTCCAATTTTTGTAAAAAGTGTTATGGTTAAAGAGAGATCACTCCATATTTGACCCCTATTTTTACAAAAGATGCAAAAATTTGACCCTACAGAAATGCAGCGAGTGCTCGCTGCACTTTTTTCTATAGGATCCAAATGAATATTGAAAATCATGTGGAGATGTATTTTGGTTATTAAATTATAGAAATATACTTGGGGTTACTTTTCAGTTCATGGATTTCATAAAAATGTCAAAAAACACCTATTTTCCACCCTTCTGCCATTGTTTTGAGTCGCTCGCTGCGCTTCTGGAGTAGTTGTGTTCTATTCAGTTTTGAGGTGTTTTAGAGATGTATTTTTGGTGAATTTAAGCTTCAAAGGTGTAGTAGACATCCTAAGATACCTGTACCAGAGTTAAAAAAAAATCAAAAGGTCCCTCAAAGTCACCAAAACATCTTTCCAAAGTTTGTTGCGCTTCTGCTGCCAGACGTTGCGCTTTTGTAATTTTTCACTGTGTTTATGGGTTTTGAAGATTTTTTTTGACAGGTGGAGGTCAAAATTAAAAATTTTCAATCTAAAAAAAAAATTGTTATTTTTTTGATGGCTAATAGGTCTATTTATGATCATATTTTTTAAATAATATTATGTTCAATAACTTGAGACAAAAAATCAACTTGTCAACTAAAAAGGGGGAAAGCCATTTCTAACTCCCCTAGAATTAGGCTATGAGTCATTAGGTGAATTAATTAGTTGCTTTAGATTAGGATTCGACCCCTAGAGGTGGAATCCTATTTTATTTTCTACCTGTACTCAGAATTAAGTCATTGAGAGGGTTGGATATCTGAAGTTCACACTCTTTTGGCACTAGTGTATTTGACGATTTCCAGAAGGAATTTACAAGCAGTTGCAACTATTTTTGCGGGATTCTTGTGATGTGGTTAGTGAAAGTTTTTTTCTATATTTTTAGGCTTATGCATCTAATGATCAATATGTTCAATCAACCATCTACTTTCTTCCTATGCTCTATCTTTTAAGTTTAGAAACATAAATCATTCTTTTATGTTTGTTTTTGTTTAAGATAAGAATCTAAGTGTTCCATCCTATGAGATAAGTGAATTCATATGATCACTTAACTTCTTATATGTTTTTCTTCTTACCACACTATAATGAAAAACCAATTGTGTCAGTGAATCACATCTACCTTACCTCATGATATGTCTGTGACTGATCTTTTTTGGATATCTCGTCTAGTTTCCAAACGCGGTGCTTCTTTGTCCAGAAAACCATAATTAAACCTAAATCAAAAACCCTATTGAGCTTATAACTAGCCTAAAATTATTATTCTCTAGTCAATTCCATCAATTATGAGCTTGGTTTGTGGTTACCTCTTTGGTTTCCTTTCTCGACCTTGGGAAACTAAGGAGCCCTAACAGGTTGCAACAGAGTGGCCAAAGGATCTTGAAGAACATGAAAAAACACCTCTTTTGATGACTACATGAAATCAACAAAATAATCTTCAATAATATAAAGCATTACCTCATCTTTAAAACGAGCAAAATGATAAGAATTATCCTTGTTTTTAGCCACTATATTGTCAACAACAAAAATATCCACATCCACAAGGTCTTCAACAATATGATTTTCTTTATAATTTTCCTACAATCCTGGGTGGCTATTACATGGAATGATTTCACTATCTAGAGCCTTCATGTATGCAAATTCAAAACTTTGATTCTCACAGACTTCTTCTTGAAATAATAATTCAAAAAATGAATGGGTTGAAGAACAACTCAAAAGAACATCCTGAACTTCTACTTCGTCACTTAACAATTGACAAGGCTGTTGAATATACCCATCAAACTCAAGAGATAAAACATGAGATTCTTTATCAACAATACTAACTGCTTCATTTCTAGTTAAAGGAGAAAAAAAATTCTGCTATAAATATTCCTGAAAACAAAATAAGTTTCCATCACCCGTATTTTCAGACTCATATCTAGCTGAAAGGGAAGACCTTTGACTGGAGAAAGAATCCAAGTAATTAGCTATCAGATGATCAAAAACCGAAGAAGGCTACTATAATCTTTGGATGAAGGAGTCTTCAATATAACAATCAATAGGGTCCTTAACTATATCTGAAGGTTGTTGCCAAGTTATGCTCGCTTTAGCTTGCTCTTTTGCTTTCCTAGAGATATTATAATTTTCTCTTAGCAATTCAAATATAGCACAACATAAATTTAGAGAGTTATCATCAGTAAATTCATCATTTTATTCATGTTCAAAAATATAAGACTGCTCACCTGATTCAATACTTTCATCATATTCTTCATTGCTCTCATAAATGACATATATAGGAAGATTTCCACAAATTTTTGAAATTGAAATCCTCTTGCTAAGAACATGCCACTGAGTGCTCTACAAGACTATCTTCAAATGAATAAATAAAACAACCATTTTGTAGCTTATGGTGCCATAAATAAATAAACTTTCCTTCTTCTATCAAATCTATTTGGGGAGGAATTATTCTTTGTTTCCCTCTAACATCAGTTTTATTTTGCATTGTGAATGTGTCCATCAACCTTTCCATGATTTTCATCAATGCATCCAGCTTAACATTCGACAATGGAGAAAAATCTTCCTTAACCACTTCCCTTCTTTCAACTTCCATTTTGGCTTTTTTGATCAACAAATTTTCTTCCACATCAACAACGTTTTTCTGCATATCCTCCAAAGTGGCGGGATTCCTCTCTCTGAGAAAATAGACAAGATCAACATCAAAACCATCTGGATAATGAAGCATAGCCAATCCTAGGGGAGGCTTTACATTAGTAGGCACGGAACAATATACACTATTGAATCTGGTTGAGAAATCTTGGACTGTCTCACAAGGTTGCCTCTTTAGATTCTGATATTCATCCATATTCTGAAAAGGGTTCTTCTTAATTTCCCATCTGTCAAGGAAAATGTGTTCAAACTATTGGCAATTAGGAATGATTCCAGATGCCAAACTTCTACACCAGTTCCTAACTTCTCTTGAAATAATTTGAGTGAACAACCTCAATTTGACATCTTCATGATCTACTTTCTCAAGGTCAATGAAGTTAATGATTTTTTCTACATGCTTCCTTGTTGTGATCTTACCTATACCATCAAATTGAGGTAGCCTCTGACCATAATTATGTGGTAACTCATGCAAAGGGGCTGGTAGATTTAATGGGGCATACTGGGCAACATCCATGGCTGAGGTCTGAGATGTGGTTTTACTATTTGGACTATGATTATCGTTTTTATCTTGTTCAGGACAACCAATACAAAAAGTAGATTCATTTGTATCTTTAGTAGAATTATATACACTGCTAGAAGGGGACTCATGTGGAAATTAATAGTCTACATTCAGATTTAGCAAATAGAATAAAACTCTTTTGACATTTTCAGGAAAGGACATGAAGCAATTGATACAATATAAAATTATATTCTTCAAAATATTCAACTTCAAGTACCTTACTCTCACACGTTGGTCTTCCATCCTTCTACTGACAAGGCATGTTCTTCTTTAAATCTAATTTGAATTTTTTTGGAGTTGCAAGGTGAATGGCTTTGTCTTTTTTATGTCTAACTGTTGTCCACCATTAACAACCAAATCTGAAACTTTGAAGATCTTTCTCGTGGAAGATGAAACCTTTTTCTCCCCAAAAATGGCGCCAATATGTTAGCACTCCATAAATTTCTCTAGGATGAGGAGAGAAATCCCAGAGGTAACTAGAAACCTCTTTGGGTTGTGAGACTAGTCTTCTCCAACCGGAGGGGGCTCCCTCACTTGATAAACTTAAAGGTAAGAGACTTTGAAACACAAATTTTTACAGATACCGGATCTGAAGAGTTCTTTAAAACATCTTGTTGGAAATTGATAAAATTTTTGAAATATGGTGTTGGTGTAGGTGACCAAAAAATTTTCCAATAATATCTATGCATAAACCTAGTCATCACAAAGGTCTGCTCTTGATACAAATTTTGGAGAAATAAAGAGTTATGTAGTATAGTGGGAAAAAAGTGAGATATTGATCTGACATACACTCATGAAATGATGCTTAAAGGAAACAGATGATAAATAAAGAGGTAACGTGCTCCATTTGTAACTTAAACATCAGACTATAGTAAAACTAGAGAAAAATTATTTTAATTCTAGAATTACTTAATTCTTCCTCCAAATTTAAAGAAAAAATTAACATAAGAAAAACACAAGAACAACACAGATCCAAAATGCCATACAAAAGTATCATCTACAAAGATTATTGGGAAAATATGTGCATTTAAAGCCTTTCTTTCATTAAATTGAAATCACCAAACAATACACCAAAGACCCCAAGTCAATATCAATACTATCCAACCCTCTTTACATTCTATTTTTCATCTTATATAGACATACATAAGATATCAAAAAGTGTTTGGATACAGTGTATCCTCAATCCATGAATTTGATTGATCTAAGCAAAAAAGAAGCAACTTAGTACTAATTACAATACTTTTTCTTAAAAGATAAAAAAACAAAAAAACAATGATCATTATCACTATATTTAAAATCTAAATATCTTAACTAGTTTCCAAATTTTCGAACCATATCCATCATATAGAAAAAAATACAGAAAAGGTAAAAAAGTTGGCAGTGAACTGGGACTACTCTGTGTATTGGCTGGGTAGCAACTAGGTAGCGTGCTCCATTGTCATATTTCCCTTTCAAAACTGACATGTGGTTGCTGACTAGAAGTATGAGCTGGTTTCCACCTTTTCTACACATTCTTCCTTTCAATCTCTGACAAATGGCATGTTCATATCACTTGTGAAGCCCTATAGTCAGGGGATGCGCAGTGGCTGCGTAGCTAGATTTCAAATAGGAACCTTGCCTCCTTTATGCCATCAAAATTCATGAAAAAAAAGAACAGTATTGTAGGCCCCTTAATATGCCCATAACCATCCCAACATGATAACAAAAATACTCACAACCTTCATGAAAAAAACGAAATGAACAACAAATACATAATTCCACCATTAAAACACTACGAAAATAGTTCCTGAAGAAACGCTTGTACCTCTAAAAATATTACATATGTGTCAAATTTGAAGGAGTTTATTATATATGAACATGTTTTGAACATAATTTTTTCTTATTTTCTCTAACTTCTTCCCCATCTCAAAATAAATTTCTCTGCAAAATCATTCCTAAAATAGGAAATTTGACAATCTGAAACATAGGCCTTGAAGATGTATTTGAAACTTCCAACCCATGAAACCTTTGCAAAACCTAGAAGAGGTTATTGTACTTTGATCCGTTCTTGAGAAACACCTCCTTTAGTTTCCCAAATTTTTCTTCCATGTGGTCGGAAGCTGTTTTACAAAGATATGTCTTAAATGGGTTTTTTGTGCAACAATGGGCAACACAATACTTTAAACTGACACTGAATTTTAAATTGAATTTCAGGACTTTGTGACAATTTATATGTATCACATGGAAAACTCATAACCGTGATTTCTCATGACCTAATGCTATTCCAAAATTGAACCCAATCACTGAATGAATAGACACATGACAATGTTATAGACACATGCCACTCGACCTTGGGATAGCGATAACATTTGTTAGTTCAATTTATTAAAATATTGTATACTACGTGAATTAAAAACACTGATTTGAAAAACACCAAAATACTAATCCTAAAATAATCAAGGAAAAATAAAATTGAGAATTTATTGGTGCATTTTTCAACATTCAATGTAACCTTTCACATTTTGCAATTAGACTAATGTTTACATTCTTGCAAGTAGAATAAAATTTACATTCTACAAGTAGAGTAATGTTTCCATTTCTGCAAGTAACATATATTTTACATTCCTCCAACTAGGGTTATCATTTATGATTGAACAAGTAGCATCTCCATTCCTTCTACAAGTAGAAGAATATTTCCATTTTTACAAGTAGAATAGAAATCTCCTTCTTTCTGTAATTTTCTTCCTTGAGTCAATTGATAGAGTGGTCTTTGTATTCTTTGTTCTGGCCCATTTCTTGAAGGTGGCATGAGGATAACTTAACCTATTTCACATATAACATTGTCACCTCTTAAGTTTCTATGAACCCTGTGTTGATAATTAAAGTTGGGAGTTGCAACACTCTTGTTGCAATATTGAGGCTCATCAGTTGCTTTGAATACAAAGAGATTATCACACTTATTTAGCTCTAGTTGTACTAACAATAGTTTAAAATGATTATTTTTATGGTTTCTTGATGCCAAAAAATCGAAGACTTGTAAACTATTTTAAACTAAACTGCTAAGTTTTTTTTTATTCTTGTATAATGGTTTCTTGCTATACTTAATCTATGATTATCAATGTAGAACCCTTGAAAACAACATAAAGGTTTGAAATTATAGTAGATTATAGAACCACACTTTATTTATTGGATTTGTTCTACTAGATTTATCATCACAAATAATGCACTTGCTTTGATATTTCCTCTTATGATTCCTTTCAAGTATCTTCAACAATATTTTCCATTTTTTTTCTTCTTATTATTATGTCTATATGTCACCATGTTATCATATTTTGTTCATGTTTATGATTTTTTTCTTTTCCCTGAAATTTCCTATAAAAAAAAAGTTGCATTGGTCGAATTTTATATAATCTCAACAATTTTTTGTGGTGTTTAACAAAGAATTAACACAAGTAATACTACATCAAAATATAATGTTTCTAACCTCAAGCTTGAATAATATTGGTGTTAGCCTCATAATTCATTTTTTCTTTCACATTAGAACCATTATGCTCAATCTTTGGACATTTTACTTCCTCCCAAGTGTTTCTTCTAGCAGGAATTCCCACACCATGGTTAAGAAAATTTTGATAAACAAAAAATCCTACTAGTTTCCTTTGAGTAGATATCATATGACCAGATTCATATTTTGAACTATAACCTTTCCTTAAGTTTAAGAGAGAAAAGGAAATTTGCATAACATCATACGTTGATATACTTTTTATCATTAAAGAAGAAAATAGGTAAGGTAAAGTTAAAGAACCATTTTACTCTTTGGAATGAAATGCAATGAATCTACATCCAATCTCTACATACAACACTTTAATGAAATACATAGGAGTGATATAAATAAGAAAAAAAAGTCTCATATTCACAACCATAACTTGTTGAAGTTTGCAACAAGAAATAGTGAAATTGGAATCCAAAAGCAACATGACAGCACCTACACTAGTGTGGGACCACAGGTCATGTAATGATGGGTCCTAGCGATACATTAGTGCGCAATTCAATTTATTTAATAAATTGGAAATGTGTCTAATTTAATTATCCCTTAATTAAATTGGACAATAAATTGTAATCTTATCTCATGAACACTTGTAATAGTTAACTGAGTGTGATAAACTCAGTTAGCTCATGAATTTTGAGTTGAGGGTGGTTGGTGAGGCATGCAAAGTGATTCTATGTGCTTTAGAGTTCAAGTTGCAGTTAAGTGCATGATTTTAATGCATGAGAAATCAGTTAACTCTATTAAGTGAGTTAAAGTCAGTTGGACTAGTTGTAACTGTTTGTTGCACTAGTGATAGATCAAGTGAATTAAATAAGATTTAATTCACATGCAGTGATCTGCCATGCAACTAATGATTTACTATTAATACCTACATGCATGTCAGTTCCAGTGGAGACCTAGTTGAGACAAATGTTAGAAGGAAGTTGATTATCAATTTTATTAGCAAACTTCCCAGATGTAGTTAAAACATTACAGGATTTCCCATGATACTTGCACATTTGAGAAAGGTTGAAATTCCTAAGGAATAGGGATTTCATTCCTCATGAATTGTGTGAGAAAGGCAGGCTGAAGACATGCCGAGAATTGGATAAGTGTTGGACCAATTTTGTCTAGATCAGTGTGAGACGATAGGCGGAGCACAGTTGAGAAAGGTTGAAATTCATAAGGAATAGGGATTGCATTCCTCATGAAATCCGTGAGAAAGGAAAGATGAAGAGAAGCTGAGAATTGGCTAACTGTTGGCCCAATTTTGTCTGGATCAGTGTGAGATGATAGGCAGAGTGCAAGAGACTTTTGTGAGAAGAGGGCATTGTAATTGTTTCATGATTCCTCGGTGAATATACATATAAGATAGAGGGGTTTTGAGAAGCAAGCTTTCCCCGAGAAAATATCTATGTTGTGGTTTTACTTGTTTCTTTCTGCACATATTGCAATTGGTGATCGTGTTTATTTTCTGCAATTGATTTGTAGAAGGATTCAGTATCTAGATTTAGTAAATTTCTTGATCGGATTGAATCTATAATTTCTACATGGAATCAGAGCACAATAAATCACTATAGTGGAGGAGAAGTTGATTTTGTGACTGAACAGAATTCGACTTTGCAAAAGTATTCTTGGTGCGACAAGCAGATCAAGATCAAAATGGCTTTCAATGGCTTGATATTGGAGTATGCACTTGAGGCTAGTTCCAATTATATTGTGTGGAAAGACAAGATGGAGGCACTACTAGAGGATAATGGGTTGAAAGAATTCATTGATAATGGCATTCTCAAACTTGCTGCAGCAGATGCCACAAATCTTGATGCTTAGCAAAAGAAGGTGGCAAGGGCTAGGAGGATATTATTGGAGGGAGTACGAGATCAAATTGTCTCAATTATCCATGGAAAAGTGACTCCATAAGCAATGTGGAAGGCTTTGACAGATCTATTTCAGAGCAGCAGTGACCACAGAAAATTGGCACTGAAGGACAAGCTCAGGAAAATCAAAATGGAGAAAAGCGACATTATTCTGGAATACTTTACCAAGTTTTTCTAATGTCGAGATGAGCTTTGGAGTGTGGAAATTACTATCGCGGATGATGACTTGGTGAGCCTAGATCTTCTATGCCTTCCTAAGAGTTGGCATAGTTATCAGGACTCTGTCAATGGGAGGGAGAAGCTGCCAAATTGGGAACGACTTTGGTCGTATTTTGTGCAAGAAGAATTCAGGCGGAATACCATGGATAGATCTTCATCTAAGACAGATTATGAAGAAAATTGCACCTTGGTTTGTAAGGTGAAGAAGGGGAAGGGAAAGAAATCCTATTCCAAATTTAAGACCAGCGAGGAAGGCAAGGAGTGTGACCTATCAAGAGTGAAATGTTTTCACTTTCACGAGCATGGATATTATGCCACTAATTGTCCAAAAAATAAGAAGAACAAGAAGGCTTAAGGATCTAGATTTGGTGAGGCTTTGGCCTCACAATTTGAGCTTGAATTCTTACTCACTGCATGCATGGTGTCAAGTGCAATGGGATTGGTGTGGTACTTGGATAGTGGTGCATCCTTTCACGTGATGGGAGACAAAGAAATTTCCAGTATCTTGGAGGAGAAGGACCTCCAGATGCATATCGAAATGGGTGATGACGTGTGGTATAGTGCGACCAATATTGGTACGGATACCTTCAGGAGACGGTCAGGTATACCCTTTCTATTAAAATATGTAATGCATGTACTAGGTGGTGAGCCTTGGTATTGCACCAAGAGTGATACAACTCCCAGGGGCTGCCCTACTTTACTTTATCAACCTGGGGTTTGTACAAACTTTGAGGTGACAATGCTATATGCACAATAGATGCATTATAATCATGTCATCCTCTTCCACTCTACGAAAGGGTGCTACTTCTAGGGGTTCTCAGTGAAGTCTGTCACACTTCAATGAAACTAAAATAAGTTGCAAAAAGGAAATGGCAGAAAGGAAACTAAACTAAATTGCTGAAAGGAAATGATAGGAAAGAAACTAATTTAAATTGCATAAAGGAACTGACGGAAAGGGAACTAATTTAACTTGCTGAAAGTAAATGGCAGAAAGGAAACTAATTTAATCTACAAAAAGGAAATGACTTAAAAGAAACTAAACTAAGTTGCACCTAGCTAGGCCAATCGGCTAAACACACCCTACTCATCCTTTGATATATTTACCATTCTATCATGCTTCTAACCATGCAACTATTAATGATAAGCTAAATTTTACAAAGTATGGCTTGCAGTTTGGAGGAAAACGGGATAAAAGTGCTAATGGAAGGCTCACCACATGAAACAAGGCTTAGAGATGGAAAGAGGAGGTTTAAACCTTATTAAAAATTTATAGCGCAAAAACCCTTTGGAGTGGGAGGCTTTTAGAATTGCGATGGCAGACCTACGATGCAGGGACGAAAGTGCGATATGCGATATCACAATCGCAATATCGCAAAGTTGGAGGAGTAGCGGAAGTAGTGTTTGGGACCAAGAGAGAAATGTGAAATGCGATGGGGTACAAAATGAAAAATGTGAAATGTGACAGGATAAAGACAACAGAATGTGATTTTCGATTTGCAGTGTGGCAGAGTAATGAGCAATATCGCAATCGGCGTTTGGAACGGTAAGTCTTAAAGGGAAAATGGAAAAGGTTGTGAAATACGAAATGTGATGGGTGACATGACAGTGGGACCAGTGGCAGAGTATGACAGTGATATCACAATTGGCATTGGTAGTGGTAGGTGTTAACAGGAACCAAATAAAAACTTCTATTTGCGATTTTCCATGTGGTGGAGTATGGATAATGTCACAATCGGCATCAAGAGTGGTAAGTATTAACGGGAAACAAATAAAAAGTGTGATTTTCGATTTGGGATGAGTTTGATGACGTGGCAAAGTATAGAAAATATATCACAATTGGTGGATAGGATCGGTAAGTATTAGAGGGAAAAGGGAAAATGTTGCAAAATGTGATTGCGAAAAGGGATTGCAGTAAGTTCGAAGGAAGGGTAAAGGTCAGGTTCCAATATTTAAAGCGTTTTCGAGCATAAACTGTAAGTAGTAAGGTGGAAAGATAAAGTGCAAATAGCAATTAAGAATGGAAAAAGAAAGGAGCGAAAGGATTCTATGATGGCTGAGAGGCGATAAGCAGGAAAGTCAAGGAGAGAAAGGGTGGACGAAGACTTTTGATGCTTTTCAAGAATTTTGTGAAAGAAAGAGAAACATCTACAATAAAAGAAGGAGGGAAATGGAGGTGCAAAAACAGTGTTCAGGCATGAAAACAGAGATGGAAAATGAAGTGGGATGGCTTGATGAACTCTCTGGGGCTTTTGATGCTTATTCCTGCAAACAAACCTGTGGATTCATGCATGGAAAAAATAGACAAAATGCGTGATAAAAACAGTGAACAGAAAGCATTTTTTGGCCTGTGGGAAGGTCAACCCTACTCGAACTCTATTGATAGAGATGAGAGGGGAAGGCTTGACCACAACTTTTGGATTTTTCCTCTACTCTATTACTCTCATAAGAAAATGAATAACTACAACAACAAACTGAAAGCAAAAAAACTAAACATGAGTGAAACTATCAGAAGCGGATCTAACTAAATGGTAGAAGAAAAACTATCTAAATGACAGAAAGGAAAGAATGAAAACAATAGAGAATCTGAGGCACATGGGTTGGGCCCTAACCCATGAGCCCAACTCTCTGGAACTAAATCAGTAAAATGAAGTCTGTCTGCTCATTTCAGGAAGAGAATAGCCTTGCTACATTTTTTAAAGTTTTATCATTGAGTACAGTAATAAAAAGCTTAATAGATTGCAAAAAAAGTTCTGAATAGCACCCCATCCCCCAAAATTGACCATCATTAGCTCCTTATCAGCTTTATTTATTTTGCAGGGTAGCTACCAACAACCCCCTTGAAAATAGTGATTGAGTCCACTTTGACTCCAAGTAAACCATAGATTGAGTGTACTTTGGTCTTCAAGTTGCTTGGCTACCTTTGATAGTTAAGGAGGGTGGACAACCCCCTTGAATCTCTCCAAGATTTCTCAATAATTTCTTGATATTGCGCTCATTTATTCTTCAATCTTGATCTTCCAGTGGCAGGGAGAAAGTCCCTAAATTATCTTCTTCTCCAAATCTGCATAATCTGCCCAATATTCTCACAATATTCTACAAAAATAACCAATATTAGGCACAAATATGCAATTACCTTTAATGCTTCCTAAGAACATATTAAAGCATAAGAAAACATTATTAAGTGTAGAAGGATATATTTAATATATCTTTTTATGTGCATAAGGAAGGTAGATGGGCCTAATAAAGGTTAGATGGGCCTTAATTTATGTCTAATTTAGAGGCCCATCATCACCCCCCTACTGAAACTATTGCTCATCCTCTGAGAAACCTATCCATCCTCCTTGCCTTCTCGTTCTTCCTGCACACTGGTTTATCTCATTTTCTATTTATTGGCCCATGTGCTGCTCCTCCTGCTAATCTTCTTGTTATTCTTCTTGCATTTCTTCTCATAGGTGCTTCATGGAGGTCCTCAAATGCCTTAAGAAAATCTGTTTTTCATGCTAAGAGGTTGTGGATCCACCTTTTATTTTATTTTATTCTTTCTTTTTTTTGTAATTGCATGCAGAATAAACTCACAGTTGTTTTTTCCGTGAACTGAGTTCACCCTTGGTTTCCCCTTGGCACTCCTTGTCTTCCATTACAATGAACTGCTTACTACCCACTTTCTCAAGTCCTTTTTACTTTTGTCTTGTCCCTCTTCTTGGTGGAAAAAGTGAGGCTAGTCGCTAGATAAGGCTGAGGTTGTTCTACTACTGATTTTCGCTATATAAACAGCTTTCCTTATCACACTTTTTAAATGTTTTATTAAGCTAAAATAGATTCGAAGAAAGAATTAGATGATTGCATACCTGAGCCTTACCATTGATTTGTTTTTGCAGGTGATATTGAAGCTACTGTTGAAGCTGGTGCTGAAGCTACATGTGATAATCTGCTTGAGGTCCTTTTGGAGCTTCTAAGCATAGGAGGAGGAAGTCCAAGTTTGACTACCTTTGACCAAGGTCTTGAACAAGTTTTCTTTTTGCGCCAACTTGTTGTTTTCTGCTTGCAAAGGTTGGAGAGCACCTGCATTCGTTAGAGAGAGATACATGCAGAAATGATTTTTTTTTTAAGGCCTACTAGCTGCCTTAATGAGGTTTTCAACTGGTAGGTCTGCCTAGGTACCTCAAAGGATGTTTTCACCTAGGATCTTTTATTTTTCTCTTTTTTTGTTTTTCTTTTTCAACCCAAATACCGCCTCATGGAGGTTTTAAATGAGTGAGCCAATCCCAAATGCCTCAAAAGAGGTTTCCACCTGATATTTTGTTATTTTTACCTTTTTCTTTTTTTTCTTTTTCACTTTCCTACTCTACTTGAAAAAAACAAAACCTTTTTCAAGTATATGAATACTTCCAATGGGCCATGTACACATCAAGGTGACAGATAAAATCACGTGCACACTTGGAATACATGCTTTGACATGTACCTAAATATGATAGATGAATTGATTTGACTGGGATTGTATCAAGTATTATTGGAGAAGAGTATGTTGCTACAACTTAATGACTGTTTGGAACCATATGTCAATATAGCTATGATGTGCCTGGTCCACTTGCTGAGTTGGATCACCTTGGATGTACAATTCTATTATGACATTCAAATCTTCCTCTCTTGTTGATTGTTCTCTTGAACACATGGAGGAAATGCTGGTAAACATGAGGAAACTTTCTCAACATTTGATTTTGATGTCAGTTCTTCATCAAGTGCAACCCTTGATCTTTTGATCTCCTCATTTAGATATTCTTCTTCTTTATGTTGTCCTTCAATGACATTATGAAAATTACTTCTTTGCAATACCTTTCTTGAACTAAGATGAATTCCATCTAGATCAAGAGGATATGTTTGGAAGTGTTGTACCTCAACATTGTAAGTGAGCTGAGATACTTCATTGTATGGGTTTGTAAATGGTGGCACAAATAGTTGAGTTGGGGTAGATATATGAGATGGATGTAGTTGAGGTTGCGGTTATGGCGGAGGTGGATGGTAGGGATAGCATGGAGTTGGGTATGCAGGATATGGAGGGAAATATTGAGGATATTGTGGATTTTCCCAATAAGTTATTTTCCAACCATGTTGTCAAGAATGTTTTTGGGGTTGAGATGGCCAAGGTTTCCAAGGAGGGAGTGTGTCCCAATTATTTTGAGATGGATGTGAATAAGCTTGAAATTGTGAAGTGGGTCCTTGCATCATATCAAGTTGACTAGGCTTCCAGGGTCTGCTTGGAGCTACATAACATAGCTTCTTTGGTGATTGCCTTGCTCCATTGTCTTCTTGGTGAAATTCTTTAAACTCGGGGAATGATGAACAACATTTAGTAGCATATGTTTCTGCATGGTTAACAAAAATATTAGCATCTTATTTTTTCTCATTTTTCATTCTTAAAATTTCTACTTGTTCACTTAGATTGCTAAGAATTTCTGTCTTAAATTTATCAAGAAAATTTTCAAGTTCATCTTGCCTTACCAATGTTGATGCTGACATACTTACTCTTTCCCTTCCTCTTGATATGCGCTTGCATGTTTCACAAATTTCTTCAAATGACAGTTGGTATACATCTCCTCCACTCATGAGATTAAGGAGATCAATCCACTCATCCCTAATTGTTATAAGTAAGAGGGTTTTTAGTGTGTCAAATTCTAGATGATGCAATTTTTCCCTCTTAACATTATACAAGAACCTCTCTATTAGATCCTCAAGGCTCATGTTCTTCTTGGTTCATTCTAAATTTCTTCTCTAAGATCACGATCTGTATATTTTTCTAGAAATATATTTTGCATAGAATTCCATGACCTTATTGAATTAGTACTTAGAATCATGAACCATTTAAGAGTTCTATCATTCAATGTTGCAGGAAATAATATTAGTTTTTGAGTGTGTGATAAGTAGCCATAAGATCTACAAAGTGTCTCAAATTCAAAGAGAAATGTTTCTGGATCCTCTATCCTCATACCTTGGAAGTTGGGAAGGAAAGATGGAGGGATGTTCTTCATATGTACACTGATGTCCATATCTTGAATGGGAAATCCAATAAGATCTTCTTCATTTTCATCATATCCATCCATCTCTTCTACCTTCAAAAGTGTATGGTGATGTGGTTCTTACTGCACTATGTCATCAAGTGGGGGGTTGGTATTGGAGAAGTATTTTTAAAACATTTCTGAGTATCCCTACTCCTATGAGGCATGAAAATCAATTTTTTTTGTATTTTTCAATATTTCGGAAACAACATGAAAAAGGAAAGAAGAAAATAATTCTAAAATATAATGAAAGCATCTACTAGACACCTCCCTGACAACGGTGCAAAAAAGTGGTGAGCCCTGGTATTGCACCAAGAGTGCTGCAACTCCCAGGGGATGTCCTACTTTACTTTATCAACATGGGGTTCGTACAAAATTGGAGGTGATAGTGTTATATACACAGCAGATGCATTTTTCTCATGTAATCCTCTTCTGCTCTACGAAAGGGTGCTACTTATAGGGGTTATCAATGAAGTCTGTCACACTTAAATGAAACTAAAATAAATTGCAAAAAGGAAATGATAGAAAGGAAACTAAACTGAATTGTTGAAAAGAAATGACAGGAAAGAAACTAGTTTAAATTGCAGAAAAGAACTGACCAAAAGGGAACTAATTTAACTTGCTGAAAATAAATGGCAGAAAGGAAACTAATTTAATATGCAAAAAGGAAATGACTGAAAAGAAACTAAACTATGTTACACCTAGCTAGTCCAATCGGCTAAACACACCCTACTCATCCTATGATCTATTTACCATGCTATCATGCTTCTAACCATGCAACTATTCATGATAAACTAAATTTGACAAAGTGTGGTTTGCAGTTTGGAGGAAAATGGTCTAAAACTGCTAATGGAAGGCTCGCCACATGAAACAAGGCTTAGAGATGGAAAGAGGGTGTTTAAACCTTATTAAAAAATTATAACGCAAAAATCCTTTGGAGCGGGGGGCTTTTAGAAGTGCGGTGGTGGAACTGAGATGGAGGGACAGAAGTGCGATATGAAATATGTGATATTGCAATTGAAATATCGCAAAGTAGGAGGAGCAGCGGAAGTGATGTTTGGGAGTGGGAGTGAATTGCAAAATGCGATGGGGTAAAAACTATGAAATGTGAAATGTGATGGGATAAAGACTGCAAAATGCGATTTTCTATTTTCTGTGTGGCAGAGTACAGAGCGATATTACAATCGGCGTTTGGAGCGGTAAGTCTTAAAGGTAAAAGGGAAAAGGTTGCGAAATACAAAATGCAATGGGTGATGTGGCGGTGGGACCAGTGGCATAGTATGATAGTGATATCGCAATCGGCGTTGGGAGCGGTAGGTGTTAATGGGAACCAAATAAAAACTGCGATTTGTGATTTGCGATGTGGTGGAGTACGAAGAATATCACAATTGACGTCGGGAGTGGTAAGTATTAACGGGAAACAAATAAAAGCGATTTGTGAATTGTGATGAGTCGGATGACGTGGTAGAGTATGGAAAATATATCACAATTGGTGGACCAGAGTGGTAAGTCTTAGAGGAAAAAGGGAAAAGTTTGCGAAATGCGATTGCGAAAAGCGATTGCAGTAAGTTCAAAGGAAAGGGTAAAGGTTGGGTTCCAATGTTTAAAGTGTTTTCGAGCATAAACGATAAGTATTAAGGTGGAAAGGTAAAGCAAAAATCATAATGAAGAATGGAAAAATAATGGAGAGAAAGGATTCTGCGATGGCCGAGATGCAATAAGAGAGAAATTCAAGGAGAGAAAGGGCGGAGGCAGACTTTTGATGCTTTTCAAGCATTTTGTGAAAAAAAGGGTGACATCTGCAATAAAAGGAGCGAAATGGAGGCGCAACAGCAGTGTTCAGGCATGAAAACAAAGATGGAAAATGAATTGGAATGGCTTGATGAACTCTCTGGGGATTTTTATGCTTATTCCTGCAAAAAAACCTAAGGATTCATGCACGGAAAAACAGACAAAATGCGTGATAAAAAAAAATGAACAAAAAGCATTTTTTGGCCTGTGGGAAGGTCAACCCTGCTTGAAAAACATAGATGAGAGGGGAAGGCTTGACCACAACATTTGGATTTTTCCTCTACTCTATTACTCTTGTAAGCAAATGAAGAACTACAAAAAACTGAAAGCAAAAAAACTAAACAATAATAAAATGATCAAAAGCAGATCTAGCTAAATGGTAGAAGAAAAAATAGATAAATGACAGAAAGGAAAGAATGAAAACGGTAGAGAAGCCGAGGCACATGGGTTTGGCCCTAACCCACGAGCCCAGCTCTCTGGAACTAAATCAGTAAAATGGAGTTTGTCTTCTCATTTCAGGAAGATAATAGCCTCGTTACATTTCTGAAAGTCTTATCACTGAGTACAATAATAAAAAGCTTAATAGCTTGCAACAAAATTTTTGAATGGAATCCCATCCGCCAGAATCGACTGGAATCGACCCTCATTAGCTCCTGATCAGCTTTATTTATTCTACAAGGCAGCTACCAACAACCCCCTTGAAAATAGTGATTGAGTCCACTTTGACTCCAAGTAAACCATAGATTGAGTTTACTTTGGTCGTTGAGTTGCTTGGTTGCCTTTGATAGTTAAGGAGGGTGGACAACCCCCTTGAATCTCTCTAAGATTTCTCAATCAATTTCTGATATTGTGCTCATTTATTCTTCAATATTGATCTTCCAGTGGTAGGGAGCTAATCCCTGAATTATCTCCTTCTCTGAATCTGCATAATCTACCCAATATTCTCAGAATATTCTACAAAAATAACCAATAGTAGGCACAAATATGCAATTACCTTTAAACCTTCCTAAGAAAATATTAAAGCATAAGAAAACATTATTAAGTGAATAAGGAGAGATTTAATATATATTTTTACATGCATAAGGAAGGTAGATGGGCCTAAGAAAGGTTAGATGGGCCTTAATTTATGTCTAATTTAGAGGCCCATCACCAGGCTTGAAGAAAAATTTGGTCTCAGACGCAATGTTCGAGGATGGAGGCTATGGTGTTGTTTTCAGTGAAGGAAAAGCTTTCCTTCAACAGAAAGCAACAGGACAAGCCAAGAAGATTGGATTTCGTGTGAAGAATCTCTATAAACTTGATGTATATGGCTGCTCAGCATTGATGGATAAGGCGGACTGTTATGAAACCAGCTCCAAAAATAGAAGAAGAGAGAGATCAATGCCTTAGAAATCAACCACTTTGAGGGGGAAACCTCCAATACATTACATAAATGAACAATTCTTGGATGATACAAATAAAAAAACCTCTTTCTATATATAGGAGTCCATGGGGTCAAAATATAATCCTAGCCGACCTAACAATAATAACGTAAGGGCACAATAATAAAGATATTGAGGTTACAGGTCTACAACAATAACAATAAGGGGGTTACACTAAAGACAATAAGGGAATTTACTAGTAATATAGGGACCTAACACGGAAAAAGTGGTGAGCCAGGATGAGGGTGTATTATGGCATAGGAGATTGGGCCATCTACACCACAGAGCCTTGAAGGTCATGCAGTAGATTTCTACAGGTCTTCCCAAGGGTACTCTTGCATAGTTAGAGACATGCAAGGGATGTACTATGGGGAAGTATGCAAAGGCCAGTTTTCACGAGAAGGAGAACCGAGCTTCGGAAATACTTGAGAGAGTTCACTCAGACGCGTGTGGACCATTCGCTACTACTTCGATAGCAAAGCATAAGTACTATGTGATCTTTGTTGATGATTTTTCTATAAAGTGTTGGATCTACTTCATGCATAAGAAGACGTTCTCAAAATTTCTTGAGTTCAAAGCACTGGTGGAGAAATACATGGGGAAGCATGTGAAGGCTCTTAGGAGCGAACATGGTGATGAGTACATCTCTAATGAATATAAGAACTTCTGTAGCAAAGAAGGAATTCAGAGAGAGTTGATTGTGCCTCATATCCCATAGCAGAATGGGGTCACGGAAAGAAAGAATAGAACAATTGTGGGTGCAGCACAAGTGATGTTGCATGATCAGGGCCTACCATTGCATCTATGGGTAGAGGCATGAAACACAACAGTATTTGTGAGAAACCGTAGTCCTCATCAAATACTTGGCATGAGTACACCATAGGAGGCTTTTACTGGTAAGAAACCTGAGGTTTCATATTTTAAGATTTTTGGCTCATCTGTTTACGTGCATGTGAGCAAAGACACCATGAAGAAGCTCAAACCAACAATTGATATTGGGATATTTGTGGGGTACACTGATACTCCCCACAACTATCGGGTGTATTTTCCAAACATCAGGATGACTGTTGTGAGACGGGATATAAAATTTGATGAGGAGAAGGCCATGTGATTGTCCCTTGAGAGGGATATTTATTTGCAACTAGATTAGGAACTCTTGGTTCCAAATAATGAACCTCAATACGTGGAGCAGCCACATGCGAAGGATCATGGAGTGGAAGAAACCACTCAAGCAGAGAAATTTCAAGCCAGATGGGTAGAGGGAGTACATGAAGCTATACCTCCGGGTGTGAGGTGGGGTGATGTGCAACATTAATCCCAAGAAGAAATTTGGGCAGGATTCATTGAGATGGTGCGTCTCATGGATCAAACCTAGCTACGAGGATCCCACACTACAACAGTAGCAGGAAGGATTGGTTAGATTGATGTGGTCAGATGATAGGAAGACAGAAATAAAAATGACAGGTGTCGGATACTGGAGAGTAGATCAGAGTTGGCAGTAGTGCAAAGTGCATGGATGTAGATGTCAATAGCGCAGAGAGCCCAATAGACATGTGCAGTAGCTAGTAGCAGTCATAAGTCTATGATGACAGATGCATTATACTGATTTAGTTGTTTGCAGGCTATTCAGTTCCAGAAGTGTTACATGTGTGAGAAACACTAGAGAAGTGTTTCATGCAAGATTTGCATGTGCGAACAACACTAGAGAAGTGTTTCATGCAAGAGGTGCATGTGCGCATGCAAGGACATTCCTTTCTTGTTGAGAGTGAGTGTTGAAGTTTGCAACGAGAAATAGTGAAATTGGAATCTAGAAGAAACATGACAATACCTACACTAGTGTGGGACCATAGGTCTTGTAATGATGGGTCCTAGAGATACATTAGTGTGCAATTCAATTTATTTAATAAATTGGAAATGTTTATAATTTAATTATCCCTTAATTCAATTGGATAATAAACTTGTAACAGTTAACTGAGTGTGATAAAATTAGTTAGCTCATGAATTTTGAGTTGAGAGTGATTGGTGAGGCATGCAGAGTGATTATATGTGTTTTAGAGTTCAAGCTGCAGTTATGTGCATGAGTTTAATGCATGAGAAATTCGGTAACTTAGTTAAGTGAGTTAAAGTCAGTTGGACTAGTTGTAACTGTTTGTTGCACTGCTGAGAGATCAAGTGAAGTAAATCATATTTAATTCAAATGCAGTGATTGGCCATGCAACTGATGATTTACTATTAATAGTTGCATGCCTATCAGTTCCATTGGAGACTAAGTTGAGACAAAGGTTAAAGGGAAGTTGACTATCAGTTGTATTATTAGCAAAGTGTCGAGATGCAGTTAAAACACCATAGGATTTCCCATGATACTTGCGAAGTTGAGAAAGGCTGAAATAAGGAATAGGGATTTCATTCCTCATGAATTGTGTGAGAAAGGAAGGCTGAACATAAGCTAAGAATTGGCTAAGTGTTGGCCCAATTTTGTCTGGATCAGTGTGAGACGATAGGCAGAGCGTAGTTGAGAAAGGCTAAAATTCCTAAGGAATAGGGATTTCATTCCTCATGAATTGCATGAGCAAGGTAGGCTAAAGACAGGCTGAGAATTGGCTAAGTGTTGGCCCAATTTTGTCTGGATCAGTGTGAGACGATAGGCAGAGTGTAGGAGACTCTTGTGAGAGGAGTGCATTGTAATTGTTTCATGATTCCTTGGTGAATATAAAATATAATATAGAGGGGTTTTGAGCAACAAGCTTTCCCCAGGAAAATATCTGTGTTGTGGTTTGATTTGTTTCTTTCTGCACTTGTTGTGATTGGAGATCGTGTTTATTTTCCGTAATTGATTTGTATAAGGATTCAGTATCTAGATTTAGTACATTGCTTGATTGGATTGAATCTATTGATATACATATGTTTGTATAATTTCTATATAACTTGAATAATTATATGATCACTATAAAGAAACCAATGTACTATTCAATTATTTGCACTCAAATACAGGAGCCTTTTAAAACCTCTAGCATTCTTTCAAGAATTTTACTTGTTAGAAAAATGTGGGTATTAAATAGGAATTTATTTGTAAAACCCTAATGTCCTTCTACCAGGCTAGGCTAGTGAAGGAATTGTTGTCCACTCTAAGGCTAACAAAGATAAACCTTAATATATTTCTTTTCCAAATTAAATCTCTTTCACTCAAAATATTCTACTTTAAAGAATATTATCATATGTAGTAAATAGGATTGATATCTAAAATGGGAAGATTGACTTAAAGTACTTAGCTATAAATTAATAACATAAGCAACCAATCCACTTGATTTGTAAATTTCCATGGATATTCAATTAGAAAAATTCAATACAAAATATTTAATAAAATGATTGAAATCCATACCATGTATGTTAATTTTCATTTAGATCTCAGATTCCTTAACACTTGGTATTGTGCTTATATAAATGAAATAGCTAAATTATGAGAAAATAGAGAATAGAAGGAAATAAAAACACATGCAATCCACAATATATACAAAATTTTACCCTCGGAGACCAATATTGGAAAATAACCCATCTAGAAGGTGATTTTACTCTACTCTTTGTTAAAAATATACAAATGCGGTCAAAATCCACTTTGGATAGCTCACATTATGAATATAATGATTGCATTGAATTCCTGTTTTTGAGAGGACCAAAATCAACCTAAATATCACCTCATTTAGATAAGAAGAAGTTATTTTTTGAATTTATGAACCCACTCATGTACATTGGATTAGATCAGACTCACACACATGTGCTATTTGATAAGGTCAGCCGTAAATAAAAGTGGACCCATTGGAAGGCTATAAATACAGGTGTCCTCTACCTCATTTGGACATAATGATGATACGCTCTTCTCTTTTAGTTTTTGGCTCACACAGGCCTGAGCCTCGTCTGCGGAGGAATAGGTTCACTCTGAGGTGAAATTCCAGAGTTCGAGGCTCACATCTATGATTTAGGGTTCTGGGCCCCAGTCGCAGGCACAAATCTAGAATATTTTAACCTTAGTTGCACCCACATAGGCTCATGAGTGTGACTATAGGATTCCATTCGCATGGATATCTCACTGTGCATGCGACCAGGAGATTAGGATTTTTGTAGTCCTGTTTTGACCCCCAGTCGCATGCTTTACAGGCTTATGAGAGCGACTGGGACCCCATAGTCACACAGATGAATCATCCTCCATGCGATCAAGGACTAAAAGATGAAATTTCAGTATTCTGAAGATTTCGAGCTGTGACCGCAGAGTTTGGAAGTTGATTTTAGACAGTGACAATTTAGTTCAGACTTCATAATCATATTTTTTAGTATATACATTATTGGATTTGTTTCATGGATGTTGTATTTGTTTTGCTAGTTAGTTTCATAGATGAAGATATGGATCATTGTACTTACTTTTGTTGAATCGTTTGATGAAAATCTAAGAAGAAGAATTTTCAAGGGTTTTCCCCATAGTGGGTTTTTCCCTGGTCTCCGACCAATCCTGGTGTCTCTATGTGTGTGTGCTTTTCTTCTATTGTTCCTTTATGTTCTGTTGCATTGATGATGATGACATTGTTCTTTCTACATATTTGTATATATTGATGAATAATGATGTAAATCTGAAAATATGATGTTCGGGGTGAATTTAATGTGTTAATGAAGAAATGAAATTATCAAAGCAAAGAACAATATAGCCCTATGAAAAATTAACACTCTCTTTTCTCTAGCATGGGAATATTCAAGTTAAAAGGAAGAGGTTCTCTCTATGGAGCTACCTAATACCTGTGGCCCATAAGGTTACTACAAAGCCTTCACACCCTCTATTTTTCTCTTTGGCTTCCCACTCATACCTGCTTTTTTCAGCTATCGAACAAAACACGATAGTATAGAATGGAACCCACGTTTTGTAGTTCTAGAACTCTTCTACTAAATTTGGTTTTCTACCAACTTTTCCTAAGAATTTGGTGCTAAGATATCTATGGAAGGTAGGACCTATTCCTCCTCCTGATCCAGCATGAAAGGCTCATAGAGTCTGAGATTCTCCACATTCGCTATTGAGAAAATGCACTTGTAGGCGATATACTATGTCTATAAGTATTATCACCCGGCTTTTCCAATATATCAAAAGGAATATACTATAGGTCCTCGATCTTCTTACAAGGAAAATTAGACTTAATGCTAAGTAGGATACTAGATTAGATTCAACTCCTAGGAAATTTAATCTCCAATTAATTTAATATCCTTCATTTCATATTTAATTTTTTGTTTTGAATTTATCATTTAAAAGAAGAGATGAAAGACCAAAACCCTATAGACCACCATGAACTCAAACCCTAGTGAAAGACCAAACCCCACTAGACTAGTAACAAGAATAAAATAGAGCCTTGGGAGCAACATTGCCAAAAACAATACCTCCAAATCAAATGAAAATGATTTTTTCATAGATGCATATTTACAAAGTTGACATCACATTAAAGGAAAATGGGACTCCATGCAGAGCACGCTACAAGATTGTGCAACTTGTGGGTTCAATTCTTATCTAGTTTACTCTTTAGCAATCCTATCATGCTTGAATGTGAATATAATTAAGCCAAATCATTTTAAGTTTTCAAGTAAGAAATCAATAGTACAAAAATATGCATCCACGCCAAAAAAAAATTACCAAATCAACTATAACATAATCTTATTCAACACATTACCAACCAACTTGTCATCCATACCTTGATTACATACAACCTTGGCTAGGAAAGTTTTTAATCAAGGCTAGACTTCCACTATGGCAATGAAGCTGGAAAAAATCTCAACCTACAATAACACAACGTAGATAATAATAATAATAGCAATAATAACAATAATAATAATATCTTGCACAAAGCTTCAAACAATAAGAAAAAGTACAAATTTTACGAGCATAAGATATGAACACCATTTATGAAAATAAATGATAATTATATTTTGATATGCACATGCTCACAAAGCTATGACATTAAGGAAAAATGGGATTCAATGACGAGTAGTACTTCAATCATGATTCAATTCCTAGGAAATACAGTCATGAAAAAAATTAATATGCTTCATTGGATTTTCCATTAAATTCGACATCTAGAAAAATATCCCAGAGACAAAAACTTATCAGAACACTTAGAAAATAAAGGTAGGTGAAATAGAAAACTCCACCATCCTAGTAACAAGAACACAAGGGAACCCTAACAACAACATTGCCCAAAGGATTACTTCTAAATAAAATGAATATAGTTTTTCCATAGGCACATTTTCATAGATGCATCAAATTAAAGGAAAATGAGACTCAATGCAAAGCAGGGTACTAGAGAGGAGAAGCCATCGATTGAAATTTTAGGTAGTGTAGTCTTCAACAAAGCTACTATGCCTCATTGCAAATGCAACCATAGTATAAACAAGAACATAATGGAACTCTAACAATGAAACTACTAGAAAGAATATTTCTAAATCAAATTATAACAAGTTTTCCAGAGGGACATATTCTCAAATGCATCACCTTAAAGAAAATGGGGCTCAATTTAGAATAAACTACAAAATAGGGCTAACAATGGATTTAATTTATAGCTAATATGATGTTCAACAAACCAACTAAGATTCATTTCAAATCAAATTAACCCAAACCATTTAAAGCTATATAGTAAAAAAGTAGATTGCAAAAACAAAGATTCCTTAAAAACTTTTTCAATTATTGAACTAATCTCTTAAAAGATAGCCTTTTAACAAGAGCGAGAGGCTAAAACGCCATTAGAACCCCAACTTACAATCAAAGGTGAAACCCCACTAGAACACTCATGCACCACAACAATCTCTATCAATCCATTAACTACAAGACCAATAATATCAATAAATTGGAACCAATAACTACAATACAAAGAATATTCTAGAGCACGAGCTGAAACACCAAACCCCAATAGAACTAGACTAACAACATGAATACAATGAAAAACTAGAATAAACACCAACAACCTCCATGGTGAGAGTCCAAAATTCCACAACACATAAAATACCCATAATCATCAACATGACCACAATCCCTAACAATTGTGTAACAACTCTTAAGATGAAAGCCTAAACCCCACCTAAACACCAAAAAGATGAAGAACACTCCATATGTGGGATCAATGAACAAGGTCACTCAATACTCAAAACATTAACTATCAAATCAAACCACCATCAAGACTTTAGACACTCATAGGAACGAAAAACATTATCAATGTTGGCACAATCAATGACTTTCAATGCTCATAACTAAACTTAATAACATAGAATTAAACTCCAAACACCAACCACAACCAAATAACAACACAACATTATACACAAATACATAAAACTAAAAAAAAAACACTTAATCATTTAAAAAATGAAATATACTCGAGACAAAATACCAATGAAAACAAAAAAACACCAAAGTTGCAAACATAATCACTAACAACATATACCTCACACAAGCACAATAAAAAAAAGTGCTTCAATAAGAAAGGGACATACAATGAAGCATAGACAACTCTCTTGTTGAACAAGACCAAGGGGAAAGATGAATTGGTTCCGCGTGCCCTTTATTTGCTTCCCATCCATTTCGGTGCGACTTTCCTCTTACAAAGAAAGATGAATTGGTTCCGCATGCCCCTTATTTGCTTTCCATACATTTCGGTGCAACTTTCCTCTTACAAAGGCTCCACTATATTTGACGTGTTATTATTTAATCAATACGCTTCAAAGCTCATTGGTGGAGGCACACAAATAACAACTTTTAAAGCCTTCGAGCAAGAGCATATCCAAGACTTGAAGCGCGCCAACATATCCAAGACTTGAAGCGCGCCAAGACTTGAAGCCTTGAAGCGCGCCAAGACTTGAAGCGCACGTCTCTCATAAATAGGTCATTGATCTTCGTTTATTTTTGACTTATTTCAGTTCTGCATTCTTCTGTGACTCATCCTTTGTTAGACTCTTTGGTTGCGTAGGTCGAATGGGTAGATACCCGAGATCCATAATGAGTCTGCTCATTATCATCCTCACTCTTTTCACATGGAATCTCATACGCCCCTCTGAATGCCGTTCCTTGGGTAGACAATGCCTTCTTATTCTCTTACTCTGAATACCAAAGTTGTGAATACTCATAAAACGAACTTTACTTTTGTGTGTTTACAGTGATTTTCCACAAATTGTATGTACTTTAATTGGTTTCGTTTTCAGATCATTGATATATATGTGTATTATTTGACACAGATGGAATTGGCATGCGAAATAAACAACCATTAATGCAACAGGTACCAAACTCTTGCACTGCTCTTTTTTTTTTCACTTGTTCACGTTTTGGAGAGAGTTTTTATTTTTTAATAATAGAAATAAATTTAGCACCATTAAAAATCTTAAAATACCCAAAATAAACAACTATAACTTTTGAGAAAATCTTTACCAAAAAGCATAACTTGGTTAGAGTGCAACTTTTCAGTTTGCTCTACCAGTACTTTTATATATAGCTATATTGATAGATATATGTGTGAAACTACAGGGCGTTGCAGATACAGTCCCTCATACGAAGAAACAAAACGTGCCACCTCAATGGAGAGGGCATCTGCGAATCTCGGAAAGCCACTTGCAACCAGTGACACCAATGACACCAATGACATCAATGTACATTCCATGAGCATATTTATTTTAAAACAGATTTTTGAGACTTTTAATTTAACTATGAATAGATGGAGGGTATCTATTTTTGAATTTTAATTTATTATCAATTAGGCGGATCGTAGGAGTGTATTATCAAAATATTCTTGAATATTTTGAACAATATATACAAATTATGATATAAAAATCAACACTGAAATTTATGTACAAATTAATTTATAAAAATCAAAGCATGCTTATATATATTTTTTTGCCTTTAATCTTTTAAAAATTATATATATTTAATTCATATATGGTTTCCTTTTATCAATCATAATAATTATTATTATTTTAAACAAAATTATATTTTAATTACTTTTTAATATTTTTTTTAATTTTAGCAATTTAAAGCTTATGAAAAAAAAACTAATTATTTTGATTTCTATAACTGCATCCATCAATATATATATATATTTTTTTGAAATATCATGTTTTTCATTCTCAATTCTCATATCCTTAATAAGAACTATACATAGTACAAATCAAGTCATATACATTCAGTAAATGGAAGAGAATTAAATTTAATCTAAATTTTATATTAACTCATACATATTTGTTGTTTTTAAATATTCTAAGTTTTGTGGTTTTTTGTTGTAATTTTGTGATACACTTGTGGGTTAAACTTTTTTTTTGGTTATTTAAATGTGTTTTTTATTATACAAATGAATTTAGTATTTTGATCAATTTTTGGAGCACTTATGTTATTAGTAACTTATTTTATGTTTTGGGCACAATGTTAACTTCATATTAAAATAGTTGGTTAAGATGATTATTAAAATATAATATTTATGATTAATAACAAAATACTTTTTTTTTATTAATATTTTTCATAAATTTCACTTGTCAATTATATGTTGAGTATAGAAGAAATTCTACAATTTTCTCATATTAAAATATAAATAATGCATTTCTATTCAATAAGAATATTTTCCTCCCCCAAGGACGGTTCCCGGAAGTGGGTGTCCCACCCTGACTTGATATGATGACATCTCACCCAAAAGGGGGCTATGACTCCCACTATAATTGGCACATTGTGTGTGTGCTCATCACTTCGTTGATCATGAAACAAAGTTAGCACAAGGTGAAACATCATTTGAATAATTGCAAGTGACTATGGGAGGTACAACAAGACTCAATAGGAGAATTCTATCAAATTGACAATGATAGAGGAAACAATTGAAAATATAGACCAAAAGTTAATCATTTTAGCGAGGAGATCAACCAACATCTCCTCCTTAAATGAAGGTAGTAACCAGTCAGCGCAGATGCATGGAGATTCAACCCAATAATTGTTATGACTTATTGGCTTTTTTCTTGTAGCACTGGTTGTCTTTTTTTCTTCTCTTGTCAATATATGCCAAGGTATATCATAGTCAACCTATTTATATACGTTTTTATTTAGAAGATTTTCTATTTAATTAAGGTCTTAGAAACCTCAATACTCTACACTTATGTTACTAGTATGTTTTCCCTTTGGGTAGAATAGTAACATGCAAATTTTGGTCTATGTAATACTCATTAGACGTGATGTAAAGTTCCTAACTTCATATTATATATATATATATATATATATATATATATATATATATATATATATATATATATATATATATATATATATATATATATTACTCAAAGTTTAGAGGGATGACATGGGAATCCTCATATGGTATATGTTGATGTGCTCATAGATTCCTAGTAACTGGTGTTAGATGTATACTGATAATATTAACAAACATTGACAATAACAAAGTGGAAGCCCCCTTTAAATAACATTTTATTTTTGCTACAAAACTAATGACATTAATGGGAGGTAGTCATTTATTGCTAATCAAGACATTTTTTTACTATTCCATTTCATTGGTGGATTCACTTTCTTGGTGAGGAGAGGAGAGAGGAAAGAATTTATCACTAAAAAATATGCTTTGTCACTAACATATCACTGGAAACATATCTTTCCCAAAATCATATCACTAAAAAAGTGTCTTTCTATATGATGTATAGTTAGAAAAGTGACTTTCTAAATGATGCTCATTGAGAAAATGACTTCCTTAATGATCAAAAGAAATAAATTTGAATTAGAAACTAGAGAGAGGTCTCTTCTCAATGTTGTGTCAGTGAGAAAGTGACTTCTGATGCATTATATCAATCTGAAAGTAGCTTTCTCTACAATATTTCACATGAAAAGAGATTCCTTGGAGAGGTAGTGAAGATGATCAAGGTTGAGGAAAAATGTACCTTTGCAATTTTTTATGTTGAGAGGTTAGAAGGATTTTGGATGGACAATAATTTTTAGAGTGATGGAGGACTAAGCATACATTATATATGTGACGTGTTGTAGAGAAAGGTACTTTCACCATGCCATGTCAATGCGGAAGTGAAGTCTACTACATTGCATTGCTAATTTGATGAGTTTTGTTGTGATGCAAAGTAAGGTTTATTAAAGAAAATAACTTTTCAACGGAATGATAAAAAGAAAATCATAATTCCACTAAGATCCAAATCATAGCTTAGGTGTAAGTTGGGACTTATGAATAAAACATTATTGCGTGAGCTCCAATTTGGACAAAACAATGCAATGCAACTCCCAAAAAGAAAGCACCCTTTATTATTTATTTTCGAGTTTCTTTAGGAGAACATCATTGAATATATATATATATATATAAAGGAATCACCCTTCACTTCCAATAAGAATCCATAGCCTCAATGAAGCTACCTGCATGTCCCGTAAGATTCTGGAAGCCTTTCTCAAGAATTTCTGATATTTTTATCTCTCGTAATTTTTTGTGTCCTGTTTTTATAATACAGGAAGGTGGACGAGGGATCTTATTCACCTTTTTTAAAAGGATACGACACCTGTTATGAGACTTAATTTGATGTCCATTTTATGATATCCTTCTCCTTGAAACAACCACACCTTGATCACCCCATCGGTCTTTGGATTTGACGTGAGTCATTATTTATGTGAATGACGTATAAAGCCTTAGGATTGAATAGTAATGTAGGACGTGTTAGACTAGAATCTTCTCATTATTTGTTGTTTTCCACATAGAGTTCCACCAAAATACCATATGCATCAATATCCTCATGTGGGTAGTGAAAAAAAATAGAGTACCAATGATTTATTCCTTCGCTCAAAAATAGATTCTCATGACTTCTACCTATTGAACCTCATTAGGAAAGAAATATTCCAATGTAGAGAAGATCTCCTTGAAAGAATATAGTGCTCAAAAATTCTACAAGGAATGAATTATTTATGTAAACGAAGTCAAAAAAATTGAAATTGAAAGAATTTGACAAAATAAAAAAGAAAATAGTAAATGGACAAACTAAAATGAAATAGAAAATGGGAATGAAAAGCACACTTTACAAGAAATTTTATTTATGTATAGGGTGATCACCTATTAGGAAATAAAGTGAAGTATGGTTTTAAAAATTTACCATCGATAGGAATGGGGTTTACTTTCATCACAAACAAGTAAGGACTAAGTCATAATTATTGAAATTTGGAGTGTTTCCATTTGTCTTCAAGTGGTTTCTCTTATTTTAGAACTGGGTCCTTTTAAAGTCTTTTTCACCTTTTTTTTCAAATCCATCTCTTAATGTTTTGTTGGTGGAAAATGAACTTCTTAGCTTTATACCTTTCATCATTAAATATATATAGGATGTTGTTTCTTTTTTGGAATGTAAGAGAGCTTTGTCCTTGATAATCTTGGGATAGTTGTAGGTATGGTAGGAAGATGTTAAGAGGTAGGATAAATTATTTCCTATAGACTATGAAATAGGGCGATATACCTAGTAAGTTTTATTGGGGACCTTATCTACCCTTAGAGCAATTGATAAAGCATTATTCCAATTCATATGATGGTCAACTACAATTTTCTTTAGGATTTAAATTAGGTTTTTATTATTTGATTTAGATATGTCATTTCCTTGAGGGTAATAATCAGTTGAGTATCATACAAAAATTCCTTTATTTAAAACAAATTTAGTCAAATTTAATGAGGAAAAATAAGATTCATTATAGAAAACAAGAGAAGTTGGAACCCCAAACTTAGTGATTGGTTGTTCTTCCATAAAATTGATTACAACTTCGTTGTTTATCTTGTTGAGTGGAACATATCCTATCCATCATGTGAAATAATCTATAGTATTAGGAATATAACTATGTTTCCTTGAGGAATGGGGATTGATATAACTAATCACATTGAAAATATTCTTTAATTGCTATAGGTTGCAAGGGTATTATGTGCCTCTTTTCTTGTCCTATGCATTTTCACTATATCTTTAATTTCCTATCATAAGCATGCGAATCTATGAACACTATAGGATAATAGTGTCCACCTCTCATAATCTATGTGTCAGGTTTCTCTAATGAAATTCCCCCTTGCCATTTTGTAGTGTAGCTCCAAGAGTAATTTGTCTATATCCTTCTTTTCAAGATAGAGGAGGAGTACCCCATCCATAGTTTCTTTAGAATAGTACACCACTGACAAGTTGATAGGGAAAGGATTTAAGAATTAGGGTTTATTTTTTCGTGGAATTGATAAAATCATTGTAAATACCATTTTGTAAATACTACTATAAATCATGATATCATGAATTGCTTTGAACTAGTACATATAGAATATCTTTGGTTTACATTGATATTTCATTGTTTTCCCTTCTTCTTCAACATCAATAAATTCTAATGATTTAGATGCATGTTTGCAAACTATTCAGCCTATGAAAATGGTTGTGGGTTTGAAATCAAAGTCATATTCTTGGAGAAATTCCATTCAATTATGTTTTCTCTCCTAGTTCCTTTTGAACAAAAGGTGATCTCACAATAGGATGAGGCATTATCACCTTGGTGTGGATTTTCAAAATTTAGTGTCTAAACTACTTTATTAAATTGTAAACATCATAATATTTTTTATCGATGGCCACGTAGTTCAGTTTAGCCACTTGTATACAATTTCCCACAAAACAATGGGATTCTCATTCCCTTGCACATTCTTCTAAATGGGAATTGTTGTAAGGAGTTGTCCAAATAAAATGTATGCAATATGAAATCCTTTTCAAAATATAGGTTGTACAATGAAGGAGCTACTGATATAACAACTTCGATATTTCCAAATGCTTCATTTCCTACTATAGTCAACTTAAACTATATCTTTATTGATCATTTATTATAGTGGTTTGACAATTCGAGTGAAGTCAACCATAAATATCCTAAAAAAATTAAATTCTCCAAAAAAAAAACTACATGGATTTCTCACTACTAAGAAAATAAATCTATGTGATTTTTTAATTATTTGTAGGTTCATAGATATCCCATCCTTATATATTACATGCCTCAGAATTATGAAACAACTAAGATTATTTTTCTTTGGATCAAGAGAGAATTTGTATTGTCTACACCCTTCAAAATTTGTTTAATATGTTGTGATTATTTGAACTTTTCTTAGACTAAATAGCCCCATCATCCAGATGGACCACCTCACTCTCATGCATCAATCGTTTGAAAGTTATGTCCATTGCACACTAAAAGTTTTCCCCCATATTTATGTGTTTGATAGTCATGTAGCAATAGGAGAAGGTTCCCAATTTTATGTGAAATGTTGCTTTCAACTTGCTTCGCTTAGTGATGAGAGCCTAATCATAGCTTGAAAACTGATTCAATAGAGAAAAAATTTCCAATCAAAAGATGAATTGGAGGATCTATTACGTGGGAAGAATGGGATAATTATTATTTTCCAAAGCATGGATGAGATTTATAAAATCAACAAAAATTCAAATATTATTGAACTTCTTCCTTCATTATAAGAGGCTCCAAGGTTACATTAAAAAGGATTGATGCTTTCCTTGATCGCAATAAGGTGTTGAATAATCTATGTTGTATGTATTCATATATTCATAAATCCATGAAAAATTTCCTTTTAGGTTGTAAATAATTGTGTGACCATACTCTTTTTGTCTTGTGTGCAATGAGTTCCTAGCTTGATGAACTTTGGGTCTTGTATAGCTCCCAATCTTTTTTGTTCATGAATCATGGTGGATTTTCTAGTATTTACTTTTGTTACTAACCTAAACATAGCTTGCAACTCAGATAATTTTTCTAATATCTACACACCTTAAGGAATGGATTTTCCTCTGATGCAATTTTTTTTTCCTTTACAATCCATAATAGATGTCTCTTGGTCTTCATCATAAATAACATCATACTTGAGCATATCTATGTAGGTGAGGAACTCTAGAATTTGTGAAGCATCATTAAAAACTCTTAATTTAGTGATATTGTTGGGAATCGATGGTTTGAAGGGAAATTCATTGAAGCTATTATACAATGAAACAAATATAGTTGTTGCATTGGATAATGTTTCTACAATAGTATTCATGGAATAAGGAATGGAATAAATATTGAATTCTTCAAAATAACATATAAGCTTCCATAACTACTGTTGATACCCTTTATGGTGTGGGGATAGGTAGTGAATAATATTACATACATGTATATCTTTGAATCACAATAAAATTTTAAGCATTTCACATTGAGATCAATATATTTCTTCAAACCTTTAATCAAGGCAGTGTATTCAACATAGTTGGTGGTTCATTCAAATTTGAGTTTTTAGGATATCAATGGTTTCTACTTTGTGGGTGAATTAATTTGCATCATCCTCCAACTCCTTCTTCTGACTTAAAGTCATCAAAATAAAAATTCCAAAGGTTAGTATCTAAATCTATGTTAGTATAACTACTACGAACTACTACCATATTACATTAATTTTTCTCAATTTGATTGTAGTGAAGAATTTTAGACTATGTGTACGATGAATGAATTATTGTGGATTTGCATAACAACGAATATTAGTTTAGAAAAAGTAGTCATTCAAAGTTGAATGTCAAAAATTGGTAGTTTCATTCTAACCTTCTAGTTCAGTAAACGTCTTCATATGGGCTTTATTTTCCACCTTGATTTGAATTTTCTTCCCTTTATAAGGAAGCCAAAGATGAGACCAATAAAAAGAAAAATATTTATTTCGTTATTGAAACCAATCCTCACTTAGTAATAATCTATAGGCTATTGTGATATTTATTGAGTAAGTATTTAAGTTGATGTTAAAGTCAAGAATATCGATGCATAACGTGTTGTCATTGATGCCAATTTCAAGGGGTGTCTGTTGAACATAGATGGTTTGTGTACCTCACAAAATTGCTAAGAAGAAAAAAATGGAAAACTCCACATTTTGGCTGGAATGCATAAAAACAAAAAAATTACTTATCAAAGGAAAAAACACAAGAACATAATGTATTTCTCCTTGTCATAAGTTGATAAAAATTTGCAGTTGAGAGACCATCAACTAGAACAATTCAAGCATCCAAATATTCAAGCATTCACCTAGATAACATTTTGAGGAGGATTATCTAGGCCTCTATTGTATCCAGATATTTTTGCTATATTTGAGCCTCAACAAAATATAGGTCTCAAGAGATATCCAAACCTATATAATAAATATTATATTTAACATAATATGGACCTCTCAATGCATCTTAGCATCAAGGAATCTAGGGATGCACTAAGGAAACCTATTAAGAAATTATCCAAATAAACAGTTATTTATTTAAGTTAGCAGGTGGAACCCACATAGTAGGTAGAGTGTTGAACCATATAAGTGGCAAAGTCATGTGGAAAATAGTTGGAAAAGTGGTGGCGTGGAAGTGGCAAGGAACACCACATGGTAGTGTATTGATTTGGTATATGGAATGGTAACCTATGTTGTAGTTTGTAATGTCTTTTGATTTTCACTAGGTAGTAGTTTAACGAAGGTCTCTTGTTCATTTTGATTTTCCCAAAATAGTGATGGATAAAAAAATTACAGTAGAAATAGGGTAGTCCATGAGTTGCAAGGTTATCCACACATCTAGTTATTCAAAGGTGAAACTAGTTTATAGACTAATAATAGCTATAGATCCAGATTCAATATCATGCAAATAGCTCAAGGTTCTAGTCAGTCAAGGTTCCAATGAGAGGAAATGTGGAGTTATTTGGGTGTCTAGGCATATGGGCATGGATCAAATCCATTAGTTTACAAGTGATCCTAATTCAAATTTAGTTGTGAATTGATTGGCCATGGTTCAACACTAAGTAAATTTTTTATGCAGTAAGAGGATATCCAAGCATCTATGGATTTTTCAATGCATAAAGATGGTTAATTTCTAAAATATTGGGTACTTGATACACTAAAGAGAAGGTTGTTTAAAGATAGTTCCAACCCTAGTTCACAATGATCCTAGTGCTCAACACCCAATGGTTATGGAAAATTGAAATGGAAATCCAAGTATCTGGGATCCACTCGTATATAAAGTTTTGTTGTTAACAAAATTCCAAGATACTACATTCACTCAATAGTGGAATGATAAGCCATTAGTTATGAAAATTTTTCATGTGGAAATGAGACTGAAGGAAAATATATATTTGAATTAAGGAAAGGATCCAAATGTTGTCCCTCCATGCTAAAATTTGAATTACTTGTAAGAGTAAATGTGTTAGTATGAAAATTTTTAGTATTTATACCAAAAATGCTTCAATTAAGTCACTGGTGACAAGTGACCCTAACAACAAGATATGGCTTTTTATGTTTCAAATCTGGAATGACACAATAAGTAAACCCTGTGGTAAAAATATCATATTCAACCCAAAACATAGAAGAACAAAAAATAATCAGTGTAATAACCCAATAGAAAGCTTTGAATGAATAATTTTATTATTTAAACACCTGGTTAAGGAGATCTACAAAATGGGTCTTCAAATCCCCCTTCGTGGTATGGGTCCTTTGATGTCCTTCTGCTTCAGCAATCTGTCTCTCTCTCAATATGTGGAAAACCCAAAACAAAATGGAACTCAAATGTGAGAAGATGATAATGGTGATGATGATAGCAATCATGTTGAAGAAAGAATGGAAAACCCTAAGGTTAAACTTGAAAATGGAAAATAGTAAAATATTATTGACCAAATCAAGATCTAACCATTATGAATACTTTACTATATTTTTTAGAGAGGGAAAATATATTCAAAATGGTCAAATATATTTATTTAGAAGTAATTAACAAATAAAATTATTTATTAATCACTTCACGAGGATTAAGAGATGTGTGAATTCAAAATAATTATTAAATAACGATTTAACATTTATTCCAAAAATAAAATTAAGGAATAATAAATAAGTGGTGATTTATTTAATTATTCCAAGGTGATTTAGTCAAATGTGACAAGGAATAATTATCAAATAATGATTTAATAATTATTCCTAGAGAAAATTGATTAAATAATGATTTATTCAATTATTGTCATGGGGTTTTCTAATTTTAATCAGAAATAATTTAATAAAAAATGTTTACTTAATCATTTCCTATGGTGAAAGTGATTTTACTATGGTAAAATTAATCTTGCATGGTGTATTTGGATCCACCTAGTTAGAAATGTCTAGGTGATCATTTTTTAGGTTATAACGGATTTCCCCCCAACATATGAGTGTTAGGAGAAAATCGCATGACCAAAATATGTTGTAGGTTACACTTCCATGAGACACCAAAGGGGAGCAAGAGAGACAGAGAGAGACAGAGTTGAAGCAATGCAAGGAAGGATAGAGGAATGGAGGGGGAAAGACCTACTAATATGATATAAGTCTCATTTTTATTTTGGAGTACATGATCTCAATTGAGGAAGAGGAGGCATACCCATACCCGTCGAGATAACTGAGTACAAATAATAATGGTGTGCCCAACAATGTGGGGCTGAGCTACAAATTACATGATACGTTGGCATCAATGGGCCTAGAAAAACATAGGCCATGACTGAATACAATAATATATGAGCATATGAGACATAATTCCCCTAAATCTGACATGGTGAGGGGGGATCACAATTAAAGAAGACCTATTGAACAGGAAAGGGCTATGGAGATCTTAATGGATCATTTTAAGGAGACATGCATGTTATGGGTGCTACAAGCAGTTGAAACTGAACCCATCACATCTGTGGAACTACATTTGAGGTTGGATCACAATATGTTGAAATTTGGGCATGTGAGGGGATACTTGAGGGTCCACTGCCTCATAAGGTCTGGAACATAACACACACACAGGAAATACTGGTACAATCTGCTAGATCACTAGACCATCAATTGTACGATTCTCGGTCATGTGATAATGAGTTGGAGTTGAGCATGCGAGAAACGACCAAGTCAGAGGGAAATTATGATTCCATTTGCTTGATTTGAGGCACCATACAATGACGAAATTTGGAACCAAGGTACACCACCCTCTAGACCACTCTCCTAGAATAAATGTGCTGATGTCGACAGAAGAGGGCCCACGAGAGGTGTGGAAATGAGGATTCCACACCAAAGGAACGAGGTTCATAATAAATGTGACTAATGGACTGACACCAAGGATGATGATGGAAGGATACAAGATGAAAGGTAGACTGATGACCTCCCTTGTTAGAGCATGCTATGAATGGTTGACCTGGCAGTGACTTAATCAATTCCAGAGGGGATCGTCAATTACTCATACAAAATATTTTCAAAGACAGATCAATAAAGCTAGAGGCCAAATAGGAGAAAAATGGGATGAATGTGTTGCAAAGACAGATGGTGTATTATAACAAGATTCAAGGGGAATCAAAACAGAATCCATATATGTAAGGGTGACTCATCTCTAATGCTCTAAATAATGGTGACTTGATGATGCTACCATATGGGGGGAGGCCCAAATGGGACCATAAAAACATGAGTAAAAAAGGTTACTCATGAAAAAAATCGACACGTGAGTCGATTAGCGCAAAGGTAAAGTGGTACTAGAGTATAGGTGACTCATATGAAGAAATTAAATTTTAATAGGCGAGAAAGTGATACCTCATGGAAAAATAGGCTTCTAGGTGAAGTGTCAAATTACTAAAAACAAATGGAGACCCATTATAGAACTCGGGGAGAACTTTCAAACAATGAAAACGATTCGTCAAACCGAGCTATGGTTTGGTTGCAATGGGTGACGAAAAAACTATGGTTTTTCCTATAAAAAGGGTTTCTTGGCCCCAAATCCAATTCATTTGCATGGTGAGCTATTGGTGAATTTGGATAGGAGGAGAAGGCCCTAAATCTTGAGGAGATCATAGCGGACAACCTGACGGTCGAAATTAATATCTACAAGTTGGAGGTAGGTGGCCTAACCTTACTCATCAATTTTGGTGGATTAGTGTTGGGGCCATTGTTTTGAATTTTACATGAAGACAGATTTTGGGTTGCGGATCGGCACGTGGCAAGCACAACAATGGTAGGTAGCAAAGCTTCCGAGGTTGCGAAGGAGCAGTAGATAGGTGACGAGGTTGGCGCAGGCAAGTGCAGATGAAGGAAAGATGCAGCAAAGGACAGACAGTGGAACCCCTGTTCAACAGGAAGAAGCTGAAAGCAGTCGAGTGATAACATAGGAGAAACTAATAGTTGCGTTGGTTGGTGAATAAATAAGCCGTCACCCAGCATAAAAAGGCTACACATGCACAGGGAAAGGGATAGGGTAGGGTAGAGCGAGGCCGAGGAGTAGACGCCACAGGAGAGCTTCATCCTGGTCTCGACATCATTGTATTTCTTGTGTCTCCATAGATCGATTACTATTGTAGTATCTCTCTCTGTCCTGCGGGACCTTTGTAATTGAATTTGGAAGCTCATTCTGTCGAGCGAGGTAACACTGATCCTGCTGAATGGTTATTAATATATCTGCAGGTTGCTATTATATTGTATGACTCGAATGTGTTGCATGATGCTTGTAATACTTTAAAATTTTAATTGCTTATTATCTGCATGATGTTCTGAGAGATCTTCTATATACGGTGTTATGTATGCATACGATTATGTGTTAGCTTTAAGTTGCAGATCCATATGTTGATATCGGTCTATTCCCCTCCTTCATGTGGTCGCGGCACACCTCGAGTGAGACTCTTTTCTCTTCAGAGTAGGTTGAAAATGCCGACATGGTGCTAGACTATAGTAGACTCTCTTGTTGGCCCAATCCCTGAACCTGGGTCTTGCCTGTGAGACCTATTTCCTCACCAATAAATGGTTCCGTTGCTGGGACCATAAAATTCATTAGGGGAACTACATCATGGTATCAAGGATCTTTGAAGGAGAAATACGAAGATGGTGGGATAACCACCTGGGCCAGTTTATAACTCAGCAAGTTGAGCTGAGAAGTCAAAAAGAGAAGGCGATCAGAAATCTAGTTCTGTTCTATGATTTTGCCAGCGATACCTACAAGATCCTCTGGGGAAAGTTTCCCAGTGAACTCTATAGTTGGTTTCGGAGGCTGCAGACCAAAGTGACTAAGGAAAAATTGTGAAAGATCAACCGCAAGTGGGTGCACAGAGATCTGGTGGCCCTTCATCTGCTGAATACCGAGTTGACCCGAGCTGTAGATTTCTGGGTAGAATCTACCTTGGACAGGTATATTGTGGAGTTTGCAGCAAAGTGCTACCAGTATTTCTCCAGAGCAGAAGCTATATTCCGATCCGGACTAAGGGGGAAGTTGCTGAAGGAAATTACATTGTGGATTAAGGCCCTGATGGTGGACAAAGGGCTGATGGAGTTCCAGAAATCAGGAATGGAAGCGTAAACCTCCAGTGCTGGGGGAAGGAATTGAGGTAAAAATGCTACAAGAAATTTGAAGAGGGGGATTAGGGGACTGGATGCTAAAACCGCAAGGAGGTTGAGGGAGCGACGTGCACATCGGAGGGCGTAGATCGCCGAAAGGTGGCGAGAGAGGGTGATGAGGGAGTTGGAACGACAGGGGAGTAGTCGGAAGGATAAAGAGGAGGTGCCTCAGAATATAGTGGGCATGGAAGGCCATGTGCGTCTCCAGGAGATGGGAGGGACCATTAAAGAAGTGTGGCGGGTGCATGGGAGCCCAGCCCGGAGGAAGGGAGAGATGATGTCTAACGAAGGAGATGAAAACGCGCACCCCAAAGAATATTTCGATGTCGAGTGGTACGTCGCAATGCAACAATTATTCCAAGAAGGGATGACATTCATATCTCCAGGTATTTCCACTCCCCAAATTTTGAATAGCATGGGTCCCTACCTTCCCCTGGTACTCTATAAACCCCTAAGTGATATTTTTGTTAAGTTAAAAGAGTTGTGTCGATTGAATAGTAGTCAGTTGTCAGCAGCAATGCATGCTAGTAGTAGCATTTCCAGTGGTATAATTACGCAACCAGGACCCAGAGGGTTCATTCTAGTTACACCTCTGTAAGCGAATATGGCAGGATCATTCACCCGGTACCTAGAATTTTCTGGACGAGGTAACAACGATGTGGAACAGCACTGGTACCTTTGTGAAGGCATATGGAGGGCTAGGCAGATGCCCGATGTAGGAAAGCTGATCGAATTCCAACCATGCTGAGAGAAAGGGCATTGCGCTGGTTCATAAAGTGGTCAGAGGCCCACCAGAATCCAGTGATTGCGGATGTCAAGTGGGACTTTGTAAGAGAGTTTAAGCTACCCCAAATGGACCAGCAAGGTCTGTCTGAACTATGGGAGATCAAGAAATGAGAAGGAGATACTGTGTGGGAGTTGATGCACAGGTTCAAAGATGCGATCAGGAAACTCGGCTACTCGATCGACCTGAATCATCAGAGGGACTGGTTCATCAAGGCTCTGCTTCCCTTGATGCGAACCCCCCTCACTCAGCAAAAGATCGACAACTTGTAGGATGCATTGGAACAGACTATGAAGATATAGGCAATAGTGGGATACCCGCAAGAGTATAGGGGGGAGCAGCCTCACAGGACCCTTCCCTAATGGGACTGCAACATCAGATTGTGAATCTAACCAAAAAAATTAAGGAAATGCAGCCCATAAGACCAACCAGGCCAAATGTCTGGTGCACACATTTCCTGGTAGAAGGACATGTGATGACCGAGTGTCCTTGGTTGCGAAGCTAGGGAGTGGGGACCTCAGTAGCGGCAGTGCAGGGGGCTCCACCTATTGGAGGAGTTGCGCAGATAAACTCGCAAGGGGTCTATCTGCCACAACAACCGTATACCGGGTTCCCAAATCAACCAACCCAAGCCACAACAGAGTATTGAAAAATCTATCGAACAGTGGGTCATCAACCTTGGATGTGTCTGATTTTGTAGAAGTACTCCAATGTTCTGAACAACGTGTACTGTGAGTTCTATGCTTCGACAACTCACAGCACCGAAAAGTGCAGAGCTCTAGATGCACTGGCAAACCAATTAAATCAACCCTCCTACAGAGTGAATGAGGCTCCCAGAGGCCGAGGAGGCAGTATGAGGGGAGGTCGTACAGGAAAATGGGGTCCGTTGAGATGCTACAACTATGATCAAGAGGTTCATGTGGCCCGAGAATGTCCCCTACCCAGAATACCATGGTGTTTCTAGTGCCAAGTGAACACACGCGCGACAGAATAATGTCCTAAACTTATCAAGAAATGGGAGGAAAGAGCAAGGCAGAGAGGCACGAATCTGGTGAACACAAAACCTCGAGGGACAGTGACCCAGGCCATGCAAAACGTAGCCATAGTTACATGAGGAGGAAAGAAAATGGGGGAAGATGCACGTGAGAAGGATTCGATGCGGGTGATCAGGCCAGCGTCCCCAAAACAACTGATCAGGCTGGATATGCGGAAGAAATATTTCCAGGAGGCTGTAGAAAATTTTTCCCAGCTAGGGGGAGATAAAGTTATTGAGTTACCTGTGAAGAAAGATACCGAGGAACAGAGTGCTATAGGGGCTCTAATCGAGGAATGGTTCCACCTATTTCTCAAAATTGTTGGCAATGCTTCAATGCGAGAACAACTCAAGCATACCCTGGAGGACGTGTTGCAGGGGAACGGAGGAGCGAGGGAATCCCTTGAAACAGCACCACAGTATGTACAGTGAGTAAAGCGGATCAAAAGAAGAATGGGAAAAGAGTTCTGGTTAGACATGCAGGTTGCGGGATTTCAAATCAGGGACACCATGCTTGTTTTGGGATCCGACGTCAATATCCTGCCTCGAAAGACTTGGGAAGCTTTAGGGCAACCACGACTGACTTATTCATCGATCCAACTCAGGATGGAAAACCAGCACTGCATTGTGCCGATCATAAGACTCGAAGAAGTCGAGGTAGACATCGCAGGGGTAAAGACCTACACAAACTTTGAGGTAATAGATATTATGGGAGACAAAGACCCATACCCTACATTGCTAGGGATCGACTGGGCTTTTGAAAACTATGCCATCATTGATCTCAAGAAGGAGTTAATGATTTTTGAAGATGGGAAAGTTAGAGTCACTCAGCCTCTAGACCCGTATCAAGATCCGAGATATACAGAAATAGTAGATAACAGGGAAGATGCTCAGTTGTTGGACAACCTCTATCAGATGACAGTAGGAAAGCGGGAGGATTACATTAACCCGACAGAAAACGGCTCTGTAAGTTGGTGAAGTGTCCAGAGCTCGAATCTGGGCTCAGAAATAGCTTGGGAGGACTGGCAGCAAGGTGGGTATGAGACCAGCACAAGGAGATGCACCAGTATTGAAAGAATCCATTGGATTGGGTCTAAGATAAGGGAATACCCCACCTTGTCCAACATGCAAGCAGTAAATACCTTCATTACAAAGGTAGAAGATAAAGTACTGGAGGAGAAAAGAATCCCACTCATGGAGGTAGCATTACAGTCCACCTCAGCCCACCCAGTGTACTTTTTTAGCCGCAAGATGTCTAATGCAGAGTGGAATTACACCACCACAGAGAGGGAGGCACTAGCAATGGTGTACTCACTCCAGAAGTTCCACCACTACCTCCTAGGAGGTAAGTTCAAATTCTTTACTGATCACTCTGCATTGAAATACCTAGTCAATAAGCCATTTTTGGAAGGATGGATATGCTGTTGGCTCCTACTCTTTCAAGAGTTCACCTTCGAAGTGATTGTCAAGCCTGGGAGGCTGAATTTCGGGTCCGATCACTTATCCCAGTCAAAGACTAGAGAAAATGGGGGATCTCTAGATGATCAGTTGCCTGATGCTGATCTTTTCCGGGTGGAAGCCATACCATATTATTTGGCCAAAATTGCCACATACGTCACCACAGGGCAGTGTCCACAGAACTATACCCCAGTCCAAAAATGACACCTGGTCATCTGAGCGGCTGAATACCAACTGATTGTGGGGTAGTTTTATAATTTGGGGCTTGACGTGATTCTGCGGAGGTGTATCCTTGATCATGAACGCGAAGCCGTTCTGTGGGAATGCCATAGCAACATCGCGAGAGGACACGTGGGGGCGAAACCCACAGCTAGGAAAGTGCTGCAAGTTGGACTATGGTGGCCAAATTTCCATGCCGACAGTAAATGTTTTGTCAAGAAATGCGATGTTTATCAGAGAATAGGGAAGCCCTCTCACAGAGATGAACTCCCACTGCACTCGGTGAATGTATTACAACCATTCGAGAAGTGGGCTGTCGACTTCGTAGGCCCCATAGCACTGTAGCTAGACATTCAAAGGCCCGTTACATCATCACTGCCACAGACTACCTAACCAGATGGGCCAAAGCAGCGACGTTGCAGGATTGTATGGCAGAAACTGCAACCCAGTTTATCTTTGAAAACATCATCAGCAGATGTGGTTGCCCAAGGAGCTTAACCAGTGATCAAGGTACACACTTCATTAATGAAACAATAAAATTGCTGATGGACACCTTTATGATACAACATCACAAAAGTAGCCCGTACCACCCATAGGTCAATGGCACTGTCGAAGCATTTAACAAAATCCTTGAAAAAGGCTTGACGAAGATCTGCAATGCAAAAAGGGATGATTGGGATGAACGTCTGCCAGCTACAATGTGGGCCTACCGACCAACAGTGAAGCGCTTGACAAATCGAACACCTTTCTAGCTGGTGTATGGCCATGAAGCTGTGATTCCAGCCGAGTTCACCATACCAAGCCTTCTGATTGCCACATCCCTAAAGTTCTCAGAGGAGGAATCACTACAGGAATGCCTACACGAATTACAGGAACTTGACGAGGCATGGTTCCTTGTTGAGTTTCATCAAAAAGTTCAGAAAGATAGGCAGAAGGCATGGCATGATCGACACATTAAGAGAAAAATGTTCTAGGTTGGTGGTAAGGTTCTGCTATGCGATAGCAGGTTTCAAAACTTTCCAGGGAAACTACAGATGCACTGGTTGGGACCATACTACGTTGTCGACATTAAGGATTTTGGAGCAGTTTGATTGGCTCAACTAGATGGTACTATTTTACCTGGATGGGTGAATGGCACACGCCTGAATCCCTACCATGACTAAGCTTCTTTAGCTTTCTTGCAATAACTCTCGCACCCGAGAGAATTCAGTAGAATAGAGTAGTTGAATAACTCTCTCGCACCCGAGATGAGCGTAGGTAGTGTCACTCGTCCATGCATAGGTCGTTAATAACAGCTGGGTTGCGGGGACCACACTGCAACCTCTTATGGTCGAGGAGGGGCACGTCCAGGATGCCATCCATGTAGGATAAGAAAACATGTCAAGTGTCAGTCCCCATCATTTCATCCACTACTTGGGTCAGCCCGTAGGATCGCCGAGATTTGCAAAATAAATTGCCATAATTAGAAGTAACCTTACAGTAATCATTTTTCCATAATTAGAAGTAACCTCAGCTCTCACGCACACCACCGTCGGCAGATTTTAAAACACACCTCAGCCAAAAATTAATCACATGATTATCACCGTGGAGGACGCCAGCACGAATTAATTAGTTATGGGTCTCATCAACCTCACTCGTGCTGATTAATTACATAGCCTGCATGCAGAAAAGAGCGAGAATGCTAGAGATTTTCAGGTTAGAAACATCTCAAGGAGCAAGGAAGGTTGTGAGCGTAGAAGAATAGGGAAGGTTGCAGGAGGAAGAGAGCCAGGGAGGTAGAGGTGAAGCAGTGAAACAGGTGTACCAGCACAAAGCGAAGATGGCTAAAACAATCCCAGCAGTTGTCGAGCCTCAGATAGATGGAAGAATTGCAAAAACAGAGTCCCTAGTTGGGAAATATGATAGTGCAACTTTGATAGACTCAGACCTCATAGATTGGTTCGAATTCCCGGCCATGAAGCGGAAATTGTATATGGAGGATTATCTGACAGCAGCTGGGACTCCTGCATCAAGAACATGGCCAGAATTCTGAGGCCTCCGAAAATCAACACTATTGAATCTAAGAGACTTTCCTGTATTTGGCACCACGGGCACTGCCATGCAGTGTACAAAACTCTTACTCAGTTGAATTCAGAACGGCTCATTGTGGTTGGGGAAGGAGATCCCCATACATGCAGAGGATATCAACCGGTTGACAATATTATCACAAGAAGGTCAGGAAGTCTCGACTACATTCCAAACAATATCAAAGTGGGCTAGGAAGGGCGGAGAGCAGAACCTATACACCAAGTATGGTACGCGGCGCGGAGGCAAGGGAGCTAGGATAGACCTGATTGATTAGCCCAATATTAAAGTTGCATGCTACCTCATCGCTAGCAAAATGATGAGGCACTATACGAAGGGAGAGTGCACCCTAGACACCATCTCAGTGGTAGAGCACTGTATCCAGGGAACACAACTCAATTGGTGTTCATTCATTCTTCGCGAGTTGTTCGAGTCATGCGATGATGACTATCGGAGAGTGATGGGATTCATATACGAGTACTTGACCATGGCCTTCTTCATGTGGAAATAGTCCTTCCCTGGCAGGTGGACACTAGCTGAGATATTAGACAACCAGCCACTAGTAATGAAATACACTCCCTAGAGGGTATCCAGCAACCCAGGTTCAAAGGAGGCCAATGAGGAGGGATTTCGGGTTTAGTATGGGATGATGGTAGACGTGGTCACAAGCCAGCAGCGAATACCGGGGGTTCTTCTAGAAAAATACAGCGAACAGGTCTGGTTCGAGGTCATACACAACCACACTCTCCTCAGGCCAAAAGGTGTGCTGGCAATGCCTTTTGAAATGATGCCCCTAAAGCTACACATTGATGAAAACACCTTCCACTCAGAATTTTGTGGATGGGCGGGAGTGCAGATGGAGGTCCAGGAGGGGGAATACGTCTATGACTTCGTAGGAATGATGGTTGTGCCACTACAAGGAGAGACACCATAGCAAACAGCATCCAGGGTGATGGGACTGCAGCTGAATCCAGTCATCAATTGGCTAAATGACAAGGTACACAGTCTCAATCGTACTGTTCATAAGATAGCCAATGAGTCTCCTGAATTCCCTACCTTTGAAGAATTCCAAACCTCCCAATCCACTTCACTCTCCATCCCGACTCCTATTTTCACCCCATTGCCTACTATTGTGTTTACTACACCAACCCCAGTGCCCACAACATTGGTGCATAAGTCAAAAGCTACAAAGCCAGGCGCAACGCCAAAAGCAAAGAAACCTAGGGCGGAAGTCTCCAACTTCGTGGTTGACCTCACTGGCGAGGATCAGCCGCAATTGATCCGAATGAAAAATGGCATCAACCCATGGTATTCATCTACCCATGTTATCCATCCACCCATGGAATTTACCTATGGTATTGTAAATGGCATCAACCCATGGTATTCATCCACCCATGATATTTATTCGCCCATGGTATTGTAAGTGACCCATGGTATGTATCCACCCATGGTATTCATCTACACATGAGATTTACCCATGGTATTGTAAGTGGTATCTACCCATGGTATTGGCCTATGGTATCTACACATGGTATTGTGACTCAAAAAAGGCTATAAATAACAAGCCTCAGTTTCTAAAAGAACATATTGTCCACCACAATGTAGCTTCTACAGTTATTCTCTGTTTTAATGAAACAATTTTCTTTGGGGTTTTATTTTTTTTATGTTCTCTATTTTTTTTTTTGGCATTCTAATTTTGTAGATCTTGTCAGATCCATTTCAAATTTTTCGATCTTTGGGGTCTCCCCCTAAGATCTGGATTAGTGGTATCAGATTCAAGTTACTAATCCATGGGAATGAGGGTTTGAAGCATATTTCAGTTTCAATTTTTGGCAGCAATCTTCAGCAAACTCCATGAATTTCTTGGGAAGCAAGTTTGAAGATCAGATCTGAAAATTTTGGTGAAAAAATTACAAAATCAAAGACCAGATCTGGATTCCTTGCAAAAAAACACCCAAATTCAAAAAAAAAATCGGCTGAATTGGAGTTCAGATGAGGGAGATATCACTTATTCTAAATCAGCAATGTTGCAGAAAATGTTCTGATGACAATTCGTGGACGGCGGATCTCCTGTCATTTTTCACAATTTTCATTGTGAAATTTTAGAGAAATGGCTATATATCTGAGCTCCTCTTGAAAAATCACCCAATTTCAAAAAAAAAATCTATCGAATCAGAGTCCGGATGTGGGAGCTATTGGTGATTTAAAATCAGCTATTGTTTTCAGAAATTTTGTGACGACGAGAGAGTTCCAGCCCGAATATGAGAGTCTACAGTCTCCAAATAGTTGTTTCAAATACATGAGAAGATTAAGAATGATCATTCCATTTCCAAAAATAGGTTATAATAAATATTCCAAGTTATATTGATCGATTTATGCTCATTTTAAATCTGGAGCAGCATTCGGAGTGGGTTCCCTTTGGAGACGTGCCCTCCCACCCCGCTTTAGTAGGCACCTGCTTCACATTCATTAGTTTCAGCATAGAAAAGTTTGGCTTGGGTTATTTGGAGACGTGCCCTCCCACCCCAAGCTATGTAGGCACCTGTTACTTCATCAACAATCAGCATCACGGTTTTGGGTCAACCGCACAAAATCCTTTTCATCAAAGTCCATTTGCTAGGCCGCACACTATTAGTAACACATTTGGTCACAAGAATTACAGGGTATCTCTATCCTCGGATCTTCGTTTTTCATGGTTTTGGTTCATCCAAAAACCCACACTTCATTGAAGTCCATTTTCTAGGCCGCACACTGTCGATATCATAGTTAGTCACAACCATTACAGGGTATCTCTATCCTCAGATCTTCATTCATCACGATTAAGGGTTAACTACACAAAACCATTCTCTTCAATGGCTCTTCATATTCAACAAAGGCTTCTCAGGAGGGAACTTCACGTAATGGGGACCATTGCTTCTTAATGAGGGAGGAATGATCCGAATGGAAAATGGCATCAACCCATGGTATTCATCTACCCATGTTATCCATCCACCCATGGAATTTACCCATGGTATTGTAAATGGCATCAACCCATGGTATTCATCCACCCATGATATTTATTCGCCCATGGTATTGTAAGTGACCCATGGTATGTATCCACCCATGGTATTCACCTACACATGAGATTTACCCATGGTATTGTAAGTGGTATCTACCCATGGTATTGGCCTATGGTATCTACACATGGTATTGTAACTCAAAAAAGGCTATAAATAACAAGCCTCAGTTTGTAAAAGGACAGATTGTCCACCACAATGTAGCTTCTACAGTTATTCTCTATTTTAATAAAACAAGTTTCTTTGTGGTTTTATTTTCTTTATGTTCTCTATTTTTTTTTTTGGCATTCTAATTTTGCAGATATTTTCAGATCCATTTCAATTTTTTAGATCTTGGGGGCTTCCCCCTAAGATCCGGATCAACAACAGAGCAGCCGAGGAGTCCTAATTAGAGAAGAACCCCTTGTGGAGACCCCGGTAACTAGCGAGCTTCCACCCCACAACCCACTTTTTCCACTTAACTTTCTGAATATTCGTACCTCCACCACCAGCAACTACCAATCGCCACAATTCACCTTGTTCCGGGAACCTAACATCTCTGCCCCATCCACTTCATCCACCACCGTGTCTAACCCCATCACTAGAGAGAGGACTAGTGGGGACCTCCAGACTGAAGTTAAATCGGGTACTGCAGAAGTACCCGTGGTTAGCCAAACCCTAGCCCCCCAAGTCACATTCGCTGAACTTATTAGCCAGGCAAAGCAAGCTGTTAGTCATCAATATTTTCTACTTGTTAGTGATGACTAGTTCTCGCAGCCAAGTTTTCTAGTAGCTGATCCAAAAATTTGTCATATTTTCCAGCTGGGAAAACACCCATAAAAATTTTTTTTCTCTCCCACTTTTCAGTCTGCCCATAACGAGATGAAACCCCATTGTAAAATCCTACCTAGCATCAGCCATACTAGTCTGCCCACTAGCTCCAAAGAGACAATCCAAATCTGTTCAAAAAACCATCCCCTAAGTTAGGAAGTGGCGCTTTAAGGCATTTCACCCTTGGAAACCATCAAAAAGCCAAAAAACCTCCATCTGCTATAGGCCAGTCATAACAGACCTCCCACTCTGCTAATGAAGTCAGTCACATCCCTAAGTCGTGCCACTTATATGCCCTTAAGTCTCAGCAATACACAAACCATATTCTTAAGCTGATTTTAAGTGTTTTACAATGTTTTATGGATATTTCAAGAATAAAAACATATCAGCATCTCAGAAGACAATTTTTGGCTCCACATAAGAAGAAAGCTACTTCTCAATGTGATCATAAGCCTGAGATGCATCTGCAAGGCAAAGAGTTATTCATCAAACTCTTGCAACCTCATTCACAGTCTGAAAGGACAGCAGAAGAAAAGAAACACTGTCAAGAAGCTGTTGAATAAGTCTTGGCTAAGAACCTCCTTCATTTATAAGCAGAGGGTTAAGGCGCCTCCTTCATCTATAAGCAGAGGGTGATGGCCAAGGTTTGACTTGAAAAGTTGCAGCTCACTGTAAGACAGATTTGTTTTAATAAACAGTGAGACAATAACACAGATTTTCTGAAGCAAATTAATGATTGCAGGCAGAGGTAAAGGAATTAATGTTTTCAAGTTTTTTTGCTTGCCATCATATATAAGAGGAACCCTTTTCAAGTAGGCTTATCAAACAATCTTCAGATTTGTCGCCAAGTAGAGAGCCTCCTTCATTCACAAGCAGAGGGCCAGGGCATTGACTATATTCAAAGTTTGATTGATCAAAGATGAAATGGTAAGACACCAAGAAGGAAAGCAGGGGTACCACTGCAATCCAAGGAGGTCAAACTTATCTCTTAACAAGGTTTTGACAAAAGACAGTCCACAGCTCCAACAAAATAAATTTTGAACACTGGTAATAAGATGAGTCATTGCACAAGTGAAAGGACATAATAGTGATTATGTTTCAAAGTACTGGTCTGCTCCATTCATAAAAAGATGTCCTTCAGATCGCTTATCACAAGTTGACAAAGAAATTTTGAGTTTTTCTCTTCCCAAGAAAGGTATTGAAACTAGACCCAGTGTTTCATAAGCATGCAAAATGGATTTTGCTATACTTTTTGTTTCTGGAGAAGGTTTTAAAACAAATATAAACCTGTTCTTTATAAAAGGTTAATGGTATCATATTAGTGCATTTTGAGTAAGGGAGGGGTGTTAGGAAAAGCACCTTTTTAGACAGAGAATGATAAACATAGGTGAGTGCAACTGTAGTTTTGCACCTATAATCAAAATCAGTTCCACAGTGGGCATCATTAACTCTGGAGCATTAAGAGCAAGGTATGTAGGCCACTGTCACAAAGGTGGACACTTTCCCTTTGAAAACAAATCAAGATACTCTGCTGCTACAATTTGAATAAGGGTAAATCAGTAAGTTCTAGAAATGGTATGCAAGAGTTCCATTACCTTTGAAGCACAAGGAAAACTTATAAACTGACAGTTTCATCATCTTGGGAGAAAGGTTGTGAGAGCAGATCTTCAACATCCTTAAAAAACCAAACAGTTAGATCAGTCTGGCGATCTGGAGATAGGTTGATATTTTTTATTGAATGGCCTCTTATAACACAGGTTCTGCACTTACAGTGATCTACAGGCTTTCTTATCCACAGTCAAAAGGTAGCTCCCATAACACAAAGTCACCACAGAGGAGGATACAAAAATAATAGGTGGGAGAGAAATTTGAAATTACAAATACCAAAAAGGAGGACCCTTGTACCCTCTAAATTAGCAGCAGTTAAAATTTCAATTTCTCAAAAAGGATAAGGGGAGCCTCACTCATTAACAACTAGTCTTTACCACTATGATGCATATCCGAACAGAGGACAGCAGTATATGTGTTGAAAGCTGTGAAAGAAGAGTTTCCAATTTTTGATTTAAAAACAAAAAGCTTTTTCAAACTTTTCGAAAAACCCTCTCCAAGTCAAAAGTAAAGGGACCATTGGCCTTTGTACTTTTCAAAGGGATAAAAACCGTGGCAAAGTCATTTTTGAAATCCCCCAAGCATGAGCAAAACATTCCTTTGAAGTTCACAAGGTCGGAAAGACAAGTTTCAAATTGGTTTTGCATAGTTTTGAACGCGTTTTAACCGCGCGACGCTCCTGTGGGCGGAATTTCCATAGAGCTACAAAGGCGCGCGATGCTCCTGTGCAAGCGCGCGACGCTCCTGTAGCCGCGGGTCACAAGGGCCCGACAAAGCCATATAACCACGTTTGCGCGGCGTTCTTCTTCCTAAGAGTGCCGCGCATGGTTTTAACCTCCAACACGCCTCCAAATCACTCCTAAAGGATACTACAGCTCTCCAAAAGGCCCGCCACGATTTGTAGAGGTATTTTTATGCGCCCCTCTTAGTTTTTCAAAAAAACGGTTAAGTGGTATAAAGGGTTAGAAGGCCGCAGTTTCAAGCTTTGGTGTGAAAATGAATTGATGTGTTCCTGTTGACTGGTGAAACATCAAATGCTTGTAAGCTTTATTTTTATTAAAAAACCATATGATTTTTCTCACTACCATGGTAAAACAAGGTTGAAACTGTTAAGCATATGCATCGTTTGAAACTGTAAGAAATTTTCCATGTACAGTTGGAAGGTGTGTGGATCAGATTAGTGCAAGGAGCAGTAGAGTATGGAGAAGGCAGTTTGTGTGAGAGGAGTCTTTTACAGTTTTAATGATAGAAGAGTGTTTGTGATATCATAAAAACATCTCAAAATTCTGTCACCTTGTCCCTTAAAACACAGTGTCTGCTGACTGTGTAAATCCACTGTGGTTGACTGTGTATATGGTGTGGACTTGGTTGGTTGGGTTGCATACCAAGAAGAGGGCAGGATTTTGAAATTAAGGAGTGTGTGATTTTTACCTTGGTCAAAGACACAAGAATATATTGTTGACCTCAAAGCTTCCAAGAGCAGGGTGACCTTATCACAACACACAGCAAAGTCACTTTGACTGTCTTTCTTCATTTGACTGTAAAGTCTGCTTGTGGATATTGGCTAATTGATATACAAGGGTTGGAAAGGCAGTTTTCTAAAGGAGCAGGGGTTTTATATTGAAAGGAGGCATTTTGCACAAACATCTAAAAACATTGTTTCCTTATTAAAACAATGGGTTGACAGAGTTTGGTTTAAAGAAGGCATTTCAAAGACAGTGAGGTAGCTTGGTGTTTCAAGGGCGCATTTAGCCCAAGATGCCACCCAGGAAAGATAGCGGAAGTGGTTTACACAAGAGATATGAGCCAATTTCTACTAAGGAAGTCAATGCACACCCATCCATCCTATTCAATTTTCATGAGGTGGGGTGTTTGGATTTCTGTTAGAAGGTACAAGAAGTCAAAAGTTTCTCGCCATTAACATACTTGTGCGCCTTGAGGTTCGAAAGAAAACATTTCCAAGTGGCAGAACTTGACTTCAAGTTCCCCCCGAGGTCTATATCCAAGGCCACTAAAATCCCATACATTGGCGAAAAATGGTTCAAGCAAGCCTATCTAGACTTGGATGACTACAAGCCTTTCATCAAGCCCGAGCACAGAGAAACATGCACTGCTGTTTTTCCTTTCTCTCATCTTCTTTCCAGCTATGCTCCTCTGATGAAGATCATAATGAAGTATTTCACTTGTGAAGGAAGATTTTCCCAAGTTTATGCCGACCACATTAGACTGTTGATGCACTTCACTAGAACTAAGTAGCTCAATCTCCCTTACTTCTTGTGCAAAAGCATTGAAAAAATGGCCTCCTTAGTCCAGAAGAAGCCTACATCAGAGCAAGTAGCTTCTCTTTTCCATCATTCTCTGATTAAAATCATCATCCTTCACCAGCTGGAGAAGAAAGAGGTTCCTTGGGATGTTTTCATCAGTCACCTGGACTTCTCCACTGTCCCTCCAGTCCATACATCCCCCACATTGCCTACTCATCACCCTTCACCTTCCTCTAGCAAACCTACTCCTAGAAGACTCAGATTCACTACAGAACAGTCAAGAGAGCATGGAGGAGGAGAGTTAAGTGGACAGCAATAAGAGGAGGGACATGAATAGGCAAAAAAAGATAAGGAACAGCAGGAAGAAAGTGATGGAGGGCAGCAGCATGATAGTGATGAAGGTGAGCAGCAGCAAGAGCAAGAAGAGAAGAGTGCTGATCAGCAGCAACTCAGTGGTGATGAACAACAGGAACAAGTGGAAGAGCAGTAGTTGGAACAGTAGCTTGAACCACAAAATGAACAGGAACTTGAAGAACAACATCAGCATGATGTTAGTGATCAAGGGCATCATTTTGAGCAGCATGATGTTAGTGATCAAGGGTAGCATTTTGAGCAGCATGTTGTTGGTGAATAGGAGCAGCAGTTTGAGCATCATAATGTTGAGGGGAAGCAACAGTCTCCTCATGACAAACAACAGTCTCCTCAATGACAAACAACAGTTCCCTCATGATACACTACAGCCTCCTCAAGATGCACAGCAGCTTCAAGAGGAAAGGCAATTTCAAGAAGGTGACAAACAAGATGACAAAGGAAAAGAAATTATGCTTTCCTCTCCTGAAAAGACTAAGCCCAAGACATCAAGAAAGAAAGTGCCCAAGGTTGTCACTCCAAAAGTGACAAGAACTCTCTAGAGCAAAAGAAAGTTGTCAAAAGAGCCTATCACTAATTTGCCTAGGAGGAAGAGCGCAAGACTAGCCTTCAAGGGCAAAGGAAAAGGCAGGGTAGGAGAAGGACATGAGCATGGGAGTGCTTTGGGTGCCATCTCAATCCAAAGTGACGACAGTGACAATGAGGCCCGGATTCTTGAAAACCTTGTAATCCATAGAGAGGGCCAAATTGATACATTAGAGAATGACCTTCATCGGGCAAGAAACTTCAATCAATTCTTGCAGATCCAAAACAGCCAAATGAGTGCCCATATGGCTTTCTATGAGGCACGAGCAATCAAATACAAGAAATAAGTTTCCAAATCCCAAGCAAGGTTAGATGAGCTTGTAGGTGAGTTTGATGAAAATGAAGAAGAGGACCAGCCTAAGCGAAAGAAGCCTAGAACCATAGGGCTTAGAAAAGCTCTTGAGAGGCAAAAGGAAGAGGAACAAGCCCTTCTTCAATCCACTCCCCTCACTGCACTACTTGAGCAAGAGATTGAAAACAATAAGGAGGCATGGCTAGAAGGAGCCAATAAAAATTTGGAGATGAAGCTTGAGAAGGCCAACAGAGACTTAGAGCTGCAAAGGAGGATGACAAAGCATTATCAAAAGCTAAATCAGTTTGCCCGACACAAGTTAAAGGCCACTCAAGAGAAACTAAAGGAGGCAAAAGGGAAGCCCCCAGCACGGAAAGAGAAGAAAAGAACATCAGCACTTGACATTTTGGCTTCAGTTTCGAAGCGTGTTGCTAAGGACCCTTGAGGGTCATGCACACCAATTTTGGGCGCTTTTTGACAATTTTTGGTTTTTTGGCATTTTTGAGTTTTTTGTCAAAACTCATGAAATTCACCATTTCATTTTGGGGATTCGTCAAAGGAGGAGAATGGTATCATTGGATGCCATAAATTCAAGAGCACACCCTCAACGATTTTCAGAACATTTGGAGATCATTTTCTTCCCTGAAATGGCGAAAAAGGCTCGCTTTTTGCACACTCTGCCCGTTATATCACCAGACTGTAATTTTTGGTTTTCTACACACAGGTGCAGTTTTGGAGAACTTATAGGCATTGGATCAGGAAAATTTCACTTGTTCTGGAAAGTAGACACTCAGATATTTCCAACGAGCTATCATGAGCCCCGTTTCAACATCAAGAAGGCTGCCAAATGTTTCCAGCAAGTCAGGGGACCTTTTGCTGATGTAAATTTGAAATATTTTTGTAATTTTTGAACCTCTAAAATCTGCTTTTTCCAAATGTGCGTTTAGCTATTTTTGCACTTGGGCAAATTATTTTTTTTCAGTCTATTTTTCCTTTTTTAGCATTTTTTAGATATTTTATGAGATATTTTTGTGCCTAAGCCGCCCGCATGTTGATATTTTGATTAGGCCAATAGGATGGCAAGTTGCACCATGAGGTTTTCTTCACTTTGGCCTATTTATTCCAAAGGCTTGCATTGTAAAACAAGGCTGAACTTGAGAAGAGAAGCAATATATGGTCATATGAGATTTGGAAGAAAATACTTGTGTTATGCTTTTGGATTGCCTTTTGGATGTTCTTGGATGAATGATGAAGGATTGTCGATGGATTCCATGACTTGGTAGAATGGTATAGTGTCTCTTGTTTTGTTGTTTTCTTCTAGTTTTCATTCATGAATACATTTTTCTTGCTTGCTATAGATCAGTAGAGAACAAATTTGAGATATGCCCATGGAGGCACCTCAAATTTCCTGAATCTTCATAGCTTTCATGTTTTCTTCTTCCTTAGTTGCATTAAAGAATTCTTAACTGCTCTTTAACAACTTAAGGATATTGTTGCTTGTTTCATTCATAGTTCTATACATGCTAAGTATGACTTACGGTACGCCCTGCTTACCTATGGCTAGCTATAGTTCCATCCATGAAATTTCTCTTTGACTGATTAGATTATCATCTTGTTGAACCAAGGAGGCCTACTTTCAATCTAGCCCTTTACCTAAAACTATGCAAATCTTGTTGTTCAAAGAGCCCAATAACTTGAAGTACTGTGTTTAGGCGTTCTGGCATAGTAAGTTAAGTTGTTTGTCTTCCTTAAGTGTTTTCCCCAAAGTCTGATAGCCGTTTCCCAAAGCTAGAGGGTCTTATACTTCTATGCATGGCTTGAATGTTTATTTATATGTATTGATTAGCTTGTAGTTACATTTTGCATGATTAATGGTTTGCCCTACCATGTTTATGTTATCTATTAAACTAGTTATGCTTGAAACTCTTTGTTGTTCACAAATTTGATGTCCATTTACTCCATTTTTCCCTAAGATCATTTCTACCTTGAATCAAATCGGCCCTTCAACAACCTTGTATCGTCATCTAATAGCTTTCTTGACCTTTTGATCCCATAGCCCAGTTAATATAACATCTTGTTATCTATTTTATATCTTTGATCAGTTTCATCCCTCACAACTTAAAAAACCAAAAAACTTACTTCATAACTAGCCTAAAATTAGAACACAATAAGAAAACAAACAGATATCCCTTACACATATAGAGAGAGCCCTCTTTGAGTCTAGGAAGGCTAGGTCCTTGGGCTCCAAATCTTGGTTTGATGTTACACTGTCATTTGGCTTGCCAATCAGCCAAATCACGGGAACTTAACATAATGGCGATCACGGTGGGACTCTGAGTTAGTGACAATCTAAGTACTCCTTAGTAACTCTCGAAGTCTCATTCAAGCTTAGAAAACTTAAAGTGTTGTCCAAAGAGTATAAAATAGCTCCTTCACCATCTTAGCGAAATGATGAGTCAGTCATAGGAAACTCTTCCAAACCTCGTAGGCACATAAAACTCAAAAAACCCCAAAACACTCCCTTAGATTGTTTTTTGTCAATATTGGTGGTGGACCATACCCATACATCTCAAAACAACCAAGTTCCACCTGGCGACTCCACTAGCCTCCAGTAGGCCTTACTATTTTACCAAACTCTAGGTTACTATCTGATCAACCTATCCCATCGCTCACTAGCATAGCAGGAGATGGTAGGACACTGAGTACATGACAGTCTAGCAAACTCTTGTAAAATTTTTGGTCCTTTAGGTACTTAAACAAGCAAGCAGTCCATAAAATCATTTTGAGTAAACTCTTTTTGTTCTCACCACCCTAGCAAAGTGTCAAAACAAATTTAGAATACTTTAAACCATAGGCTGCACATAAGAACTCAGAAAAATATTAAAAACATTTCCAGATTAGTTACTGGTGGTGGACCATAGCTACATCTTCACGAAAACAACCAAGTTCCACCTGGCGAATTCACTAATCCATCCCTTTGGTTTTGACCATCCTTCACTTTAGTATAAACTTAGAGAGGCCATCCATCTGAAACTTTCATAAATACCACCCTCTCTAAACTCTAAACTCGAAATCTGGCTTCACGAAGAATCTATACCAGATCTCACCCTGACCCAAATCCCCCTATCATAGTAGATGACCCAGAGAAGATTTTTTGGCAAGCTTCTGAAACTGACCATCTAACTACTGATAGATCCATCCGTAAAACAAGATCGGTACCTGAACATCTCACTATCCTACCAGATTCACCTTTTGAATTAGAGTCATCAAAAACTCTTTTCAGAAGAAAATCACATAGTAAGATAAACTTTGTTGATCTTGAAACCCTAGACCCACCACAGAGTCCTAGCAGAGAAGCCTCACCTTCCACACCCCCCAAATTTCAGCTTCTCCATCACTTTGGCTCATACCATCCCAGATCTGCTCAAAACCAGGTCATCAATCCAAGTACTTCCGCCACACCTATCTGAACCACTACTATTCAAACCACCTCAACCCATCCCACAAGCCCTCATCTTGTACATCATCCACTAGCTCCTGTCATGGCAGCCTGGTACGCACCTTTGGTGTTGCCACTACCTTTGGCTCCTCTTCCAAATAAATATCAAGAAAAAATCCCACACTTTATCGGAGAAGATACTGCCACAGCTCAACAGCATATAAGTAAGATTAGCGATGCTTTTGAATACCTGGAAGTACAAGACGAAACCGTCAAAATGAGAATATTCGCCCAAAGCCTGGGTGGAGAACCCAAAACATGGTTCAAAAGCTTACCTCCAAACAGCATCCACAACATCCCAGAACTATGTCAAGTCTTCAGAAACAGGTGGGAAGTCTGAAAGAACCCTATTCAAATCCTGTCAGAATATAACAACCTAAAACGGGAAAATGGGAAAAGTGTCCAGGCTTACTACACTAGGTTCAACAGTGTGTATAACTCCCTCCCACCTCATTTCAAACGCCCACTTGGTTTAGCCTTAGCGAAATTCCCCGAGGGTTTTGATCCAGACATGACATATCATCTGAGAGACAAGGATCCCCCTACCTTAGAGGAAATGCAACAAATAGCCATAAAAGCAAATGCCAACTTAGCAGAAAAAAGAGCTAGGACTAGATCAGAAAGAAAAGTCAAATATAAAGATGAGGTCTCCACTTCATCTCCTTCCCTAGATCCTAGAATAGATGACTTAGTGAAGACCATGGCCAACATGTGGGAAAGGATAAATGAAAAGGCCCCTGTTAGGGACAATCAACCAAACCCTCTAAATAGAAACCGGAACCAAAATGTTAGGAGGGAGCAGCCTCAAAACAGACCAAGGGAAAACCAACAAATTAGGCCACCATTCGATGAAAATTATGTGGAAGAAGAAGATAAGGATACTGAACCCATTGATGAAAATCCTTGGAATCTCATAGGTTCTGATAACGAGAGTGAGGTTTACCTCACAGCAGAAGAGCAAGAGTTATGCTCTCCAGATCAGGACAAAACCAACTATGAAGATCTTGAAGATCCCGCCATAGACTTTCAGAATGCCATTATAGAAGCTCACAGGTAGTATAACCTTAGAAGTAGAAAAAACCAAGACCGCTCCAAAAAGGGTAGTCCTAACATGACTAAAATCTCCGATACCATCCCCGAAAAGGCTATGGATAGCAACACAATCATGACCAAGAAAATTGACCAAAGCAAAGATAAAGCTATTCAAACAAGTCTTGGCTCAAATACTCCTAGTACCTCTTCAAAAATCCCCGAGATGGCTATGTCAAACCGAATCCCGAACCAGAGTCAGCAAATTAAGAGCATAGAAAAAGTCATGTCCGAGAAAGCTGAAACAAATCTGTCCAGACCACAAATTCCTTTTAGTTTCGAAGGGGAAATTTCCAAAATAAAAATTACCATACCCCTTACCGAACTAATAACTATAGATAGGTATAGATCTCAAGTCTTCAAAGTTTTTGACATAGGAAGCGAGGCAGATACTTTGAATCTAACTGACGACAAACCCGAGCTCCTATTCAGCCCGAAGATAGAAGGTCAATACCAAGAAGGATCTATTTCCCCTTTCTATGTGAGTCTGAACATACGGGACAAGATACTACATAATGCCATGTTAGATTCTGGTGCCTCCCATAACCTCATGCCTAGAGCGGTCATAGAAAACCTGGGACTAGAGGTAACTCAACCTTACAAAAACCTATATTCCTTTGACTCAAGTCAAGTCAAATGTTTAGGTCTGATAAAGAACCTAGATTTTTCTCTAACACAGCTACCAGCGAAAAACTTGGTCATGGACATAGTAGTAGCTGATATCCCGCCTAATTATGGAATGCTACTATCAAGGGCATGGGCTGCCAAAATACAAGGTAATCTCCAAATGGATATGTCATTCGCTACCATCCCAGTTTTCAACCAAACTAGGAGATTATACCGAGAAACTCACATGAAATAGATGGTTAGTAACCGGAATAAGCCAAACAATACTCCCATTTATTCCATTCATTCCAATTTAGATTCTTTTATCTTATATAATGAAAGTGACGTGGACAAGCAGATAATAGAAAATGAGGAGGTTTTCAAACCGTCAGAAGGACCCTTCCCATTACTGAAAATGGAAACCAATGACCAAAGTGCCAAGAAAACTGAAAAATAGCTTAGTATCTTGTATGAAAAGGAAGCTCTTTGGATTATAAGCTTTGATGGTTCTTGTGGCAAAACTGGTTCAGGGGCCGGTATCTGGATACACAATACTAATGAAGGTCATTCCTTCAGATTAGAATTCCAATGTACTAATAACATTACAGAATATGAGTCCCTTCTCATTTCTCTGCACATACTTAAGGACTTAGGCGCCAAAAAAGTATCAGCCCAGGGAGATTCAGAACTTGTAATCAGGAAAATCAAAGGTGAATATTCAGCAAAAAACCCAAGACTAAGGGAATACAGGAATGCAGCTTTAGACATCCTCAAAACCTTCGAGAAGTATGAACTCATTTATATCCCTAGGATTCAAAATAGTCTGGCAAATGAACTCGCCTTTGCTACAAGCAATGGCCAAACGCCATGTCTAAATCAGCAATATAGCATTCAGGTCAAACATCGCCCTACTGTACCAGATAATATCAATCATTGGAAAATATTCAAAGATGATGATCAAATTGATGATTTTTTACAATCTAGGAATGAATTTGAAGGAACCAGGAAAGATTTAGAAAATGAAGAAAGGGAATATAGCCACAATCAAGACCAAGAGCTAGATCTACCTTCTTGGATAGATCTGAACCTGATAGATCCTTCATCTGGAACTGAGATAGAAGAGGAAATTGATCCAAGAGAAATCGAAGTCTTACATTGTGAAAATGACACCATACCCAAAGGGCTTGCACCTCTAGAGGAATTGTTTGATTTTAACGACGCGGCCAAAAAGCCAAAAATGGAATCCACTGAGGTCGACGTAGAAGAATATAACATAGGAAGCCCGGAGGAACCTAGAAAGGTCAAACTATCCAAAACCCTTCCACCTCATATAAAACATAAATACATTGAGTTGTTTAAATAATTTAAAGATGTGTTCGCATGGGGATACCAAGATTTGAAATCATACGACACAAGCATCATCCAACATAAAATCCCCGTCAAAGAAAACCAAAAGCCTTTCAAACAGAAGTTAAGAAGGATAAACCCAGTATTACTACCGTTGGTTGAAAAGGAAATAAAAAAGATGTATGATGCCAGAATAATAGTGTCTCTCCGATACTCTGAATGGGTCTCAAATCTAGTATCAGTTAGAAAAAAGACTGGAGAAATCAGACTCTGTATAGATTTCCGAAACCTAAATAGGGCCTGTCTGAAAGATAACTATGCTATGCCCAAAATGGACCACATACTTCAGAAGGTAGTAGGTGCTAAAATAATCTCATTGCTTGATGATTTTTCTGGTTATAACCAAGTGCTGGTTTACCCCACCGATCAACATAAAACAACTTTCACCACACCTTGGGGCACTTTTATGTATGTTAAAATGCCTTTTGGATTGATGAATGCTGGCGCCACATTTCAAAGAGCCATGGACATAGCCTTCTCAGAAGACATAGGTGTTTTCATAGTCATATATCTTGATGATATAACGGTATATTCTAAATCAGATGAAGAACACCTAGCACACTTAAGAAAGGTTTTCAACAAATGCAGAAAATATGGTTTATCCCTAAACCCAAGAAAACACTTTTCGGTCTAGAGGAAGGAAAACTCCTAGGTCACATTATTTCGGAAGAAGGAATTAAAATAGACCCACAGAGAATTGAAGGTATATTGCAAATAAGTCACCCCAGAAACATAAAGGAGTTACAGTCCTTTATCGGAAAGATAAATTTCTTAAGAAGATTCATCCCAAACCTTGCCGAACTCCTGAAAGATATCACAAATATGTTGAAAAAAGAGGTCGGGGTTAAATGGACTTTAGAAGCCAAAAAATCTGTTGAACTAATTAAAAGGGCCTTAACTGAAACACTAGTATTGATAAGCCCTGACTTCACCAAATATTTTTCATTTTTTCATTTGCTTCGGAACACACAATAGCTGCTGTATTGTTACAGAAAAATGCAGCTGGGCAAGAACAACCCATTTCCTTTTTCGGCAAATCCCTGAGAGATGCTCCCTTGAAATACAATATCATGGAAAAACAGGCATTCACATTAGTAAAAGCACTGAAAGATTTCCGAGTTTACATCTTGCATTCTCATGTCATAGCTTTCGTCCCTAATACTGTCGTCAAAGACATTCTGAACCAAGATCCTGATGGTAAAAGGGGAAAATGGATCGCTATCATCCTAGAATATGACTTAGAAATCCGACCTACCAAACTAGTTAAAGGACAAGGACTTGCAAGGCTAATGGCTGAAACCAACCTCCAAGCTTTAGATATAAATTTTGCTGATGCCTTAGAAGAACAGGAATAATGCACGCTCCCTCCTATTGATCAAATGTTTCTGGATTCACCTTGGTATGCAGATATTCTTTATGTATTGTATTATCTAAATGCTCCTCCGACTTTATCAAAAACAAAAGCAAGATTTATTAAACAAAAATCTTTAAAGTTTTGCATTATAGATGGTTTTCTATATTGGAAGAATCCCACTGGTGATCCAGGTGGATATCGGTGGCCTCCCAACTATTCCATTTGGACCCGCAGCATCATTTCTTTCAGTTTTTCAGCTTCAGCACAACTTACTATTTATAGCAGGTTTTTGGGTCCTGCACACCCGGAGCCGTTTTGGGGCATTAATAATCTAGGTAGATATTGGTGGCCACCCATCAAGTCCATCTGAACCCCCACCTTCAATTATTTCAGTTTGTAAGTTTCGGCACAACTTACTATTTTTAGCAGTTTTTCGGGTCTTAAACTTCCGGAGACGTTTTGAGGCCCTAAACGACGTTTTTTGGGAAAACGGAGAGCAACATGGGTCCATGGACCGATGTTGCTCGTTCAAAAGTTGTACTCCTCGGATAGATCTTTCTAACGAGCTATTGAGCGCGTCAAACGGAGATCAGATGCCAAAGTTATGCCCCCGGGAAGTTGAACCACCAATTTACCCAAACGGGACCCACAATTTTGGCGCTTCATCTCGTACGGTTAGGGTTTTGGACATTTCAGATTCTATATTGTTTCTCAACAATAAATAGGCCCTCGAGCCTCATTGTAAGACAGTTCAGGGGGCTGGGAGCCGATACATCTCTTCTCAGAGATAAGGGCTACCAGTGCCCTAGCTCGCCCCATCTCCATCATGTCTGCATTGTAACATAGTTCAGGGGCTGGTAGCTGCCACATCTCTTCTCATGGATACGCTACCAGTACCTAGCTCATATATTTCCATTATGTCTGTAATAGGCCTGCGAGCCTCAATGTAACACAATTCAGAGGCCTGCATACGCTACATCTCTTCTCAGAGATAGGCTACCAGCGCCCTAGCTTATTTCCATTATGTTTGTAAGCTTATTGCAGTCATTTTTTTATTAATAAAATGAAGCATTATTTCCGCTGCGTCTCTGTATCTATGGTTATATCTGTATTCTGTTGCATTCCTGCATGAAATCCATATCAGTGGTATCAGAAGGGGTCTGCTTTTTCTCTGTTTTTCTTTTCATATCCCCAACATGGCTAGGGTATAAGGAGTTCAACCTCGCAACCCCGACGACCCCCCATGGCAGAAGGAAAGAAAGACGAGGGAGCAGGAGATCCTATCAAAATCTTGCTCGAGGATGCCCTCGAGAAACAGAGGAACGCGATGATGGAAATTTTTTTTTCAGATACTTCAATGGCTGCCCACCGGTGGCACATCTAAATCCAACACCAAGTTCAACAAAATTCCCCCCCCCATGGAGGAACTTAACGCAATGGAGACCATTGCTTCCTAAGGAGGGAGGAATGATCCAGGTGGATATCGGTGGCCTCCCACCTATTCCATTTCAACGCCCACCCATTTCTTCGCTTTTCTAGCCAAGGACAATTACTATTTAGCAAGGTGTTTTCTAGTCCCGCACACCCGGGTTACCAGGCATTAATAATCCAGAGATCGGATAACACCTAATGAGTCCATCCGAACCCTCGCCTTCGCTATTTTGGCTTGTAAGTTTCTGCAAAACTTACTATTTTTAGCAAATTTCTTTTTTGGTCTTAAACTTCCTCATGAGAGGCCCCAAATGACGTTTTTTGGGAAAAACAGAGCAACATGTGTCCATGGACCTGGTCCATGAGACCGATGTTGCCTGCTCAAAAGTTGTGGTCCTGGGATAGATCTTTCTAACGAGCTATTGAGCGCGTCAAACGGAGATCGGATGCCAAAGTTACGCCCCCGGGAAGTTGAACCACCAATTTACCCAAACGGGACCCACAATTTTGGCGCTTCATCTCCTATGGTTAGGGTTTTGGACGTTTCGGATTCTACATTGTTTCTCAACAATAAATAGGCCCTCGAGCCTCATTGTAATACAGTTCAGGGGGCTGGGAGCCGATACATCTCTTCTCAGAGATAAGCGCTACCAGTGCCCTAGCTCGCCCCATCTCCATCATGTCTGCATTGTAACACAGTTCAGGGGCTGGTAGCCGCCACATCTCTTCTCAGGGATACGCTGCCAGTACCTAGCTCATCTATTTCCATTATGTCCGTAATAGGCCTGCGAGCCTCAATAACATTAGCTTCGTAGGCTTATGTACGCTATACTCCTTCTCGTATTACGCTAATAAAGACTTACTCTTTATTTCCATTATGTTTGTAAGCTTATTGCAGTCATTATTTTATTAATAAAATGAAGCATTATTTCCGCTGCATCTCTGTATCTATGGTTATATCTGTATTGTGTTGCATTCCTACATGAAATCCGGATCAGTGGTATCAGAGGGGGTCTGCTTTTTCTCTGTTTTTCTTTTCATATCCCCAACATGGCCATGGTATAAGGAGTTCAACCTCGCAACCCCGATGACCCCCCACGGCGGAAGGAAAGAAAGACGAGGGAGCAGGAGATCCTATCAAAATATTGCTCGAGGATGCCCTCGAGAAACAGAGGAACGTGATGATGGAAACTTTTTTTTTCAGATCCTTCAATGGCTGCCCACCGGTGGCACATCTAAATCGAACACCAAGTTCAACAAAATTCCCCCCCCCATGGAGGAACTTAACGTAATGGAGACCATTGCTTCCTAAGGAGGGAGGAATGATCCAGGTGGATATCGGTGGCCTCCCACCTATTCCATTTGGACCCGCAGCATCAATTCTTTCAGTTTTTCAGCTTCAGCACAGCTTACTATTTATAGCAGGTTTTCGGGTCCTGCACACCCGGAGCCATTTTGGGGCATTAATAATCCAGGTAGATATTGGTGGCCACCCATCGAGTCCATCTGAACCCCCACCTTCAGTTATTTCAGTTTGTAAGTTTCGGCACAACTTACTATTTTTAGCAGTTTTTCGGCTCTTCAACTTCCGGAGCCGTTTTGAAGCCCTAAACGACGTTTTTTGGGAAAACGGAGAGCAACATGGGTCCATAGACCGATGTTTCTCATTCAAAAGTTGTACTCCTTGGATAGATATTTCTAACGAGCTATTGAGCGCGTCAAATGGAGATCGGATGCCAAAGTTACGCCCCCGGGAAGTTGAACCACCAATTTACCCAAACGGGACCCACAGTTTTGGCGCTTCATCTCCTACGGTTAGGGTTTTGGATGTTTCAGATTCTATATTGTCTCTCAACAATAAATAGGCCCTCGAGCCTCATTGTATGACAGTTCAGGGGGCTGGGAGCCGATACATCTCTTCTCAGAGATAAGCGCTACCAGTGCCATAGCTCGCCCCATCTCCATCATGTCTGCATTGTAACACAGTTCAGGGGCTGGTAGCTGCCACATCTCTTCTCAGGGATACGCTGCCAGTACCTAGCTCATCTATTTCCATTATGTCTGTAATAGGCCTGCGAGCCTTAATGTAACACAGTTCAGAGCCCTGCGTACGCTACATCTCTTCTCAGAGATACGCTACCAGCGCCCTAGCTTATTTCCATTATGTTTGTAAGCTTATTGCAGTCATTCTTTTATTAATAAAATGAAGCATTATTTCCACTACATCTCTGTATCTGTGGTTATATCTATATTCTGTTGCGTTCCTGCATGAAATCCGGATCAGTGGTATCGGAGGGGGTCTGCTTTTTCTCTGTTTTTCTTTTCATATCCCCAACGTGGCCAGGGTATAAGGAGTTCAACCTCGCAACCCCGACGACCCCCCATGGCGGAAGGAAAGAAAGACGAGGGAGCAGGAGATCCTATAAAAATCTTGCTCGAGAATTCCCTCGAGAAACAGAGGAACGCGATGATGGAATTTTTTTTTTTCAGATCCTTCAATGGCTGCCCACCGGTGGCACATCTAAATCCAACACCAAGTTCAGCAAAATTCCCCGCCCCCCCGCCCCCATGGAGGAACTTAACGCAATGGAGACCATTGCTTGCTAAGGAGGGAGGAATAATCCAGGTGGATATCGGTGGCCTCCCACCTATTCCATTTGGACCCGCATCATCAATTCTTTCAGTTTTTCTGCTTCAGCACAGCTTACTATTTATAGCAGGTTTTCGGGTCCTGCACACCCGGAGCCGTTTTGGGGCATTAATAATCCAGGTAGATATTGGTGGCCACCCATCAAGTCCATCTGAACCCCCACCTTCAGTTATTTCAGTTTGTAAGTTTCTGCACAACTTACTATTTTTAGCAGTTTTTCGGGTCTTAAACTTCCGGAGCCGTTTTGAGGCCCTAAACGACGTTTTTTGGGAAAACGGAGAGCAACATGTGTCTATGGACCGATGTTTCTCATGCAAAATTTTTACGCCTCGGATATATCTTTCTAATGAGCTATTGAGCGCGTCAAACGGAGATCGGATGCCAAAGTTATGGCCCGTGGAAGTTGAACCACCAATTTACCCAAACGGGACCCACAGTTTTGGCGCTTCATCTCCTACGGTTAGTGTTATGGACGTTTCAGATTCTATATTGTTTCTCAACAATAAATAGGCCCTCAAGCTTCATTGTAAGATAGTTTAGGGGGTTGGGAGCCGATACATCTCTTCTCAAAGATAAGCGCTACCAGTGCCCTAGCTCGCCCCATCTCCATCATGTCTGCATTGTAACACAGTTCTGGGGCTGGTAGCCGCCACATCTCTTTTCAGGGATACGCTGCCAGTACCTAGCTCATCTATTTCCATTATGTTTGTAATAGGCCTGCGAGCCTCAATGTAACACAGTTCATAGGCCTGCGTACGCTACATCTCTTCTCAGAGATACGCTACCAGCGCCCTAGCTTATTTCCATTATGTTTGTAAGCTTATTGCAGTCATTCTTTTATTAATAAAATGAAGCATTATTTCCGCTGCATCTCTATATCTATGGTTATATCTATATTTTGTTGCCGTTCATAACGAAATCCCGGACAGAGTGGTATCTGGAGAGTCTTGTTTTTCCTGTTTTCTTCTGACGTGGCAGGTATAAGGGTTCAACCTTTGCTTGACGACCACGGGAAGAAAGAAAAGCGACAGGGAGCGAGAATCTGTCAAAATGACACTCGAGGAGTGCTCGAGAAACGAGAGGAACTTGATGATGAAATTTTTTTTTTTGATTCGGCAATGGGCCCTTGCCGGTGGCACATCTAAATCCTTTCGAGTTGACAATATTCCCCCCCCCGCCAGAGAAACTTCACGTAATGGGGAACCATTGCTTCCTGAGAGGGAGGAATAATCCGGTGGATATCGGTGGCCTCCACTATTCTAGGTGGACCCATGACATCAGCTATTTCTGGTTTTGACTTTGACCCAACACTATTTATGGCAGTTTTCCAGTTCTCCCTTGCCGGAACGTTTGGGGCATTAATAATCAGGTGAATGTGATGGCCCTTGTCGATCATACGAACACCACCTTCGATTGTTTCGGGTTTGTAAGTTTCGACACAACTTACTATTTTTAGCGAGTTTTAAATTCTTAGCTTGGAGCCGTTTTGAGGCCTAAACGACGATTTTTCCCAGGAAAACGAGCAACATGGGTCCATGGACACGATGTTGCTCATTCAAAAGTTATTACTCTGGGATGAATATTCTAACGAGCTATTGAGCACGTGCGCCAGAATCCGGATGCCGAGGTTACGCCAGAAGTTAGACATAATTGCCAAAATGGGACCCACGGTTTTGGCTTCTGTCTCCTCTGATTGAAGTTGGACGTTTGATTCTGTATTGTTTCTCAACAATAAATAGGCCCTGGAAACCTCATTTTAAGCCAGTTCGGTACAGGAGCACGGGCTCCCATCTCTTCTGGGAGTAGCTTTCTACCCCCGGTGCCCTAACCTTACATCTCCATCATGTACATTTGTAACTTACAGTTCGGTGAAACAACATACATCTTCTGGGGGATGTTGCCGATGCCTAGCTCATCTATTTCCATTATATACCTTAATAGGCTGCGAGCCTCAGTAACCGGTTGGGAAGCACGTGCGCTGTCTCTTCTGGAGATACGCTACCACCGGCGCCTAGCTTATTTCCATTATGTTTGTAAACATTGCGGTCATTCTTTTATTAATAAAATGACATTATTTAACATCTGCGTATCTATGGTTATATCTATCGTACATTGCGTTCTTGCATGAAATCGGATTAGTGGTGTCCCGGAGGAGTCTTGCTTTTTCCTTATATTTTCTTTTCTGCTACAACGTAACGAGGTATAAGGAGTTCTTCCGCAGCAGCCGACCCCATGGGGAGAAGACGAGGGGCAGGAGGTCTATCAAAATCTTGCTCGAGGATGCCGCCGAGAAACGGAGAATGCGATGATGGGGGAATTTTTTTTTGGAGTCCTTCAATGGTACATATAGGTAACATCTAAATCACTTTCAAGTTGAGCTTAAAAATTCCCCCATGGAGGGAACTTGTACAATGGAGACCATTGCTTCTAAGGAAGAATGATCCGGTGAATATCAGTGGCCTCGCACCCTGTTCCATTTGAACCCGCATCTCATTCTTTTAGTTTTCGGCTTCGGCCAACTTACTATTTATAACGGTTTTCCGGGTCCCCCGCAGAACGGTACAGGCGATGTGCGTCGATTAGATATTGGTGGCCCACCTATAAAATCATCGTTGTACCTTCAGTTATTTCAGTTTGTAGTTTCGCTGGCATACACCAGCACAACGTTTTGGGTCTTAACTTGAGGCAACTTTAGGAGGCTAAACGACGTTTTGAAATGGTGGCTTGTGGGTCCATGGTCCGGTGTTGCTTGTTCAAGTTGTACTCCTCGGATAGATCTTTCTAACGAGCTATTGAGCGCGTCAATGGAGATCGGATGCAAGGTCTGCGCCCCCGGAAGTTGAACCACCAATTTAGCGGACCCACAGTTTGGCGCTTCATCTCCTACGGTTCGGGATTTTGGACGAACTTCGATTCTATATTGTTTCTCCAACAATAATGAGCCCTCGAAACCCACTGTTTTAAGGAACGTTCCAGAAGTGCAAGGAGACATTCATCTGTCTCGGAAGATAAGCGCTACCAGGTGCCTGCGCTACTTATCTCACATGTACGCATTTGTGTACAGTTCAGGAGGTGGTAGCCGCCACATCTTTTCTCGGGGGATACGCTACCGGTACCTAGCTCATCTGTTTCCATTATGTACGTAATAGGCCTGCAAGCCTCAGTAACAGGTTCGGAGGGCACACGTACGCTGTCTTCTCGGAGAGATACGCTGTAACACCCTAGCTTGTTCATTGTGTTTGTAAGCTTGTTATGGGTGTTCTTTTTTATTAATAAAATGACTTATTTCATTTTAATCTCTTGTGTCTTGTTGGTGTGTGTTCTTCTTTTGATATTGCACGTGCGCATATTGCATCGGGCGTGGTGGGGGGGTGGGCGTGGCAGTCTGGTTGTCCGGGGGCGGGCGCCATCCGTCTTTTGTGTGGACACTCATGGGCGGATCCGCCCATGGTTTTATTTTGGTTTTGCACATGAACGATTACGATTGTTTCGGCCCATGGTATTTTTATCGTCCAGGTCAAAGGACTCGGTTGTCGCTAATCCGGGGTTAATGGATTGAGGTTTATGTGTGTATGTATATATATGTGTTGTAACACTAAAAAAGAATATAATGAAAATCAAGGCCAGGTAAATACGATTTGGGATCCGAGAAAATCTACGTATTTGTCTACATTTTATGTTTTATGCTCTTGCTATTGTTTACAACACTATGAAATCGTATTGCTTAAAATATTTACATTAAAGGGGTTAAAACCTACATTTGGTATCGGGCTGACCCCCGGCTTCAAAGAGGCCTTTGTTGTTGAGGGTTTTTTGCTCACGCACGTAGACTACGTAACGATGGGAGATGCGGGATCGATTCTTGCGGTGAAAGAATATGGTGAGCGACGAGAAAGATAGAGATCGAGAAATTTAATGGTCGAGTTTTGAGTTGTGGAAGCTCAGATGGAGGGGATGTTGGTGGATAAAGGTGGGGTGGATCACGGTAGATCCGGAGTACTAAACCAACGTCCGTATCGGATGATGGAAAGAAGGCTTGGATCGGAAGGCTAGGCACAATGCGGTTGTGTGTGTCGATTCGGTGTTGAATGTGTACGGGAGGCTGGCGCGAAGATTTGTACAGGAAAAAACTGGGACTTTGTGCCAATCTAAGTCTCTGGTGAATAAGTTGTTCCTGCGGAAAAAGGTTTGTATAACACCGAGGATGAAGGATGAAGACACCAGAGTGACGGAAAAAACGTACGAATGCCTTGATCTTTTGTGGTAAGTCGGTATTAGGTACGGTGATATTAAAATCTCAGGATGAAGATAAGTGCATGGGTTGTTGTGCTCTCTGCAGGACTCGTGGGATAGTACGGTTATTGCAATAGGTGGCAATACAACTACCTTGAATTTTGATGACATTCTCTATGACTGTACATCCAGAGAAATAAGATGGAAAAATGTGGAGAAGTGGGAATGGAGATGCCTTATACGTAGAGAAGGTCCCAGGCAGAAAACAAGAATAAGTTTTAAATGGAAATCTAGAAATCGAGAGATCTAAATCTCCACAGAAAGATTTAACAAAAGTGTCTTTAAAAATGCGGAAGGAAGGAAGGCACTACAAAAAAATACGAGATCAACTCCTAGAAAGGTACGATGAAGGTCCTTGGGCAAAAGCCTCGGTTGGTGGGGATGTGTCTTCAGCTTCCTTCACAAAATACACATGTGATCCATAAGTCAGTTCCAATTCAGCTCCACCGTGCCGTCTTCCTTCCTCCCAGGAGGTGGTTATAAGTGTGAGAAGCTCTCATGGGCGGTGGTGCAGTACAGTGTCTTCTGGGGACAGTAGGGGGCCCCGAGAATCATGGGACATGGAAAAAATCAGGCGGCCTGCAAGGTGGAAAGTTAAGAACACTGCCGTGTGCATATTCACATTGTGGAAAATGCAGTTACAGCAGCAAATCAGATGATGCGGGTATAAAAACAGTGTTAGAAAATTAAAGATGGTTCGGGGAGCAAGTGTAATGAGATTCGGTGGAGACCTAATGCAACTAGAGATAAATACGGCCCAGTGATGGGTGTATGATTCTTGTGGTTCTTTAGTAGACTGGAAAACGTAGGCATCTAGAAAAAGACAATAACATGGCATCACGAGCTTGGACATATTGGAAGAAGAGTATGAGATCACACATGAAAATGGGTATGGTAGAAGAGTATACAATTTCTCTGGATTTCGATTTACGTGAACATTGTGTATGGGAAGCAGGAATGGACTGAGTTTCCTGCAGTGCTAAGAAAATAAACAGATATTGAACATTATGGATGATGGTGCAAAAACGTGTCCGGTTCCATCATGGGAAATTACTGTACTATGTTTAATTCATGAATGACTTCTCAAGGAATACTGTGGATATATTTCTTTGGAAAAAATAAAGTCACAACAGTTAAAAAAATTTAAAGCTGCACGGCAACAGACAGAGAAGAATAAAGTGACCAAAGACGGACAATGAGAGGTTCTTCAGAAAGAGTTGAAGGATTACGTAAAAGTATGAAGTACCATGCAGTAAAACCTCCATACACACATAAGCAAAATGGAGATTTAAAAGGATGAACGAGATCGTTGATGGAAAAGGCAAGAATCATATGGTGGTGGGTTAGGACATGAATGCAGGCGAGGAGGCAGAATCAGGCTGCATGTTACTTAGTTAACAGATCTTACCTTCTCAGGCGTTGGAGGATAAGACCCCACATGAGGTATGGGGCAGTAGAAACCTTTCTCACATCAAAAGATGGATGTGATACATATATACATATTCCAAAGGAGAAAAGGACCAAGTTGGATAATAAATACAGAAAGGTGCATCTTCTGTTGAGTATAAGGATGAGTTGAAAAGATTCTAAGCTTGGAACCCAGAAACAAGAAGGTTACTATCCTGATCAGGATACATGTTTAAAGGAAATGAGATAGTGATAAACATGAAGTCCTATAGAACACAAGGAAAGTAGTTGAGCTAAAAGGAGGATGAATGGGGCCTCTGAATGAAAGACTGGAAGAAGACAGTGAGCCTGACAAACACAGAAGATCGGTTGGAAAGAAAGCAAATGGAAAATTATAGTCCATACTTTTATTTAAGAGTTTATATATATAATGATGATGGTTTGAAGCTGAGGCAGGTAGTCAAGAGGATAGAAAACTCAGGAAGGAGACATGGTTGATAAATGGCATCCTTGCTGGCAATCTGGATCTGAAATTTGGGGAGTTACAGTGAGAGGAAGCCATTTAAAGGAAAAATAGATTTAAGAAAAATGAATATGAAGGCAAAGATAGGAAAATAAAAGCTAAGTTGGTAGCGAAAGTTGTTCTGATGCTGAAATTAATTTTGATATTTTTCTCTCTTCATAAAATTCACCAATGAATTACCTTTCTCTTCTTCTTATCATTGATTTTGGGGCAAACGGACTGGATGTGAAGACAACATTTCTTGAGGTCTGAAAATTATGACAACTTTGAAAGACACATGGTGAAGGGTAAGAAAAGAAGCAGTATATGAGTTGAAGAAATCTCTTGTGGGTTAGCAGTCTCACCAAGATATAAGTGTAAAGAAAGTTGATAACATATAGAGACTTAGCCATGACAAAGAATCACTTATGTTTATTTTAAATTAATTGTTATTTAATATTATTATTTGATCTTATATCTTGGATGATGTATTGTGCCATTCAGGAAACTGTAAAAAAGACTATCAAGATTTGAAAAGTTACTTCATTATTAAATTGAACATAGAGGATCAGGATGCTACAAGTATATTTCGGGCATGAAATTGAAGATGGGAAGAAGCAGAAAGGCTACGTTGTAACTTGGAGAAGAGTATATCAGGAGACTATATTCAGGTTAAATATAGGGATAGTAAGCGGTGAAGGTTCCTATTCTGGCAAATTGTCATTCTGTATGACAGTCTTCAGACACAGAAAGAAAGAGGAGTATCTCATGTTTCTGCAATCTAGGTGGGTAGCTTGATGTATGCAATGGTGTATGCTAGACCGGACATTGCATACGGTGGGAAGTGTCGACGGAGTTTATGTAAAACTGTGGAAAGACATTGGGACGTGGCGGTGGGCGGGTTTTGAATGTTTACGTGGCACACTAGTGATTGTTAGCTTGTACACTGCAGGGGAAGATCATGATTAGATAATGTTGGACAGTGCAGTTTTTGTTCTGATGGTGGGGCAGATGGACAGAAAGTCTGATGAGTATAATATTTAACCTATTTGGTGATCGATTGGATAGTCAAAGCAGTGTGTGGCTCTGTAACTGAAGGCAGATACATGACATATATTAGTAAGAAGCAGTTTGGTTTTAAAGATTATGTTCAAGTATGGGGTTGTTAAGCAATGCAGATGAAGCTGATGTGAAGTGCAGTTCTTGGCTAGAATGCCTTATCAATAATTCAAAGACAAAGCATTGATATTCAATATCTTTGTGAAGATATGATTAAGGGCTAAAAGGTCATTCTTTAACATGGTGAGTAGACTGCACCCAGAATCTTTGGGATGCATTAGCAATGTAGTACCAGAAGTTCTCTTAGTGTAGAAACAATGGTCGTGAGAAGAATTGAAGCTAATGACTAGCTCTCCTACAACGGCTATGAAAAAAAACAAAGTGGGAGAATATTTAGATTATGTGTTATATTCTTTCCCACGATTAGCTACATCTTGCTGTGTTGCATCGGGGCGTATACAATACAGAAGCAGTCCCACGGTGGGGGTGGGACCCCTCATAGTGAGATCATGTGGATTTTCTGTGTTTGCATGGTTTGGGGTTCAGATAGTTTTAAAACCCTGCAGTGTTTATGAATCTTGGTCAAAGACTGTGTTCATCATATAATGAAGAGTTTAATGGATTGAGGTTTAATATGTATAAACATATATGTATATGTGTTGTACTAAAAAAATACTAATAAAAAAATCAGCGAGTAGTCAGGTTGGGGTCTGGGGAAAAATGCTGTGTTTATCCGTTTTATATTTTATTGCTCTTATATTGTTTATTTATTTATTTATCTAAGAATGGAAGGTAATGTAGATATTTAAATTAGGGGTTAAAACCTACACATCTATGGTTATATCTGTATTCCCCATTACGTTCTGCACATGAAATGCGGAATTAATTTTATTCAGAGGTCTTCTTTTCTCATAATTTTTCTTTTCACCATCTAGTATTTGAGGTATAAGGATTTCAACCCTGTAACCCAGACGACATGGCGGAAGGAAAAGAGCAGGGGGAGCGGGGAGGATCTGTCAAAAATCCTCGGGGTGCCTGAGAAACGAACGCGTGATGGGGGCCACTTTCGGATCATACAGTAGGCACCCACAGGTGGCACATCTAAATCAACACCAAGTTCAACAAAATTCCCCCCATGAAGGAACAACGCCAATGGAGACCATTATTCCTAAGGAGGAGGAATGATCCGATTGAATGGGTGGCCTCCCTCTTGTTGGACACGGCATCATTCTTCCAGTTTTTAGGCTGACAGAAACACTATTTATAACGGGGTTTGGGATGCCATTTTTTAGGAACATTTTGGGCATTCCGTAATCCCAGGGTGATATGAGTAGTACCCAACAAGGTCTCTGAACCCCCTCTTGATTGTTGGAGTTTGTAGTTGGCCTTTGTACTAGCAGACACTTTGGGGTCTGCTAGAAAAGCCGTTTGAGGCCCTAAGCAGATTTTTTGAGCTTAGTGTGGGTCATGGATAATGTTGCCTGGATTTAAAATTGTCTCTCAGTTCTGATCTTTCTAAGAGCTGGGCGATCAGCAGTGGGGATATAAGTTTATTAGGGATTGAACCACCAAGTTTACCCCAAAGCAGGACCCGGTTGGCGCTTTATCTCTACGGTTGAGGTTTTGGTGGTTGGAATTCTATATTTGTTCTCAACAATAAATGAGCATGAGCACATTGCTGGAAAATGATTCCAGAGCAGAGCCGTGTCTCTTCTCAAAATGGCCTTCTTCGGTGCCTATTACTTCATCTCATCATGTGCACGTGTGAATTCGGGGCCAAGTAACACTTGTCTCTTCTTCTAGGACTCCCCATTTTGGTCTCGCGCATCTATTTCCATTATGTACGCCAGCAAACTGTGACCTCATTGTAACACGGTTAGGAAGGCACACGTACGCTACATCTCTTCTCGGAGAGATACAGCCTTACTTTAGCTGTTTCCATTATGTTTATGGCTGTGGGTCATTCTTTATTAATAAATATGAAGCATTATTTATTTGCATCTCTGTGTCTGTAGTTATATACGTAACGACCATTTCGTTCTGTAATCCGGATCGGTGGTATGGAGAGGAGTCTGCTTTTCTCTGTTTTTCTGTTCATATGCAACGTGGCCGGGGGTACGGGAATTCCGCTTTCTTGCTCCCGGCGGCCCCATGGTGAGAAGGAAAGAAAGCGAGGGCGGGGGTCTGTCCGTCACTCGAGATTGCGCCCGGAAACGAACGACAGTGTGCACACCAGATCACTTCAGCCATTTGCTTACCCAGGGTGGCATCCAATCACTTTTGGGTTAGGCAAAGTTACCCCATGGAGGAACATAACGCAATGGGAACCATTACTTCATAGAAGAAGGAGGAATGATGGGTGAATGCTCAGTGGCCTCACCTGTTGTTGGTTGACATCAATCCCCCAGTTTTAAAACCCAAGCCCCAACACTAACTATGTAGTTTCGGGTCTGCACGGAGGCAGTTTGAGACGTCTGTCATCCAGGTGATATGGCCTTATGGTCTCTGAACCCCATGGATTGGCTTGGGGTTTGTAAATTTGAAAACTGCAACCACTATTTTGTGATTTTGGGTCTTAACCCCAGGCAGTTTGGAGGCACTAGCGTTTTTAAAACACAGGCTTAACATGGGGTCCTGGTGATCATGCTCCTTAAATGTTATTATATAGGATGGTCTTTTATAAAAAAACCTTGGCCGTCAGCAGGGTGGATGCCAAATTCATGCAGGGAGTTGAACCACCAATTGCCACTCTGGAAGGCCCAAGTTTTGGTGCTTCATCTCTCTGGGTTAAGGGATTTGGACGTTGGGGTCTCTGTTTTTTAACTTGATAAATAGGCCCATAAACCTCATTGTAAATCAGTTGGTGCTAAGGCTGATACATCTCTTCTCTTAGAATAAAGTGACTGATATAGCTCTTTATCTCCATCTTCTTAACATTATGCTTTCTAGTTGGGGAAGTTTGTTGTATACATATCTTCTGGGGATCTGTTGTATTCCTAGCTCATCTCTTTACCATTCATATCTCTGTGTGAGCTGCGACCTCATGATACTTTTCCTGATGAAGCCTGTCCGCTATATTCTCAGGAGAATGTTATGGCATGCTTTCCTTCCATTATCTTTGTAAACTTATTACAATTATTTCTTTCTTATTAATGAAACATTATTTTCTCTTTATCTACCATGCATCTATAATTTATATATAATAACAAATTCATAACAATCAAGATTAATTGATGCATGAGAGAGTCCCTTTTCTCTGTTTTTCTTTCCATATCTATTGAGGACTGGGGTTCAACACCATGGCAGGCAGCCCCCATGGAAGAAGAAACACGAGGGAAGTGAGAAGATCTGCTATCAAAATCTTACAAAGATGCCTGAAAACAGAAAGAGCAACGTTGATGCACAGATATTAATGGCTTCTGCAGGTAGCACATCTAAATCCAACACCAGTTGACCATTCCCCCCATGGGAAGACATGGCAGAGACCATTTTGTTCTACTGAGGAGAATGGTCAGTGTGAATCTCAGTGCTTCTCCCCTATTCATTTGAGCCCGCATCATTCTTTGGTTTTGTTCCCAAACTGGCACTACTATTTATAGCAGTTTTAGAGTCCTTTTTTTGGGAGCTAGTTTTGGAGACGCTCGTAGTCGGAGTGAGTATGGTGGCACATATGATCCATCTAAACCCCCGCCAGGATATTTAGTTTGTAAGTTTGGCCACAACTTCTTTATTTTTAGCGATTTCAGGTTAGCTTTGAGCGTTTGGGGCCTAATGACGATTTTTGGGAAAACGGAAACTAACTTGTCAGTCTCTGGATAATGTTACTCGTTCAAAGTTGTACTCCTCGGTCACACACCACTAGATCTCTGTGGGACTATTCAGCGTCAGCGAGTTAATTAAAGATTCCCCCACGGGAGATGGACACCAATTTCTGCAACGGACCCACAGTTTAGCGCCCCATCTCCCCTCGGTTTTAGGGTTTTGGACGTTTGATTCTGTTGTTTCTCCAACGGTAAATGAGCCCTCGAGCACTCATTGTAAGGCAGTTAGAAGGCAGGACACGATACATCTCTTCCCAGAATGGCGCTGCCAGTGCCTAACTACTTATCTCCATCATCTGTATTCTTATGGGTTCGGTGGGCCGCCGCCTTGTCTCTTCTCGAGGGGATATAACGCGGTACCTAGCTCATCTATTTCCGTTACTATGCAGCAAGCAGGCTGTGAGGTCTCAACAACACGGTTCGGGCACCGTACGTACATATCTTCAGAGATATTGCCGGCCTTCATTTCTTTATTATCATTTGTATTATTGCAGATCCTTCGTTGTGTGCGTGAGCATTATTCATGCATCTCTGTATCTGTCGTTTTATATCTATATTCTGTTCGTTCATGGTAAGATCAGTGGTATTGAAGAGTGCCTTTTTTCTACATTTTCTTTTCACTTGGCATCCCCAACGTGGCGGGGGTATAGAAGGTTCAACCTCGCAACTTAAAAGGCGGCCCCCATGGCGGAAGGAAGAAGAACAGAGGAGCGGAGAGATCCCTATCAATCTTGCTCGAGGATGCCTGAAAACGAACGTGATGATGGAAATTTTTTTTCGAATCCTTCGATGTTTGCTTACCGTTGACACATCTAAATCAACACCAAGTTGACAAAATTCAGGAAGACTTAACGCCATGGAGACCATTGGCACCCTGGGAAGGAATGGTCAGGTGGACGTACGGTGGCCTCCACCTATTCCATTTGGATCACTTGACATCAATTTCACTGAGTTTTCAGTGACCGACTACTATTTATAGCGAGGTTTTGGGGTCCTGCACACTCGGGCCGAGTTTTGGGGCATTAATAATCTAGGTGAATATTTGGTGGCCACCCATCGTCCATGCGAACCCCTTGATTGTTTCGGTTTGTAGGATTTCGGCTTCAACTTTTCGCTTTTAGCCGATTTTGGGTCTTAAACTTGGGGCCAGTTTGAGGCCCTGGCAGCGTTTTGGGAAAACGGAGAGCAACGGAGTCGTGGGCTGAATGCTGCTCATTCAAAAGTTGTACTCCTTCGTTCTGATCTTTCTAACGAGCTATTGAGCGCGTCGGCGAGATCGGATGCCACAAAGTTGCGCCCGGGAAGTTTTAGACACCAATTTACCCAAGGACCCACGGTTTTTGGTGCTTCATTCTCGGTTGGGTTGGAGCGTTTCGGATTCTATATTGTTTCTCAACAATAAATAGGCCTCGAGCCTCATTGTAGACGATTCGAAGTGCAGGAGGCATTTTATCTCTCGAAGGCAAGCGCTACCGATTGCCCTAGCTCGCCCCATCTCCATCTTCTGCACGTGCAACAAAGTTCGGGGGCGTGGCGCCCATCTCTTCTCGGGATACGGCCACGTACCTAGCTCTTGCTTTCCATGTCTGTAATGAGCCTGCGAGCCTCAGGCAACACGATTCGAGGAGAGCACATGCGCTACATCTCTTCTGGGGAATGCAGCTACCGAGTGCCTAAACTTATTTTATTATGTTTGTAAGCTTATTACTGATTATTCTTTTATTAAGCAAATGAAGAAGCATTATTTCCGCTTTTGCATCTCTGTATCTATGGTTATATACGTAATTATTTCGTTCTGCCAATCCGGATGGTGTGGTATTAGAGGGAATTCCTTTTTCTGTTTTTCTTTTCATATCCCAGCTGTCGCCGGGGGTATAAAGAGTTTAGCCTCGCAACCCCAGGCGACCCCCGCCAGCGAGAAGGAAGAAAGACGAGGGAGCGGGGAGTCTGTCAGCGAAAATGCGAGGATGCCCTCGAGAAAGGAGAGGCAACGATAGTGAGTACTTTTTTCGGATCCTTTGTGGCGCACGGTGGCAGTCTAAATTAACACCAAGTTGACAGAATTCCCCCATGGAGGGGCACTGTATTGGAGACCATTGCCACTTCTAAGAAGGAGGAATGATCGGTGGTCTCAGTGCCTCCCACCTATTCCATTCAGACCATGACATCTAATTCTTTTAGTTTTTCAGCTTGACATTTACCTTCAAAGGGTTTTGGATCCTGCACACCGGGCCGTTTTGGGGCACATCAATAATCCGGGTAGATATTGGTGGCCACCCATTGAGTCCATAATTTACATCGGTTATTTCGGGGTTTTGTAAGTTGGCTTCAAACTTCACTGACTTTGCAACGGTTTCGGGTCTTGGCTTGAACCGTTTTGAGGCCCTAACTGGGCATTTTAAGGAGAAACGGAGGCAACACGGGTCCATGTATCATTATTTTGCACCTCATTCAAAAAGTTGTCTTTCCGGATAGATCTTTCTAACGAGCTGTTCGATCATTCTGAAACGGAGATCGGATGCCAAAGTTATGCCCAGAAATTGGTGTGTTCACCAGCACGGACCTGGTTTGGCACTTCCCATCTCCTACGGTTAGGGTTTTGGACGTTTGGGATTCTATGTTGTTTCTCAACATCTGGACAGACGCCAGGCCTCTCATTGCTTAGATAGTTCATGGGGGCAGGGGCCGATACATCTCTCGGAGATAAGCGCTACCGGTGTCTGGGTCGCCCCATCTCCATCATGCTGTGTGGCCTGATTAGTCTTGGTAACCACATCTCTTCTCGGGGATACGACGCCTGGTGCCTGGCTATCTGTTCCGTATGTACGTAATAGGCTTTGAGCCTCAATGTAACACGGTTAGGCATAATACTTCATCCTTATAAAGTCATGTAACCTAGCTTATTTCCATTATGTTTGTAAGCTTATTACGGTCATTCTTTTATTAACAAATGAAGCATTATTTCGTGCATCTGTGTCTGTGGTTATATACGCCATTATTAGTTCTGCCTTGAAATCAGGATCGGTGGTATCAAAGGGGAATTGCTTTTTCTGTTTTCTTTCCTTATCCCCAACATTATTTGAGGTACAGAGTTCAACCTCATAATACATTATGTGAGCGAGGGCTTGAGAGATCCTATCAAGAATCATAGGATGCCTTGTGAGAGAGCAACGTGAAGTGGAATTTTTCGAATCCTTCATTTGCCCACCGATGGCACATCTAAATCCAACACCAAGTTAAATAAAATCATGGAGGAACACGCAATGGAGACCATTGCTTCTAAGGAGGAGGAATGATCCGGTGGATATCGGTGGCCTCCCACCCATTCACCGGACTGACATCAGTGCTGAGTTTGACTTCGGCCCCAACTTACTATTTATGAGTTTCGGGTCTGCACACCGGAGCCGTTTTGGGGCATTAATAATCGGTAGATATTGGTGGCCGCCGCCAGTCCTTGAACCCCATTTGATTCTTCGGTTTGTAGTTTTGACACAACTTACTATTTTTAGCAATTTTTTGGGTCTTAAACTTAAGACGTTTGAGGCCCTAACGGCGTTTTTTGGGAAAACGGAAACAACATGCGTTATGGACCGATGTTTCTCATTCAAGGTGTACTCCTGGATGGGTCTCTAACGGCGACTGTGAAGCGCGTCAAACGGAGATCGGATGCCAAAGTTATGCCCGGGAAGTTGAACACGATTTACCCAAAACGGGACCACGGTTTTGTGGCTTCATCTCCTACGGTTAGGGTTTTGGATGTTTCGGATTCTATATTGTTTCAACGGTAATAGGCCCTCGAGCCTCATTGGCAAGACAGTTTAGAGTGGGAGTGGATACATCTCTTCTCAGGCTCATGCCGGTGCCTGGCTGCCCCATCTCCATCATGTACGCATTCTTAACCGGTTCGAGAGTGGCGTGCACACATTTCTTCTCGGGGATACGGCGCGTACACCTCGCTCATCTGTTTTCCGTGTGTCTGTGTTGGACCTCCGACTCAGCCAACACATTTGAGAGAGCCTGTCCATTGTATCTCTCTCAGAAGTCCTTTCTGCGGCTCTGTTCCTTCTGTCATTTGTAGTAGTGGCGGTCATTCTTTATTAAATACATCAGAAACAGTGTTTACTTCCATCTGCGTCCCCAGTTCTCCCCAAATTATATTTGCGTTCACCACCGTAATCCGGTTGATGGTATCAGAGAGTCCTTTCTGTCATTTTCTTTTCATATCCCCAACGTGGCCGGGGTGAGGGACCAGCCTCGCAACCCGACGACCCCCTGTGGCGAAGGAAAGAAGACGAGGGAGCGGGGAGAGATCCTATCAAAATCTTGCTCGAGGATGCCCTCGAGGGGAAACGGAAGAGAACGCGACTGGTGGAATTTTTTTCGGATCATTTGTGGGCATACACAGAGTGCTGTCAATCAACCCCGAGTTGACAAGATTCCCCACATGGAGGAACTTAACGCAATGGAGACCATTACTTCCTGAGAGGGAGGAATGATCCAGGTGGATATCGGTGGCCTCCCACTATTCCGTTTGGACTGTGACATCAATTCTTTTAGTTTTAAAACAAACTGGCTGCCCCTGACCCCCTATGGCAGGTTTTCGGGTCACGCACACCGGGGACACGTTTGGGGCATCAATAATCCGGGTAGATATTGGTGGCCACCCATTGAGTCCATCGAACCCCCACCTTGATTGTTGGTTTATGGTTGTTGCTACTATTTTTAGCAGTTTTTAGTTAACTTGGGAGTAGTTTGAGGCCCTAAACGGCGTTTCTTGGGAAAAACGGAGAGCAACTGTGGGTCCGCCATTGATGTACCTTCATTCAGATGTCACTCCTGGGGATAGATCTTTCTAACGAGGCTATTGAGTGCGTCAGCCGGAGATCGGATGCCAAAGTTCGCCCACGAGAAGTTGAACCACCAAATTTTAAGCCAGGACCTGGTTTGGCACCCAACTCTCTCCGGTTTCGGAGTTTTGGACGTTTGATTCTATATTATTTCTCAACGATAAATAGGCCCTCGAACTCATTGTAAAACCGGATTCGAGCAGGGCGGGCCACACTCCTCACCCCACAGAGACCGCCTTCTGCCGGTGCTGCGCCCCATCTCCATCATGTACGCATTTGTAACACGGTTCCAGGCGCGCGCACATCTCTTCTCGGGGATACGCTTGTTGCTCTCTATTTCCATGCTCACCTTGTGTTCTGGAAACCTCTGACATCATGCTACAGTTCCAGAGGCACTGCATCATCTATATCTTCTCGGAAGATACGCTACTGGCAGTAGCCCTAGCTTATTTCCCGTATGTTTTTGTAGGCTTTATTGCGGTCATTCTTTTATTTAATAAAATGAAGCATTATTTTCGGCATCTATCTATAGTTTATATCTATATATTCGTAGGTCCATGAAATGTGATCGGTGGTATCGAGAGGGTCTACTTTTTCCTACTGTTTTTCTTTTCATATCCCCAACGTGCTTGGTATAAGGAGTTCAACCTCTGTAGGCGACCCCCATGGCGGAAGGAAAGAAAGACGAGGAAAAGGATACTATCAAAATCTTTGCTCGAGGATGCCCTCGAGAAAAACGCGGAAGGCAACGATAGTGGTCGCACGGATCCTTCAGTGGCGCACGGCACATCTAAATCCAACACCAGGTCAGCAAAATTCCCCCACCCTTGGAGGAACTTAACAATGGGGCCGTGCTTCCTAGGAGGAGGAGATGATCCCGAGGTTGATATGGTGGCCTCACCTATTCCGGCCCCGGACCGGAGCATCAATTCTTTGAGTTTTCGACTTGGCCCGGCTTACTATTTATAACAGGTTTTCGGGTCTGGACACCGGAGCCGTTTTGGGGCATTAATAATCGGTAGATATTGGTGGCCACCCATCTGATCCATTTGAACCACACCTTCGGTTATTTAGTTTGTAAGTTTTGGCACAACTTACTATTTTGGGATTTTCGGGTCTTAAGCTTCGGAGCGGTTTCGGGGCCCTGGCGGTTTTTGGGAAGCGAGCAACCGGTCCATGGGTGATGTTTGCTTGTTTAAAAAATGTGCCTCTCCGGATGATCTTTCTGCGGCTATTGAACGTCAAGCAGAGATCGAATGCAAAGTTACTTGGGAAATTCAGACCACCAATTTACCCAAACGGGCCCCACAGGTTTTGAAAAACTATCTCCTACGGTTAGGGTTTTGGACGTTTTCGAGATTCTGTTTCTCCAACAATAAATAGGCCCTCGGGCATGGCCTTGAACAATTTAGAGAGTGGGAGCCGATACATCTCTTCTCGGAAGATAAGCGCTGCAGTCTCTAGCTCGCCCCATCTCCATCATGTACGCATTGTAACACGGTTCGAAGTGAGCGCGCCACATCTCTTCTGAGATCTGTTGCTGGTACCGCTCTTATTTATAGTATATACGTAAGGGCACTGCAGGCCTCAATGTAATAGTTCGAGACGCTGCGTATGCTACATCTCTTCTGAAATCATTGCCAGTGCTCCTAGCTATTTCAGTTATTTTTTGCCAAGCTTATTTAGGTCATTCTTTTATTATCGTGACATTATTTATTTTGCATCTCTGTGTATGCTGGTATATATGTGATACATTTGCGTTCTGCCAAATCCGAATCAAGCTACATTATCTTCTTAAACTGTTTGTGAGTACGTGAGAAAAAAATTATGCGTGAAATGCATGAAGGGGAATGTGGGGGCCATCTTTACTGGAAAAGCACAGCAAACAAAATCCTTAGGGCTGGTTATTATTGGCCTACCTTATTCCCTGATACTCACAAACTAGTTATGACATGCCATAAGTGTCAAATTTTTTATGGTAGAAAAAAGCTTTTACCTTTGCCCTTACATCCCATCATAGTCGAAGGACCCTTCCAACAATGGGGTCTAGATTTTATCGGGGAAATTCACCCCTCCTCATCCGCTCAACATAAGTGGATCCTCACAGCCACTGACTACTTTACCAAATGGATAGAAGCCATACCCTCCAAGAATGCCACCGATTCAGTCATCATCAAGTTCCTGGAAACCAATATCTTATCCAGATTTAGTTGTCCCAGAAAGATCATTATAGACAACGCTGTTGCCTTCTCCTCCAAAAGAATGGTTGAATTCTGTTACAAATATCACATTTCATTAGGACATTCCACAGCCTATTACCCTCAAGGTAACGGTTTAGCTGAGTCTTCTAACAAAAGCCTAGTCAACATCATCAAAAAACTTCTTGAACAAAATAAAAAAGCATGGCATGGAAAACTAGTACACGCACTATGGGCCAATAGAATAACCACCAAAAAATCCATAGATATGTCTCCTTACCAGCTAGTTTATGGCATAGATGCCATTTTCCCAACTTCCTTAGGTGTTCCAGTAATGAAACTATTGCAGGAAGTTCAAATAGAAGAAAATGACATGCAAAGGAGGGTAAATCAGACTATCCATTTGCAACAAACCAGAGAAGACATTTACCAAAGGGCTCAGTTAGCGCAAGACAAAATAAAACAGATTTTTGACAGGAGAACTAAGGAAAATGATTTTCAGATTGGGGAAAAAGTGTTAAAATGGGATTCCAGAAAAGAAGACAAAGGTAAACATGGTAAGTTTGAAAATTTATGGAAAGGGCCTTACATCATCAGCTCAGTCAGCGGAAACAATGCTTTTTTCCTACAAGAACCTGATGGGACTGAAGCTTTTGGAGGTCCTGTAAATGGCAGGACATTAAAGCATTACTTCTGTCAAGAACTCCAGTTCTAAGTTTAAACGCTTTCATTCATTGTATATACCACTGTTTGAAAAATAGATAAACAGTAAAAGATAGAAAAGAGGGCGTTGAAAAATAGGAAAAAGCCCCATGTTTCAAAAAATAGTCCTTCGGAAAGCACGCAAGTCTAAATGCCGCTACTAGTACTCAAATGTCTTGCTCAGCTATCTAGCCTAATCATAGCTGAGCATGTTTAAATTTAAATTGTTGATAAGTTAGTGAGTGAAAAAGATGGTCAACATTGTGTAAGATTGACTTATCACAGAGAGTAGATTAGGAAAAGATACTGGTTCCACATGCCCAAAATAGAACCAAAGAGAGAAGCGAGGGATGAAAAACACATTGTACATCTTAGCCCCGTTTTTCTAGATTTCCCTTTTGCAGAATAATATTTGTGTGCAGCTTGTCTTTCATGCCGCAAATACATGACGAATCAGACTGCCTAATCCTAATTTGATCATCTTTTAAATTTCGTGTTTTAGAATAGAGAACAAAATCCTGTCAAACCGCTTAATCTTGACAGTTGATCTAGCATAGGTAGAATAATGAAGGAGTTCATCAGTTTAATCTGAACTCCCAACATATATAAGTGTAGAAATAGATAGGTCCATTTTACAAAAAGAAAAATATGCATTGTCAAAAGGCTGCTAGTTCAAATGCACGAAAAAAGGAGAAAAAATGTTAGGAAAGATAGTTGGGTAGGTAGAAATATCATTGATGCTAATCATGCTTTCTCTTTTCAGAAGTAGCATCAAAAAGAGTGAAAATTTGCGCCAATGGGTAAGGCATTGGTCTTCATAAGCCAAAGATCTAAAATTTTGGACACCTCCTGAAAAGGAGCTGCCCTCCCCAAATGGAGCCACTATTAGTCATCAGTATTTTCTACTTGTTAGTGATGACTAGTTCTCGCAGCCAAGTTTTCTAGCAGCTGATCCAAAAATTTGTCATATTTTCCAGCTGGGAAAACACCCATAAAACTTTTTTTTCTCTCCTACTTTTCAGTCCACCCATAACGAGATGAAACCCCATTGTCAAATCCTACCTAGCATCAACTATACTAGTCTGCCCACTAGCTCCAAAGAGACAATCCAAATCTGTTCAAAAAACCATTCCCTAAGTTAGGAAGTGGCGCTTTAAGGCATTTCACCCTTGGCAACCATCAAAAAGCCAAAAAACCTCCATCTGCTATAGGCCAGTCATAACAAACCTCCCACTCTGCTAATGAAGTCAGTCACATCCCTAAGTCGCGCCACTTATACGCCCTTAAGTCTCAGCGATACACAGACCATATTCTTAAGCTGATTTTAAGTGTTTTACAATGTTTTATGGATCTTTCAAGAATAAAAACATATCAGCATCTCAGAAGACAATTCTTGGCTCCACATAAGAAGAAAGTTACTTCTAAATGTGATCATAAGTCTGAGATGCATCTGCAGGGCAAAGAGTTATTCATCAAACTCTTGCAACCTCATTCATAGTCTGAAAGGACAGCAGAAGAAAAGCAACACTGTCAAGAAGCTGTTGAATAAGTCCTGGCTAAGAACCTCCTTCATTTATAAGCAGAGGGTTAAGGCGCCTCCTTCATCTATAAGCAGAGGGCGATGGCCAAGGTTTGACTTGAAAAGTTGCAGCTCACTATAAGACAGATTTTTTTTAATAAACAATGAGACAGTAACACAAATTTTCTGAAGCAAAGTAATGATTGCAGGCAGAGGTAAAGGCATTAATGTTTTCAAGTTTGTTTGCTTGCCATCATATATAAGAGGAACCCTTGTCAAGCAGGCTTATCAAATGATCTTCAGATTTTTCGCCAAGTAGAGAGCCTCCTTCATTCACAAGCAGAGGGCCAGGGCATTGACTGTTTTCAAAGTTTGATTGATCAAAGATGAAATGGTAAGACACCAAGAAGGAAATCAGGGGTACCACTGCAATCCAAGGAGGTCAAACTTATCTCTTAACAAGGTTTTGACAAAAGACAGTCCACAGCTCCAACAAAATAAATTTTGAACAGTGGTAATAAGATGAGTCATTGCACGGGTGAAAGGACATAATAGTGATTATGTTTCAAAGTACTGGTCTACTCCATTCATAAAAAGATGTCCTTCAGATCGCTTATCACAAGTTGACAAAGAAATTTTGAGTTTTGCTCTTCCCAAGAAAGGTATTGAAACTAGACCCAGTGTTTCATAATCATGCAAAATGGATTTTGCTATACTTTCTGTTTCTGGAGAAGGTTTTAAAACAAATATAAACCTGTTCTTTATAAAAGGTTAATGGTATCATATTAGTGCATTTTGAGTAAGGGAGGGGTGTTAGGAAAAGCACCTTTTTAGACAGAGAATGATAAACATAGGTGAGTGCAACTGCAGTTTTTCACCTATAATCAAAATCAGTTCCACAGTGGGCATCATTAACTCTGGAGCATTAAGAGCAAGGTATGTAGGCCACTGTCACAAAGGTGGACACTTTCCCTTTGAAAAAAAATCAATATTCTCTGCTGCTACAATTTGAATAAGGGTAAATCAGTAAGTTCTAGAAACGGTATGCAAGAGTTCCATTACCTTTGAAGCACAAGGCAAACTTATAAACTGACAGTTTCATCATCTTGGGAGAAAGGTTGTGAGAGCAGATCTTCAACATTCTTAAAAAACCAAACAGTTAGATCAGTCTGGCGATCTGGACATAGGTTGATATTTTTGATTGAATGGCCTCTTATAACACAGGTTCTGCACTTACAGTGATCTACAGGCTTTCTTATCCATAGTCAAAAGGTAGCTACCATAACACAAAGTCACCACAGAGGAGGATACAAAAATAATAGGTGGGAGGGAAATTTGAAATTACAAATATCAAAAGGGAGGACCCTTGTACCCTCTAAATTAGCAACAGTTAAAATTTCAATTTCTCAAAAAGGATAAGGGGAGCCTCACTCGTTAAAAACTGGTCTTTACCACTATGATGCATATCCGAACAAAGGACAACAGTATATGTGTTGAAAGCTGTGAAAGAAGAGATTCCAATTTTTGATTTAAAAACAAAAAGCTTTTTCAAACTTTTTAAAAAACCCTCTCCAAGTCAAAAGTAAAGGGACCATCGGCCTTTGTACTTTTCAAAGGGATAAAAACCATGGCAAAGTCATTTTTGAAATCCCCCAAGCACAAGCAAAACATTCCTTTGAAGTTCACAAGGTCAGAAAGACAAGTTTCAAATTGGTTTGCAGAGTTTTTAATGCGTTTTAACCGCGCGACGCTCCTGTGCAAGCGCGCGGCGCTCCTGTGCGCGGAATTTCCACAGAGCTACAAAGGCGCGCGATGCTCCTGTGCAAGCGCGTGACGCTCCTGTAGCCACAGGTCACAAGGGCCCGACAAAGCCATATAACCACGTTTGCGCGGCGTTCTTCTTCCTAAGAGTGTCGCGCATGGTTTTAACCTCCAACACCCCTCCAAATCGCTCCTAAAGGCTACTACAGCTCCCCAAAAGGCCCGCCACGATTTGTAGAGGTATTTCTATGCGCCCCTCTTAGTTTTTCAAAAAAATGGTTAAGTGGTATAAAGGGTTAGAAGGCCGCAGTTTCAAGCTTTGGTGTGAAAATGAAGTGATGTGTTCCTGTTGACTAGTGAAACATCAAATGCTTGTAAGCTTTATTTTTATTAAAAAACCATACGATTGCCCTCACTACCATGGTAAAACAAGGTTGAAACTGTTAAGCATATGCATCGTTTGAAACTGTAAGAAATTTTCCATGTACAGTTGGAAGGTGTGTGGATCAGATTAGTGCAAGGAGCAGTAGAGTATGGAGAAGGCAGTTTGTGTGAGAGGAGTCTTTTACAGTTTGAATGATAGAAGAGTGTTTGTGATATCATAAAAACATCTCAAAATTCTGTCACCTTGTCCCTTAAAACACAGTGACTGCTGACTGTGTAAATCCACTGTGGTTGACTGTGTATATGGTGTGGACTTGGTTGGTTGGGTTGCATACCAAGAAGAGGGCAGGATTTTGAAATTAAGGAGTGTGTGATTTTTACCTTGGTCAAAGACACAAGAATATATTGTTGACCTCAAAGCTTCCAAGAGCAGGGTGACCTTATCACAACACACAGCAAATTCACTCTGACTGTCTTTCTTCATTTGACTGTAAAGTCTGCTTGTGGATATTGGCTAATTGATATACAAGGGTTGGAAAGGCAGTTTTCTAAAGGAGAAGGGGTTTTATATTGAAAGGAGGCATTTTGCACAAACATCTAAAAACATTGTTTCCTTATTAAAACAATGGGTTGACAGAGTTTGGTTTAAAGAAGGCATTTCAAAGACAGTGAGGAAGCTTGGTGTTTCAAGGGCGCATTTAGCCCAAGATGCCGCCCAAGAAAGATATCAGAAGTGGTTTACACAAGAGATATGAGCCAATTTCTACTGAGGAAGTCAATGCACACCCATCCATCCTCTTCAATTTTCATGAGGTGGGGTGTTTGGATTTTTGTCAGAAGGTACAAGAAGTCAAAAGTTTCTCGCCCTTAACACACTTGTGCACCTTGAGGTTCGAAAGCAAAAATTTCCAAGTGGCAGGCATTAACTTCAAGTTCTCCCTGAGGTCTGTATCCAAGGCCACTAAAATCCCATACATTGGTGAAAAATGGTTCAAGCAAGCCTATCTAGACTTGGATGACTACAAGCCTTTCATCAAGCCCGAGCACAGAGAAACATGCACTGTTGTTTTTCCTTTCTCTCATCTTCTTGCCAGCTATGCCCCTCTGATGAAGATCATAATGAAGTATTTCACTTGTGAAGGAAGATTTTGTCGAGTTTATGCCTACCACATCAGACTGTTGATGCACTTCACTAGAACTAAGCAGCTCAATCTCCCTTACTTCTTGTGCAAAAGCATTGAAAAAATGGCGTCCTTAGTATAGAAGAAGCCTACATCAGAGCAAGTAGCTTCTCTTTTCCATCATTCTCTGATTAAAATCATCATCCTTCACCAGCTAGAGAAGAAAGAGGTTCCTTGGGATGTTTTCATCAGTCACCTGGACTTCTCCACTGTCCCTCCAGTCCATAGATCCCCCACATTGCCTACTCATCGCCCTTCGCCTTCCTCTAGCAAACCTACTCCTAGAAGACTCAGATTCACTACATAACAGTCAAGAGAGCATGGAGGAGGAGAGTTAAGTGGACAGCAAGAAGAGGAGGGACATGAATAGGCAGAAAAAGATGAGGAACAGTAGGAAGAAAGTGATGGAGGGCAGCAGCATGATAGTGATGAAGGTGAGCAGCAACAAGAGCAAGAAGAGGAGAGTGCTGATCAGCAGCAACTCAGTGGTGATGAACAACAGGAACAAGTGGAAGGGCAGTAGTTGGAACAACAGCTTGAACCACAAAATGAACAGGAACTTGAAGAACAACAACAGCATGATGTTAGTGATCAAGGGCATCATTTTGAGCAGCATGATGTTAGTGATCAGGGCAGCATTTTGAGCAGCATGTTGTTGGTGAACAGGAGCAGTAGTTTGAGCAACATAATGTTGAGGGGAAGAAGCAGTCTAATCATGACAAACAACAGTCTCCTCATGACAAACAGCAGTCCCCTCATGATACACTACAGCCTCCTCAAGATGCAGAACAGCTTCAAGAGGAAAGGCAATTTCAAGAAGGTGACAAACAAGATGACAAAGGAAAAGCAATTATGCTTTCCTCTCCTGAAAAGACTAAGCCCAAGACATCAAGAAAGAAAGTGCCCAAGGTTGTCACTCCAAAAGTGACAAGAACTCTCTAGAGCAAAAGAAATTTTTCAAAAGAGCCTATCACTGATTTTCCTAGGAGGAAGAGCGCAAGACTAGCCTTCAAGGGCAAAGGAAAAGGCAGGGTAGGAGAAGGACATGAGCATGGGAGTGCTTTGGGTGCCATCTCAATCCAAAGTGACGACAGTGAAAATGAGGCTCGGATTCTTGAAAACCTTCTAATCCATAGAGAGGGCCAAATTGATACATTAGAGAATGACCTTCATCGGGCAAGAAACTTCAATCAATTCTTGCAGATCCAAAACAACCAAATGAGTGCCCATATGGCTGTCTATGAGGCACGAGCAATCAAATACAAGAAATAAGTTGCCAAAGCCCAAGCAAGGTTAGATGAGCTTGTAGGTGAGTTTGATGAAAATGAAGAAGAGGACCAGCCTAAACGAAAGAAGCCTAGAACCATAGGGCTTAGAAAAGCTCTTGAGAGGCAAAAGGAAGAGGAACAAGCCCTTCTTCAATCCACTCCCCTCACTACACTACTTGAGCAAGAGATTGAAAACAATAAGGAGGCATGGCTAGAAAGAGCCAATAAAAATTTGGAGATGAAGCTTGAGAAGGCCAACAGAGACTTAGAGCTACAAAGGAGGATGACAAAGCATTATCAAAAGCTAAATCAGTTTGCCCGGCGCAAGTTAAAGGCCACTCAAGAGAAACTAAAGGAGGCAAAAGGGAAGTGCCCGGCATGGAAGGAGAAGAAAAGAGCATTAGCACTTGACATTTTGGCTTCAGTTTCGGAACATGTTGCTGAGGACCCTTGAGGGTCATGCACACCAATTTTGGACGCTTTTTGATAATTTTTGGTTTTTTGGCATTTTTGAGTTTTTTGTCAAAACTCATGAAATTCGCCATTTCATTTTGGGGATTCGTCAAAGGAGGAGAATGGTATCATTGGATGCCATAAATTCAAGAGCACACCCTCAGCGATTTTCAGAACATTTGGAGATCATTTTCTTCCCCGAAATGGCGAAAAAGGCTCGCTTTTTGCACACTCTTCCCGTTATATCAGCAGACTGTAATTTTTGGTTTTGTACATACAGGTGCAGTTTTGGAGAACTTATAGGCATTGGATCAGGAAAATTTCACTTGTTCTGGAAAATAGACACTCAGATCTTTCCAACGAGCTATCATGAGCCCCATTTCAACATCAGGAAGGCTGCCAAATGTTTCCGGAAAGTCAGGGGACCTTTTGCTGATGTAAATTTGAAATATTTTTGTAATTTTTGAACCTCTAAAATCTGCTTTTTTCAAATGTGCGTTTAGCTATTTTTGCACTTGGAAAATGATGCAAAGTCAATTATTTTTCCTTTTTTAGCATTTTCTAGATATTTTATGAGATATTTTTGTGCCTTGGGCTTTGCAAAGCCTCAAGGACAAGTTTAGATATTTTGATTAGGCCAATAGAATGGCAAGTTGCACCATGAGGTTTTCTTCACTTTGGCCTATTTATTCCAAAGGCTTGCATTGTAAAACAAGGCTGAACTTGAGAAGAGAAGCAATATATGGTCATATGAGCTTTGGAAGAAAATACTTGTGTTATGCTTTTGGATTGCCTTTTGGATGTTCTTGGATGAATGATGAATGATTGTCGATGGATTCCATGACTTTGTAGAATGGTATAGTGTCTCTTGCTTTGTTGTTTTCTTCTAGTTTTCATTCATGAATACATTTTTCTTGCTTGCTATAGATCAGTAGAGAAAAAATTTGAGATATGCCCATTGAGGCACCTCAAATTTCCTGAATCTTCATAGCTTTCATGTTTTCTTCTTCCTTAGTTGCATTAAAGAATTCTTAACTGCTCTTTAACAACTTGAGGATATTGTTGCTTGTTTCATTCATAGTTCTATACATGCTAAGTATGACTTATGGTACGCCCTGCTTACCATATGGCTAGCTATAGTTCCATCCATGAAATTTCTCTTTGACTGATTAGATTATTATCTTGTTGAACCAAGGAGGCCTAGTTTCGATCTAGCCCTTTGCCTAAAACTATGCAAATCTTGTTGTTCAAAGTGCCCAATAACTTGAAGTACTGTGTTTAGGTGTTCCGGCATAGTAAGTTAAGTTGTTTTTCTTCCTTAAGTGTTTTCCCCAAAGTCTGATAGCCATTTCCCAAAGTTAGAGGGTCTTATACTTCTATGCATGGCTTGAATGTTTATTTCTATGTATTGATTAGCTTGTAGTTACATTTTGCATGATTAATGGTTTGCCCTACCATGTTTATGTTATATATTAAACTAGTTATGCTTGAAACTCTTTGTTATTCACAAATTTGATGTCCATTTACTCCATTTTTCCCTAAGATCCTTTCTACCTTGAATCAAATCAGCCCTTCAATAGCCTTGTATCGTCATCTAATAGCTTTCTTGATCTTTTGACCGCATAGCCCAGTTAATCTAACATCTTGTTATCTATTTTATATCTTCGATTAGTTTCATCCCTCACAACTTAAAAAACCAAAAAAATTACTTCATAACTAGCCTAAAATCAGAACACAATAAGCAAACAAACAGATATCCCTTACACATATAGAGAGAGGCCTCTCTGAGCCAGGAAGGCTAGGTCCTTGGGCTCCAAATCTTGGTTTGATGTTACACTATCATTTGGCTTGCCAATCAGCCAAATCACAGGAACCTAACACAAGCTATAAAAGACAAAGCTGAACAACTTCCAGTGTAGACTCCAGAACAGCCAGCTCACTCGACCCCCCCAAACAAAGGAGCAGCACCTGAATCATGGCCCGACGTCAACATAGGTGATTCTAGCAACTAGGCCAAGAATCCAACCCTGCTGCTGTCACCAACAGAACATTCAGCCAAGTCAGTAGCCAGCGGGAAACCCTTATAGGCGAGGCTGCCAGAGCAGGGTTCGTTAGGAGCAGAGAGCATGGAAACATGTGGGATGCCCCAACTATTCCACTTCATACAGTGGGCAGCACAGGTGGCCGATGGGCTCCATGCCGAACTTCAACAGAGATGTGAGCAGCAACATCAAAAACTCATCATGCTTACTTAAGAGTGTGATCAGTTGCGAACTGAGAAGGGGGCCCTGCAGCAAGAAGTTGCATAGGTGACTCGAATATTTCAGGACATTTGGCCTACTATAGTGGCCTACAACACCCAGGTACCACCAATGGAAGTCCCAAAAGTTGTTGTGGGTGACCAAGCTATCCACGTCAAGGTAGCATGGGACAAACTTCGGTATGAGAAAGCTGAGCTCAAATCAGCTCTAGCAGCCCGCCCAGCTTTGCCATACCCCTAGGTCACTTATGCCAACTAGATAATAGAATGACAGGAACATGTTGAGAGAGTGCAGGAAGCGTTGAGTATTGCAGCCCAAGAAGCGTATGACCTACTGAAGGGTCTACAAGACCATACGGCGGCCCTGGCTCTCAAGACCCAACCCTTGTCTCTACAGCTTCAACAAATCAACCAAGAGATTTAGACTGCAAAGGACCCAGTCTGCCTTGATCCATTATATGCCACAGTAGACAGCCTGGAAGTCCAGATTCAGTAGATAGAGGCCAATTCAGTAACGGCCAAGCAGGCCCTCCAGGAGCTCCAGTAGCCTGTCATGGCAAGTGCTCAGTAGATGCAGCAACTGGTCGCTCAGGCCAGTACACAGGTCTCAACCGGCTTTGGGAAGCTCCTGACTGAAGGGGGAGAGGAAGCCATCACTCGAATCGCAGCCGCAACTGAACCAATTCTGTAGGAGTGGCAGAAGGCTATAGCTTCCTTCTAGGAAATCAAGGTTGCAACCCTTGCAAAGGTCCCTGAGTTGGGGCCCTTGTTTGAGCAAAAAGAGGAGGGACGGGCAGCAGAACAGGAGACGGGAACAACCAGAGCCATGGAGGTGGAGACAGTGATCTGTGATTGACTCGGGACGAGTCAAGAGACTATGGTCAGAGCCTGTTGGGGCCCTTGTTTTGAATTTTTCATGAAGACATATTTTGGGTTGCGGATCGGCATGTGGCAGGCGCAACAATGGTAGGAAGCAGAGTTGCTGAGGTTGTGAAGGAGCAGGAGATAGGTGATGAGGTTGGCGCAGACAAGTGTAGATGAAGGAAAGATGCGGCAAAGGACAAACAGTGGAACTCTTGTTCAACAGGATGAAGCCGAAAGCAGCCGAGTGAGAACACAAGAGAAACTAACAGTTGCGCTAGCTAGTGAATAAATAGGTCGTCACCCAGCAACAAAAGGCTACACATGCACAGGGAAAGGGAGAGGGTAGGGTAGAGCGAGGCTGAGGAGTAGATGCCACAGGAGACCTCCATCCTGGTCTTGACATCATTGTATTTCCTATGTCTCCATAGATCAGTTACTGCTGTAGTATCTCTCTCTGTCCTACGGGACCTTTGTAATTGAATTTGGAAGCTCATTCTGTCAAGCGATGTAACACTGATCCTGTTGAATTTTTATTAATATATCTGAAGGTTGCTATTATATTGTATGACTTGAATGTGTTGCATGATGGTTGTAATACTTTAAAATTTTAATTGCTTATTATCTGCATGATGTTCTGAGAGATCTACTATATATGATGTTATGTATGCATACGATTCTGCGTTAGCTTTGAGTTGCAGATCCATCTGCTGATATCAGTTTGTTCCCCTCCTTCATGTGGTCGTGGCACGCCTCAGGTGAGATTCTCTGCTCTTCGGAGTAGGGTGAAAATTCCGGCATGGTGCTTGACTACAGTGGACTCTCTTGTTGGCCCAATCCCTGAACCTGGGTCTTGCCCGCGAGACCTGTTTCCTCACCAAAAATTAGACTTTTAGATTAGGGCTTCAGCTTACTAGGGGAACCAACCCATGCTATTCCTCATGGTCGCAACATAGTTATGTGCTCCTGTTCTACATTATGGAATGTATAAAGTGGGGAAAAAATTGCATCTAACGTAGTTTTGAACGATAGAACTGCATTGTGGACTGAGGGGAAATGTAGGTATGGGGGGTCTCAGTGAGGTTGAAGTTAAGAACTAGAACTAGGTGCCTTTGACTCTGAACTAATAAAACATGATGGTATTTAGCAAGTATGACAGAGCTAAATCTAGTATGGGTAGAATGAGATTTTGATACTCTTCGTGTTGTGATTTAGGGGAATCAAGAAGTTATAGGGTTTCGAGTGTGATATGGGTTTATTAAGTATTTGGAGAACCCATTGACGAGGGCTGGTGAGCCACTTCTATCTAGTATTCTAAGTTATTAGGATCCATATCAGGAGGTCTTTGTGGTATAAGGGCATAGGATCGAAATAACTCTCTAAGATATATACTTTTTGACAGGATTTCCACCCTTGGGTTGGTGGGGTAGATCCATCCAGTGTTGCTTTGTGGGAGGCATATAGTGGAATTTGTGGATCGTTACTGCATATTGGGTGCTCTTGCAAGAGGCACAACTCTCCATATTCATGACTTAGAGAGAATCAAGACATGCGCTACAGTCATAGCAGTGGTTTGGATTTTGGCTAGTCATTCCTTTCATCATAGCACTGGGGGGCAGATGATGCTTGTGGAGAGTGTATTGGTAGGGACCTACTATGGGTGGGCTCAGATGATGTTTCCATTGTTGAAATGAAATTTGGGTCTATGCAGGAGATGGACCAATGATAATTTTTCATTTGAGATAGTTGTATGCTCACTCTTATTTGAGAAGATCACAACAATTCAACCACATGTACATATCCATGATGGGGGGCCACAAGAGCCCAGGATGCATCGTTGGGGGAAGCTACTGTGAAAAGGTGAATTAGGGGGATTTGGATGGGTGTTCTGACCTAAGTTTTTTTCTCATTGGGCTAGATGTCATTATACATAAACGATTATCCATATAGTTGAATGAACTTCCACGAAGATCTTGATCTGCCACTGCTGCGAGGACGAGTGTGGGGTCCATATGGTAAGTAATATTTTTATATTTTTGTCACATTTATATTTCAAAAAGTGTATTTATGTAAATTTATTTCTGAACTTGTGGTACACATATATAACACTGATGAGGCCAACAGGATATGGAGTACGAGTTGAAGCATCTGATGTGTTGGGTATGTGTTATATTCTTTCCACGATTAGCCCCACGCGCAAATATGTATTCATCCCGGGCGTAGGCGAGGGTCACGAGGGCAAACGGTCCCAGATTGGGAGTCGGGGGCGGCGGCCGTCAGGTGGTTTTGTGCGGACCCACTCATAGGCGGATCCGCCCATGGTTTTGTGCATGGTTTTGCACATGGTTTGAGATTCCGATGGTTTCGGCCCACGGTATTTTGTAGATCCGGTCAAAGGAACTACGGTTATTTTCTAATCCAGGGTTAATGGATTGGGGTTTATGTATGCTCTGGCATGTATATATATGTGTTGTAACACTAAAAGGAATATAATGAAAAATCAAGCTGGTCGTCCCGATTTGGGATCCCGGGGAAAATCTCTGTGTTTATCTGTTTTATGTTTTATGCTCTTGCTATTGTTTATTTTCTGTTATAAGAATCGTGTGTAGATATTTCTGTTCAGGGTTAAAACCTACATTTAGTATCAGAGCTATTTCGGCTTCAAGGGGACGCCTTTGTTGTTGAGGGTTTTTGCTCGGGCAGGTGGTAGACCCTGTAGGTGGGCTTGGTACTGCGGGATCGATTCTTGCGGTGAAAGAATATGGCGAGCGGCGGAAAGATAGAGATCGAGAAATTTAATGGTCAGAGTTTTGAGTTGTGGAAGCTCAAGATGGAGGATCTCCTGGTGGATAAAGATCAGTGGATCGCGGTAGATCCAGGTATTAAACCAATGGCAATGTCAGATGAAGACTGGAAGAAACTGGATCAGAAGGCTAAGAGCACAATACGGTTGTGTGTCTCAGATTCAGTATTGTTGAATGTATCTGGGGAAGCTACGACGAAGAATTTGTGGGAAAAACTTGGGACTTTGTACCAATCTAAGTCTTTGGTGAATAAGTTGTTCTTGCGGAAAAAGCTGTATAACCTGAGGATGAAGGATGGAGACTCGGTGACAGAGCATCTGAACGCCTTCAATACTGTGGTAAGTCAACTATCGTCTGTTGATATTAAAATCTCAGATGAAGATAAGTGCATCAGTTTGTTGTGCTCTCTACCAGACTCGTGGGACAGTCTGGTTATTGCAATAGGTAGCAATACAACTACCTTGAATTTTGATGATATTGTCTCAGCCTTGCTGTCGGAGGAAATGAGACGGAGAAATATGGAGGGTCAGAATGGAGATGCCTTATCTGTACGAGGAAGGTCCCAGAACCGAAACAAGAATAAGGTTTCGAGTGGGAGATCTAAATCTAGAGGGAGATCTAAATCTCCTGGAAAGTTTGTAAAGGTGTGCTGGAAATGCGGAAAGGAAGGGCACTACAAAAAGGACTGCAAATCTAAAGCTCCTGAGAAAGGAAAGGGATGTGATAATGCTCCTTCTGCAGAGGCAAAAACCACCTCGGATGAAGGCGGGGATGTGTATTTGGCTTCTTCTTCAAATACACATGTAGATCATGAGTCATGGTTGATTGACTCGAGTGCATCCTTTCACTTCACTCCCCATAGGGAGTGGTTCTGCGAGTATGAGAAATATGATGGTGATGTCTTCCTAGGGGATGATAGGAAGGCCAAAATCATCGGACGTGGAAAGGTCAAGCTGAAGCTGCAAGGTGGAAGGATTATAACACTTCCTGGTGTTTTGCATATTCCTGCATTGGCCAGAAATCTGATTTCTGTAAGCAAGATGGATGATGCAGGTGTAAAAACAGTGTTCGAGAAAGATGCCTGCAAGATGGTTCGAGGAGCACTGGTATTAATGCGAGGAGTTCGGACTGGAACTCTGTACAAGCTACAAGGTAGCATTGTTATTGATGGGTGTAACAGTTATGTGGTTCCTGAAAATGGAGCGGAAAGCTTAGCTGTCTCTGGAGAAAAGACCATGCTATGGCATCAAAGGCTTGGACATATTGGAGAGAAGGGCCTTCGGATACTACATAGAAATGGTATGGTAGAAGGTATGTCTAATTGCTCTATGGATTTCGATTTCTGTGAACATTGTGTATATGGGAAGCAGAATCGGGTGAGTTTTCCTTCTGGTGCTAAGAGGGCAAACAAGATATTAGAACTTGTGCACAGTGATGTGTTTGGACCTGTGTCAGTTCCATCACTAGGAAAATCTATGTACTATGTTTCATTCATAGATGACTTCTCAAGGAACACATGGATATATTTCTTGAGGAAGAAATCTGAAGTCTTTGACAAATTTAAAGAATTTAAGGCTCTGGTGGAAAATCGGACAGAGAAGAAGATAAAGGCGTTAAGGACAGATAATGGTGGGGAGTTCTGCAAGAAGGAATTTGAAGAGTTCTGTAAGAAGTGTGGTATAGCACGACAGAAGACTACTCCATACACACCGCAGCAAAATGGAGTTGCAGAAAGAATGAACAGAACACTGATGGAAAAGGCAAGAATCATGCTCAGTGGTACCGGTTTAGGACAAGAATTCTAGGCAGAGGCAGTGGAAACTGCATGTTACTTAGTTAACAGATCACCTTCATCAGCGTTGGAGGATAAGACCCCACATGAGGTATGGACTGGTAAGAAACCCTCTCTTTCACATCTAAGGGTATTTGGATGTGATGCATATATACATGTTCCAAAGGAGAAAAGGACCAAGTTGGATAATAAATCTGAAAGGTGCATCTTTATTGGGTATAAGGATGGTTTAAAGGGTTACAAGCTTTGGAACCCAGAAACAAGGAAGGTTGTGTACAACCGAGATGTAGTGTTTAGAGAAGTGAAAGATGTTGTTAAACATGAATTCCTACCAAAGGAACCTGAGAAGATAGAGTTTGAGCTAAAGGAGGATGAATCGGACTCTACAACAGAAGAAGACTCAGAAGATGAAGAGCCACAAACTCCAGCTTTGAGAAGATCAGTTCGGGAAAGAAGGTAACCAGAAAGGTATAGTCTCCCAGCTACAATTAAGGTTCCTTAACTATAATGATGATTTTTTAAACACCGGAGCGCTCGGGGAGGCAGTAGATTCCGTTGATGGAAAACTCTGGAAGGAGGCCATGGTTGATGAAATGGCATCCTTGCACAAAAATGAGGCATGGGATCTGGTGGAGTTGTCGGGTGGAAGGAAGCCCATCGGGAGCAAATGGGTGTTTAAAAAGAAGATGAATGTAGAAGGCAAGGTGGAGAAATACAAAGCTCGGTTGGTAGCAAAAGGTTATTCCCAGGTGCCGGGAATTGATTTTGGTGATATTTTTTCTCCTGTTGCCAAAGTTACTTCTATTATATTACTTTTATCTGTTGCTGCTGCATTTGATTTTGAGATAGAACAGATGGATGTGAAGACAACATTTCTTCACGGGGATCTAGAAGAGGAGATCTACATGAAGCAACCCGAAGGCTTTATGGTGAAGGGTAAGAAAGAACTGGTGTGCAGGTTGAAGAAGTCTCTGTATGGGTTAAAACAGTCACCAAGGATGTGGTATCAGAAATTTGATACCTATATACGGGGACTTGGCTTCACCAGAAGCAAGGAGGATCACTGTGTTTATTTTAAATTAATTGGTGACCGTGTTATTTATTTGGTCTTGTATGTGGATGATGTGTTGTTGATTGGAAATGACAAAGAAATTATCCAAGATTTGAAGACCCAACTGTTCTCCAAATTCGACATGAAGGATCTGGGTGCTGCAAACTATATTTTGGGCATGGAAATTAAGAGAGATCGGGCAAAGAGGAAGCTCTGGTTAAACCAGAGAAAGTATGTCGAGACTATATTGCAGAGGTTAAATATGCAGGATAGTAAACCGGTGAATGTTCCTATTCCTGTAGGTGTAAAGTTGTCTGCTGAACAGTGTCCCAAGACACAAGAAGAAGAGGAGTATATGTCCCGTGTTCCATATGCAAGTGCAGTGGGTAGCCTGATGTATGCAATGGTCTGTACTAGACCAGACATTTCACATGCAGTGGGAGTATTGAGCAGGTTTATGTCAAACCCAGGGAAGGAGCATTGGACAGTAGTGAAGCGGGTTTTCAGATATTTACGTGGCACTAGTGATTATGGCTTGTGCTACCAGGGAAGACCAGGATTGGAAAGAATGTTGGACATTAGTGGTTTTGTTGATGCAGACTGGGCTGGAGATCTGGACCAAAGAAGATCTACAAGTGGGTATGTGTTTAGCCTATTTGGAGGTGCAGTCAGTTGGATGAGTAAAAGACAGTCTGCAGTGGCTCTTTCAACTACAGAGGCAGAATACATAGCAGCCACTCATGCAGCGAAGAGCGATTTGGTTGCGAGAGATTGTGTTCCGAGTATAATGTTGAGTATGACTATGAGATGAGCGTGATAGCCAAAGTGCAATTTTCTTGGCTAAGAACCACATACCATTCAAAGACAAAGCACATTGATGTTCAATATCACTTTGTTAGGGATATGGTTGAGGCTAAAAGGGTGTTGCTAGTAAAGGTGGACACTTTGAAGAATGTTGCAGATGCATTGATGAATTTTGTGAGCACTCAGAAGTTCTCTTGGTGTAGAGAAACAACGGGTGTTGAAGAATTGGGCCAATGACTAAGCTCTCCTGTGGTCCCCTGCGGAAATAAAACAATAAGTGGGAGAATGTTGGGTATGTGTTATATTCTTTCCACGATTAGCCCCACGCGGTGTATGTTGCGTCGGGCATAGCTGGGGGGTCACGAGGGGCGAAGTAGTCCCCACCGTTGGGGTCCGGGGCAGCGCCCCGGCCAAAATTTGTTTTTTGTGCGGACCCACTCATAGGCGGATCCGCCCATGGTTTTGTGCATGGTTTTGCACATGGGTTTGGGGTTCGATGGTTTTCGGCCCCTGGTATTTTTGTAGATCCGGTCAAGGGAACTACGGTTATGTTCTAATCCAGGGTTAATGGATTGGGGTTTATGTATGCTCCGGCATGTATATATATGTGTTGTAACACTAAAAGAAATATAATGAAAAATCAAGCTGGTCGTCCCGATTTGGGATCCAGGGGAAAATCTCTGTGTTTATCTGTTTTATGTTTTATGCTCTTGCTATTGTTTATTTTCTGTTATAAGAATTGTGTGTAGATATTTCTGTTCAGGGTTAAAACCTACATGATGTTGCAGATTAAATAGGCATGACATCACAACAAAGACTAGATAGTTATGCGCTACTGGAGGAACTCCGACCTAGGTTTGACCCTCTATTGATTAGGGTGACACAACACATATGTCATGAGTTAGAATATCGGTATACATATGTGTGCTATAGGATTCCCTCGGATCGTCAAGTTAACACGAGGCACATAGCTATGGCCGGTAAGGAAGTTTGATACTTACGTGCTAGTTGAATGGAGCCATTGGCATGGGATCCCCCAGAGATAAGTGATTAGGAATAGGGACATGTGGGCCCCTATTTTTGTTTGTAACATGTTATAGCATGTCATATGTATGTAGAGTAGTGGAATCCAAACACTATATATTGATACATAATATGGTTATGCACTTTTTTTAATGATTGTGGTTCACCATTTGTTTATGCTGTGGGTGTCTTCTTGTATATGTGTGTGATAAATTCCAATTCATAATGTTATTTGCAATGGTATATACATATTTATTTTTGGCTCTAAGAACATGAATGAATGTAATGGATTCAAATTCATGTGCCAAAATCTTAAATTGTAGATATTTTCTAAATAGGACAGGATTACGCACATCATAAACGTCATTCAATTGCATGATAATTACTAAGGAATAAAGACAAACATGAAGGTGAAGGATGCGATGATCAAGGAAATAAACTAATAAACCCATTATTTCATCATATTTGGCCTAGTTATTGGTGGTAGAACTAATGTATATGACATTGGAGTGGACTAATGAATGTAAAGGGGTAAAAATTGCCCAAGTTGCCGAGGCCAGATTCTTGGAGAATCCACTCGCGCCATCGAGATAACTGATATGAGGTTTGGATGATGGATCTATTTATAAGATGAAAGAAGAAAAAAAATGAGATTATGCGGGATGTAATATACCTAAATGAATAAAATAAATAAGTACACACATTTCAATGGGAAATGTTATGGGAAAAATTTCTTTAGGTAGAGTGCATTGTGAGTATTAGGAAGGATTTCTCCTTCTGGACCCTTTAAAAGGTATTCCCCCTTAGCCAAAAACTTACGAATGATGTAAGGAACGAGCCACAATGGTTCAAACTTCCCATGCCCCAGGACATCATGAGCTTGGTCATAGAAAAGATCAAGGTCACCTTCATGAAAGACACAAGGGTTGAATTTGCGGGCATACTCAACTTTGGTGCACTTTTCAGTCGCATCAATGGTTTGTAAATAGACGCGATGGTATTCATTGGCATGCTTAAGCATTATTATTCATTTTTCTAAAAATTGGGTTTCTGGGAGGAGTTCGACATCAAGGTGGAGATAGGGGATTTCACACTCAATCAGTAAGACTACCTCCTGTCCAAAAACAAGGTGGAAAGGACTGAACTCGATGGAGGTTTTATGAAACCAACTCACAAAAAAATAAAAATAATAGATCAACGACTTGGAAAATATCCTCTTTGAGGAGGAAACCTCCTTTACATTACATAAATGAATAATTCTTGGATGATACAAATGACAAAAAACCCTTTCTATATATAGGAGTCCAAGGGGTCAAAATATAATCCTAGTTGACATAAGAATGATAATGTAAGGGAATAAAAATAAAAATAGTGGTCTTCTATGGGGCACAATAATAAAAATATGGGGACTACAGGGGCACAAAAATAACAATAAGGGGTTTTCACTAACAATAACGATAAGAGGATACACTAGTATTATAGGGAACTATCATGCCCCGCTCATTCAAAAAAATGTTTTCCTCAATGCTTGAGTAGTTATGGATGATCTATATAAACTTCTCATCCTCCCGTGTCGAATCATTAGCGGGTAATTTCTTCCAGTTGATGAGATACTCTGAAATTGATCGATTTTGTAGTTGTCGAGTTCTTCTTTTTGTGACTTCTTCAAGTTCCAATATGATTTTTTCTTCTTTGTCAAGTTCTAGAAATATTGTTTGAACTGGGAGCTTGTCACCTATAACCTTATTTAAGCATGAAACATGGAAACTGTGTGCACTCTAGAAGATGAAGGAAGCTCAAATTTCTATGCCATACTACTAATATATTTCAACACCTTGTAAGCACTCTAATACTTTGGTGATAATTTATTATCCTTCTTAGATTTTTTAAGGTACCTTTGTTTGTATGGTTGTAGCTGTAAAAATACTCAGTCACCTACATCAAAAATTCTTTCGTTGTGATGTTGATATGCCTATGTTTCATTCGATTCTGCACCAAAGTGAGGTTATCCTTTAAGAGTTGGAGAACTTGTTGTTGATGCTCAATGTGATATTCCACTGCTTGAACCTTTGAATTTTCTCTTACAGATGATGTGATGGATGCTGGATGATATCCATAAAGTGCCATAAATGGGTTCATTTTTTCTGCAGTATGGAAGGAAGTGTTATACCACCATTCATCCAGAGGTGACCACTTGACCCATTGTGTTTTCTTATCATATATAAAGCAACGAAGATATAATTCCAAAAATTTGTTCACTATCTCAGTTTTCCCATCAGATTGAGGATGATATGATGAGCTATGAGCTAACTGAGTACCCAAACCAGAAAATAATTTAGTCCAAAAAATTACTGTAAAAATGGGATCTTTTTCGCTTACAATAATCTTGGGGTTTCCATGTAGATTTTGAATTGTTTCCATAAATGCAGTAGAAAATGCAATGGATTTAATGGATGAGATAATGCAAAAAAGTGTACAACTTAGTAAGACTATCAACTACCACCATGATGAAAATCTTTCCTTCGGACTTGGGTAAACCTGTTATAAAATCCATTGAAACCTCCTCCAAAATTTGACTTAGAATGGATAAAGGTTGTAATAGACCCGAGGTCTTAATTGTCTCAACTTTATTTTGTTAGAAAACCAAACATTCTGCCACAAACTTCTGAATGTAAGATTTAATGCCATCCCAAAAAAAATCATTCTTGATCTTGTGGTAAGTTTTTAAAAATCATGAGTTCCCTCCTAAGGGAGAGGTGTGCAATTACAAATATATAAGCGATATTTGTACCATAATGAATCATTTTTCCAGCTAAATGTTTCATATGTACTTGGATCTTGCTGCAAATTTTGAATGAGTGTCCACATTTCTTCATCATTATTCCATTCATCCCTTTCTTATGTTATCCACTCAGGTGGGATAATAGAAATGGAACAAAGAAATTCCCCCACATCCTCATCCTTTCTTGAGAGTGCATCTGCAACAATATTTTTCTTCCCTTTTTTTGTAGATGATTTGAAATTCATAACCCAAAATATTTGTGGCCCATTTTTGTTTCTCTTTTGAAGATAATATTTGTTCCAAAAGCTTTTAAGACTATCATGATATCCTTTTACCTTGAAGTGGCTTCCCGTTAGGTAAGGTAGACATTTCTTTAGTGCATGTAGTATTGCCAACTTTTCCTTATCATAAATAGGTTTCTATAAATAATTTCCTTTGAATGGATGACTTTCAAAATCAATGGGTATTCCTCCTTGCGTTAAAAATGCACTAAATCCATTTCCTGAGGCATCACATTCCACAATTAAGGTTTTTTTAAAGTCAGGTGTAGCTAAGACCGATGCTTGACACATTCCTTCTTTAAGAGTTCAAAGGCCTTAGTTGCTTCTGGAGTTGAATAAAATGAATATTTCTTTAGTAATGATGTTAGATATCCCAATATTCTCCCATAATTCTTAACAAACTTGTGATAATACCATGGTAACCCGAAAAATTCTCAAAGATGCTTTATGGTTGTTGGGATTTTCCATTCCTTAATGGATTTAATTTTATTAGGGTCTACCTTAACACCCTCATGAGATACAATATGACTCAAATATTCCACCTCTTGTACTGCAAAGAAACATCTAGAGGTTTTTGCATATAATTTTTTCTCCTCCAATAGTTTGAGCACCCTGTGAACATGTTGAACATGATCCTTCCAAGACTTGTTGTAGATTAGTATATCTTCAAAAAACACTAACACAAAATTTATAAGGAAGGGTTTGAAAATGGAATTCATCAAACCTTTAAATGTGGAAGGTGCATTAGTAAGGCCAAAAGGTATGACCAAAAATTAATAATGAACCTCTTGATTTTTGAATGTTTTTTTTCGGAATTTCTTGAGTCTTCATTCTAATTTGATGATATCCAGAACAAAGATCCAACTTGGTGAAGTAAATTTCTCCATGTAATTCATCCAATAATTCATCAATGATGGGGATGGAAAATTTATCTTTAATGGTGATCTTGTTGAGCTCCCTATAATCCCGACACATACACCATGATTCATCCTTTTTGTGCACCAATACTACTGGGGCAAAGAAAGAACTTTGACTAGGTTGAATTATACCATCCTCTAGCATTTCTGCAACCACACGTTCAATCTCACTCTTTTGGCCATAAAGATTTTTGTAAGGCCTGATGTTTGCAGGAACACTTCTTGGAATCAAATGAATAGCATGATCATAATCATGAATGGTTGGGATTTCCTTGGGAGTCGCAAACATGTTGGAATGATTGTCCAATACTTTTTGGAGATCTGGAGAAATAGATGATTTTGATGTTTGAACCTCTAGTGAGCATAATTTTTCAATTACACCTCATTGTTCTTTCTTTAAAATATTTGTCATGAAATTAGAGCTAATTGTCTTTCTCGACTTCCCTAAGATGACCTATAATTTAACTTCCTTTCCTTCGCAAAAAATAATTATGAAAAGTCATTTAAAATTATAAGCTATCATCCCCAAAGACTGTAACCATTGGACTCCTAGTAAAACATCAACACCACTCATTGGAATGGAGAGCATTGGACTATTCAATACATATTCCCCCATGGTTAGCCTGATAGTAGCACTTTCTAGAACAATTTATAGTTTCTCCATTTGCAACCATCACTTGACACTTTGGTGTTGGGTATAGGAAGCAATTCAGTTACTTGGCCACCTTACAATGAATAAAATTATGGGTACTACCTGAATCAATCATGAATATCACATTTTTCTTCTTGATATGTCCTTCTATCTTAAGAGTTTAAGGAGTGGTAATTCCTACCAATACATTACAAGATATGGTTAGATTCATTTCTTCTTTCTCTAGGGTTGGTTCCTTGTGTATATCCTCTTCTTTTGAAGTTTCTTGTTCCTTTTTTTCATCCTCTTCACAATATATGTAAAATAATTTCTTCTCAGCACGCTTATGCTTTAGTGTATTTGTTATCACAACTGTAGCAAATACCTTTAGCTCTTTTTTCTTACAATTGTTTTGGTGTCAAACTTGTAGGTTTTGGAAGTCTAGGAGTAGCAACACTTCCATATTTATAGTTGTAAGTGGTAGGCTTCCTTTTCGCCATAATTTTTCTTTCGATTTTTCTTGCCAACCTGAATGCCTTCCCCAAAGAATCAGGTTCTCAAAGGTGAACCTCATGTTGGATGTTATACTTTAAATTCCCTATGAAGAAATCAGTCATGTGCTCCTCTAGAATATCATTTACCCTTATATTCAATTTTTGGAAGTCCTCAATGTGCTCCACCATTGAACCCTTTTGCTTGATATTTAACAATTGGCTAAAGCAAGTGTTACTCTTTGTATCCTCATAATGTGTTATCATTTCCTACGCAAAAATGGACCAAGGGAAAATTTTTTTACGATAACAAAGCCATCAATACCATAAAAATATATTGGGTTCTAAATATAAAGTTCCAATGCGTACATTTTGTGTGTTTTTCACATTATGGAGATCAAAATATTGCTCCATATGTAGTATCCATGTTACAAGATATTTTCCATCAAACTTCCTCATATCAATCTTTGGAATATGGTAGGTCTTGAATACAACATTAGAGTCTATTAAATCATGATTAAAATTTTTTTTTTCTCATCACGAGTTTCCTCAACTACCTTTTCGCCATTAGGAAGGTTTTGTTGTAGCAACGTTGTCAAACCTTCCATGTATTTTTTCAAATATTCCATGTTTCCTTTCAGTTTTACTTCTATACCATCGATCTTATCTTCCATGCCATTCTTCAACCCATTCATTCCATCCTTCAAACCATTCATATCATATTTTAGTTCATTTTTGGTTGTTCTATGTGAGAATGAAATTTGTTGCACTTGGTCCTATAATTTTGATATATCATGCTACAATCCTTCCTCTTCATTTGTCATAGTAGAGATTTATGAGATCTTAATGGGCATGGAATTATTTTTTGGAGGAATTTTAGAACCCAAAACTGATATCTATGCTTCAATATGCCCTTGGAATCACTTCAAATTGATTTTTCAAAAAAAATTATACAATTTCAAAAAAAAATACACACCTTTTTATTGCTTTTTAGGAGCTTGAAAATTAACTTGATGTATCTTTGTGATTTCATATCCCTAATATTTGAAATTTCGACTTGTTGTATCCCTCTAAATCTTCTTTCCAATTCTATAATTTAGACCTAATTTGGATTCTTCAAGATAAAATTATGCCAAATATTCCATAGTGTCTTGATTATAGAGTAGTTTAGTAGAGAAAAATTGAAGGAGTGCCACGTGTCACTGTTTTGACATTCAACTCTAAAATTACTACAAAAAAAGCTACAGTTCATGTAATTTCTGTCACATTTTACAGAATTCAAATTCAATTTCTGAAACGAAAGTTATGACGATTTTCCATAGGTCACTTGTTTGTGATGCCCGGGGTACCTCTCTATCCTCATATATTAACTTGCACTCCCAGCTGTGTCCCAATTAATTTTAAATCTGGTAACCCTCAACAATTTAATGCGGAAGCTTTTCTACCTCTTTACTATTCCTATGGGTTAAACCATAACCAACAACACTCCCATAACTTGAAACTCTTATGCACATGAACTCTATTGGCAGAAGCTTTTATTCTCTATCAAGAGTATGGTTATGGAACCCCATTATAAAGCTCAATATGTAATAATCCTATAGCTTACCCTTTGCACGTGTTTACAAATTGGCCACACAAAAATCCATTTCAAAGGTACTTATCTCATAAAAATTTCAAATCAATATTCGAACCTTGGCGCATTCAAAAGCTATCTTAACCCACTTTCTATCCTGGCAACCTAGATAACGCAGAGGTCCATCTCTTGTCTATGGTTCAAACCATACCTATCAGCATTATATCATGAATATGGCGTAACTCCACAATATAAAACCCACTAACACTTCTCCTTTCATTTGTTATCGAAATATCGCATCATATTATGTATTAAGGTTCGGCTATATATATCGACACATAATTGAATATTCAGTCTTGAACTAAAATCTCGGCCTATCGCAACACATCAACGCACATCAACCAAATAATATGCACCTAATTTCCTTTGGGTCCCACAACATTCGACTTACCTTTGCATTAATCATGAAGCAGGTTGGGGACGCGCCCGCCGTTGATTTCCACAAGCCCGTGCTCGGACGGACATAATGCATATCGCGTTTTTCTTGCCTCTAAACCTTAACACTCCAAAAAAATGCAACGTAAGTGGTTTTCAATTACCGCCTTTTTTCCACGTGTCAAGCTAAGACCTTAATCACATTTTTTTTGACAAATCAACTTACTGCCTTAGGAGTTGCGCGACACCACTGGATTTAATTCTCGAACCGCTTTCACTGTTCATTCGAGGTTCAATTCTATTCACGGTTCCACTCCTTTGATTTTCCCATGACTCGGTCTTTAACATGAATGATGCTTCGTTCAGACTTTAAAACCCTCCAGCATTCATTCAACGCACAATTCAACGCTATTACTCATTTCACCTTTGTTGTCCCATTCCAGCTACGATATAAACACAAATCTTGATAGGATTAAACGCTATTTCTCTCCACCATGATTCAATTCAACCCTTCAACAGAGCCATCGACTTGTGTTATCAGCCTTCAACAGTTCAAACCAAATTCAGAATAGAATGTCAATGAACAGGGCATATATGCCTCAGAGAACGAAGGCCACTATCAACCATCCAATCCGAGCATGGAACCTATGGTTCTCCCAATCCCTCAGTACATACGTTTCACGCAGGAAATTTCCACCAGAGAAAAATTCAATTGCTTATTTATTTTATATGATCAACGGAAGATAAATTTATTCTATCAATTTCTCACAAGGGAACCAGTTCAATTCTATGGACTTGTACGCAGAGTTAAAATATCTTAATTAAATAGAGGCTACGCTTCAATTAGCAGAATAAAGCCCTTCGGAAGTGCTCTCCACCAAAACATAAAGATGTAGAGCCTAATCAATTGCAACCAATCGATATACTCGAGGGTTGTACTCCAATTCCGCTTCTTTCAATAAGATCGATCCTTTCAAGTACTATGCATACAAATTCGTATTATTTCTCTCGTTCAGACAGAGTCACACCTTCAGCTAATAACGCAGAGTTTCACACTAGCCCTCTAACTCAAGCATTCCTCATGCAAAATTTAATCAATAACACATATATTTTCACACAAAAATAAAGTCAATCGAGACACCTAAATTCAGAACCGAATTCTTCATTATATACTAGAAATTAATACAAAGCATCCACTTACAAACTTCTTGCTTGGCCATATTTTTAGTTCGATGGCCCTTCTATATTCACTAATATGTCTTCAACAAATCTCTAGCTCTGAACCTCTATCCTATCTTTCATGCTTACATTTATACAAGATGGCGACCTGAATCGACTCAGGTCCCTTTATAGCTCGACAAACACTTAAGATTCCAGATTTCTTAAATTTAGACAAAATCCCTAAATAACTGAGCTAATCCTCATTCGACTATCTTTCCACATTCCTAACTAATCATTTCCTCTCATGTTCTCTGCAGTTAGAGAAAATTTACATTTCCTCACTTATTTTATTCAAAACATTAACAATTACATGAGAATTTAAAAACATGAGACCCCTTATGTCTCATAAAAATACAAAGTACTTCATTGTGCCTAATGCCCCTGCATCAGACTCCCATGGTTCAAATTCTTCATGATCTCTTGATCATGTGTCTTTAATATCAATACTGCTGCTCTTGTTGTCCCAAATGTTACTAACATCTTTATTACTCCTGCAGATATCATCCCCCATGTTGCGTTAGCTGCCACCATGGGTGTTGTTGCCTCCCAAACTTCCTGTCCCTCTGCAACATTTTTTCTTTGTTTATCATCTGAAAATTCACTCTTAGAAAGCAAATCATCAATTAATCTTCCACCCGCAGTGACATAGTCATTCAATATACTAGTAAACATAAGCAAATTTTGCAAACTAGTATCTGGTGCTCCTTCTTTCACAGCTTCAGGCATATTTACTTCAGTGTCTGCCATTTCTTCCTCTTGCATAATTTCTTCCAGAAAATAATTCAGCCATCTCCCCTATACTTGTTTCACATCTTCAACATGCTGCAAATTAATTTCAGCACCTTTTTCTTCTTCTTGGGCAATCTTCAGCAATTGCCTTTCATCACCTTGATTGATTCCAGCAATCAAACCAAGTTCTTCAAGCTCTGTACTTTCATCTTCTGTCAGAATTAAATTCTAATTCTTCATCACTATGTCAGTTTTAACAATCTTCCCCACAATATGCTCTTGGCTATTCAGACAAGCCAATTCTTCTCTGTCGCCAACAGTGACAAATTTCTGCATCACTGTTTCATCTTCTTTTTTCTGCAACAAATTTTCATCTCCCAAGACAATTCCAAATGATGGATTGTCTTCTTCATCACCTGTACACATAAAAAAATTGTCATTTTTAAAACCAAAAGACCCAAAGGTCTCAATCGATGACCCAGTCACCAATTCTTCTCTCTGCAGTTCCAAGTCTATCTCAAGACTCATAAATTCTTTATTATCTTTCTTTTCAACTGCCAGAGTTATCTCCATTGCTCCAATCACCATATTAAAATGATGACCCTTCACTATGGTTTCAACCAACATAGTTCCTCTTTCATTCAATCCTCTGACAGATTTAATTTGTTGTCCTTCCCTTTTGCCTGCATTATTAACACATGAACCTTCAGCATTAAAATTCCAAGGTTTCAATGCCTCTTCCCTCTCAGACAACACATTAGTATGTTGTTCTGAACTTCTTTCTAAATCCTCTGTCAGCACATCAGTATGCTGATTTTCATCTCTCATGAGACTATCAGCTAGTCTCTCCTTCTTTCCATCATCTGCTTCATGAACATTATCCATGAAGACTTCCCCACCTTTCTTCTTCAACAATTCATCCTGTGCATGGGTCATTTGTCTCTCCAATTCTCTTCTTTGAAAATCCAACCTCCTATACAATTCAACAACTTCAATTGGAGTAGACTTTGGGAACCTTACAGAACCCCTTATGCCTCTGCTTGTTCTTGACCAATCATCTGCTAGTCCTTCATCCTCTGCTTCAACATCCTGTTGAATATTTTCATTGGACTCTTCTGTCTTCAATTCCTCATGAGATCTTGCTATCTTATCATTGATCTGAACATATTTCAGATTCAATGTCTCATCTTCATCAACAAACTCTAAAGCTTGTTCATCTCCTAGTGATGTACCTGCAAACATACACAACTCTTTAGTTTTCAAATCACAAGACTCATCAGTCTTGGCTGCTTTCTCAAGCACTTCCCTTGGAATAGATCTACATGTGGAATCTTCAAATTCCATCCTTGACTCAAGAACTCTAAGTTCCTCTTCCTTCTCTGGAGAATCTGCAATCACCTCACAAGTGTCAGATTCACAAATACAAGTCTTTACCTCATCCAGCTAATCTGTTCCTGTCCAATAACTCAGGAAATCATCAATGGTTTCCTCTTCAACAAGACAATCTTCTTGCTGCCTCAAGTCTTCGCCATGCATCACAAGATATCTTGCATATCTCCACTCTTCATCTGTACTATGTTCTGCTTCACAAGCAGGAACTTCTTTTCTCAACTCAGCTACTCTGAGTTCTTCTTTGAGTAAGGCAATCTCCCTTTGCCTCAACCTCAACTGTAATGGTTTCCATTTCACTTTCTTCTTCATGAGACAACCAACTCTCTGGCTTTCCTCTACCATCATCTGCACCATCATCTTCAGTTTGTTAAACTACTCTCTGATCTCAGCTATCTCTTTCCAATACTCTTCATCAGTGAGTTTCTTCCTCATGCCATTTTCTTTGGCATCTTCCCTCACTCTTCTGTTGTGGCCTCTCTTAGAACCTCTATAACCTCTGCTATGGATGTCAGTAGCCATTTTCTCCTCCATGAGTTCTTCACTCAAAAGCTACACTAAGCCTCTGCAACAGCAAGCTCTCTTGCTACAACTTACCTCACCAATCCCTTCCTCCGGATCTGACTTTTCGCAAGTACTAGTCCCCTGTCTGCTGGAACATTCTGAGCACTCTCTTCTGCTCTCTCTAGGCTTCACTTTGAAACTTTTCAAGAACACATTAGTTCTTCTTTCATCCAACCTCTGTTGGGAATCCTCCAAGTTCTGCCACACTTTCTTCTTCACTCCAGAATCCTCTGTTGGATTCTTTTATCACTTCTCTCAAAGCTGTGATCTGCCTTTTTTGAGATTTCTTCAGTTGCCTGCAATCTGAATTCTGTAAACAATTCTTCAAACTAGAGTTAAACACTTCTCATAAACTCACCTCCTCTTGATAACACTGCAATTTCTCTCCTCATCCAGCCTTTAGCTGAATATCAAGTTCATTGTTTTCACCATCAAGACTTTGTCTTTATCCTCTGCAACCACAATCCTTCAATCATAAATTCAAGTCAGATTTAAAATTAGTTTACCTGCAAGATCTCTCCCTGATCTTGTTCTTCATCCAATTCTACAAATCCAGTTCACTGCAACCCTGTGTATCTTTGCATATCAGATTTTAGAATCTGATCTTCTTTCTCACCACACCTTCAGATTTAATTGTAAAAATCTTGTACTTCAAACAGAGCTATCCTTCATCCTCTCAACACATGCACTACATCTCTGCATGCCACAATTTTCATCAGTTTTCAAAAGTTTGATTTCTTTTCATAGATGCATTCACCAAAACTTGAACTTTTTCAAAAAGAGATATTCTGCTTTGATACCACAATGATGCCCGGGCTACCTCTCTATCCTCATATATTAACTTGCATTCCCATCTTTGTCCCAATTAATTTTAAATCTGGTAACCCTCAACAATTTAATGCGGAAGCTTTTCTACCTCTTTACTATTTCTATGGGTTAAACCATAACCAACAACACTCCCATAACTTGAAACTCTTATGCACATGAACTCTATTGGCGGAAGTTTTTATTCTCTATCAAGAGTATGGTTATGGAATCCCATTATAAAGCTCAATATGTAATAATTCTATAGCTTACCCTTCGCATATGTTTATAAATTGGCCGCACACAAATCCGTTTCAAAGGTACTTATCTCATAAAAATATCGAATCAATATTCGAACCTTGGCGCATTCAAAAGCTATCTTAACCCACTTTCTAACCTAGAAACCTAGATAACGTGGAGGTCCATCTCTTGTCTATGGTTCAAACCATACCTATCAACATTATATCACGAATATGGCGTAACTCCATAATATAAAACCCGCCAACACTTCTCCTTTCATTCGTTATCGAAATATGGCATCATATTATGTATTAAGGTTCGGCTATATATATCGACGCATAATCGAATCTTCAGTCTTGAACTAAAATCTCGGCCTATCGCAACACATCAATGAAATTCAACCAAATAATCTACACCTAATTTCCTTTGGGTCCCACAACATTCGACTTACCTTTGCGTTAATCATGAAGCAAGTTGGGGACCCGCCCATCGTTGATTTCCAAAAACTCGTGATCGGACGAACATAACGCATATCGCATTTTTCTTGCCTCTGAACCTTAACACTCCAAAAAAATGCGACATAAGCAGTTTTCAATTACCGCCTTTTTCCACGTGTCAAGCCAAGACTCTAATCGCGTTTTTTTTCACAAATCAACTTACCGCCTTAGGAGTTGCGCGACACCACTGGATTTAATTCTCGAACCACTTTCATTGTTCATTTGAGGTTCCGTTCTATTCGCAGTTCTGCTCCTTCGATTTTCCCATTGCTCGTTATTTAACATGAACGATGATCTGTTCAGACTTTAAAACCCTCCGTCATTCATTCAACACATAGTTGAACGCTATTACTCATTTTGCCTTTGTTGTCCCATTCTAGCTACGATCTAAACACAAATCTTGACAGGATTAAACACTATTGCTCTCCACCGTGATTCAATTCAACCCTTTAACAAAGCCATCACCTTGTGTTATCGACCTTCAACAGTTCAAACCAAATTTAGAATCGAATTTCAATGAACAGGGCATATATGCCTCAGATAACAAAGGCCACTATCAACCATCCAATCCGAGCATGGAACCTATGGTTCTCCCAATCCCTCAATACATACGTTTCACGCAGGAAATTTCCACCAGAGTGAAATTCAATTGCTTCTTTACTATATATGATCAACGGAAAATGAATCGATTCTATCGATTTCTCACAAGGGAACTAGTTCAATTCTATGGACTTGTACGCAGAGTTAAAATATTTAATTAAATAGAGGTTGTGCTTCAATCAGCAGAATGAAGCCCTTCGGAAGCACTCTTGATCAAAACACAAAGATTTAGACCCCAATCAATTCCAACCAATCGATATACTCGAGGTCTGTACTCCATTTCTGCTTCTTTCAATAAGATCAATCCTTTCAAGTACTATGCATACATATTTGTATTAGTTCTCTCGTTCAGACAGAGTCACACCTTCGGCCAATAACGCAAAGTTTCACACTAGCCCTCTAACTCAAACATTCCTCAAGCAGAATTTAATCAATAACACATATATTTTCACACAAAAATAAAGTCAATCAAGACACCTACATTCAGAGCCAAATTCTTCATTATATACTGGAAATTAATACAAAGCATCCACTTACAAACTTCTTGCTTGGCCAGATTTTCAATTCGATATCCCTTCTATCTTCACTAATCTATCCTAAACAAATCTCCAGTTATGAACCTCTATCCTATCTTTCATGCTTACATTTATACAAGATGGTGACCTGAATCGACTCAGGTCCCTTTACAGCTCGACAAACCCTTAATATTCCAGATTTCTTAAATTTAGACAAAATCCTTAAATAATTGAGCTAATCCTAATTTGACTGTCTTTCCACATTCCTAACTAATCATTTCCTCTCACGTTCTCTGCAGTTAGAGAAAATTTACAATTCCTCACTTATTTTATTCAAAAAATTAACAATTACATGAGAATTTAAAAACATGAGACCCGCTATGTCTCATAAAAATACAAAGTACTTCATTGTGCCTAATGCCCCTGCATCAATTTGAGACTGAATTTTGGATGCTACAAAAACCCTAAATTCCCTGGATCATAACTCCGAAAATATAGAAAACCAAGATCTGATTTTTTTACACAAAGTTCACCAAGATTTCAACTCCATGTGGTAATAATTTCACATTCTAAGACCTCATAGGAAAAAATTTATAGCGAAGCCCTAGAATCCCAAGCTTTGATTCCAAATGTTATGAAACCAACTCACAAAACAATAGAAATAATAGATCAACGACTTATAAAATATCATATTTGTTACACCATTTTTTGGTCATATAACCTATTATTATTAGATGAACCCAAGTACACCATGTAAGACCAATTTTACCCTAAGTAAAATTGCTTTCAACATACAAAATAACTTATTTGTTTATATTTCCTGGTCATATTTAACCCAAAACAAGGAACTTAATTAAATAAATCCTTATTTATTTAATTATTTACTAAGAATAAGTTATTTAAATCATTATTTAAATAATATTCTTAGTTAAATTTGACTAAATCATCATAAATAATTAAATAAACCATTATTTATTTAATTATATTCCCATCATTTCCCTAAAATGATAAATAAATCATTTATTTATTTATTATTTATAAATAAAGGAATTGACCCAAGCCATACAACTTTTTCCTCCAACAACAGTAAATATTCTAAAGGGTGCTTCTAATCTAGAATTCGACACAATATATTATTCATGCACCGAGTTCAGCCGCCCAATATTTTGTTATAAATAGGAGGGTTTTCCCTAATCATTAGTCACTCTCTATTGCATTATATCACTCTGGATCTTCTCTTGGTCACCATTTTCCATTTTGCTTTGTGAACTCCCATTGAGTTCTATGTTTGCTTTTCCACATCCATAAGAGAGAGAAATGCTAGATTTGAAACATTGAGGACTTCCAAGAACCCATCCCACTAAGGAGAACTGGAAAACACCTTTCTTGTTTTCATCACAGGAGCCCCATTCTTTAATATAATACAAAATTCTTTCATATAAATTCTTCTTGTCTTGTTCATTGGATCTATGGAGCTATGTTATTTTTTATCTTCTTAATATCTTTTGTGCTTAGATCTGAATTTGTGCAGCAAACTTAAAGATATTCTGCAGCCATAATCGATGTTAGGGCTATTTTTTATGCGTAGCTAAAGTGATATTTTACGACGAAAGATTCATACTAACAATATTTTAGGGGGAAACCTCCTTTACATTACATAAATGAACAATTCTTGGATGATACAAATGACAAAGCTTCCTTTCTATAAATAGGAGTCCAAGTGGTCAAAATATAATCCTAGCCGACATAAGAATAAATGTAAGGGCACAAAAATTAACAATAGTGGGATTCTATGGGGCACAATAATAAAAATATGGGGACTACATGGGCACAAAAATAAAGATAATGGGGCTACACTAACAATAGCAATAAGGGGATACACTGGTATTATAGGGACCTAGTCATAATGGTTCATACTTCCCATGCCCCAGAAAATCATGAGCCTGGTCATAGAAAATAACAAGATCACCTTCGTGGAAGGTATGAGGGTGTACTTTGTGGTCATAATGATATTTGGTGTAATTTTTAGTCCCTTCAATGGTTTCTAATGCAACACAATGGTCTTCATTGGTGTTCTTAAGCATGACAATTTGTTGTTCTAAAGGTTGAGTGTCCGGGAGGAGTTCGACAACAAGGTGGAGGGAGAGGATTTCACACTCAATCAGTAAGACTACCTCCTGTTCAAAAAAAGGTGGAAGGGAGTGAACCCGATGGAGGTTTTCAAAAAAAATCTATAGGCCCACAAGGTAGGGAAGAGCATAAGATTCCAATTGATTTTTTGTTTATTCACCGTCCGTTGAAGCATATTTTTAATAAACTTGTTAACATATTAAACTTTTACATTTCCTTGGGGATAATAAGATGATGAATATTGGTGTTAAAAACTAAAAAATGAGGATAGCTCACACCAGATATCATCTTCAAAGTGTCAACCATGGTCGGAAACCAACTACTTCAGAACCTTGAATCAAGTGATAACATGGTTAAAGAAGAATAGGGTTGTAGTAGTTGCAGTGTTATTGAACATGGGCATGGATTCAACCCATTTTGTGAAATAGCTGAGGATCACGATAATATACTAATGTTTATTAGAAGGTGGAGCTTGAGCCTTAGGGGTGTATTCTTGACAATTGGGACAATTTTTGATGGTCTCAATGCAATCTATAAAGAGAGAAGGGAAAAAGTATCTAACACACATTATTTTTTAGGAAATATACATTCCATAGAGATGAGCACCACAAGTGCCAACGTGATAGCCATTGAGCACTTTCTCAGCTTCAACATAGGCAAGACAATGACGACGGTCATTTTTTACACCGCGACGATAAATATAATCATCGATGAGGAGGTAGCGATGAGCTTGATGTTGAATATGTCATCGATCATCACGAGTAATATCAGGGGAAAATTTATAGGTTCACGATTATGTGAGAATGTCACCATACCAAGGATCATCTGAGGTTAAAGTGAACAGGTGTTCATCTAGAAGGCCATCATTTACCGGCAGATCTGGTGCGCTAGTAGGAAATTCAGAAATGAGTTCAATAAGGTCTAAACCCTTTTTACTCTTGGGTGTGAAAAATTCTAGGTCGAATTCTTGAAGGATAATGATCCAATGGGAATACTTCCCATTGGTGATATGTCGAATCAACAATAAGGCCATGTACATGGAATTGGTCACAACTTTGGTGGTATGTGTGATGATATAATGACGAAGCTTTTGAACATATAACACAATAGCCAACTCCAAATTTTCTTCATGGGAATAGGACAAAGGGGATCGTTAAGGCTTTTGCTGACATAATAAATTATGTGTTCATTATCGGTCACTTCATCTTGTATTAGGACCCCAACAATCGAATAAGTGGAAGATGAGATATACAAGATGGAGTCTCTTTCAAAATCAGGTGGACTAATCAAGGGAGTGGAAGTGAGAACACATTTGAGGGTATAGAAATATTTTTGTGCTTGGTAATCCCAAGAAAAAGGAATTTTGCAACGAAGGAGTCTCAAGAATCCATGAGAAATGCAGTCAGGAATAAATTGAAAAACAAAGTTGGTTTTGCCTTGGAGGCTTTGTAACTGTCATAGGTGGTAAGAAGGTGGAAGTTCGAGAATGGCTTGAAATTTGAAAGGGTCAAAATTAATACCATTTTTGGACAAAATAAGCCCAAAAGGCAGTTGAATGGAATGAAAAAGACTCACTTGAGGGGATTGAGGAAAATTTTATACTTGCGACATCGAAGGAAAATGGTACGCAAGCCAGTGAGATTTTATGACTGAAGTCCGAAACGGGCAGTGATATCGTCTAGGTATGCAAGGATGATGTGATCCAAGTCATGAAAATAGTAGGACATGGCATGCTAAAAAGTGGCCCCAAAATTATTTAAACGGAAATACTTGACACTATAAGAAAAATTTCCCCACGGACTAGTGAAGGAGATCTTAATTTGATCATCATGATGGATACATATCTAGTTATATCTGGATAATCCATCCATAAAGGAAAGAACCTCATGCCCTACACACTCATAAATGATTTGGTCTATGAGAGTTGTGGGAAAGTTGTCCTTGGGAAAATATTTTTTCAAATCACAAAATTCCATGCAGACACGAATGGTACATTGATTTTTTAGGATGGGAATAGGATTGGACACCCATGTGTCATATTCAACGGGATAAATGAAACCATACTGCTTGATTTTATCAATTTCAAATTTGATAGCATTACGTTTGGAAGGATGGATATGCATTTTTTTTTTGGCAGACATGAATGGCATCAGGCCAAGGGTCGATGTGGTGTTCAACAATAGAAGGGTCAAGTATGGGCCTCTTGGAATAAGACTAGGCAAGAACATCAAAAAATTATTTGAATAACTTAGTGTAATTATCAATTTCTTTGGGGTGCATTGTTCCCCCAAGGAGATATTTTCTTCAATCCCTGGTTTATCTGAAATGTTAATTTTGATGGTAGGGAGATGTTATCCATGTTTCCTTCTTAGAATGCATCTGGTGCAGGGATGGGATTTTTAAACTAGTCAACCTCACCTACATGGATGAATTCTTTGGATTCCACATCATATTGTTCATGGGTTTTCTGTGGAAGGAAGTACGAACGATGGTGCATATATTCCCAAGGATAATTAGGGGTGGTCATGGATTCCATGATGTCTTCATTGGAATGGAAGATGGGAGCAGGAGAGGAAGAGAGACCACATGATGAAGAGGAGCTACCAGAGGTATCTTCATGAGAGAGAAGGTTCACATGCGCACCATCAAAAATGGAAAATGGATGACTAGTAGATGCAACATCTACCTATGTTGAGACCAAAATGTTCGAAAAAGAAGGATTGTTTGAATCAAAAAAGGAAAAAACAAGGGACCCAATAGATCAATCCCATGGTTAACGATAAGTATAGAATAGGGGCGGAACTATCCGTCTTCTCAACATCAAAAGGGGGGATCACAATGGTGGGTTGGGAACCTCCTGTTCTAGCACAACATTTGGGCCGGAATATGTAGGTAGAGGGGAGGGAGAATATTTATGGGTGACATATAAATCGTGAAGCACTTGAAGTGTATCACAAAAGTCTTTGAGATGGGGATAGTAATGGGAATAATGGCTATATTTATCACACAAATCATAGGGGTGATTCGTGCATAAATATTTATTCTTTTTAGTTGACTCGAGTAAGGTGACATGGATCTCAAGGATGGTAGAGTCGAGAAAGGTATTAGAGACCACATTCTTGATATGAGGGAGCTCAAGAGAATTATTGGTGGCATGTCCAACAACATCACACAAAGCACATGGAGGAGCATACTTTGGTGGTTTAGAAGGAGTGGGATTTGGTTGAGGTGCCTTGTATTTGGATACCTTTTTTTTAGGCTTTGTCTCCCTGACGAGATTATTTCACAACAAGAGTGGCTTCTTGTAAAGGTTGTTGTGGAACTAAAGAAAATGAAGGGAAAGAAACAATAGGTTGAACCAGGTTCAAAACTGTGTAAGGTTTGAGATTATTGGGAGGAGTATTTGTGGGAGGATCAATGTACCAGAATTGGATCCCCAATGTAATGTTAGGTAGATTCAACGCAACCATAATAGGGGTAGAGAAGATTCCTGGAGGTGGGAATAAGAAAGGTATCTTACCTCCCATTGGCAAAGATGTCACCTCCCATTTCCCTCAAACCGAAGAAGCCGCCCTCCAAATAGCCTTGAAATATGACCTTATTTATGCTCAATCTGGTTATGTCTATACCGTTCTTCCTGACCTCCCCAAGCCCGACGGCACCAACGCCCCAGGGGCATCTCACTCTGCCGACAGTATCGTTGGAGCTCTTTCCCATACCTCTGCCCAACCTCCTATGGGCTATGGTTTCCCTCCAGGAGGGGCCAGCACCTCTAGCACCTTTCCCCCTCTAGGTAGCATGTATCCAGGATACGGCATACCTCCTCCTTTTGCCCCTACTCCTACTTACCTCAATGCTGCCCATCCTAACCCTTATCCTTACCCATAGCCTGGTGTCCCAGCTCCTCCAGCATTTGGACCTCTCACCCCCTTAGCTTCTCAACCCCCACTGCAACACTTACTACCCCCTCCAGGGCACGTATTTGAGCAGCAGGACGTGACCAATTCTCTTCCTTCTCAAAGAAAGAGGAAAGGCAATCAATCTGCCCCTGTTAATCGTGGACCCAATCCTTCAATTATTGATCCTCACACTGCCAACCAGCTACAAGGTTCTCAGCCCAAGCCGAACAGGCCACTTTGCACCAATAAGCCCTATTCGTGTTGTAGTGTTTATGGTCATTACACTCACGATTATCCCTTATTACCACAAATGCAGCAGATGTGGGATTCTCAGGCCACCATGCGGGGACAACACTCCTCCCCTATTGTCCCTCCCACCCTAGCTACTTCTCAACCCGCTGTGTTTACCGATCCTTTCCCTCAACAAGGATTTGTGGCCACTCAACCCCTTCATGCCCCGATAACCACTCAACCTTCCCCTTCTAGTTCCTCTGATTACTAGATTCTCATGATGGCCTCTGACCCACCTCTCACTGTCGACCTTAACCTTCAAACTCGGTCCCATCAGTATTCCACACCTCCCATTCTGTCTGTCTCCGAGTCTCCATCATCAGGTCCTACAGAGCCTCTATCGACACCCAATGGTCCCTTGCAACTCCCTCCGCCCAAAGCTGAGGTTCATCCCAAGACTCCTAAGGGACCATTACACCGAAATGCTTCCTTTGGTCGAGCTGCCCATTCATACCGCATAGTAGATGATCTGGCCCAATCTCCTGTTGCCATTTCAACATTGGAACTCCTCCAATTGTTTCCTTCTCAGAAGAGGGCTCTACTATCTACCGTGGGCACTATAGATCCTGCTGATGCCCAATTGATTGTTTTCGACGCCCGTCAGTCAGACCATCCCCCTCTTCCTCCTTCAGTTGCTTTCCAAATCCCAGTCAAAATCTGAAACGCCAATGTTGCTCGGTGTATTATTGATGAGGGGGCATCTACCTGCATAATTTCTGATTCGGTTTGGAAACAACTCAGATCCCCTGAACTGGCCCCTTCCACCATCACCCTTTGTGCATGGGATGGCCATGCCTCCCAGCCCATTGGCCTATTCCGTAACTGTCCTATCACCCTTGCTGGCAAGACTGTTTGTGTCGACGTTGAAGTTATCGACGCCCCTCTTGACTACAACATCCTTTTGGGGCATAGTTACACCTATGCCATGTCTGCCGTCCCATCTGCAGTCCACTGCAAGATGTTCTTCCCTCACAATGGCAAGATCATCACCATTGACCAGTTAACCTACCATGAACCAAAATCTCAAACCTCCCCTGAGTCCACCATCTCTACTGTCACCAACAAGCAAACTGTTGATTCTTTGACCAGTGTTTCCCCCGAAGTCTACAAAGACTCCTCCTTGCTTGGCACCTTTTTGGACTCCCCTCCTATCTCTGATCCTAACTTGGCAAATGTTTGCATGATGCAATCATCTTGGGCCAACCTTACAGAGCCCACTTTGGCTAGTCAACCACCTCAACCTCAACTAGATCCTAGCCCTTCGCCCCTGTTAGCCACCCTTCTTCCTTCTGAATATTCTTCTACAGACACTCCTCCTAGGTCGATTTCACCTGAAATCAACCACCTTGACACCATTCCTCCTGGCCATTTCCATGCTGGTCAGATCCCTTTCCTTGCTCCCCCTCCCGGAGCTTATTCAGTCCCTACCTTGGCCACCCTATCCCTCCCCAAATTGACCTTGGGTATACCCGTCTGGTATCTTGACCCTCCAGCCACCACTCCGCTAGGTCAACCTAAACCATATATTAATTTTACCCCGGTTCAACCAATCCCCACAACTTCTCTTGCTACGCTGGTACCTCAGTCACCTCAACCAGCACCACCTCCTATTGCAACCGCTTCGATTAAAAATGGCAAAGCTCGCAGGGGGGCATCAAAGGACAAACCTACCCTGCCCAACCCTGCCCCTCCTCTGCCTCCCAAGCATCCCATCCAGTGTGCTCTGTGTGATGTTGTTGGTCACGCCACTCATACCTGTCCTGAATTACCACCTCTCAAGACCATGGTTATTGAAACGTTTCCAGAATCAGACATCCCAGAAGTCCATGTCACCATACCGGATTCTACCCCGAAACTTAAGAACTTGCGCACCAATCACCCTTATTCTTTGTGCAATTTATATGGCCACTATACCCACCTTTGCCCCCACCTTGACGAGTATCGTGCTTCTTTAGCCACATACTGCCAATTTGAAGCAGCCCTCACCCGTAATCCTTCTTCCATCACACCAGACCACCTGTCTACCATGATTACCATTTCTCCTCCTGATACTGAAATGACCAAACCTTCAGCTACCATTTCCTACCTTTCCTCATCACCGCGGTTCTCGGCTACCAACCCCTTAGTACCTTCCCCCGACGCTTCGCCTGATCATTCCACTACTCACTCTGTCACCTCACATGACATCGTACCTGTTAGGGTCCCGTGATTTGGCCGATTGGCGAGCCAAATGATGATGTAACATCAAACCAAGCTTTGGAGCCCAAGGACCTAGCCTTCCTGGACATAGAGAGGGCTCTCTCTATTAGATGTAAAAGATATCGGTGTGTTCGCTTATGGTGTTCTGATATTAGGCTAGTTATGAAGTGAGTTTTTTGATTTTTGGTTTTTAAGTTTGTGAGGGATAAAACTAATCAAAGATGTAAAAATGGATAACAAGAAGTCAGATCAATTGGGCTATGGGGTCAAACAGGTCAAGGAAGCTATGAGATGATGATGCAAGGTTGCTGTAGGGCCGATTTGATTCACGGTAGAAGGGATCTTTGGGCATAATGGAGTAAATGGATAACAAGTTGGTGAAAGACAAAGGGATTTCAAGTGTAACTAGTTGATAGCAGACATAAACATTTTATAGCAAGCCATTAATCATGTTAAATGTAACTATGAGCTAATTAATACATAGAAATCAAACATTCCAGCCATACATAGAGGTATAAGACCCTCTAACTTCGGGAAATGGCTATCAGACTTTGGGGAAAACACATGAGACAAACTAACAACTCATAAACTACGCCGGAACGCCTAAACATAGTCTCTAAGTCATTGGGCGCTTTGAAAAACAAGATTTCATAGTTTTAGGCAAAGGGCTAGATCGGGACTAGGCCTCCTTGGTTCAACAAGATGATCAACAAATCAGTCAAAGAGAAAGTTTTATGGACAGAACTATGGATAGCTTATAGGTAGGCAGGGCACACCATACATCCTACTCAACATGCATAGAAATTGTAAATAAAACTAGCAAACATTATCCTTAGGTTACTAAAGAGCAGTTAAGAATTCTTTAGCATAACAAAGGAAGAAGAAAACATCAAGCTATGAAGATTCGGGAATTTTGAGGTGCCTCCATGGGCATATCTCAAAACTAATCTCTACTGATCTATAGCAGCAAGAAGCATGGATTATGAATGAAAACTAGAAGACAAAAACATAGCAAGAAAAACTATACCATTCTACCATGTCATGGAATCCATCAACAATCCTTCATCATTCCTCAAAAGCATCCAAGAGGCAGTCCAAAAATCATAACACAAATATGTTCTTCAAAGCTCATATGACCAATATATTGATTCTTCTCTCAAGTTCAGCCTCTTATTTACAATGAAACCCATGGAATAAATAGGCTTGAGGGAGGAAAACCTCATGGAGCAACTAGCTATCCCATTGGTCAAGTCAAAATATCTAAACTTGTCCTTGAGGCTTTTGCAAAGCCCAAGGCACAAAATATCCCATAAAATATCTAAAAAACTGCTAAAAACGGAAATTATATTGACTTTACATCATTTCCCAAGGATAAAAATAGCTTAACGCACGTTTGGGAAAAGCAGATTTTTGAGGTTCAAAAATTACAAAAATACTTCATATTTATGCCTGAAAAAGGTCCCCTGACTTGTGGGATGCAATTGGCAGCCTTCCCGATGTCGAAATGGGGCTCATGAGGGCTTGCTGGAAAGCTCTCTGTGTCTACTTTCCGGCGCAACTGAAACCATCTCAATCCGAGGCCTAGAAGTCATCCAAAACTGTACCTGTGTGTAAAAAGCCAGGAAATAGCAGTCTGCTGATATGGCGGGCAGAATGTGCAAAAAGAGGGTGTTTTTCGCCAATTTGAGGGGGCGAATGATCTCCAAATGCCCTGAAAATCGCTGGAGACCTGCTCATAGAATTATGGTATCTATCGGTGTCATCCTCCTCCCTTGACAATTCCTCAAACTGAAATGGCGAAATTATGAGTTTTCGACCAAAAACCCAAAAAATGCCAAAAAACAAAAAGTTGTCGAAAAAGGCCCTAATTTGGCATGCATGACCCTCAAGGGTCCATAGCAACATGCTCCGAAGCTGAGTCCAAAATATCAAGGGCTGATAGGCTTTTCCCTTCCTTCCGTGCTAGGCGCTTCCCCTTCACCTTCTTCAATTTCTCTTGTGCTACCTTTAGTTTGCGCCGGGCAAACTGATTCAGCTTTTGGAAGTGGTGTGTCCTCTTCCTCTGCAGTTCTAAATCTCTATTCGCCCTTTCAAGCTTCATTTCCAAATGCTTGTTAGCTCTTTCAAGCCAAGCCTCTTTTTTTTCCTCAATTTCCTGCTCAAGGAGGACAGTGAGAGGAAAGGCTTGGAGCTGGGCTTGCTCTTCTGCTCTCTGCTTTTCCAAGGCTCTTCTAAGCCCGATGGTCCTAGGCCTCTTCCGCCTAGGCTGGTCTTCCTCTTATTCATCATCAAACTCACCAATGAGCTCTTCAACTCTTGCTTGCGCCTTGGCTGCCTCTTTCTTATACTTAATCGCTCGTGCCTCATGAACAGCTGTGTGCACATTCATTTGTTTGTTTTCCATCTCCAAGAATTTGTTGAAATTCCTTGCCCTTTGAAGATCTTTCTCCAATACCTCAATTTTCTCTTCCTTGTGGATTAAGAGATTTTCAAGAAGGCGGGCCTCATTGTCACTATCATCACTTTGGATAGAGATAATAGCTAATTCACCTCCATGTTTTGTACTTTCCCCAACTTTGCTTTTACCTTTGAAAGCTAATCTGGCGCTTTTCCTCCTTGGCATGCTAGAAGGTGTCTTTTTGGGCAATTTCCTCTTGCTAGGAACAATCTTTGTCACTGTTAAGGTGGCAGCCTTAGCTTGCTGTTCTTCATCAATATCTTGTCCAATTTGTGGCTCAAGAGGTATTTCAATTTCCTGCCCAACTTGCTGTTCTTCATCTTGCACTTGCTGCTGTTCTTCTTGGAGTTGCTGTCCCTCAAAATCCATCTGCTGCTGTCCTTCATCCTCTATCTGCTACTGTCCTTCATCCTCTATCTGCTGTTGTCCTTCATCCTCTATGTGCTGCTGTCCCTCATAATCCATCTGATGCTGTCCTTCATCCTCTACCTGCTGTTGTCCCTCATCCCTTTCTTCTTGCTGCTTTTCACTACCCTCTCCTTCCTCCTGTTGACTTGACTGTCCAGTAGTCATTCTGAGCCTCCTAGGAGTAGGCCTACTAGAAAAAGGTACCGGGCGATGGATGGGCTAAGTGGGAGACACATGAACAGGAGGAACAGTAGAGAAGTTTGGATGGCTGATGAATAAGTCCCATGAAACTTCTTTCTTCTCTAGCTGGTGTAGGAAGATAATCTTGATCAAGGAATGATGAAAAAGAGAAGGGATCTGCTGAGGTGGAGCCTTCTTTTGGACAGTAGATGCCATTTTCTCTATGCTCTTGGACAAAAAGTAAGGAAGGTTTAGTTTCCTGATTCTGGTAAAATGCATCAATAAGCGGACATGGTAGGCATAAATTCGATTAAACCTCCCTTCACAAGTGAAATATTTCATTATGGCTTTCATAAGCGGAGCATAACTGTCAAGGAGATATGAAAAAGGGAAGATAGCAGTGACAACCTCTCTATGTTCAGGCTTGATGAAAGGTTTGTAATCCTCCAAGTCAAGATGAGCTTGTTTAAACCATTTTTCGCCATGATACGGGATCTTGGTGGCCTTGGACACATACCTTGGAGAAATTTTGAAATCAAGATCCGCTACTTGGAAGTGTTTTTCTTTGAATCTCAGGGCGCACAAGTGTGTTAATGGCGAAACACTCTTGACTTCTTCTATCTTCTGGAAAAAATCAAGGCAGCCTACTTCATGGAAGTTGAAAAGTACAGATGGATGAGCATTAATCTCTTCTGCAGATATGGGCTCATATCTCTTATGTGGACCGCTCCTGTGGTCTTGCCTTGGAGGCATTTTGACCTGAATATGCTTTGGAAAAGACAAACTGCCCCCACTGTGTGTAAAAAGTCCTGTTGGAATCAAACTGTGTCACTATACTGCTTGGAAAGAATGGACAATGAGATTTGGATGTATTGCGACAAGCTTTTGTAACACACAACTTCTGCTCTCCTTAAAACAACCTTCTACCTTTGAGTGTACCTCAGCCAGGCAAAACTTCTCAATAGGACACCATATAGTAAAGATGAGACAGACTGCTGTGTAGATTTCCTGTATACAGTGTTAAGAAATCACTCCTCTTGTGAATTTGTTAGAGGCCAGTCAACACTTGTATTTGTGTTTCCAAGACAAAACTCAATCATTAAAACCCTGCTCTTCAGAAGGTAACCTGTTCACCCTTAGAATATCTCAGTCAACAATTTCTTAGTAGAAAATAATACAGTGAAAAAGAAAGGTAAACTGCTGAAAGGAGCTTGCTGTGAGAAATGCTTTGATCACCCTGTTCTTGTGAGTTTTAAGATGTCACTCAACACCTCTTACTCTTTGCTCAAAGGGACTTTCAGTCATCAACAACTTTGCCCTGTATAAGTGTGCCAACCTTCCACTGATCTTGCATCTATTGCAAACCACCATAAATATGTCTAGACAGTCAATACAAAGGACTGGAGCAAAAATGACAGAGTTTTTAGAAGACTATAAAGCTTTTTAGGCAGAAACAGTGTAAGACTTCTTTTCAAAACAATCAAAGGTTCCTTATGAATGTGGCCTTCTGGTTATGTTAGAAAAACCTCTGCTTGGATGGATAGCAACTTGTCAAATAGGCTTTGAACAACACAAGGCAGTCAACCAACAACACAGTGAATATTGTCCCTTTGTGAAGGGCGCGAGCAGCCTTCCCCTGCAGCCTCAACCTGTGGACTTCTGCTTGACCAAGAACCACTTCTTCCACTAAATTTCACTGCTCTCTATGCATGTCACTTCGTTTAAACAAAAACATGCTCATTAAGCTTCAATCCTGGTGTGAGCATATAAGCAAATTCATATTTAAAACAGAGGTACCAGATTTTAGGACAACTTCAAAAGCTTTGAGCAAAGGCTGTAAGAGTTTGCTCTTTTCCGCAATAATCAAGGGCCTTTTCAATGTGGAATGTCAGTTATCCTCGGAAGAAAGCTTTTATGATTTCTGGAAATCTACTTGGCAGTGAGGTTTTGATGGATAAAAACAGTTATAGAGTTTTCAGAGAATAATGTTTTTCGGTGGTTGAGTAGGGTAATCAATGCCCTATTCCCTTCAACAGCAAAGACTTCTTTTAAACTAGCCTACTAGTCTGCCTTGGGAAAATTCCTCCATACTTTGGAAAACCAGCTTTTAAATGCCTATGAAAAGCCAACAAACACAGTCCAGGTTTGGAAATTTCGTAAATTTGGATGAAATCTCAAAATACCTCTTGAAATCGCCGAAGAAAACCTTGGAGGAAAGCTTGGAGCAACTCTGGAGATCCTCAATCCCGCGCGACACTCTTTAAAGATAGAACGTCGCGCAAAAAACGCCACCCGGGTGGCCTGTCGGGTGGTCGGGTGCCCGGTATAGGCACGTCGCACCACTGTACAGGCGTGTCGCGCATGAACTGACGGGCAGTGTAAACACTCTCCCAGGCACGTCGCGCGGGTTTCCAGGCGCGTCGCTCGGCCTTTTAACAACGCAAAAATCTGCAAATCGACCCGATTCACTGGTTTTGATGTTAAGGGAAGGTATGGAACTTTGTTTGCAGTTTTGAAAATGATAAAATCGCCCTCGACCTTCACCCTTGTGTCATTTCAAAACAAATCTTCAACGGTCTTAAACTTTGAAAAGTGACGTTGGTTTTCAACTCTGTTTGGTTTTTAAACTGTGGCCTTGTCATTTTGAATATGTATATAAACTTGAACAATGACTTTCTGTTTAGGGCCGACCCTTTCGTGTCCCTTTAAAAATGTGACATTTTCTTACTAATATATCAAAGAGTTTATTGAGTGCCTCTGCCACTTGGTGAGAAGATATATTTAACCTCTTTGATTTTTGAATTTCAAAGTGTCCTTTCTAGCTGCTTCAAAGTGACAAGGCCTCTCCTTGAAACTGACTTAAATGCCAAGTGTCCTTTAAATCTATTTTCTGACTGTGGGTATAAAATGCAGTTGTATTTGATTATGCTCAAGATGCACTGATATGGTACCCTTTCCCTTTTATGATGAACAGGCCTATACTTGTTTTAAAATCTTTCTCCAGAAACTGAAAATAGGCCAAATCACTCTTGTACTTGATAAACCTGTAGACTGACTTGTAGGATCCCTGGTTGCAGAAGAATTTGAAATGCTACCTCAATAACTTTTATACTTTCTTATTCATGAACAGCATAGTTGTCTCTGACCTTTGAGAGGAGATGGCTTACCCTTTTAAACTTGGTTTTGACAAATTTTTCCTCTAAGTGCTTTATCAACTCTTTTCCCTAATATTTGCTTTGACTAGTGCATCGGTCTTTTTGTAAGAGAAACGTTCCAAAGCTCAACTCTGTCCCCTGCTTTGACACTTTAGGTGATGTTTAAAGAAAATCACTCAGAATGTGTCAAAGAGCATTTTGAAAAATCTTGACAACTGTTTTGTCCTTTTAACAGGAGATGGCCTGTGCTCTTCCAATTTGTTTGATAATTGCTGCTTCCAGGTGATTTATAGGCTTCTCCCTGGACTGTAAGCGCCATCTTTTGGTTGCATGCTTTCACACTATATTTCTATGTTTACTCAAAAGGAGCTCTCTCAGACTTCTTGGCAGGTGACAGTGGGGTGTTGTTTAGCCCTTTCCTTTAAAGAAACTGTTCCTTTTTGGTATTAATGCATGCATACTCATATTGTTTCCTGTCTATCATAATGTATTTCTTGAAAGACATTTTCATTTGAATAGGAAAACCAATACTTTTAAATCATAAACCCTAACTTTTACCTGTGTAATGACTTCTATTTACTTTCTTTGTATCCTTCCACTGCACTTTAGATCAATCAGTTTTCAACAACTTGCAATGCTTTGGCCATCTGCTCATAAATGGAGGAGGCGCTTCACTGAGAAAAGTATCTGAAGATTATTTGATAATGCTGCATGACAAGGATTTGCTTGGATTATGATGATAGGCAATCAACTTAAAAAACATCAACACTGGCACCTCTGTTTGCAATCACCACTATGCTTCAGAAAAACCCTAGTCAAAGTATCCCTGTCTCACTGTACTGCTCTGAGGGAAACTGAGATGTCATCATTTGTTTTGGTCATCTCATGACAAATTATTTGAAGGATAGTCTCTGTGACTATGGAGGTCAGTGCCTTTTGAAAAACAAAACACCTTTCCTTCTGCCTGTGTAATGACATGTTTTTTCAGCGCCTCTTCAATTTGATCTTGTGGACCAGCAGGCTGCTTATGATTGGAAGTTTTACTAATGACCTGCCTTTCTAAAGTTTAACAATTCACATAATTTGAAAACTTCAAATGACCTCCTTTATCAGACCAAACTCTGTTTTCCTTTGAACTTGCATACTTCAGACTCAATCCCTGTTATGATCATCACTCACTCAGAAAACCTGGAGTTGTTGTTTCATTTTTCAGTAAAAGGCAAACCTGGGCTTCTACAATCCTTTAAGTCAATACTGGCCAGCGCCCTCTGCTTGTAGATGAAGGAGGCGCCCTAACCCTCTGCTTGTAAATGAAGGAGGTTCTGGGCCATGACAACTTACCAGTTTGCTGTGACAGTGGTGTCTTTCTCTTACTGTGATTTTCATGCTGGAAAGAGCTGTAAGGTCTTGATGAGTGGCTCTCTATTTTGCAGATATATCTCAGGCTCATGTTACATTTAGAAGCAGTTGTTCTTCTAACTGTATATTCAAGCATTTCCTCCTGAGATGAAGTTATATTTCCTGCCTCTGTAGAATCCATAAAACACTGTGAAACACCTAATAATCAGCTTGAGACTGTGGCTTATGCAGTGCTGAGACCTAGGGATATAAGTGGCGCGACTTAGAGCTGTTTGTCAATTTCATTTGCAGAGTGGGAGGTCAGTCATGGTTGGTCTGTAGCAGATGGAGGCTTTTTGGCTTTTTGATGATTGCCAAGGGTAAAATGTCTTAAAGCGCCACTTCCTAACATAGGGGAGACTTTTGAAACAGATTTGGATTTTCCTTTTAAAGCTGATGGGCAGACCAGTAGGGCTGAAGCTAGATAGGATAGGGATAATGAGGTTTTGATTTTGACATGGGTGGACTGAAAAGTAGAAAGGCGAAAAAAGTTTTAGGAGGGTTTTCTAGATGACATATTGACATAAGGAAATCAGTTTCTAGAAAACTCAGCTGTAGATATAGTCATCACTAACATGTAAAAAAAAATACTGATGGCTAACAGTGGCTCCATTTGGGGAGGGCGGCTCCTCATTAGGAGGTGTCCAGAATTCAGATCTTTGGCTTATGAAGACCAGTGCCTTATCCATTGGCGCAAAATTTACCCTTTTCTTGATGTTATTTCTGAAAAGTGACAGCATGGTTAACATCAATGATACTTCTACCTACCCCACTATCTTTCCTAACATTTTTTTCTTCTCTTTGGCGCATTTGAACTAGCAGCCTTTTGACAAAGTATATTTTTCTTTTTGCAAAATGAACCTATCTATTTCTACTCTTATATCTGCCGGGAGTTCAGATTAAGCTGATGAACTCCTTCATTGCTCTACCTATGCTAGATCAACTGTCAAGATTAAGCAGTTTGACAGGATTTCATTCTCTAATCTACAACATGAAATTTAAAAATGATCAAATCAGGATTAGGCAGTCTGATTTGTCATGCATTTGCGGCATAAAAGAGAAGCTGCACACAAATGTTATTTTGTAATAAAGGGAAAATAGACAAGTGGGGTTAAGATGTACAATGTATTTTTCATCCCTCGCTTCTCTCTTTGGTTCTGTTTTAGGCATGTGGAACCAGAATCTCTCCCTAATCTAAGCTCTGTGATAAGTCAATCTTACACAATGTTGACTATCTTGGCACTCACTAACTTATCAACAAATAAATTTAAACATGCTCAGCTATGATTAGGCTAGATAGCTTAATAAGACATTGAAGTACTAGTAGCGGCATTTAGACTTGCTCGCTTTCTGAAAGACTGTTTTTGACTTTCCTATCTTTTATTGTTTTTGATTTTTCTATCTTTTCAATATTTCAAACAATGGTATGTACAATGAATGCAAGTGTCCCAAACTCAAAAATCTTGGAAATGACGGAATTTAAGCATCTTATCCTCGTAAGGATCTCCTCTCACCCTTGGCCCACTCAACTCCTGAAAAGAAAAATTTGGGAAATTTTCTCTCTCTAACATGACATAGGGATTCATGCAAGAATCTTTAAACAGCCCAGTATCTTCCCTTTGTACCTCTCTGAATATCTGATTTCCACTCCTTTCCTTACTGTATGCTTTCGTCAAGTAATGCATGTATTCTTGGTCATTCTTAAAATAGATAATGACATCATCAAGGTATGCACAGATGCAGAAATTTAAAACTGGGAACATAGCTTTCATGAACAGATTTCTGACATTGGGTGGTTTTGCAATTTTGAACTTGAAATCAGATCTACTTCCCGCGAACTTGAAAAAATCTTTAAGCTGTCTACTTTGCAAAGGAATCTTATGACCATGACCTGAAACATCATCTTGCAAACATACACGATTAAAGGCACCTTTAATTGGTAAATCATGGTCTTGAGTAGAAAAAACATAATCTCTGTTATAAGGATATGTAATTTTATTCCTAAAATCAAAGAAGACTCTATGATCAACTGTTTTATCCCTGATTATTTCATTTTGTTTCAGATTGTTGTGTTTTCTCTTGTAAAAACTGTTGTTTGAGGGGAAGGTAGTGACACAGTAATTTCTCTTGCTTTTTCTGTAGAAATTGGTATTCTGCATGAGATTTCTGATTTTGGCTTTTCTAAGTTCTTCATGAAAAGACAGAATATGAGCTAATTTTAGTAGTTCAGATATGCTAGGATTGCAGCTATCATTCTTGCTCATGAGAAATTTATCTGGTCTTTTCTCAAGATTTTGAGCTGCTGAGGTTATAGTTAAAGCTTCATTTGCAGTAGGAGGGTCACATGATGGTAAATCTTTGAGGTATGGCAGAAACATTGAACTCCCTTGCTCCCGGGTTCCAAATAGGTTTATAATGTGTAGGTCTTCTAAAGCCTTCACCCGGAAGAAGTTTCCACAAGTCACTGCTGGTGTTTGACTAAAACTAGAGCAATTTGCTTGATAGTACATCAGAGTTTGTGCTTCTTGTTCTAATCCTACTTTAGGAAGGGAAAACTTACTTTCCTCAAGACACAACTGTTCATGATCATGGTAGTTTTGAGTGTCTAGTTCATCATAGGGCACCAGGGATAGTTGATGTGGTGGACCTAAGTCTACATCAGTTTCCTCTGACTCTTCCTCCGTGTTTTCATCAATATGCATAATGAAAGAGTTCAGGTCGGAACGCAAGGAACACATTGGAATGTTGTCTGGCCTATCTTGACTGCTAATCATGTATTTCATGTGTGATTCTCGGTAGAGTATTCTGGTCTGGCCAAACATAGGAATGGTGGCATATGACATGTCCAGTTGGATATTCCCTTGGAGTTTGGCTCCCCAAGATCTGGATAGAAGCATCCCGTATTTGGGAGGAATGTCTGCCACTACTATATCCATGATTAGATGTTTCGCAGGTATTTGGGCCAGACTAAAACAAAGGTCTTTGATCAAACCCAGGCATTGGACTCTACTTGAATCAAATGAATACAAGTCTTTGTGTGTTCTTGTGATTTCTAAGCCTAATCTTTCCATTACTACCTTCGGCATAAGATTATGCGAGGCGCCGGAGTCTAGCATGGCATTGTGGAGGATTTGGTCATGGATGTTTAGGCTAATGTAAAATGGAAGAGTATTTCCTTCTTGGAATTTTCCCTCTATCTTTGGACCAAACAAAACTTCAGGAGTGTCATCAGCTAGATTAACAGTGTTTGCAACATTCTCTAGATTTAAGACTTTTAGTACTTGGGATTTATAAGAGTTTTGGACAATGAGTTCAGTAAGAGGCATGGTGATCTTAATCTTGGCGACTTCGTTTTCAAAGCTGAAAGGTAGCTGAAGTTTAGATATGTTTGTTTCAGTTTTTTCAGTCATGACCTTCTCTATGTTCTGAGTTTGTTTACCTTGTTTTGGAATTTTGTTTGCCATAGTTGTTTCGGTGACTTTTGTAGAAGTACCAGGAGTATCTGAGAGAGGACTAGTTTGGATAACTTTAGCTTTGCTTTGGTCAGTCTTCTCAACCTTGATTTTGTCACTGCTTGATGCTTTCTTGAGGATGGTATCTGGAGCTTTAGCAGTATCAGAGTTACCTTTCTTGACATTATCTTGGTTTCTTTTGCTTCTAAGGTCATATTGCCTGTGGGATTCTACAATAGCATTTTGAAACTCTATGGCGGGGTCATCGGGATCTTCATAGCTGGTTTCATCCTGATCAGGAGAAAAAAACGCTTGTTCTTCTTCGGTGAGGTACACCTCACTCTCATTGTCATACCCTATGAGGTTTAAATGATGTTCATCAAGAGGTTCAGAGTCCCTATCATCTTCTTCCACGTATTTTTCATTGAATGGTGGCCTGATCTGTTGGTCATTATCCCTTGGTCTGTTTTGGGGTTGTTCCCTCCTAAAGTTCTAGTTCCGGTTTCTGTTTGGAGGGTTTGGCTGGTTATCCCTAACAGGAGCCTTTTCATTGATCTTTTCCCACATTTTAGACATGGATTTGACTAAGTCATCTATTCTGGGATCTAGGGAAGGTGATGAAGTGGAGACCTCATCTCTATATGTGACCTTTCTTTCTGATCTAGTCCTAGCTCTTTTTTCAGCTAAGTTGGCATCTGCTTTTATGGCTATTTGTTGCATTTCCTCTAAGGTAGGGGGATCCTTATCTCTTAGATGATATGTCATGTCCGGATCGAAACCCTCGGGGAATTTTGCCAAGGCTAGACCAAGTGGGGGTTTGAAATGAGGTGGTAGGGAGTTATATACACTGTTGAACCTAGTACAGTAAGCTTGGACACTTTCCCCATTTTCCCATTTTAGATTGTTATATTCTGACAGGATTTGAATGGGGTTTCTTCGGATTTCCCACCTATTTCTGAAGATTTGATGCAGTTCGGGGATATTATGGATGCTGTTTGGAGCTAAACTTTTGAACCATGCTTTGGGTTCACCACCAAGACTTTGGGCAAATATTCTCATTCGGACAGTCTCGTCTTGTACCTCTAGGTATTCATAAGCATCAGTCATTCTACTTATATGCTGTTGAGGTGTGGTGGTGTCTTCTCCGGTAAAGTGTGGGATTTTGTCCTGATATTTGTTTGGGAGAGGAGCTAAAGGCGGTGGCAACACCAAAGGTGCGTACCAGGCTGCCATGACTGGAGCTAATGGATGATGTACAAGATGAGGACTAGTAGGCTGAAATGAAGTGGTTTGAATAGTGGTGGTTTGACCAGGTGTGGCGGATGAACTTGGACTAGTGATCTGGTTTTGAGCAGATCTGGGATGATAGGAGCCAAACTGATAGAGAAGCTGGGAATCAGGAGGAGTGGTGGTTGAAGCTTCTCTAATAGTACTCTGTGGTGGGTCTAGGGGTTCAAGATCGTCAAAGTTTATCTTACTATATGATTTGCTTCTGGGAAGAGTTTGTGATGACTCTAATTCAAAAGGTGAATCTAGTAGGATAGTGCGATGTTTAGGTACAAATCTTGCTCTACGGATGGATCTACCAGTAGCTAGATGGTCAGTTTCGGAAGCTTGCCACAGAATCTTCTCTGGGTCATCTACTATGATAGGGGGGTTTGGGTCTGGATGGGATCTGGTGTTGATTCTTCGTGAAGCCAGATTTCAGATCCAGAGTTTAGAGAGAATGGTATTGGTGAATGTTCTGGATGAATGGTTTTTCTAAAGTTTTACTAAGGTGAAGGATGGTCAAAATAAAAGGGATGGATTAGTGGAGTCGCCAGGTGGAAATGGGTTGTTTTTGTGAAGGTAGCTATGGTCCACCACCGGTAACTAATCTGAGAATGTTTTTGGATTTTCTGAGTTTTATGTGCAGCCTATGGTTTGTTAAAGTATCCTAGACTTGTTTCAACACTTTGCTAGGGTGATGAGAACAAAAAGAGTTTACTCTAAAAAATGGGTTTATGGACTGCTTACTTGTTTATGGTACCTAAAGGACCAAAGAGTCTATAAGAGTTTGTTGGACTATTATGTACTCAGTGTCCCACCATCTCCCGCTATGTTAGTGAGCGATGGGATAGGTCTATTGGATAGTAGCCTGGAGCTTGGTAAAATAGTAAGGCTTACTAGAGTTTAGTGGAGTCGCCAGGTGGATTATCAGTTTTTTTGAGATAGACTTGTATGGTCCACCACCAATACTGTCAAAAACCAATCTAAGGGAGTATTTTTGTGGTTTTTCCTGAGTTTTATGTGCAGCCTAGGATGTAAGAGTGTTATAAACCTGATTCATCACTTTGCTAAGAGGGTGAAACAGAGAGTTTACACTAAATGATTCTAAAGGCTGATGGTCTGAGTTTAGGATTGAAGGACTAAAGAGTCTATAAGAGTTCGCTAGACTATCATGAACTCAATAGGTCCCACCGTGATCGCCATTATGTTAGTGTGGAGATGAGGTGGCTCACTAGTAGGGTTTCTTGAAAATAAGGGACTTCTAGAGTTCTAAGGTGTCCTTAGATTGTCACTAACTCAAATAAGTCCCACCGTGATCGCCATTATGTTAGGGTCCCGTGATTTGGCCGATTGGCGAGCCAAATGACGATGTAACATCAAACCAAGCTTTGGAGCCCAAGGACCTAGCCTTCCTGGACTCAGAGAGGGCTCTCTCTATTAGATGTAAAAGATATCGGTGTGTTCGCTTATGGTGTTCTGATATTAGGCTAGTTATGAAGTGAGTTTTTTTATTTTTGGTTTTTAAGTTTGTGAGGGATAAAATTGATCAAAGATGTAAAAATGGATAACAAGAAGTCAGATCAATTGGGCTATGGGGTCAAACAGGTCAAGGAAGCTATGAGATGATGATGCAAGGTTGCTGTAGGGCCGATTTGATTCACGGTAGAAGGGATCTTTGGGCAAAATGGATTAAATGGACAACAAGTTTGTGAAAGACAAGGGATTTCAAGTGTAACTAGTTGATAACAGACATAAACATGTTATAGCAAGCCATTAATCATGCTAAATGTAACTATGAGCTAATTAATACATAGAAATCAAACATTCCAGCCATGCATAGAAGTATAAGACCTTCTAACTTCGGGAAATGGCTATCAGACTTTGGGGAAAACACATAAGACAGACTAACAACTCATAAAACTATGCCGGAATGCCTAAACATAGTCTCTAAGTCATTGGGCACTTTGACAAACAAGATTTCATAGTTTTAGGCAAAGGGCTAGATCGGGACTAGGCCTCCTTGGTTCAACAAGATGATCAACTAATCAGTCAAAGAGAAAGTTTTATGGACAGAACTATGGACAGCTTATAGGTAGGCAGGGCACACCATACATCCTACTCAACATGCATAGAACTGGTAAATAAAACTAGCAAACATTATCCTTAAGTTACTAAAGAGAAGTTAAGAATTCTTTAGCATAACTAAGGAAGAAGAAAACATCAAGCTATGAAGATTCAGGAATTTTGAGGTGCCTCCATGGGCATATCTCAAAAATAATCTCTACTGATCTATAGCAGCAAGAAGCATGGATTATGAATGAAAACTAGAAGACAAAAACATAGCAAGAAAAACTATACCATTCTACCATGTCATGGAATCCATCACCAATCCTTCATCATTCCTCAAAAGCATCCAAGAGGCAGTCCAAAAATCATAACACAAATGTATTCTTCAAAGCTCATATGACCAATGTATTAATTCTTCTCTCAATTTCAGCCTCTGATTTACAATGAAACCCATGGAATAAATAGGCTTGAGGGAGGAAAACCTCATGGAGCAACTAGCTATCCTATTGGCGAAGTCAAAATATCTAAACTTGTCCTTGAGGCTTTGCAAAGCCCAAGGCACAAAATATCCCATAAAATATCTAAAAAACTGCTAAAAACGGAAATTATATTGACTTTACATCATTTCCCAAGGATAAAAATAGCTTAACGCACATTTGGGAAAAGCAGATTTTTGGGGTTCAAAAATTACAAAAATACTTCATATTTATGCCTGAAAAAGGTCCCCTGACTTGCTGGATACAATTGGCAGCCTTCCCGATGTCAAAAAGGGGCTCATGATAGCTCGTTGGAAAGCTCTCTGTGTCCACTTTCCGGTGCAACTGAAACCAACTCAATCTGAGACCTGGAAGTCATCCAAAACTGTACCTCTGTGAAAAAACCCAGAAAATAGCAGACTGCTGATATGGCGGGCAGAATGTGCAAAAAGAGGGTGTTTTTCGCCAATTTGAGAGGGCGAATGATCTTCAAATGCCCTGAAAATCGCTGGAGACCTACTCATGGAACTATGTCATCCATCGGTATCATTCTCCTCCCTTGACAACTCATCAAACTGAAATGGAGAAATTATGAGTTTTTGGCCAAAAACCCAAAAAATGCCAAAAAACAAAAAGTTGTCGAAAAAGGCCCAAAATTGGCATGCATGACCCTCAAGGGTCCATAGCAACATGCTCTGAAGCTGAGGCCAAAATATCAAGGGCTGATATGCTTTTCCCTTCTTTCCGTGCTAGGCGCTTCCCCTTCACCTTCTTCAATTTCTCTTGTGCTACCTTTAGTTTGCGCCGGGCAAACTGATTCAGCTTTTGGAAGTGGTGTGTCCTCTTCCTCTGCAGCTCTAAATCTCTATTCACCCTTTCAAGCTTCATTTCCAAATGCTTGTTAGCTCTTTCAAGCCAAGCCTCTTTGTTTTCCTCAATTTCCTGCTCAAGGAGTGCAGTGAGAGGAAAGGCTTGGAGCTGGGCTTGCTCTTCTGCTCTCTGCTTTTCCAAGGCTCTTCTAAGCCCGATGGTCCTAGGCCTCTTCCGCCTAGGCTGGTCTTCCTCTTCTTCATCATCAAACTCACTAATGAGCTCTTCAACTCTTGCTTGCGCCTTGGCTGCCTCTTTCTTATACTTAATCGCCCGTGCCTCATGAACAGCTGTGTGCACATTCATTTGTTTGTTTTCCATCTTCAAGAATTTGTTGAAATTCCTTGCCCTTTGAAGATCTTGCTCTAATACCTCAATTTGCTCTTCCTTGTGGATTAAGATATTTTCAAGAAGGCGGGCCTCATTGTCACTATCATCGCTTTGGATAGGGATAATAGCTAATTCACCTCCATGTTTTGTACTTTCCCCAACTTTGCTTTTACCTTTGAAAGCTAATCTGGCGCTTTTCCTCCTTGGCATGCTAGAAGGTGTCTTTTTGGGCAATTTCCTCTTGCTAGGAACAATCTTTGTCACTGTTAAGGTGGCAGCCTTAGCTTGCTGTTCTTCATCAATATCTTGTCCAATTTGTGGCTCAAGAGGTATTTCAATTTCCTGCCCAACTTGCTGTTCTTCATCTTGCACTTGTTGCTGTTCTTCTTGGAGCTGTTGTCCCTCAAAATCCATCTGCTGCTGTCCTTCATCCTCTATCTGCTGCTGTCCTTCATCCTCTATCTGCTGCTGTCCCTCATAATCCATCTACTGCTGTCCTTCATCCTCTACCTGCTGCTGTCCCTCATCCCTTTCTTCTTGCTGCTTTTCACTGCCCTCTCCTTCCTCCTGTTGACTTGACTGTCCAGTAGTCATTCTGAGCCTCCTAGGAGTAGGCCTACTAGACAAAGGTACCGGGCGATGGATGGGCTGAGTGGGAGACACATGAACAGGAGGAACAGCAGAGAAGTATGGATGGCTGATGAATAAGTCCCATGAAACTTCTTTCTTCTCTAGCTAGTGTAGGAAGATAATCTTGATCAAGGAATGATGAAAAAGAGAAGGGATTTGCTGAGGTGGAGCCTTCTTTTGGACAGTAGATGCCATTTTCTCTATGCTCTTGGACAAAAAGTAAGGAAGGTTTAGTTGCCTGCTTCTGGTAAAATGCATCAATAAGCGGACATGGTAGGCATAAATTTGATTAAACCTCCCTTCACAAGTGAAATATTTCATTATGGCTTTGATAAGCGGAGCATAACTGTCAAGGAGATATGAAAAAGGGAAGATAGCAGTGACAGCCTCTCTATGTTCAGGCTTGATGAAAGGTTTGTAATCCTCCAAGTCAAGATGAGCTTGTTTAAACCATTTTTCGCCATGATACGGGATCTTGGTGGCCTTGGACACATACCTTGGAGAAATTTTGAAATCAAGATCCACCACTTGGAAGTGTTTTTCTTTGAATCTCAGGGCGCACAAGTGTGTTAATGGCGAAAAACTCTTGACTTCTTCTATCTTCTGGCAAAAATCAAGGCAGCCTACTTCATGGAAGTTGAAAAGTACAGATGGATGAGCATTAATCTCTTCTGCAGAGATGGGCTCATATCTCTTATGTGGACCGCTCCTGTGGTCTTGCCTTGGAGGCATTTTGACCTGAATATGCTTTGGAAAAGACAAACTGCCCCCACTGTGTGTAAAAAGTCCTGTTGGAATCAAACTGTGTCACTATACTGCTTGGACAAAATGGACAATGAGATTTGGATGTATTGCAACAAGCTTTTGTAACACACAACTTCTGCTCTCCTTAAAACAACCTTCTACCTTTGAGTGTACCTCATCCAGGCAAAACTTCTCAATAGGACACCATATAGTAAAGATGAGACAGACTGCTGTGTAGATTTCCTGTATACAGTGTTAAGAAATCACTCCTCTTGTGAATTTGTTAGAGGCCAGTCAACACTTGTATTTGTGTTTCCAAGACAAAACTCAATCATTAAAACCTTGCTCTTCAGAAGGTAACCTGTTCACCCTTAGAATATCTCAGTCAACAATTTCTTAGTAGGAAATAATACAGTGAAAAAGAAAAGTAAACTGCTGAAAGGAGCTTGCTGTGAGAAATGCTTTGATCACCCTGTTCTTATGAGTTTTAAGATGTCACTCAACACCTCTTACTCTTTGCTCAAAGGGACTTTCAGTCATCAACAGCTCTGCCCTGTATAAGTGTGCCAACCTTCCACTGATCTTGCATCTATTGCAAACCACCATAAATATGTCTAGACAGTCAATACACAGGACTGGAGCAAAAATGACAGAGTTTTTAGAAGACTATAAAGCTTTTTAGGCAGAAACAGTGTAAGACTTCTTTTCAAAACAATCAAAGGTTCCTTATGAATGTGGCCTTCTGGTTATGTTAGAAAAACCTCTGCTTGGATGGATAGCAACTTGTCAAATAGGCTTTGAACAACAAAAGGCAGTCAACCAACAACACAGTGAATACTGTCCCTTTGTGAAGGGCGCGAGCAGACTTCCCCTGCAGCCTCAACCTGTGGACTTCTGCTTGACCAAGAACCCCTTCTTCCACTAAATTTCACTGCTCTCTATGCATGTCACTTCGTTTAAAAAAAAACATGCTCATTAAGCTTCAATCCTGGTGTGAGCATATAAGAAAATTCATATTTAAAACAGAGGTAGCAGATTTTAGGACAACTTCAAAAGCTTTGAGCAAAGGCTGTAACAGTTTTCTCTTTTCCGCAATAATCAAGGGCCTTTTCAATGTGGAATGTCAGTTATCCTCGGAAGAAAGCTTTTATGATTTCTGGAAATATACTTGGCAGTGAGGTTTTGATGGATAAAAATAGTCATAGAGTTTTCAGAGAATAATGTTTTTCGGTGGTTGAGTAGGGTAATCAATGCCCTGTTCCCTTCAACAGCAAAGACTTCTTTTAAACTAGCCTACTAGTCTGCCTTGGGAAAATTCCTCCATACTTTGGAAAATCAGCTTTTAAATGCCTATGAAAAGCCAACAAACACAGTCCAGGTTTGGCAATTTCGGAAATTTGGATGAAATCTCAAAATACCTCTTGAAATCGCCGAAGAAAACCTTGGAGGAAAGCTTGGAGCAGCTCTGGAGATCCTCAAACCTGCGCGACACTCTTTAAAGATAGAACGTCGCGCAAAAAACGCCACCCGGGTGGCCTGTCGGGTCGAGCTGTCGGGTGGTCGGGCGCCCGGTACAGGCACGTCGCGCCACTGTACAGGCGCGTCGCGCATGAACTGACGGGCAGTGTAAACACTCTCCCAGGCACATCGCGCGGGTTTCCAGGCGCGTCGCTCGGCCTTTTAACAACGCAAAAATCTGCAAATCGACCCGATTCACTGGTTTTGATGTTAAGGGAAGGTATGGAACTTTGTTTGCAGTTTTGAAAATGATAAAATCGCCCTCGACCTTCACCCTTGTGTCATTTCAAAACAAATCTTCAACGGTCTTAAACTTTGAAAAGTGACGTTGGTTTTCAACTCTGTTTGGTTTTTAAACTGTGGCCTTGTCATTTTGAATATGTATATAAACTTGAACAATGACTTTCTGTTTAGGGCCAACCCTTTCGTGTCCCTTTAAAAATGTGACATTTTCTTACTAATATATCAAAGAGTTTATGGAGTGCCTCTGCCACTTGGTGAGAAGATATATTTAACCTCTTTGATTTTTGAATTTCAAAGTGTCCTTTCTAGCTGCTTCAAAGTGACAAGGCCTCTCCTTGAAACTGACTTAAATGCCAAGTGTCCTTTAAATCTATTTTCTGACTGTGGGTATAAAATGCAGTTGTATTTTCTTATGCTCAAGATGCACTGATATGGTACCCTTTCCCTTTTATGATGAATAGGCCTATACTTGTTTTAAAATCTTTCTCCAGAAACTGAAAATAGGCCAAATCACTCTTGTACTTGATAAACCTGTAGACTGACTTGTAGGATCCCTAGTTGCAGAATAATTTGAAATGCTGCCTCAATAACTTTTATACTTTCTTATTCATGAACAACATAGTTGTCTCTGACATTTGAGAGGAGATGGCTTACCCTTTTAAACTTGGTTTTGACAAATTTTTCCTCTAAGTGCTTTATCAACTCTTTTCCCTAATATTTGCTTTGACTAGTGCATCGGTCTTTTTGTAAGAGAAACGTTCCAAAGCTCAACTCTGTCCCCTACTTTGACACTTTAGGTGATGTTTAAAGAAAATCACTCAGAATGTGTCAAAGAGCATTTTGAAAAACCTTGACAACTATTTTGTCCTTTTAACAGGAGATGGCCTGTGTTCTTCCAATTTGTTTGATAATTGCTGCTTCCAGGTGATTTATAGGCTTCTCCCTGGACTGTAAGCGCCATCTTTTGGTTGCATGCTTTCACACTATATTTCTCTGTTTACTCAAAAGGAACTCTCTCAGACTTCTGGACAGGTGACAGTGGGGTGCTGTTTAGCCCTTTCCTTTAAAGAAACTGTTCCTTTTTGGTATTAATGCATGCATACTCATATTGTTTCCTGTCTATCATAATGTATTTCTTGAAAGAAATTTTCATTTGAATAGGAAAACTAATACTTTTAAATCATAAACCCTAACTTTTACCTGTGCAATGACTTCTATTTACTTTCTTTGTATCCTTCCACTGCACCTTAGATCAATCAGTTTTCAACAACCTGCAATGCTTTGGCCATCTGCTCATAAATGGAGGAGGCTCTTCACTAAGCAAAGTATCTGAAGATTATTTGAAAATGCTGCATGACAAGGATTTGCTTGGATTATGATGATAGGCAGTCAACTTAAAAAACATCAACACTGGTACCTTCTGTTTGCAATCACCACTATGCTTCAGAATAACCCTAGTCAAAGTATCCATGTCTCACTGTACTGCTTTGAGGGAAACTGAGATGTCATCATTTTCTTTGGTCATCTCATGACAAATTATTTGAAAGATAGTCTTTGTGACTATGGAGGTTAGTTCCTTTTGAAGAACAAAGCACTTTCTTTCTACCTAGGTGATGACATGATCTGTCAGAATCCCTTCAATTTTATCTTGTGGACAAGCAAGTTGTTTATGATTGGAATTTTTACTAATGACATGCCTTTCTAAAGTTTATCAATTGATATGAGTTGAAAAATTCAAATGACCTCCTTTATAAGACCAAACTCTGCTTTCCTTTGAAATTGTATACTTCAGACTCTATCCTTGTTACGATCATCACTCATAGTCAGAAAAAACCTAGAAACTCTGTTTCACTGTTCAGTAAACAACAAACCTGGACTTTTGCAATCTTCAAAGTCAATACTGGCCAGCACCCTCTGCTTGTGGATGAAGGAGGCGCCCTAACCCTCTGCTTGTAAATGAAGGAGGTTCTGGGCCATAACAATTTACCAGTTTGCTGTGACAGTGATGTCTTTTTCTTACTGTGATTTTCATGCTGGAAAGAGCTGTAAGGTCTTGATGAGTGACTCTTTGTTTTGCAGCTTCATCTAAGGCTCATAATACATTTAGAAGTAGTTGTTCCTCTAACTGTAGATCCAAGCATTTAATCCTGAGATGAAGTTATATTTCCTGTTCTTTGCAGAATCCATAAAACACTGTGAAACACCTAATAGTCAGCTTGAGATTGGGGTTTATGCAGTGCTGAGACCTAGGGATATAAGTGGCGCGACTTAGAGTTGTTTGTCAATTTCATTTGCAGAGTGGGAGGTCAGTTATGGTTGGTCTGTAACAGATGGAGGCTTTTTGGCTTTTTGATGATCGCCAAGGGTAAAATGTCTTAAAGCGCCACTTCCTAACATAGGGGAGACTTTTGAAACAGATTTGGATTTTTCTTTTAAAGCTGATGGGCAGACCAGTAGGGCTGAAGCTAGATAGGATAGGGATAATGAGGTTTTGATTTTGACATGGGTGGACTGAAAAGTAGAAAGGCGAAAAAAGTTTTAGGAGGGTTTTCTAGATGACATATTGACATAAGGAAATTAGTTTCTAGAAAACTCAGCTGTAGATATAGTCATCACTAACATGTAAAAAAAAATACTGATGGCTAACAGTACCTGTGAGCCGTTCCCATTAGAACCAAGAGTGTCATCCCTCTACCTCATTAGGTCAACATCTTCCATCCTCTCTTCCCATCTTCCAGTCCGATGAAGACATCATGGAAGCCATGACCAACCCTGATTTTCCATGGGATGATATGCACCATCGTGCATATTTCCTCCCACATCAATCCCATGACCAATATGCCCTCGAATCCAAAGGCTTCATTCCTGATAAAGTTGATTGGTTCAAAAACCCCATCCCTACACCTGACGCTTTCGAAGAAGGAAATATGGCTAATATCTCTCCCACCATCAAAATAGACATTTCTGTCAAACCAAGTATTGAATAACATATCACCATGGGCGCCCAATGCACTCCGGAAGAAATTGAAGCCTACATGAAACTCTTCAAAGAATTCCATGATATTTTCGCCAGGTCATACTTAGAAATGCCCGGACTTGATCCTGCCATTGTCGAACATCACATCGACACATGGCCTAATGCCATTCCAGTTCGTCAATAGTTGAGACCCATCCATCCTTCTAGATGTGAAGCCATCAAATCTGAAATCAACAAGCTCCGGCAGGCTGGTTTCCTTTACCCCATTGAATATACCACTTGGGTGTCTAACCCAATTCCCGTCCTCAAAAAACAAGGCACCATTTGTGTTTGCACCGACTTTCGCGATCTGAACAAATATTGTCCCAAAGACAACTTCCCCACACCATTTATTGACCAAATCATCGATGAGTGTGCGGGGTATGAGATTCTCTCCTTTATGGATGGCTTCTCTGGATACAACCAAATTGTTATCCGTCATGCTGATCAACTAAAAACTGCGTTCCTTAGTCCGTGGGGCACTTTTGCATATTGGGTCATGCCATTTGGCCTCAAAAATGCCGGTGCCACCTTTCAACGAGCCATGTCTTATTTCTTCCATGACTTAGCCCATCTTATCCTTGCCTATTTAGATGACCTTACTGCACATTCTAAACATCGGGCACAACACCTTCATGAACTACGTACCATTTTTCTCCGATGTCGCAAGTATAACATTTGCCTTAACCCTTTGAAATGTGTCTTATGTGTTCCTATCGGTCGCCTCCTCGAATTCATCGTGTCTAAATATGGGATAACTCTCGACCCTTTGAAGGTTCAAGCCATTCTTGAACTCTCTATGCCTCGTACCTTACACCAGCTGCAAAGTCTCCAAGGCAAAGCTAATTTTCTTCGCCGATTCGTTCCTGACTATGCCACTACCACACACGGCTTCCTTAGACTTCTTCGATCTCACACCCCTTTTTTCTGGGATACATACACTCAAGAGTCTTTTGATGCCCTAAAGCATGCTCTCACATCCGCTCCCTTGATCCGTCCCCCTGACTTTGACCGAGATTTCATCCTATACATATCCGCTTCCACCTATTCGGTTGCTGGTGTCCTTATCCAGGAGGATGATAACGGTGTTGAATATGTGATCTATTATGTCAGTAAGACCCTTGCCGGCCCACCTGTGTCCTACTCGCATGAAGAAAAAATAGCACTAGCAGTCATGTTATCGGTCCAAAAACTGCATCATTATATCCTCATGTGTTCCACCAAGGTTGTGACTGATTCCAACCCCATGGCTTTCCTATTGAGTCGCCGCATCCTCAATGGGAAGTACGCCCGTTGGGTCGGTATCCTCCAAGAATTCGACCTTGAATTTGTCACCCCAAAAAGTAAGAAATTTTTAGTCCTAGCTGAACTCATTTCTGATTTGCCTACCAGGACGCAAGGTACTCCAATTAATGATGCTCTTCCCGATGAACATTTGTTTGCCATCAGCACCGACGATCCTTGGTATGGTGACATCCTTACTTACTTGCAAACCCAAAAGTTTGCCCTTCATATTGATCGTGCTACTCGACGACGTATCTGACACCAAGCCTCTCGCTACCTTCTAATCGGCGATGACCTTTATCGTCGCGGAGTAGATACTGTCCTTCATCGTTGCCTCACCCACGATGAAGCCGAGCAAGTCCTCAATGCCTGTCATAGTGGCGCTTGTGGTGGCCACCTCTCCGGCCTCACCACTGCCCAAAAATTCATGCATGATAGGTATTTTTGGCCTTCTCTCTTCAGTGATTGCATTGAAGCAGTCAAACACTATTCCAATTGCCAACATTTCGCCCCCAAGGTACGAGCCCCTCCCGCTCCTCTCCATCATGTCGTCACAGCCGGTCCTTTTTGTAAATGGGCCATCGACTTTATGCAATGTCGACCTCCATCTACTGGTAACCACAAATATATCATCGTGGCGGTTGACTATTTCACTAAATGGGCCGAAGCTATGCCTACGTTCAACAATACGACAGCCACTGCAGCCCTCTTTTTCTTTAACCATGTCATTGCTTGGTTCGGAGTTCCAAAACAGTTAGTCTCAGACCATGGCCGACATTTTTAAGATCATATTTGGCATGAGTTGTCCTCCCTATTGGGTTTTTAGCACCAACATTCATCTTCCTATTACCCCCAAGGTAATGGCCAAGTTGAAGCGGTCAACAAAATTCTTAAGACCATGCTTCAACGAACGGTGAATAAGCACAAAACCAATTGGCATCTCATGCTCTTCCCTGCTTTGTGGGCTTATCATACTTCTGTTAAAACTGCCACTATTTTCACTCCTTTCCACCTTGTCTTTGGCGAAGAGGCAGTCTTACCAATCGAATGTGAAATTCCTTCCCTTCATTTAGCCATTGAACTTCTCCCGGATACCCAACCTTTAGAACAACGACTTATCATGCTTGAGCGCACCTCTGAAGACCATCGTGTTGCATTGCAAACTCTTGAAGTGGCCAAAAAGCACACCAAAGCTCAGTATGACTGAAAAGTACACCCTCGCACCTTTCATGAAGGTGACCTTGTTCTAGTATACGACCAGGCCAACGATACCCTTGGTCATGGGAAATTCGACTCATTATGGCTAGGTCCTTACATCATCAGTAAATATCTTGGGAAGGGAGCCTATCTTTTAGAGGACTTTGAAGGCCACCCCCTTCCTAATCCTCGCAATGCACTCTATCTTAAGAGATATTACCCTTAGCATTTCCCACTCGAAATGCATGTTTTAGCCAACATATGTTTGTTTTTATCATTCACTACTTCACCAGGACACCTATTGTCCACGAAGTTTTCCTTTCCCCCTTCTCCAAATCAGATTTCCTCACTTACAACACTTTTCCTTGGGGCACCGCTTGGCCTCCATATTTATTCTTGTTTGTGTTGATTTTCATCATGAGTTACCATTTTGTACTCATGTTTTTTTTTTTTTTCAGGTCCCCTTTGGACCTTTCATCATTCCATCATCATCATCAGTGTCTACTTGTTTGTCACTCTACTATTTTCCCTCATGCCTTAGTTGGGGTTCCCTTATTGCCTCACCTATGGCGGACCTACTTCTGTCGACATCAGCTCATTTACTCCAGAAGTCGGGTCTAGGGGGCAGTGTACCTGGGTTCGAGCTCTTCCTAGCATGATTGTGATATATACACTTGATGGTCCAGTGACGCAACAGTAGCTATTGGTGATTCCCAGGCATGTGTGAGATGTCTCAACCCTCATGAGGGGGTGGCCCTACAGGTAGCTCCCCACATGCCCGGATGACTTCTTCATTTCCGCCCTTGATGCAGCTCCTCTCATTTGATGATATCGGCCTCAACCGCTTGTAGCGCCTTTTCGATTAGAATGTATCTGTCAGATTTTTTGATCCCTTCCCCATGTGTAGGGGGAATTTGGGTGTATTTATATCTCATGTACTACCATATCATTGTATAATTCCTGACGGTTATTCCAGGCATCGCCTATATGTGAGATTCATCATGTTACTTATCTAGCTCATGTTTAGGCCAGCACATGCTTCATTATTGCGTTCCATGGTTTTCCGGGCGCCTTATTCTTTGTACTTTGTCTCGGCGGGCATAGGTATGCCTCCCTCTCCGCCTTTAGCACAGGTACCACTTCATAAACTAGAGAATTGTTTCACCTATAAGTCTTGTCTCCTCAGGGTCTAGTCCTTTAGCACATCAGACAACCTTACATTTCTCTCTCTCACTTCCCTTTGGATGTCTAGTGATTGAGGTCTTACAATGTACTTCGGTCATACGATTTTCTCCTAACACTCATACGTTGGGGGGAAATCTGTTACACCATTTTTTGGTCATCTAACCTATTATTATTAGATGAACCCAAGTACACCATGTAAGACCAATTTTACCCTAAGTAAAATTGCTTTCACCATAGAAAATAACTTATTTGTTTATATTTCCTAGTCATATTTAACCCAAAACAAGGAACTTAATTAAATAAATCCTTATTTATTTAATTATTTCCTAAGAATAAGTTATTTAAATCATTATTTAAATAATATTCTTAGTTAAATTTGACTAAATCATCCATAAATAATTAAATAAACCATTATTTATTTAATTATATTCCCATCATTTCCCTAAAATGATAAATAAACCATTTATCTATTTATTGTTTATAAATAAAGGAATTGACCCAAGTCAAGAATCCTTTTCTCTCCAACAAATATAGTAAAATATTCCTAAAGGGTGCTTCTAGAATTCGATTAATAATATTTTATTCATGCACCGATTTCTAGGCCACCCCAATATTTTGTTATAAATAGGAGGGTTTTCCCATTCATTAGTCACCTCCATTGCATTAGATCACTCTGGATCTACTCTTGGTCACCATTTTTCCATTTTTGTTTTGTGAGCTCCCACTGAGTTTTATGTTTGTTTTTCTACACCAATAAGAGAGAGGAATGTTAGATCTGAAACACTGAGGACTTTCAAGAACCCATCCCACTGAGGAGAACCGGAAAACACCTTTCTTGTTTTCCTCTCAGGTGCCCCATTCTTTAATATAATATAAAATTCTTTTAAATACATTGTTCTTGTCTTATACATTGTCTTGTATTATACATTGGATTCATGGATCCATGTTATATTTTATCTGCTTAATATCTTTTGTGCTTAGATCTGAATTTGTGCAGCAAACTTAAAGATATTCTGTAGCCATAATCGATGTTAGGGCTATTTGTTATGCGTAGCTAAAGTGATATTTTACGACGAAAGATTCATACTAACAATATTTTAGGGGGAAACCTCTTTTACATTACATAAATGAACAATTCTTGGATGATACAAATGACAAAGCTTCCTTTCTATAAATAGGAGTCCAAGGGGTCAAAATATAATCCTAGTCGACATAAGAATAAATGTAAGGGCACAAAAATTAACAATAGTGGGATTATATGCGGCACAATAATAAAAATATGGGGACTACATGGGCACAAAAATAAAGACAATGGGGCTACACTAACAATAGCAATAAGGGGATACACTGGTATTATAGGGACCTAGTCATAATGGTTCATACTTCCCATGCCCCAGGAAATCATGAGCTTGGTCATAGAAAATAACAAGATGACCTTCGTGGAAGGTATGAGGGTGTAATTTGCGGTCATAATGATATTTGGTGTAATTTTTAATGCCTTTAATGGTTTCTAATGCAACATAATGTTCTTCATTGGCGTTCTTAAGCATGACGATTTGTTGTTCTAAAGGTTGAGTGTCCGGGAGGAGTTTGACAACAAGGTGGCGGGAGGGGATTTCACACTCAATCAGTAAGACTACTTCCTATTCAAAAAAAAGGTGGAAGGGAGTGAACCCGATGGAGGTTTTCAAAAAAATTCTATAGGCCCACAAGGTAGGGAAGAGCATAAGATTCCAGTTGATTTTTTGTTTATTCACCGTCCGTTGAAGCATAGTTTTAATAAACTTTTTAACATATTAAACTTTTCCATTTCCTTGGGGATAATAAGATGATGAATATTGGTGTTAAAAACTAAAAAATGAGGATAGCTCACACCAGATATCATCTTCAAAGTTTCAACCATGGTCAGAAACCAACTACTTCAGAACCTTGAATCAAGTGATAGCATGGTTAAAGAAGAATAGGGTTGTAGTAGTTGCAGTGTTATTGAACGTGGGCATGGATTCAACCCATTTTGTGAAATAGTTGAGGATCATGATAATATACTATTGTTTATTAGAAGGTGGAGCTTGAGCCTTAGGGGTGTATTCTTGACAATTGGGACAATTTTTGATGGCCTCAATGAATCTATAAAGAGAGAAGGGAAAAAGTATCTAACACACATTATTTTTTAGGAAATATACATTCCATAGAGATGAGCACCACAACTGCCAACGTGATAGCCATTGAGCACTTTCTTAGCTTCAACATAGGCGAGACAACAACGACGGTCATTTTTTACACCACGACGATAAATATAATCATCGATGAGGAGGTAGCGATGAGCTTGATGTCGAATATGTCATCGATCATCACGAGTAATATCAGGGGAAAATTTATAGGTTCGTGAGTATGTGAGAATGTCACCATACCAAGGATCATCCGAGGTTAAAGTGAACAGGTGTTCATCTAGAATGCCATCATTTACCGGCAGATCTGGTGCGCTAGTAGGAAATTCAGAAATGAGTTCAACAAGGTCTAAACCCTTTTTACTCTTGGGTGTGAAAAATTCTAGGTCGAATTCTTGAAGGATAATGATCCAATGGGAATACTTCCCATTGGTGATATGTCAAATCAACAATAAGGCCATGTAGATGGAATTGGTCACAAATTTGGTGGTATGTGTGATGATATAATGACGAAGCTTTTGAACATATAACACAATAGCCAACTCCAAATTTTCTTCATGGGAATAGGACAAAGGCGGTCGTTAAGGCTTTTGCTGACATAATAAATTATGTGTTCATTATCGGTCACATCATCTTGTATTAGGACTCCGACAATCGAATAAGTGCAAGATGAGATATACAAGATGGAGTCTCTTTCAAAATCAGGTGGACTAATCAAGGGAGTGGAAGTGAGAACACATTTGAAGGTATATAAATATTTTTGTGCTTGGTAATCCCAAGAAAAAGGAATTTTGCAACGAAGGAATCTCAAGAATCCATGAGAAATGCAGTCAGGAATAAACCAACAAACAAAGTTGGCTTTTCCTTGGATGCTTTGTAACTGTCATAGGTTGTAAGAAGGTGGAAGTTCGAGAATGGATTGAAATTTGAGAGAGTCAAAATTAATACCATTTTTGGACAAAAGAAGCCCAGAGGGCGGTTGAATGGAATGAAAAGGACTCACTTGATGGGATTGAGGCAAATGTTATACTTGCGACATCGAAGGAAAATGGTACGCAAGTCAGTGAGATTTCATGACTGAAGTCCGGAACGGGTAGTGATATCGTCTAGGTATGCAAGGATGATATGATCCAAGTCATGAAAATAGTAGGACATGGCATGCTAAAAAGTGGCCCCAAAATTATTTAAACGGAAATACTTGACACTATAAGAAAAATTTCCCCATGGACTAGTGAAGGAGATCATAATTTGATCATCATGATGGATACATATCTAGTTATATCTGGATAATCCATCCATAAAGGAAAGAACCTCATGCCCTACACACTCATCAATGATTTGGTCTATGAGAGTTGTCTTTGGGAAAATAATTTTTCAAATCGCAAAATTCCATGCGGACACGAATGGTACCTTTATTTTTTAGGATGGGAATAGGATTGGACACCCATGTGTCATATTCAACGGGATAAATTAAACCATACTGCTTGATTTTATCAATTTCAAATTTGATATCATTATGTTTGGAGGGATGGATATGCATTTTTTTTTTGGCAGACATGAATGGCATCAATCCAAGGGTCGATGTGGTGTTCAACAATAGAAGGGTCAAGTATGGGCCTCTCGGAATAAGACTAGGAAAAAAACATCAAAAAATTATTTGAATAACTTAGTGTAATTATCAATTTCTTTGGGGTGCATTGTTCCCCCAAGGAGATATTTTCTTCGATCCCTGGTTTATCTGAAATGTTAATTTTGATGGTAGGGAGATGTTATCCATGTTTCCTTCTTATAATGCATCTGGTGCAGGGATGGGATTTTTAAACTAGTCAACCTCACCTGCATGGATGAATTCTTTGGATTCCACATCATATTGTTCATGGGTTTTCTATGGAAGGAAGTACGAACGATGGTGCATATAATCCCAAGGATAATCAGGGGTGGTCATGGATTCCATGATGTCTTCATTGGAATGGAAGATGGGAGTAGGAGAGGAAGAGAGACCACATGATGAAGAGGAGCTACCAGAGGTATCTTCATGAGAGAGAAGGTTCACGTGCGCATCATCAAAAATGGAAAATGGATGACTAGTAGATGCAACATCTACCTATGTTGAGACCAAAATGTTCGACAAAGAAGGATTGTTTGAATAAAAATAGGAAAAAACAAGAGACCCAATAGATCGATCCCATGGTTGATGACAAGTATAGAATAGGGGTGGAACGATCCGTCGTCTCAACATCAAAAGGGGGAATCACAATGGTGCGTTGGGAACCTCCTATTCTAGCACAACATTTGGGCCAGAATATGTAGGTAGAGGGGAGGAAGAATAATTATGGGTGACATATAAATCGTGAAGCACTTGAAGTGTATCACAAAAGTCTTTGAGATGGGGATAGTAATGGGAATAATGGCTATATTTATCACACAAATCGTAGGGGTGATTCGTGCATAAATATTTATTCCTTTTAGTTGACTCGAGTAATTTGACATGGATCTTAGGGATGGTAGAGTTGAGAAAGGTATTAGAGACCACATTCTTGATATGAGGGAGCTCAAGAGAATTATTGGTGGCATTTCCAACAACATCACACAAAGCACATGGAGGAGCCTACTTTGGTGGTTTAGAAGGAGTGGGATTTGGTTGAGGTGCCTTGTATTTGGATACCATTTTTTTAGGCTTTGTCTCCCTGACGATATTCTTTCACAACAAGAGTGGCTTCTTGTAAAGGCTGTTGTGAAACTGAAGAAAATGAAGGGAAAGAAACAATAGGTTGAACCGGGTTCAAAACTGTGTAAGTTTTGAGATTATTGGGAGGAGTATTTGTGGGAGGATCAATGTACCAGAATTGGATCCCCAATGTAATGTTAGGTAGATTCAACGCAACCATAATAGGGGTAGAGAAGATTCCTGGAGGTGGGAATAAGAAAGGTATCTGAACTGAGGGGTAGTGACCCGGGGGAACTGATCCTAGATGGTTGAGACCTAGGGGAATAGTTATGGGTGGAAAAGGATTGGGAGTGATAATAATGGAAGGGAATGGTGTTGGAGGAATTTTACCTAAAGGATGGGTTGATTTGGGAGTAAGACATTGTGGGGGAGTTAATTGTTGTGAAGGCATACCTGATCGCTTGTGGGTGGTCCCTGTTGCTTGAAGCATGCAAACATTGAATGAGCTAGGCTCTGAAGGGGTAGGCAGTGGGCCATAATAAGCTCCAAGCAACATGGAATATTTGTAGACTCCAAGAGACACATTGGTAAAGGAAGTGATAATATTTGTTGAAATTGGAAACAAGAAGAGGCTTCTAATTTAATTTTCCCTTAATTAAATTAGAAGGAAATTGTAATTCCACGTCACATGATAGCTTGTACGAGTTAAATGAGTTGGGAATACTTAGTTAGCTCATTCAATTCGATTTGGGGGTAAAACTGGAGGCATGTAGAGTTCACTCTAAGTTTTAGAGGGTCCAATTGCAGTTTATTTTGAGTTGTAATTTTTTAACTTGATTATTTGAGTTAAAATAAATTTAACTAGCACTAACTAATGGATGAGCTAGTGAGAGGTCTAGTGAATTAAACCTAATTTAATTCACATGGAGTGATCAATCATATAACTTATAATTCTCTATAAATAGGTGTTGCATGTTAGTTCTGAGGAAGACCCAGTTGATATTGGAGTAAAAGGAAAGTGTACTATGAGTTTTATAATTAGAAGATTGTACAGGTCATGCATGAGGTCAGAAGGATGCCTTGGATGTATTGTGAAATTAATTATTGGGAATTTCCTAATTAATAGGGGCTCAATTTCCCTAGGTAATGCGTAAACAAGGTTGAGCATCCAAAGGCAAGAAATTGGTTAAGTGTTGGACCAAACTTGCTTGGATTAGAGTGAGACAATCAGACATAGTGCAGAGAGCTCTCAAGGCTGAGATAAGCATTTTATTGTTTCATATTATTGAATTATGTGATATACAGATAGCAGGGTTTTAAGCTAAGGCTTTCCCCGGATAAATATTTTGTTGTGCGATTGAAATTATCTCTTTCTTGTTCATTTTATTGTGTGATCATAATTGGTTTCTACAATTTGTATAATAGATTCAAGTATTTTGTTTTAGCATATTACAAGATCAGTTGAATCTACGTTAATTTTCTACAGTATTATTGCCACTATTTGATCATATAGTGGTATGAGGAGAGATCTGAGACTGAGGGTCATAGTAAGTCAATTGATTGATAGTGGCAATATTTCCATTGTGAGGAAATAACATATTGTCAAATAAAATAGATGCAACAACATGCATGGCATAGGTGCAACTATGACCCAACAATATGTTTTAATCTGAGGGGGAATCAATGACTTCGATGTCAATCAAGATTGTCTTGCCAACAAAGGTGATAAGGCAATTGCGATATAAATAAAGGGGTTGTGAGGGATGACCATCCTAGGAAGAAAGAGTGATGGTGGATGGGGATAGGTTAGGTGAACCAAGTTTCATCCAAACACTAGCAACCATCACACATGTTGAGATTCAACAAGATGATGAGCTCAGTGAAAAGAGTCGCCTTCACTAAGTGGGCCCACAGGCTATTTTTGGCGCAAGTCTATTTTTAGACATGATGATCATATTTAGGAAGTTGCAGGATGCTATTTGTGGATGGTTGATCAAGTTGGAAAAATAGATGAAATTATATTTTAGAATATTGGACGAAGTCTATTTATAGATCTTCAATCTAAAAATAGATGCATGTCGATTATTATTAGCTCTTAATAATAATCAAACTCTAAAAAGCAACTTATTCTCTTGGAGCACTTCAGTTCAGTGCACAGATGTGGCACAATAGCTGACAGAAGGAATTATGCTATTCCTGAGGGTTTAGTGGAGCTAATTCATGGAGGACTCAGTTAGAACTCAAGTGGCAGAGTTATGACACAGTTGGAAGAAGTAGTTATGGAGTTGTATTCAGTTTAACTCAGTTAAACTCAGTTAAGCTAGTTGTATCTAGTCTTACTGATTGATACACTAGTGAGAGTGGATTGAATTAATTAGTTAATTAATTCATAAATAATAACTCATTAATCAACTGAAGAATACATCAGTTAACTACAGTGCATGGCAGTTTCAGTGGATACTAGTGGAGAGATAGGTGAAAGGGCAAGATAAACTATCTGTTGTGACTATAGTGATGCATTGATTGCATCACACACTCAGTGGAGATGCCAATGAGGATTGTGAAGTCAATCCAAGAGTAATTTGAATTCACTTAGAGCTATTCTTCAACAGGGATTGCAAAGTGGAGGCAGGCTAGCAGGTGGCAAAGATTGGTGCATGGATTTGCAAGATTAGGCCTATATAGTGTATGAAGATTGTACTGTACTAAGAGCTTGTGATAAGCTTTGTATGCTTGTATGATATTTTCATATGATATCCATGTTACATAATATAAAGTTGAGATTTTCAGCTTTAGGCTTTCCCATTAACAACTATGTTATGTGCGATTATTTTTGTTTATGCTTCACCTGTGTGTGCAATTAATTTTTCTGCAAAAGATTAACAAGTGGAATAGATTCAGTATCTTGCATAAAGTTAAATAGTGTGAGATCAGGTAGATCTTGGACATATGCATGCTTAGTGCATATAATTTCTACATGGTATTGGAGCATTGTTGATTGAATATTGCAATTGTGAAGCAAGTTTGTGGTGGTGGACAATTCAAATTTGCTACAGAAGATTCTTGGCGCAGAAATCGAATATACATTGAAATGTCTTTCAACGGGTTGAGATTGGAGTATGCCCTTGATGGGAGCTTGATAGGAGGACAGGATGGAGGTGGTGCTGGAGGATAATGGGCTGAAGGAGTTCGTCGATAGCGATGTTCCTAAGCCAGGATCTAGCGATGCTGCATTACTTGATGCATGGCAAAGGAAGACTGCAAAGACGAGGAGGATTCTATTGGAAGGTGTGAAGGACCACATTATGTCCAGCCTTCATGGGAAATCCACTTCATTTTTAATTTGGAAGGATTTGACAGAATTTTTCCAAAGAAGAAGTGACCAGAGGAAGTTGGTGCTTAAATACAAGCTCAGAAAAATAAAAATCGAGAAAGGCGACAATATACCAAAATAACTCACGAAGTTTGTCCACTGCAAGGATGAGTTGGGAAGTGTGGGGGTTACTGTTTATGAAGAAGAATTAGTGAGATTGGCTCTCCTTGGGCTTCTGAAGAGTTGGCATAGCTACGAAGACTTTGTCAATGAACAGGAGAAACTGTCGGGATGTGAGCAAGTTTGGTCGGATCTTGTGTAGGAGGAGATAAGGCGAGGTACCAAGGATGGATCTTCATAGAAGAATGAATATGAAGAGAATTTAACTTTGGATACCAAAGCAAGGAAATGGAAGAGGAAGAAAAATCCTTCAAAATCCGGTGGGAAAGGCAAGAAGCAGGATTTGTCCAAAGTGAAGTGTTTTCACTGTCACGAGCATGGAAATTTCACCACTAACTATCCACAGAAGAAGTAGAATAAGTAGGTTGCTGGATCTGTAGCTGGAGATGCCTTAGCCTCACAATTTGAGTTGGATTTTTCCTTGATCGCATGCTTGGTTTCAAGCTGCATGGGATCGGTGTGGTATCTTGAAAGTGGTGCGTCTTTCCATTTGACGGGAGACAAAGAGTTGTTTAGTGACTTGGAGGAGAAGGACCTCCAGATGCATATAGAGAAGGGCGATGATGGTAGGTACAATGCGACAGGCATTGGGACCATTAACTTTGAGAGGGAGTCTAGTAATCCATTCTTGTTGAAGAATTTCATGCATGTTCCATGTCTGAAGAAGAACTTGGTCTCAGTCGCAATGCTGGAAGACAAGGGTTATGATGTTATTTTCAGTGAGGGAAAATCCTTCCTTCGACATAAAACAATGGGTCAAACCAAGAAGATAGGGGTTCAAATTAAGAATCTCTACAAGCTAGAGGTAGATGGCTACACTGCAATGATGGGTAAAGCAGAAGAAGTGGTGAGCCGGGATGAGGGCGAACTATGGCACAGGAGATTGGGCCATCTTCACCATGGCCCTTTGAAAATTTTGCAACAAATTTCTACTGGAATTCCCAAGGGTACTCTTGTGCAGTTAGATCAGTGCAAAGGATGTATAATGGGTAATTTTGTGAAGAGCACCTTTCATGAGAAGGAGAACCGTGCTTCGGTGATCTTGGAGAGAATTCACACAGACGTGTGTGGACCATTCGCGGTTGCTTCAACAGCAAAAAATAAGTATTATGTGATATTTGTTGATGAATTTTCTCATAGATGCTAGATTTTCTTCATGCAGAAGAAGAGTGAAACGTTCTCAAAGTTCTGTGAGTTCAAGGCATTGGTGGAGAAGGAGTCGGGGAAGCAGATGAAAGCTCTAATGAGCGATAATGGTGGTGAATACATCTCGGGCGAATTCAAAGACTTCTATAGCAAAGAAGGAATTCGAAGAGAACTCATAGCACCTCATAACCCACAACAGAATGTGGTCACGGAGAGAAAGAACAGAACAATTGTGGGTGTTGCACAAGCGATGCTGCATGACCAGGGCCTACCGATGCACTTGTGGGTGGAAGCATGCAACACTGTGGTTTATGTGCAAAACCGTTGTCCTCGTAGAGTACTTGGCATGAGTACACCCGAGGAATATTTTTCTGGTAAGAAGCCTGATATTTTTCATTTGAAGATTTTTGGCTCACCTGTTTACATTCATGTGACGAAGGATGCCAGGAAGAAGTTGGAGCCGACTGTAGAAGTTGAGATATTTTTGTGGTACACAGAAACACCCCACAACTATCATGTGTATTTTCCAAATAGTTGGATGATTATTATGTGAAGGGATATAAAATTCAATGAGGTGAAATCCATGAAGTTGTCGCTTGAGAGGGAGATACACTTGCATGTGGAGGAGGAACTTCTTGTTCCCAAAGATAAGCCTCTGGATGTGGATCAGCCACAGGAGGAGATTCATGGAGTGGAGGAGTCCACTCATGTAGAACCAAACATCAGACAAGGCAGGAAGTGTACCACAGAAGCTGAGAAACTGAAGGTGGATGCGGCATAGAATGTAGGAGTTCCTACATCACAGCGTAGACAGAGACAGTCACCTGACTGATATACTAGATACATGGCTCTTATGAGCAAGTGTATTGTGACAAAGCCATCTTCTTTTGAAGAAGCAGCACAGGAGCCCACATGGGTAGATGCCATGGTGGAGGAGTATGACTCCATTGTCAGAAATAGTGCTTGGGAGATTGTTCCAAGGCTGGTGGGAAAATTAGTTGTAGGATCAAGATGGATCTACAAGGTAAAGCAAGCTATTGATGGGAGTGTCGAGAAGTATAAGGCAAGATTTTTTTCCCAAGACTTCTCACAGATTGAGGGGATTGACTATGAAGAAACCTTTGCACCTGTCACACGGTATTCTTCCATACGGACCATCCTTTCTCTCTCAGCGCAGATGGGTTGGCACATTCATCATATGGATGTGAAGACTGCGTTCCTTAATGGGATCATTGAGGAAGAGGTGTACATTGAGCAGCCTAAAGGATTTGAGATCTTCAATAGCGAGTCACATGTGTGTAGGCTCAAAAGAGCGTTGTATGGGCTGAAACAAGCACCCCGTGCTCGGTATACTTGGATCGATAGCTATTTCACTGGACTTGGCTTCACCAAGAGTGAGGTAGATGAAAACCTGTACCAGGTTTTGGTTGAGGGTAAGCTTTTGATCATTTTATTTTATGTTGATGATTTGATACTAACAGGTGATGAGCAGTTGATACACTCATGCAAGGCTGATCTTGCAAAGGAGTTTGAGATGAAGGATTTAGGCCTCCTTCATTATTTCTTTGGATTGGAAATATGGTAGCGGGAAGGTGACCTATTTTTGTCTCAAGGCAATTATGCCCAGGAGATACTGGAGAAGTTTCACATGCAAGGCTGCAAGCCTATCAGCACTCCTCTTCCAGAAAATTGAAAGAAAGAGGATGCTACATTGGCAGAGGTAGTGGATGCCACTGTTTATCGACAATTGGTGGGTTTGCTCATGTATTTAGTCAATACAAGACCGGACATAACCTATGCAGTGAACCAGCTTTCACAAGCGATGGTTAAGCCTACCAAGATCTTTTGGAAGGTAGACAAGCATGTCCTGAGATATCTCAGGGGCACTTATAAGTATGATTTATGGTACAGACAGACGGATGAGGTGAAGTTGCATGGCTTCATGGATGCAGATTGGGCGGGAAGCCCAACAGAAAAAAAGAGCACATCGGGAGGGATTTTCAGTATCGGGTCTACAACATTTTCTTTGTACAGTAGGAAACAAAGATCCATGGCACTCAGTTTAGCGAAAGCAGAATACATGGAAACAAGTTTAGCTGCATGTGAGGCTATCTGGATGAGGAAGATTCTGGTTGGTTTTTTCGGTTCACATTTAGATCCCACGGTGATTCATTGTGATAATCAGAGTTGCATTAAACTCTAGGTTAATCCTATGTTTCATGCTAGATCTAAACATATTTATATCTGGTATCATCATATCAAAGATTGTGTGCAGCGGAAGATCATGTTGCTTCAGTACATTCCTACGGAGGATCAGGATGCAGATATTCTGACGAAGGCACTCACCAGGAGCAAATTCGAATACCACAGAGGTAGGATCAGGATGAAGGATAATCCCTATCTTGTTGAGAGGGAGTTTTGAGATTCAACAAGATGATGAGCTTAGTGAAAAGAGTCACCTTCACTAAGTGGGCTTGCAGGCTATTTTTGGCGCAAGTCTATTTTTAGACTATGTCTATTTTTAGACCTGATGATCATATTTCAGAAGTTGCAGGATGCTATTTGTGGATGGTTGATCAAGTTGGAAAAATAGATGAAATTCTATTTTAGAATATTGGGCGAAGTCTATTTATAGATCATCAATCTAAAAATAGATGCATGTCGATTATTATTATCTCTTAATAATAATTAGACTCTAAACAACAACTTATTCTCTTGGAGCACTTCAGTTCAGTGCACAGATGTGGCGTAGTAGCTGATAGAAGGAATTACGCTATTCCTGAGGGTTTATTGGAGCGAATGCATGGAGGACTTAGTTAGAATTCAAGTGGCAGAGTTATGACACAGTTGGAAGAAGTAGTTATGGAGTTGTATTCAGTTTAACTCAGTTAGACTCAGTTGAGCTAGTTGTGTCTAGTCCAACTGATTGATACACTAGTGAGAGTGGAGTGAATTAATTAGTTAATTAATTCATAAATAATAACTCATTAATCAACTAAAGAATACATCAGTTAACTACAGTGCATGGCAATTTCAGTGGAGACCAGTGGAGAGATAGGTGAAAGGGCAAGATAGACTATCTATTGTGACTATAGTGATGCATTGATTGCATCACACACTCAGTGGAGATGCCAATGAGGATTGCAGTAAATACAAGAGTAATTCAAATTCATTCAAAGCTATTATTTAGTATGGATTGTGTAGTGGAGGCAGGCTAGCAAGTGGCAAAGATCGGTGTATGGATTTGCAATATTAGGCATGTATAGTGTATTACGATTGTGTTGTATTGAGAGCTTGTGATAAGCTTTGTATGCTTGTATGAGATTGTCATATGATCTCCATGTTACATAATATATATTTGGGGTTTTCAACTTCAAGATTTCCCGTTAAAAACTGTGTTATGTGTGATTATTTTTGTTTATGCTTCACATGTGTGTGCAATTAATTTTTCTGCAAAATATTAACAAGTGGAATAGATTCAGTATCTTGCATAAAGTTAAATAGTGTTAGATTAGGTGGCTCTTGGACATATGCATGCTTAGTGCATATAATTTCTACAACACATGTGGGGGTGCCTTCAATTATGATACATCATTGAACAGTGGCATTATTAATGGAGACTGATATTTGAAAATTAGCTGATGAAGGAAGAGGAGGATGTTCGATTTTTTCAATATCAAAGACAATCAAATTATCGTTATAAGGATCCATAATTCCTAAAGCTGATACTAGATATTTTCATTGGGATGGGCACGTCTAGAGGAATTTCAATGTTAACATGGAAAGAAATAGGTTGTGCCAAGTCATCTACTATGTTATAGGTATGGGAAAATTTATAAGAATCAACATTTCGATGTAATGAGCCTTTGGGGATCTTGGAGGGAACCTAATATTTAGGTAGAGGAATTTTTAAGGTTCCATTTGGTGATGAAAGAGGCTCAATGGAAACTTTGGGTTGGGGATCAGTTGTTGACTTTGCAAGGGGATTGTCATATTGGGACAACTGAGTCTATAGGTTGACTTATTCAGTGTTGACTTGGTCGAAATTCGTCATGAGGATATGGTAATTATTCGAGCCAGATTGTCAAGGTTGAGGAGTTGCATTACCCTGTGTGTGTTGTGAAACTACATATCCCTGATGAAAAAAGGATTGGTAAGCATAGTTGGTTGCGATGAAGCAAGAGGGGGAAGAGGTGGAGCAATGGGCTGAGATCCTCTAGAAGAAATTTCTTTAGCTTCCCATGCTTGGTGCATATGAGGTAAAAGGGGACACTCATGAGTATAATGGTCAAATAATTTGCAACTGGAACAAAGGTTATTATACGAAGAGACTTGTTTTGATTCAGTTGTCCTCCCTATTGTTGGGTTGTGGGATTACGTTGGTCACCCTAAGGGTATTTAGGTGGTGGGCCTTGGTTTCCTTGGTTACCTTGAGATGTTTTGATCCGATTAGCCTTCCCCTCATTCTTTCTCTTATGGTTGGGGGGATTGGTTGCAATCTTCTAAGCATACACTTGACCTTAAGGAGGTGGTTGTTGTTGTGGCAGAGGTGAGGGAGGCATGGGTTTTTGAGTTGCTGGTGTCAGCGAGCTAGAGAAGTAGGTGGTGCATATTGGTAGAAATAATAGTAGGCAACATTGGAATAACCAGGTGGAGAAATAACTAGCCCTGGCATCAACTGATGTGGATGTGGATATGCATATGACGTGCTCACACCTTGGTAAGTGTTTCCATATGAGGCATTGGGAGGGGGATAGGTGTAAGAGGAACTGTTACCCCCCTGGGGTTGACCATAACTCATCAGAAGCGGAATTCCCATCCATGACATGAGATTACCATGGTGCATTAGAAGCACCAGACTAAGGTAGATCGAGAAGGACAATATAAGCATATCTTGATTGTGCATAGATCAGGTCATATTTCAAAGCTACTTGGAGCACTTCTTCCTCAGACTGGGGTAAGTGGGAGCTAAAATCTTTACTTATGGAGGCCAAAAGCAATATAAGGAACAAATCCATATAGATATGGTCTTCAAACTCAGGAGATCTTCACACGCTCCTCCTTCTCTGCCATTCTTGAACATGGTTAGAGAGGTGGGTGGGAAAATTTTGATAAAAAGAGGTCAAAACTTTGGTACCAATGTCCTATCAGAGAGGTAAGTAGAAGTATGGAAGAAAATATTTGGTGAGAGTCACAAAGGTGGAATGGTAAGCATGTGGTTGATCCACATACCACTTGGTAGAAACTCCAGTAGGGTTCATTCGAAAAGATGAAAACGAGTGGAGTCTTTAGTGATGGAACTAGAGGAACACAACATGTGAAATGAGCGAACATGATTTGTGGCATGTTATCCAAGATTACCTTTGAACTTGGGGATTTCGTAAAGAAGTTTGGTAGGAATAACATGCCAACTAGGGTCATGGAGAAGAGGGTTGTTGATGAGCTGGATGAAATAAAAAATGCTAAAACCAGTCGTATAAGGGAGCAATGGAGGGATTTTTGGGTATGTGGGTGGACCTACCCATGGTTTTTTGCATGGGTTTTGCACATGGTTTTTGGCATGATGGTCTATTTCCCATGGTATTTTGTAGATACGGTCAAGGGAACTACGATTATGTTCTAATCCAGGGTTGATGGCTTAGGGTTTATGGATGCTTCAATGTGTGTGTATCTATATATATATGTATGTATGTATGTATGTATGTATGTATAGTAACATTGAAATGAATATAATGAAAAATCAATCTGGTAGTCCTAGTTTTGGGATCCAGGTGAAAATATTTGTGTATATTTGTTTTATGTTTTCACCATTGATTTATTCTTATATTTTAAGAAATCATTTGTAAGTAATTTATTTACAAGTTTAAAGCCTACATATTAAGGGTTAACCACACAAAACTATTCTCTTCATTGGCTCATATATTTTTTGTTAAGGAAATTGGCTTCTCATGAAGGAACTTGACACAATGAGGACCATTGCTTCTTAAAGGGGGAGGATTGATCTAAGTGGAAAGTGGTATCCACCCATGGTATTTACCAATGGTATTCAACCATCGTATTGAATGATATAACTCAAGGAGGAACCAAAAATACTATAATTAACGGGCCTCACCTTTCAAAAAGGACATTCAAAGTTTCATGATGCAGATGTAACAATGTGTTTCTTCATGTTTAATAAGTAATTTGTTTTTATCGTATATCTTGTTCTCTCTTTTTAGCTTTTTTGGATGTATTTAGTTCATGAATTATTTAATTAACATACTTGCGCTTAGTTATACTAATCCTCACTCAACATTCATGCCTCCTAGATCATATCCCCCAAGATCTATATCAATTAGATCTTATCATTTTAGAGGGTTTCCCTTAGATACCTCTAAGCTTAGTTTCTTTTCTTTTTGAGGAATTTCTTGCGACAATCTTCAAAAAATAAAGGTCATTGTTCCCAATGATTGTAACCATTGGAATCCTAATATAGCATCATCACCAACCATTTGTATTGCAATCATGGAACTTTCTAACAAATAATCCCCCATATTGAGCTTAATATTATGGCACTTCCCAAATAAATTATTTTACCTCCATCTACAATCATTACTTAAAATTATGGTGTTGAATATATCGAATAATTGATAATTTTTTCTAATTTATAATTGGTGAAGTTATGGGTACTTGTTATGAAACCATCTAACAAAATAGAAGTAAATAGAGATCAAAAACTTGGAAATCAGCCTCTACCAGGGGAAAATCCTCCTTTAGATTACATAAATGAACAATTCTTCGATGATACAAATGAAAAGACCTCCTTTCTATATATAGGAGTCCAATGGGTCACAATATAATCCTAACCAACATAACAATAACAATGTAATGTCACAACAATAACAATAGTGGGCTTCTATGGGGCACACTAATAACAATATGGGGATTACATGGGCACAACAATAACAATAAGGGGGAAATGCTAAAAATAATAATAAGGGGATACACTAGTATTATAGGGACTTAGCATGCCCCTCACCTTCAAAAAATTGTAGTCCTCAACGCTTGAGTAGTTCTGGATGCTTCTGTATAAAATTCTCATCCTCCCATGTCGAATCTTCAGTGGGTAAGTTCTTCCACTTGATGAGATACTCTGAAATTGAACGATTTCATAGTTGTTGAGTTCTTGTTTCTGTGACTAATTCAATTTCCAATATGATTTTTCCTTCTTCGTCAATTTCGGGAAATATTATCTGAACTGGAAGCTTGTCACCTATAACCTTCTTTAAGCATGAAACATGGAAACCTGGGTGCACTTGGGAAGATGCAGGAAGCTCCAATTTGTATGCCATAGTATCAATATTTTGCAACACCTTGTAAGGACCATAATACTTTGGTGAAAATTCATTATCCTTCTTATCTTGCTTGAGGGACGTTTGTTTGTATGGTTGTAGCCATAAAAATACCCAGTCGCCTACATCAAAGCTTCTTTTGTTGCGATGTTGATTTTCCTATTGTTTCATTCGATTTTGCACCAAGTGAGGTTATCCTTTAAGTGTTGAAGAACTTGTTTTTGATGCTCGATTTGATCTTCCACTGCTTTAACCTTAGAATTTTCTCTTAAAGATGATGTGATGGATGGTGGATGATATCCATAAAGTTCCATAAATGGGGTTATTTTTGCTGTTGTATGGAAGGAAGTGTTAAACTACCATTCAACCAGAGTTAACCACTTGACCCATTGTGTTTATTTATCATATGAAAAGCAACGAAGATATCCTTCCAAACATTTGTTCACTATCTCATTTTTCCCATCAAATTGAGGATGATATGATGAGCTATGACCTAATTGAGTATCCAAACAAGAAAATAACTTCTTCCAAAAATTTCCTGTAAAATTGGGATCTCTGTTAGTTACAATGATCTTTGGGTTTCCATTTAGCTTTTGAATTGTTTCGATAAATGTTGTAGCAACTATACGTGCTTTAAATGGATGAGATAATGCAAAAAAGTGCACATACTTGGTAAGTCTATCAACTACCACCACGATGACAGTCTTTCCTTCGAACTTGGGTAAACCTATGATAAAATCCATTGAAACCTCCTCCGAACGTTGACTTGGAATGGATAAATATTGTAACAGGCCTGGGGTCTTAATTGTCTCAACTTTATTTTGTTGGCAAACTGATAATTCTGCCACAAAATTTTGAATATCAAATTCAAGGCTATCCCAAAAAAAATCCTTCTTGAACCCTGGGGTAAGTTTTTAAAAATCATGAGTGCCCTCCTAAGGGAGAGGTGTGAATTTCCAAGAGAATATTTTTTTTTATTATTTTGGAATTCTTACAAATATATAAGTGATATTTGTACCAAAATTAATAGATTTTCCAACTAAATGTTTCAGATGTACTGGGATCTTGCTGAAAATTTTGAATGAGTGTCCACACCTCTTCATCATTCTTCTATTCATCACTTGCTTCAGTTATCCACTCAAGTTGGATAATAGAAATGACACAAAGAAATGCTTCCAGATCCTCACCCTCTCTTGATAGTGCATCTACAACAACATTTTGCTTCCCTTTTTAGTAGATGATTTCAAACTCATAACCCAACATATTTGTGACCCATTTTTGTTTCTCTTCTAAAGATAATATTTGTTCCAAAAATTATTTAACACTATCATGATATGTTTTTACCTTGAATTGTCTTCTCATTAGGTGAGGTCACCATTGTTTTAGTGCATGTAGTATTGCCAGCATTTCATTCTCATAAACATGTTTTTGTAAATACTTTCCTTTTATTGGATGAATTTAAAAAAGAAATGTGTCTTCCTTCTTTCATTAAAACCACACCAATTCTATGCCATGAGGCATCACATTCCACAATAAAAAAAATTGTGAAGTCTGGCGTAGCTAAGATCAGTTCTTGGCACATTTCCTTTTTAAGATGTTAAAAGGCCTTAGTTGCTTTTGGAGTCCAATAAAATGCATATTTATTCAGTAATGATATTAGAGGTGCTGATATTTTCTTATAATTCTTAACAAACTTGCGATAATACCATTTAACCCCAGAAATCCTCAAAGATGCTCTATGGTTGTGGGATTTTCCATTCCTTAATGGATTTAATTTTGTTAGGGTCTACCTTAACACCCTCATGAGATACAATATAACCAAATATGCCACCTTGTGTACTCCAAAGAAACATTTGGAAGTTTTTTCATATAATTGTTTCTCCTCCAATAGTTTGAGCACCTTGTCAACATGTTGAACATGATCCTTCCAAGATTTGTTGTAGATTAGTATACCATCAAAAAATACTAACAATTTTTTTTTAAGGAAGTGTTTGAAAATGGAATTCATCAAACCTTTAAATGTGGAAGGTGCATTAGTAAGGCCAAAATGCATGCATTGTCACTCGCACACACTGTCTGCACTGCTGAGCGAGGTACACCATCTCAGAACACTTTTTTAATCCATCATAGTGACTCATACAGGTCTCGAAACAAAGTCGCTGATCAACTATCCAAAGAAGCTTCAGAGCTGACCTGGGGTACGTGGCACATAACAGAACACACTGATGGACAGATCTATAGATATTATCATCGGCCTTTTATCGAGGAGACTCCTACTGGTTTGGATGATTAGTATTATAGCTATCTTCTGGGAGATTTTGTTCCACCTCCCCCTTTTTATATATTCGGCATGTATATTTACTTCATATTTATATTTAGGTTTTATAGGAGTTAGTAAGTTATGCACCGAACTTACTATGTGGACATTGGTTTCATTACTGAATGTTTCATGTTTTGGGACTGTGATTTCCTACAGTTTATATTGTTGGCTGACTGTAATAGATTTTGGACTGAACAATGGTTTATACTACCAGTTTTATGTAACATGTAACTGATCATTAATTGAAAAGTTACGAAATTTTTCTTTGTGAAAAAAAAGGCCAAAATGCATGACCAAAAATTGATAATGACCCTCATGAGTTCTGATTTTTTTTTTCGAAATGTCTTCAACCTTCATTCTAATTTGATGATATAAAAAATGAAGGTCCAACTTGGTGAAGTAAATTGCTCCATGTAATTCATCCAATAATTCATCAATGACTGGGATGGGAAATTTATCTTAAATAGTGAGCTTGTTGAACTCCCTATTATCCAAAGACATCACCACGATCCATCCTTCTTGTGCACCAATACTACTAGAGAAGACAAAGAACTTTGAATAGGTTGAATTATACTAGACTCTAGCATTTCTACAACCATCATTCAATCTCACTCTTTTGAGCATTAGGATATCTGTAAGGCTTGATTTTTGGAGGAACACTTCTTGGAATCAAATGAATCACATGATCATGATGACAAATAGGTGGGAGTCCTTTGGGAGTGTCAAACACGTTGGAATGATTGTCCAATTCTTTTTTGAGATCTAGAGAAATAGATGATTTTGATGTTTGAACCTTTAGTGAGCATAATTGTGCAATTACGCCTCGTTATTCTTTCTTTAGAAGCTTTGTCATGACATTAGAGATGATTATATTTCTCGAATTCCCTGTGATACCCCATAATTGAATTTCCTTTCCTTCCGAAAAAAATTCAAGAAAAGTTCTTGAAAAATAAAATCTACCTTCCCAAAAGATTGTAACCATTGGAATCCTAGTACAACATCAACACCACCCATTAGAATGGAGAGCATTGGAATATTCAATACATATTCCCACATTGTTAGCTTGATATTATGGTACTTTCCTTAGAAATTTATAGTTCCTACATTTGGAACCATCACTTGACACTCTAGTGTTGGGTATAGGAAGAAATTAAATTCCTTTGATACCTTACAATGAATAAAATTATGGGCACTACCCGAATCAATCACTAGTATTACATTTTTCTTCTTGATAAGTCCTTCTATCTTGAGAGTTTGAGGATTGGTAATTCCTTCCAATGCATTATAAGATATGGTCAGATTCATTTCTTCTTCCTCTAGGTTTTTTTCATAGTGTATAGCCTCCTCTTTTGAGGTTTCTTGTTCCTTTTCTTCCTCTTCTTCACAATCTATGTAAAATCATTTCTTCTCAGCACACTTATGACCTTTAGCGTATTTTCTATCACAACTAGAAAATACTTCTCTTTTTTATTCCAATTTTTGTGGTGTCAACCTTGTAGGTTTTGGAAGTATAGGAGTAGCAACACTTCCATATTTATAGTTGTGAGTGGTAGGCTTCCTTGTTGCCATAATTTTTCTTTCATTTTTTCTTGCCAATCTAAATGCCTTCTCCAATGAATCAAGTTCCCAAAGAAAAACCTCCTATTGGATGTTATTCTTTAAAGTCCCTATGAATACATCAATCTTGTGCTCCTCTGGAATATCCTTCATTCTTATATTCAATTTTTGGAAGTCCTCAATGTGCTCCACCATTGAACCCTTTTGTTTGATATTTATCAATTTGCTAAAGAAGATGTTGCTCTTTTTATCCTCATAATGTGTTATCATTTCCTCCGTAAAAATTGACCAAGTGAAAAAATTTTTACGAGAGAAAATCCATCGATACCATACAAATGTATTGGGTTATAAATATAAATTTGAAATGCATACATTTTACGTGTTATTCACATTATGGAGATCAAAGTATTTCTCCATCAGTAGTATCCATGTTATGGGATCCTTACCATCAAAATTCCTCATATCGATCTTTGGAATATGGTGGGTCTTCAATCCAGCATTAGAGTCTATGAAATCATATTAAATTTTTTTTTTGTTCTCATCATGAGTTTCCTCTACTACCTTTTTTCCATTAGGAATCATTTCTTGTAGAAACTTTGTCAAACCTTCCATGGCTACTTTTAGATCATTCTTCATGTCTTCGATGTTTCCTTTCAGTTTTCTTCCATACCATCAATCTTAGCTTCCATGCCATTCTTCAAACCATCCATATTTACTTCCATGCCCTTATTCAAAACATCCATCTTCACTTCCTTTTCATTTTTGGTTACTTTTTGTGAGAGAGAAATTTGTTGCACTTGGCCTCGTAATTTTTATATATCATGTTTCACTTATTCCTATTCATGCATCATAGTAGAGATTTCTAAGGGCTTAATGGGTGTGGAATATTTTTGGGAGGAATTATAGAACTCAATATAGATATATATGCTTCAATATGCCCTTGGAATCACTTCAAACTAAATTTTCAAACAAAAGTTATGCAATTTTATTTTAAAAAATACACATGTTTTTCTTGATTTTAGGAGCTCGACCTTGAAACAGTTCTAACTCTCTAATTTTGGATCTCCAAGATATGAAATTTGGTAATATTGTAGCCCTTTGAGTCTTCTTTCTAATTCCATAGTTTAGACCTAATTTGGATTCTTCAAGGTAAAGTTATGTCCAATATCCCACAATGGTTGAATTATGGGTTGATTCAGTAGAGAGAACTTATAAGGAATACCACATGTCACTATTTTAACCTTTGGCTCTAAAATTGATACATAAGAAACCAAATTTCATGCACTTTCGGTCATTTTTTACAAAATTCCAATCTAATGTTTGAAATGAAAGTTATGACGATTTTCTCTCAGCCACTTGTTTGAGATGAAATTATGGATCCTCCTAAAACCCTAAATTCCACATATCCTATCTTTGAAAATATAGCGAACCAAGATCTGAATTTTTACATGAAGTTCCTCAGGATTGTGGATCAAATGGTTTTTTTTACTCCTGAACCTTTGTAGAAAAAAATTATAGCGAAAATTCGAAGATTCCCTGTTTGCAGTAGCGAAACCCCAGAATCAAAAGCTTTGATTCCAAATTTTGTGAAACCATCTCACAAAATAGAAGAAAAGAGAGACCAAAGACTTAGAAATCAACCTCTTTGAGGGGGAATCCTCCTTACTATAAGATAAATTAACAATTCTTGGATGGTACGAATGACAAAACCCCCTTTCTATATATAGGAGTCCAATGGGTCACAATATAATCCTAGCCAACATAACAATAACAATGTAAGGGAACAACAATAACAATAGTGGGCTTCTATGGGATACAATAATAACAATATGGGGACTACATGGGCACAAAATAACAATAAGGGGGATATAATAAAAAAAAAATAATGGGATACCCTAGTATTATAGGGACCTAGCAATACTTTCTGAATCAATCAACACTATTACCTTTTCCTTTCTGATATTGTTGGAAATATTATCATTGATGGCAAAGGAAGTGGAAAAGGAATTGGCATCTAAAACAGTAACTAGGAACATAGAAAATATATGTAGCAGAGAAGAACAGAGAAAGAGTGCATCTACAGAGAACAGTATCAGTCAAGAAGAAAATTGAATTCAATAGGAAGGATATTTGAGTCCCATTCAAGTGTGAACATATGTATGCATCCTGATGGAGGATAGTTGAAATCTGTGAGAAACCCTATGAGGGGATTAATGGTGCTCTGTATGTTGTTCGAGGAACCGATTTTAATACGGTCGACAATGTATCCAAACTAGTAGACAGTGGAATGCTATTGATTGAACAAAATTATGGTTTTTAAGCTTCACATGGAAGGGTATATGCTATTAGTAAGGAGATGACTGGCATTCATGGAGAAAGGAACAAATAACTAAAAGAAAATCAGTTAAAACGCGAAAGAACTAAAACAGAGTATTTGGCATTAAAATTTCGGTGGAACATAACAAAAGGAAGCCTGCGTATAACTAACTCTATCCTAATGGTAGTGAAAATCCCGTCGGAAGAGAACTACATTTGTTTGTTGTTTATTAGAAATCCTGCCAAATATAGACCGGAGTTAACTAAGTAAGAAGGATAGTGCAAACCAAAATTAACCTTGGTTAATTATTGTTCAAATCTGTGAGTGGATTGGCAAACCCGGTTTGCCCATATCGCACTACTTTTGTGGGTTGAGCAATATTCAAGAGGTTGGCTCTGATTCCATAAAGCAGATGACACGTGTCCTTGTACGACTCCACAAAACTGCTTGTCACTGCGTTCCATCGTGCGTTATTGTTCGACCCAGGATGCCCAGCGATATTGTTGAGCGTCGTTGATCTAGGAAGGGGTCATCGGACGGTGATCATTTGCTATAGATGTGCGAAGGTTAACCAAGGTACGGCGGCCATCGCACGTTATTGATCACGCGTCTTCGCCGAGCGATATCCGTCCGATGAAATGAGGTGGCACGACATGATAAAAACCGTCAGATGGAAACGATCGTTAGCAATGGGCCCCAGTTTTAAATAATATTGATTAAGCCATCGATTATGAATGTGGGGCCGGATCCAAAGGTCTATTTAAAAATCCATTTGATAAAAGCGCGGTTTATTAATATAAATTTCTATTATATATATTTAATTACCAAAGGTTGTGAATAATATTTATTTATCAAATTCCACGAATTTGATAAATAAATTTCCAATAAAAGAAATAAAACCATCAGTGGCATGTTAATGTTACTTAACCTTGGCTATAGTATTATTTGGTGGAGAAAATGATTACCTTTGGGACAATTCGTGCATGGAAGAACGAAGATTGGATTTTCAATTTGGATTGGTTCGAATTTTAATATGAATACCATTAGTAGTTGAGTGGTTTACTACTCATGGTATTGATAAAGGAAAAAACTATATAAGGAGAAGCACATTATGGTTTAGGAGGTGCAGTTGGAAGGGTTGCTAATAAATAAATCTCTTTAAGAGATATCTGCATATATGATGCACCTATGGATATGATCTAGAAGTGATGAATCTCTACGATGATTGGAAAAAAGAAATGAGGAAGACCTGACAGAAGTCTAATGAAGAAATTGAAGAAATCTGGTGAATCTGAGGGTTGAAGCCTTCTGTATAAAAGTGGAAGTATCCTGCCAGTAAAAGCTGGTGTTAAAATCAGGGGGTTGGAGCTCCCTTCCAGTAGTGGCTGGAGAACGAGAAAAGTTTGTAACCTTTCTGCAAGTAGGTGCCTGCATGCTGGTATAATTCTGCACTAGCATAAATTGTAAGAAGTTTTATTTATAATAAATATTGAAGACTGAGATAACAGCAATGGTGGTTTTCTCCTGAATTGGGTTTCCACCATAAATACCGGTGTTCACATGTGTTTCTTATGTTTGATGGTTTGTTCTGTTCTTTCTGTTCATGCTTACTGCTTCTCTGATGAATGAATGATGCAATGATCTAAGTAAAGACATAATAAGATCTCTGGACATACAAGTTGGATTCAGTAATGTAGCATATGGTTTTAAGAGAAAGGAAAATGAAAAAGTTGCTAGTCAGCTCTAAATACTGATTCACCCCCCCTCTCAGTATTTTTCCCAACAATTGGTATCAGAGCGGGTCCTTCTGAAAAAGCTTAGCCGCTAGAAGGAAGATCAAGCAAGATGAGCAATCAAGATGGAACAACATCTATCAGGCCTCCACTCTTTAACGGAAACAATTTAATCTTCTGGAAAACAAGGATGAGATCCTATCTTCAGTCTTTGGGAGCAGAGGTATGGGCAATTGTTGAAGGAGGATATCAATATCCAGCTGCAGTACCAATAGATCCGATGGAAACAAAGAATTATGAAACAAATGCAAAGGCGGTCAATGCTCTATTGGGAAGTCTAACTGAATCAGAATTTGTCAAATTCATGCAGCTGAATACAGCAAAGGCAATATGGGACAAAATCATTCTAAGTTATGAAGGTGATGCAAAGGTAAAAAGTGCTAAACTCCAAACTCTCATAATTCAATATGAGAATCTAAAAATGGATAATGAGGAGAGCATTGCCAATTTCTTTTTACGTCTTGATGATATTGTAAATCGTATGAGAAATCTGGGAGAAACAATAACCGAATCTGCTTTGGTTGAGAAAGTCTTAAGATCACTAACGACAAAATTTGAGTCAAAAGTTTCTGCTCTTGAAGAAAAGCAGGATCTTCAAAATCTTACTGTGGTGCAACTTCATGGCATACTAACTGCATATGAAATGAGAAGAGGAGGACCATCAGAAGTCAAAGAAGCAGTCTTTAGAACTTCTAAAAAAGGGAAGGAAGTACAAAAAACAGAAGGATCAGGATATATCTCAGAAGAAGATGAGATAAACTTTGTAAAGAAACTTCAACTTGGCACAGGACAGTTCAGAGGTAAGCTTCCTTTCAAATGTTTTGATTGTGGAAGAGTTGGTCATTATGTTGCTAAGTGTCCTCATAAAGAAACACATAAAAAGGGGAAGGAAGTAGTAAGAAGGAATAAGAATCGTTATAGCACTAGAAAAAGTTACTATACTCATGAAGACAATGATGGGTTATCTGATAGTGAGGAAGAATGTGAACAAGATATTAGAATTCTCATGGCATTTGAAAAAGAATCTAGAGAAGAAAAGGATACTTTTGTGGATGCTCTAGAAGACAATGATTTTTTTGATGAAAAAAATCAACTCAAAATTGGCTTAGAAGAGAGTAAAATAATCATAGAAACTCTGAAAAATCAGCTTGAAGAAAAAGAGAAACACAATGAGAAATTAGAGTGTGAAGTAGTAAGTCTAAGAAAAGAACTTGAGAAAGTAAAGACTCTGAATCTTAGATTTGCTAAAGGATTTGAAACCTTAGATGAGATTATCAAGGTACAACGCTCTCCCCTTATAAAGACAGGTCTTGGATATATCAGAGAATCTTCTCAGGCTTCAGCACCAAATTAGCTAAAAGCAGCTACTGCTGGTATACAACATGCTGCCACTCAGCAAGGGAATAAAGAATCTTTGCAGGTAAAGCATGATCATCTCAATTCAAAGAACACTAACAGGAATATCTTTCAAAGAAACACCAATCAACAGGTAAATTCAAGAAGGATATTTTATGATCGTAGAAATTTCTTCTTCAATGGACAATGTTTCTCATGTCACAATTTTGGTCATAAAGCTGTTCAATGTGTAGCATATAAAACCATCATGACAAGAGAAGCAAGAAAGAAAAGGATTGATATTGAGACAAAGAATAATACCTATAACAACTTTTCTCCTCTTCAAAATGAAGTTGAATGTGCTTATTGCAATAACTTTGGCCATGAAGAATCTGAATGCAGGAGAAAATTTCAACCAAAAGAACATGTTCCTTCAAGCTCCAAAGTATGGAAAAAGAAGGAATTATAGGTTGAAAATTGTGGCATAGATTTATTTTCAGAAGATGAAGAAAACTAATGGTACATTGATAGTGGATGCTCAAGACACATGACAGGTGACAAAAACAAACTTCTTGCATATAGTGCTCTAGAAAAGGAAAAGAATGTTACATTTGGAAATGATACTCCTGCGGTCATTAAAGGAAAAGGGTCTGTTTTTCTAAAAGAAAAGGTGAAAGCTAATGAATTCATGTATGTGGATGGATTAAAGCATAACTTGTTAAGTGTAAGTCAAATGTGTGATCAAGGAACTGAAGTTTTCTTTAGTTCAAAAGAATGTGTGGTACGTGATCTTGATACAGGTAAAACAATTATAAAAGGAAAAAGAACTCCAAGCAACCTGTATGTATTAAAAAACTGCAAAGAACAATGTTACTTGAGTAAATCTTCAGAAAACTGGCTATGGCATAGAAGGTTGGGGCATCTGATCTTTTCTCAAATCAACAAATCAAGCAGACTTAAAGTTGTTTGTGATCTTCCCAATATTACTCTACCTAAAAATATCATATGCAAATCTTGCCAATTCGGTAAGCAAACTAGAGTACAATTTAATGCCAAGGAAGTATCATAAAGTAAGCCTGTTGAACTCATTCATACTGACATATGTGGACCTATGAGGAAAAAGTCACCACGTGGTGAAGAATACGATATCTTATTCATTGATGATTTCTCTAGAATGTGTTGGATTGGGTTGATTAAACACAAAGATGAAGCATTTGAGAAATTTCAAATCTTTAAAGCATTGGTTGAAAATGAATTAGATCTAAAAATCAAGTGTCTTAGATCCGATCGAGGAGGAGAATATAAATCCAATGAATTCCTTGAATTTTGTGAACAACATGGCATAAAAAGACAGTTTTCTGTAGCTGGCACTCCACAACATAATGGCATAGCAGAAAGAATGAACAGAATAGTTCAACAAATGGCTAGAGCTATGCTTTATGATTCTGGAACACCTGACACATTTTGGGGAGAAGCAGCACACACAGCAGCAAATATTCTTAACAAGGCACATGTTCATGTAAATAGTGATAAAACTCCATATGAACTCTAGTATGGTAATTCTCCCACTGTAAAGCATTTTAGAATTTTTGGAAGAAAATGTTTTATCAAAAATAATGATGAAAAAGTTGGCAAGTTTGAACCCAGAGCAGATGAAGGAATATTTCTAGGTTACTCCTCTAGGAGTAGGGCATATAAATGTTACAATAAAAGACTTCGGAAGATTTTTGAATGTATAGATGTTGTTATTGATGAGTCTCTAGCAGCTCCAAAGGAAGAAAAAAAAACAACAAATGAAGACGATGATGATGGCATATATCCTTCTACATCAAATAGTAATGATACAAACAGTGAACCCAATGAAGAACCTGAAGATGATTTGTCTGAAAAGGCTCCATCCAGATATGTTCAAAAGAATCATCCAGAATCTCAAATTTTGGGAGAAAAGGGATCAGGTGTACAAACAAGAAGGACTCTTGTAGGATCTTCTAGCTATCTGGCATTTCTATCCACTATTGAACCACACAATGTCAATCAAGCTAGCAAAGATGAATGTTGGATTCAAGCCATGAATGAAGAACTTGATCAAATTGAAAAAAAATCACACTTGGGAATTAGTACCAAGACCTCATGACAAAAATGTCATTGGAACTAAATGGATATTCAAAAACAAGTTAAATGAGAATGGGGATGTTATAAGAAATAAAGCTAGACTTGTTTGCAAGGGGTATGCTCAAAAAGAAGGTATAGACTTTGAAGAAACTTTTGCTCCTATAGCCAGACTTGAAGCCATAAGAATGTTTCTTGCTTTTTCAAGCTTCCAACAAATCAAAGTTTATCAAATGGATGTTAAATCTACTTTTCTCAATGGTGATCTAGAAGAAGAAGTTTATATAGAACAACCAAAAGGATTCATTTTGGGAAATGATGAAAAACTTTTTTGTAGACTTAAAAAGGCTCTATATGGTCTCAAACAAGCTCCAAGGGCATGGTACTATCGTCTTGACAAATATATTCATCAACAAGGATTTTCAAAAGGGTCTGCTGATAGCAACTTATACACAAAAACTGAAAATGGAAAACTATTGATTGTGGTTGTATATGTTGATGATATCATTTTTGGAAGTAATGAAGAGTCTATGAGTCAGAAATTTGCTTCTGATATGCAGCAAGAATTTGAAATGTCTTTACTTGGGGAATTAACATTCTTTCTTGGATTGCAAGTGCAACAAGCAACAAATGGCATATTCTTATCACAAGAAAAATACCTCAAGCAAATCCTGAAGAAGTATGGCATGGAAGATTGCAAACTTGTAAGTACACCAATGATAACCAGATGTAATCTCAGTTCTAATGATGATTCCCCCACGGTGAATCAACCAGAATACAGATCTATGATAGGAAGTCTACTTTATCTCACTAGGACAAGACCAGACATCATGCATGCAGTTGGGATTGTTGGACAATTCCAAGCTAATCCAAAAGAGTCTCACCTTCAGGCTGTGAAAATAATATTCAAATATCTACAAGGAACTCAAGACTTTGGACTATGGTATCCAAAGAATGTTGATCTTACTCTTCATGCATACACTGATGCAGATTGGGCTGGGAGTGTTGATGATCGGAAAAGCACTAGTGGTGGTGCATTCTATATGGGGCCCCGGTTAGTATCTTGGTTTAGCAAGAAGCAAAGCTCTATTTCTTTATCTACAATAGAAGCAGAATATGTGGCTGTCGCATCATGTTGCACTCAACTTCTCTGGATGATGCAAACCTTACAAGACTTTCAAATCAAATGTTCGCCTCCTATCTCCATTATGTGTGACAATACAAGTGCCATCAGTATCTCAAAGAATCCTGTTATGCATTCCAAGACCAAGCACATTCCCATCAAATATCACTTCTTACATGAACAAGTGCTTGAAAAAAAAGTGAAATTGGAATATGTTCCCTCCAAAGAACAAGTTGCTGATATATTTACCAAACCTCTACCCAGGGAAGCGTTCGAATATCTCATACAGAAACTGGGAGTAGTCTCTGCCATGCAGAAGATCGGATCTACTTAAAAACAGAAGATTAAATTGGTTGTGAGGTGTTGTTGGGCATCTCAAATGCACAGGCTAAGGGGGAGCATTGGTCATATGAAGAGGATGCATTGTTGGCATTTATAAGTCATTTTGTTACATTATGTTTGAAGATGCAGCATGATCTTAGGGGGAGCATGGTATTGTTGGTTCAAAGGATCTTGATCAACTCTTTGCCATTGATGTCAAAGGGGGAGGAAAGCAACAAAGAGATTCTATAAGACAATCAGAGGAAGAGTATTGCCATCAATGCCAAAGGGGGAGATTGTTGGAAATATTTTCATTGATGGCAAAGGAAGTGTTAAAGGAATTGGCATCTGAAACAGTAACAGGAAGAGAGAAAAGACATGTAGCAGAGAAGAACAGAGAAAGAGTGCATCTACAGAGAGAAGTATCAGTCAAGAAGCAAATTGAATTCAATAGGAAGGATATTTGAGTCCCATTCAGGTGTGAACATATGTATGCATCCTAACGGAGGATAGTTGAAATATGTGAGAAACCCTATGAGGAGATTAATGGTGCTCTGTATGTTGTTCGAGGAACCGATGTTAATACGGTCAACAGTGTATCCAAACTAGTAGACAGTGGAATGCTATTGATTGAACAAAATTATGGTTTTTAAGCTTCACATGGAAGGGTCTATGCTATTAGTAAGGAGCTGACTGGTGTTCATGGAGAAAGGAACAAAGAACTAAAAGCAAATCAGTTAAAACGCGGAAGAACTAAAACAGAGTATTTGGCATTAAAATTTCGGTGGAACATAACAAAAGGAAGCCTGCGTATAACTAACTCTATCCTAATGGTAGTGAAAATCCCGTCGGAAGAGAACTACATTTTTTCGTTGTTTATTACAAATCCTGCCAAAGATAGACCAGAGTTAACTAAGTAAGAAGGATAGCGCAAACCAAAATTAACCTTGGTTAATTATTGTTCAAATCTGTGAGTGGATTGGAAAACCCGGTTTGCCCATATCACACCGCTTTTGCGGTTTGAGCGATATTCAAGAGGTTGGCTCCGATTCCATAGAGCAGACGACACATGTCCCTATACGACTCCACAAAACCGCTTGTCACTGCGCGCCATCGCGCGTTATTGTTCGACCCAGGATGCCTAGCAATATTGTTGAGCGTCGTTGATCTGGGAAGGGGTCATCGGACGGTGATCATTTGCTATAGATGCGCGAAGGTTAACCAAGGTACGGTGGCCATCACACGTTATTGATCGCGCGTCTTCGCCGAGTGATATCTGTCCGATCAGATGAGGTGGCTAGACGCGATAACAATCGTCGGATGGAAACGATCGTTAGCAATGGGCCCCAGTTTTAAATAATATTGATTAAGCCATCGATTATGCATGTGGGGCCGGATCCAAAGGTCTATTTAAAAAGCCATTTGATAAAAGCGCGATTTATTAATATAAAGTTCTACTATATATATTTAATTACCAAAGGTTGTGAATAATATTTATTTATCAAATTCCACGAATTTGATAAATAAATTTCCAATAAAAGAAAGAAAACCATTAGTGGCACGTTAATGTTACTTAACCTTGGCTATAGTATTATTTGGTGGAGAAAAAGATTACCTTTGGGAAAATTCGTGCATGGAAGAACGAAGATTGGATTTTCAATTTGGATTGGTTCAAATTTTAATATGAATACCATTAGTAGTTGAGTGGTTTACTACTCATGGTATTGATAAAGGTCAAACTATATAAGGAGAAGCGCATTATGGTTCAGGAGGTGCAGTTGGAAGGGTTGCTACTAAATAAATCTCTTTAAGAGATATCTGCATATATGATGCACCTATGGATATGATCTAGAAGTGATGAATCTCTACGATGATTGGCAAAAAGAAATGAGGAAGACCTCACAGAAGTCTGATGAAGAAATTGAAGAAATCTGGTGAATCTGAGGGTTGAAGCCTTCTATATAAAAGTGGAAGTATCTTGCCAGTAAAAGCTGGTGTTAAAATCAGGGGGTTGGAGCTCCCTTCCAGTAGTGGCTGGAGAACGAGAAAAGTTTGTAGCCTTTCTGCAGGTAGGTGCCTACGTGCTGGTATAAGTCTGTGCCAGCATAAATTGTAAGAAGTTTTCTTTATAATAAATATTGAAGACTGAGATAACAGCAGTGGTGGTTTTCTCCCGAATTGGGTTTCCACCTTAAATACCGGTGTTCACATGTGTGTCTTATGTTTGATGGTTTTTTTAATTCTTTTTGTTCATGCTTACTACTTTTCTAATGAACGAATGATGCAATGATCTAAGTAAAGACATAATAAGATCTCTGGACATACAAGTTGGATTCAGTAATGTAGCATATGGTTTTAAGAGAAAGGAAAACAAAAAATTTGTCAGTCAGTTCTAAATACTGATTCACCCCCCCTCTCAGTATTTTTCCCAACAGATATATCCTTCTATCTTGATGATTTTTGGATTATTGATGTTGGGCAATGTATCACAAAATATTGTTGGAGTAGTCTCTTCTAGCTCTAGATCTTGTGATAGTTCCAATTCTTGATCTTCTTCCTCTTCAAAGTCTATGTAGAATATTTATTCTCTTTACTCTACTTTTTATAAAAGCTGAAACATAGTCCCTATTCTATTATTTCATCCATTTTTCAAGGAGACACCATTGTCAATTTAGGAGAGGGAACATGATCTTCACTATAGTTATTAGTGATTGATTTTCTATTGACCATAATTTTACTTTCAAACTTCATTGCTAGAATAATAACATGCTCTAGAGATTTAGGCTCAAAGAGATGCACCTCATGTTTTATTATTTCCTTTAAATATCCCATAAATAGGTCTAAAAATTTATCTTTTGAAATACACTATACTTTGAGACTCAACTTTTGGAATTTTTGAATGTTCTTTGTAACTAGACCCTTTTGTTGAAGATTTACTAGTTAACTAAATAATTCATTTATCTTAATATCCCATAATGTGCTATCAATTCTTTTATAAAAATGGGCCAATATATAATATAATACTTTTTTGTTTCACAAAGTCATTGATACCATGCATGTTGATCTTGTTCTTAAAACAAGGATGCAATATTTACCTTTTGTAAGGATGCCACTTGGTGTATATCAAACTATTGATCCATATAAAATACCCATGTTAAAATATCATTGCCATCAAACTTCCTCATATTGATCTTTAGAATGTAGTAGTTCCTTAGCACTAGCTTGAAGCCCTAATGATGTGGATCTTGGATTAAAAATTCATAATTATGGTTTTGTGATTCAATATATGTGTTCTCTGATTGTGATATCATGATCCCCATATGATATTTATTCTCAACAACATGCTTCACCTTATGATCATGATTTCTTTAGATCTCCACATTTATTTTAGAAAGCCTCTATAAGAGAATATTTTCCATGGAAATCATGGATTTTTGTATTTCTTACTTTTTTTCATTTATCTTCTTTTCCATTTCTTCATTATTTTGATTCATCATTTTTTCCATTCCTTTATTATTTTCATTCATCTTATTTTCTATTCCTTCCTTATTTTCATTCATCTTATTTTTCATTTCTCTTTTAATTTTTTCTTGAGAACTTGATAAATTCATCTTTTTCAACATATTATCATTTATTTCATTAACTTTATTCTCTAATTGAGATACCCTCAATTCTAAGTCTTCACTTTTGTTATCACAAAAATCGAACCTGATTGGTTGTTGATCAGACAACTTCAGTGTAACTATTTCAAACCAATATTTTGACTGAGGCTTAGCCTCCTCAGCCTGAGAGGTCTCTCTCAAGGGTTAATTATATGGAATAATGATATAGATATCTGGCTAAATCTATGTGTCTTGATTTTGTTTGTTTGCAGGTTGAAAATATGGAGACTTTCTACCATTGGGTTATGGAGTCAGTGACAAGGATAAAGATGATAAAGGCTCTCCTTGTGGAAACTAAGGCTTGTATATAATTCAATGAAAGAATAACACATTCAGGAAAATCCCAATAACTTTAGGTTCAAAGGAAGTCAAAGCATGTAGCACACGAATTCTGAGTAATGAGACATCAAGGTATTGAAAGCAGAAATACTGAAAGAGATTTCATCATAGCTAAATACTTAAAGGAAGTCAAAGAATGAATAGTCATGAATTCTGAGTAATAAGTACTTAAACTATGGAAGAAAAACATTTCAAAGGATAGGACATAAACTCATTGAAATATACTAAGAATCTCAGGTGAAAGGAAAGTGGTATTGTTACTATATATATCAGTCAATCCAAAGCTTTACAAAGTGGTATTCTTAGATAACATTTTCCAACCTGTCGGTTGAAACCAACATCAACATGTATACATTAGGCTTATGGAGTCAAATAAATCTCAAAAAATCAGTGAATCTAATTTACATGGAAGTTGAGGCATATCAGGGTTTTTAGTCATGACACATACATTTGAAACATATAAAAACGCAGTTAGTCCATTTATAAAGGAAGTCAGAGCATATGAAGATGAGTTCTGAGTAATATAGATGAACACCACTGCAAATAATATATATAAGAAACACCGATAGAACAAGAAAACACTAAAAACCCCTTTTGAATCTCAATTTGGTCAAGTAGAAGCTCTTTGCATTAGCTGAAACAGTCTTTTTACAATATGCATCAGTTTTGCCAAAAAGTCTCCAACCCTTGTAGAATTCGACCTCTTGCTCTATATAGAACATTTAAAATATAGGATTCTTTCATCCTCCACTATAGAATTCGAATTCCCATGCTTTGACACCTATTCTAACCATAAAACATGCTATTAATTGCAAAATGACAGCTAAACTGCTTTTGAAAAGTCCGAATTCTAATACGACTAAAACTTCTTGAATATTCCTCTAACAACCTTATATATTCTATAATTCATGCTTTGACACTTGCTTTCCCATGAATTCAAATTTTGATGCTGACCAGTCACTTAAAGTCATCCTGCTACTGATGATAAAACTGTCCTAGAAATTAGGAAACATGTTTCCTGTTTTTTAGCCCTTTACTTTCATTGTCATCTTCGAGCACTTTGATCATTGATAGATCAAGTTCACATGTGTCATTTTTTCCAAAAATTTCCATAAACCTTTCAATATTCCAGTGGTGCAGAAAAATATTTCCAAAATGATGTAAAAAGGTAGAAGATAAGCCTGCGCTACAAAAGTAGCCTATTTTCGTAGTGCATTTTGTAGCTCGGTGTTAAACTTCTCTTTTCAATCATATTTTCACTTGATTTCTTCAATAGAACCTTCACCTATTATATCCATGCTTCCGCCAGCAATTTTAAACCAAAAACTCATCAAACTTCCCCCAAAATTTATATGTAAATGTGCAAAAGACTGCTTCAGCAGTTTCGTAGCGCGCTACGAAACTGCTGTGCAAGTAGATTTTTCAAAACAGTCTTCAAAATTTATCGCTTGGGGATTCTTAAAACTTATGAGGATTTTAAATATCTCAAAAAAATAGTATCCTGACCTCAAAAACACGATCTTCATCAAAATTTGTCTTCACCTTTCATCTATGAATTGGTCATTTTGCCTTACTGTTTTTATCTGAAAAATAGGTGTTGAGACAGAGCTTGTATCTCCTCATCCATAATGTATTTTGAGAAAATAAAGGAGGCTTTTGTATTCCATTCTATCTTAAACAAAAACCTATCTTTTGTTTTTGAAATACTTCTCCTGCTGTTCAGAAACTGTCTTTGAAAACCATGTGTAAAACAGGAAAAATTATTTTTCTGAAAATAAGGCTTCAAAGAAAGGCTTGTATCTCCCAACTGGTAACACTTGTGAGAAAAGTGAGATAAATTATTGTAGCTGGATAGTTTATGAAGAGAAACCTCTTTTATAATTCCAAAACACTTTTTCATTTGGCCAGAAACTGAACTTAAAGTTTGACTACTAAACATCCATGTACAGGACATTTTGTAACAGCAGTTTCGTAACGCCTTTTAATTTATCGATGGCTTCCACCTCCTAATGAATTTGAAGAAAATGAGAAATTTTTTTGTAGTTATGTATGTTAGAAATAAAAACCTCTTTCATTTTTCAAAAATTAGTTTTCAGTTGCCCAGAAACCCCCTTGGAAGTTGACTACTAAAACCAGAAAACATAGTTTTTCTTCATGGCTGAAAAAGATGCTACAACAGTTTCGTAGCGTGCTACGAAAGTAGCAGTTCTTTCGTAGTGAATTTCCTCATTTTTGAACTAGAGGAGCTAAAAAAGTGTGGATTCTTAGCTAATTGTAGAATTTCAACCCGAAACCTAATGGAATGACCCCTAAATGAAAAATATGACTTTTTAATCATGGAATGGACCTAAAAGACTTTATTTAAACTTGAAATATGACCTTTAAAACTTATGAAACTATGACCTACCATTTACCAAGACTTAAAATGAATTTTAGACCTACTTGAAATCATGAACAAAAATAGAGTTGACACAATGATGTTTTGAGAATTTTTGGGTGATAACAGTGGCTCCACTTGGGATAGTGTGCCCCTATGGTACACTAAGAACCAGTAGTTCCAGTGGCTGCTATCCATTTTCTTGACAAAAAATAGAAAAAACTTTGAAATTGACAAGCTTTTCCTCAAGATCTAATGGCCTTCACCTCAGGCTCAAGCTTGATAATAACTGCGGAAGAACCAAATTTGTACCTACTAAAAAGATACTCATTCACCTTTGAGCTTATTCACACACTCCTACCTACCCTAGCAGCTGGAATTTTCCACTTTAATTCAAGGAACATGAAACTTCCAATGAAGCCAGTCATTGATCTGATCTGACACTTGAATATTTTGACTGTGCTTGAACCAAAAGTAAAATTGATGCTGAAATAACCAAAGCAACATGAGATGTAACTAATCTTTATAATGTAAATATAACTAGAAATCTAGACTGTAGAACCCTTCCATGTAGCCAGCTATAGGATCAAAGAATATATGATCGGTTTGATGCTTCTCATGACATTCTGCGACTTTGAACAACTCATCCATGCTATGATCAATCACATAAGACTTCAATTGTGTGCTTTCAAACTGCTTTTTGAACTGATTTACAAAAACAGTATATTCTTCCTCAATCTCTAAGAAGAAAGGTAGCAACATCCCCTCTTTGTGTTTTGGCATTAAAATCATTTGAAAATAATGATCTTGATCATGAATAATATGAGATTGAATTTTATCTTTTGAAACTTTAATGCCCTTTTCAATGTTCTCTGTAACCTCATCCACAAACTGAATCTTATCTTCTGACTTGCACTCAAATGATTTCAGATTAGAAGACAAGGATAAAGAAAAAATTTCATCCACTTATTCATTAATGTAATCATCATTTGATATAGGTTGATGCAAGAAATGACATGAAGAATCAACTTTTTCCTGTACCTGAGGTTTGTATCAAGCATTTTCCAATATTTCCTCTTGCTGTTTGAAATGATTCTCATACTCCTGATGATCAAAGTATTGACAAACCTGCTACAAATTTTCCTCAAACTCAGAGGATGTGACATGATTTTCATAAGTAAACTCCTACTAGGTTTCATTTTCATATAATGGAGATATTATCCTTTCTTCTTGGTGTTCTTCTTGTTGATGAAAGGTATTGTCATGAAGGGCTTCTAAAATTTCCTCATCCATGAACTCATCATCTTCATAACAATTCTCCAAATATTCAATACAAATATCAAAGTGTTTATAACAGTCTTTGACCATCAATAAAGAGAGATGACACTCTTTATACATCTCATAAACAACATCATGGAAATCAACAAGAGAGTATAATGAACCATTTGGCAAGCTTTCATACCAAGACCATTATTTTCCTTCTAAAGTGGCCATAAACATCTTCATGAGACAATCTTCAGGGAACTGAACCTTAAGACTGTGTACATGCATATGGAACCTAACCAAATGGAGAGCAACATTGTCTTTCTTTTCATCTTTAAATATTGGAAGATCATCTAACCATTCAACCTTTAGCATAGGATTTGGAAAACTAGGGATATGAGACCGATTCATAGGGGCATACCTGGCATTCATTCTTACAATGGAACTCATCTTGAAACTTCATCTAGCTACTGATCTTCAAGCAGTGGAGTCACCTTCCAATTTGATTATTTGATGTGTGGAGTCGCCAAGGTAGATGTAGCCTCAAACAGCTTCCTGAGCTCCTGCTACCTTCAGAAGTTCAGCTTCTTGATTTCGGGAATGAGTAATCTTCAGGCTCTCGGTAGATGCACCAAAATGTTATCACAAAAATCGAACCTGATTGGCTTCTGATCAGACAACTTAAGTGTAACTATTTCAAACCAATATTTTGACTAAGGCTTAGCCTCCTCAGCTTGGGAGGGCTCTCTCAAGGGTTAATGATATGGAATAAGGATATAGATAGATGGCTAACTCTATGTGTCTTGATTTTGTTTGTTTGTAGGCTGAAAATATGGAGGCTTGCTACCATTGGGCTATGGAGTCAGTGATAGGGATAAAGATGATAAAGGCTCTCCTTGTGGAAGCTAAGGCTTGTATATAATTCAATGAAAGAATAACACATTCAAGAAAATCCCAATAACTTGAGGTCCAAAGGAAGTCAGAGCATGTAGCACACGAATTCAGAGTAATGAGACATCAATGTATTGAAAGCAAAAATACTGAAAGAGATTTAACCATAGCTAAATACTTAAAGGAAGTCAGAGCATGAAAAATCATGAATTCTGAGCAATAAGCACTTAAACTATGGATGAAAAAAATTTGAAAGGATAGGACATAAACTCATTTAAATATACTAAGAATCTCAGGTGAAAGGAAAGTGGTATTGTTACTATTTATATCAGTCAATCCAAAGATTTACAAAGTGGTATGCTAAATAACATTTTCCAACCTGTAGGTTGAAACCAACATCAACATGTATGCATTGGGCTTATGGAGTCAAATAAATCTCAGAAAATCAGTGAATCTAATTGACATGGAAGTTGAGGCATATCAGGGTTTTTAGTCATGAGACAGACATTTGAAACATGTAAAAACACAGTCAGTCCATTTATAAAGGAAGTCAGAGCATCTAAAGATGAGTTCTGAGTAATATAGATGAACACCACTACAAATAAGATATATAAGAAACACTGATAGAACATGAAAACACTAAAAACCCCTTCTGAATCTCAAGTTGGTCAAGTAGAAGCTCTCTGCATTATCTGAAATAGTATTTTTACAATATGCACCAGTTTTTCCAAAAATTCTCCAACCCCTATATAATTCGACCTCCTGCTCTATATAGAACATTTACAATATAGGATTCTTTCATCCTCCACTAGAGAATTCTAATTCCCATGCTTTGACACCTATTCTAACCATAAAACATGCTATTAATTGCAAAATGACAGCTAAACTGCTTTTGAAAAGTCCTAATTCTAATATGAACAAAACTTCTTGAATATTCTTCTAACAACCTTATCTATTCTCTAATTCATGCTTTGACACCTTCTATCCCATGAATTCGAATTTTGATGTTGACCATTAACTTAAATTCACCCTGCTGCTAATGATAAAACTGTCCTAGAAATTAGGAAACATGTTTCCTATTTTTTAGCCCTTTACTTTCATTGTCATCTTAGAGCACTTTGATCATTGATAGATCAGGTTCACATGTGTCATGTTTGCCAAACATTTCCATAAATATTTCAATATTCCATCTGTGAAGAAAAATATTTCCAAAATGATGTAAAAAGGTAGAAGATAAGCCTGCGCTACGAAAGTAGCCTGTTTTCGTAGCGCATTTTGTAGCTCGGTGTTAAACTTCTCTTTTCAATCATATTTTCATTTGATTTCTTTGATATAAATTTCACCTGTTATATACATGATTCCAACAGCAATTTTAAACCAAAAACTCATCAAACTTCCCCCAAAATTTATATGGAAATGTGCAAAAGACTGTTGTGCGAGCATATTTTTCAAAACAGTCTTCAAAATTTATCACTTGGGGATGCTTAAAACTTATGAGGATTGTAAATATCTCAAAAAAATAGTATCCTGACCTCAAAAACATGATCTTCATCAAAATTTGTCTTCACCTTTCATCTATGAATTGGTCATTTTGCCTTACTGTTTTTATCTAAAAAATAGGTGTTGGTACAAAGCTTGTATCTCCTCATCCATAATGTATTTTGAGAAACTGAAGGAGGATTTTATAGGTCATTCTGTCTTGAAAAAAAATTCTCTTGGTTTTTTGAAATACTTCTCCTGCTATTCAGAAACTCTCTTTGAAAAGCATGTGTAAAACAGGAAAACTCTTTTTTCTAAAAATAGGGCTTCAAAGAAAGGCTTGTATCTCCTAACTGGTAAAACTTGTGAGAAACGTGAGATAGGTTATTGTGCTGGATATTTTATAAAGAGAAACCTCTTTTAGAGTTCCAAAACACTTTTCCATTTGTCAGAAACGGAACTTGAAGTGTGACTACTAAACAACCATGTACAGGACATTTTGTAACATCAATTTCGTAGTGCATTTTAATTTATTAATGGCTCCCATATCATAATTAATTTGAATAAACTGAGAGAGATTTTTGTAGTTAGGTATGTTAGGAAGCAAAACCTCTTTCATATTTCAAAAATTAGTTTTCAATTTCCCAGAAACCCCCTTGGATTTTGACTAATAAAACCAGAAAACAAAGTTTTTCTTCATGAGCGAAAAAACTACTACAATAGTTTCGTAGTGCGCTACGAAAGTAGCAGATCTTTCATAGCGCATTTACTCATTTTTTAACTAGAGGTGCTGAAAAAGTGTGGATTCTTGGCTAATTGTAGAATTTCCACCCGAAACCTAATGGAATGACCCCTAAATGAAAAATATGACTTTTTAATCATGGAATGGACCTAAAAGACTTTATTTGAACTTGAAATATGACCTTTAAAACTTATGAAACTATGACCTACCCATTACCAAGACTTAAAATGAATTTTAGACCTACTTGAAATCATGACCAAAAACAAAGTTGACACAATGATGTTTTGAGAATTTTTGGGTGATAACAACTTTATTCATAATTCTAGGATGAGTCTTCAATAGATTTAACTGTTCTAAAATATTTCTTTGGAATCATGTTGGAAAATAATAATAGTACTCCTCTTTATCACAAAATTCAGCCACCAAGGAGAAAAAAAGATCTTCAGTTAGTTCCTTAGTAATTTACATACCTTAATTTGGAGAATATCAGAATGGATAAAATTTTATTCATATACCTATGATATTTGAGCCCTTCTACACCTGATAAATTGTTCTATAATACTCTAATATGTATTTTTTTCAATTCCATATATGCAAACTGAATTTTATGTGCCAAGTGAATGTTATGGTAGCTTTCCCAAAACTTCCTTATTTTTTGTCTCTTCACACAATAAAAGTTGTAAAGCATGCTACATATCCAATTATTTAAATATAATTATGAAATTTGTACCTAAGGTCTATTTTTATGTCTCCTAAAATTCTTGAATATTTCAGTATGAAAAGTCCCAAATATAAAAAATCAGCAAAAACATGAAGTTGAACTTTTCATAATTTATTTCAGGATATTTCACGAACCCTAGATTATACAGGATATAACTTTGAAAATGTTGATTATGTTTTATATTTTTTACACGACTTATATGCACCAAAAAAATAGGGGGTTTGAGGGTGGGCTATTATCCCCTTTGCACAGGGTTCAAGGCAACAAACCAAAATAAAGTTTTTTTTTTCTTTTCACATGGTTATGTGTGATGGTTTTTCCCATGGAATTTTGTAGATCCTGTTAGTGTCAATCTGTACAACCTCTCACTAGTGATCAAATGGGCTCTTATCATGTCTTGTTAGGTTCTCATAGTCAAATTTTTGTCATTTCATTAGGTCTTCAAGTAAAAATTTGGTCACTGGCTAGTGTGTCTAGGGCTATTTCCACTCCTTTCAAAATTTTCACATGTTGGTCCTTTTCATCACTCAGTTGAGTATACCATCAAATAAACTATCATCATCATCACTACAGTAAACATCATCATGATTTCTTTCATTTCAATGTCTCCATTAGGTCATTAGGGTTTCAGTCACCAAATATGTCATCCATGCCTAAAATCCGGCAATAGAGGTTTGGTAATAGGTAAATTTGTTCTATGCATTTGGTTTCAAATGTAATTTATGTTTCTAATATGTAATAAGTTCATCATGTTACTAAAGATGCGGTTGATGGTTCCAAAAGCTACAAGGTTCCAAAAGTTACAAAGTTCTAAAGTTACAATGTTCAAAAATTAAAATCATGCTTGGAAAAGGACAAGTGGGTCCCATCCTCACTAAAAATAATTCAATTTTGTTTATAAAATGGCCAAAAAGACAAAGAAGATATTTCATTTTCACTTATCTATCCTCTTACCATCGAGCTCCACTCTCCCATTGCCTAGAAATTTAATGTTTTTCCTCTCATTGGAAATTTTCATCATTTCGCTACACATCAACAAGGCGCTATGCATAGGAACACTGCACTACACATCTAGCCGAAAATGCTGCACAAAGGAGATCCACACTGCACATCTTCCCTGCGCATAGGAAGACTGCCCTACACATCTAGGGGCAACACACATATTTTGTGGGATGAAGCATAGTCATTTCAAAAGGGATTTATTATCTTAAGGAAGTTTCTACCAGCTTAAAATGAGTAACTAATACCATTCATCTCAGCCCTTGCATCAAATTTTCCTAATATTCAAGCTAATACCTTCTCTAGGGTTTTTCTTGTATTTTCAGTCTCCAGTCACCACATTTCATTTGCCAAGGTAAAAACATCTTCCCATAGTTTTATACACTCCCTCACACCCAAGACCATCTCCCACATCCTTCATATCCTCTCATTTCAAATTCCTAATCCCCAAAACCCTAAACTATAGCCTAATTATGAAATTTTGGACATTTTTCCTAGCTAGGACTATGTAAATATTTCCTAGCTCAATTCCCTTACCCATTTCACTCCATTTCACTTCCTAAAGTTTCCTAAGACCCTTGTACACTTCCTTAAATTTTCCTACTCCCATATCCCTTCGCTAACCCCTTCATCTTATCCCTTTACTCCTTTCCCATGTTTTTCCCTCCTATCACCTAGGGTTTCATTATGGATACTGATGCCTCACCTTTAGAAAAGAAAAAATATAAAAATGGAGGCATGGTTTTGATATTTGAACCTTAAAATGTCACAAAAATCATTTCTTCTCCCTTCATGAAGAAATTTTTTGAAGATGTGAACTGTTTGGAGTTTTGCAAGAAGATCCAAGAGGTTGACTATCATGAGAAACTCACTAGACTTTTTGCCATTGTGTTAGTCATCAGTGTTTTTCACTATCTTTGGATGATTAAAATTTGTTTGTAGATTTCTGAAAACAACATTCCTTGAATATTGTGAGTTTCAGAAATCTCAATGCCTTCATTATCCTTATAGAAACTTTTTCACTACTCTATTAGTTTGTCTCTCAAGGTCACCCTGTTGCTCCTACAAAATCCTCATAAGCTTATACCTCTCATTTTCATCCTCCTTTCATGCCTATAACGTCATTTCTTGATTTTTCCCCTGTCCATAAACTCTAATTTACCTCTAGGGTTTCTTATAGCTAACTCATTCCCATGTTCCCCAGGTTCCTCAAGCATTAATGGTCTCAAAACTATCTCTGTAAGCTCTTTAGATAAATCAAGTACATTGGATTTTGGATCTTCAATACAACACTTTTGACAATGCTCGTTTTCACTTAAAAGTGTCCAAGTCCAGTTTTCAACCAATATCAGCCCAAATGACCCTCCCACTAGGTCATTAGGGTTTACATTATTTTAAGGTCATCATTGGATGTTTCAGACACTGCTTTTCCTTTTCTAAAATCTAGCTCAGATGCAATAGAATGACATAACATGGTTACTCAAGAAGAACCTAAGATTTCCAAAGAAGATTACCTTATCAGTTCAAAAGTCTACAAATGAGAAAATGGACAAAGTTTGGCATTTCTGCAAGAGTGTTGAAGGATTTGTCAAAAAAAGGTACTAATGAGGTAGACTACCTACTCCTGAATAAAGACAACTCAAAGGAAGGGAAAAGGGAACACATTTCCTTGTATAGATTAGGGTTTATACACTTGATGGACTAGTTGAGTGCAAAAAATAGTGACCACTTGCAGAATTGACATGGAGGAAGCACACAAGGCCAAGACTGAAGAAAACATATTAGAAGATTGATGAAATAGGGAAAAAGGTGAGGTGAACTGGACAGAAATGAATGAACTTGAAAGGGCTATAGAGAACTTAGAATAAAACACTGATGAGTGCTATAAAACACTCTAGACACCTAGGGTTTTGATGAAAATGATCATAGAAGGTGAAATGATGAATTGAACTCCAAGGTGGGAACAAAAGAGGTTTTTGAATATGCTGCTTTATGTTTGAATCCCAAAGTTTCCAAAGTAATTTTTCCATGCCTAATTGAGCAAAATAAGAGTTGACTTCAATGTTTTCTATCACCTACAAGAAAAAAGTCAAAAAACATTAGTGAGAAAGTGAAAAAGACTTAAAACATTAGGAAGTGGGTTTGCAAAAGTTTAATTAAAATTCCCAAGTCTATAAAAGCTCATCATGCATTTAAAAAGCCTCATTTTTTCATTTTAAAAGATTAAGAATGCTCAAGAGAAGATAATTTGTGAGTTTTACAAGTGAAATTAGACAATTTTTCCTGGCACTGCATGCCTGGGATTAGGCGCTGCACCCTTGGCAATTTTTCTCCATAAAAATTACACTAGCACTCCGTGCCTAGAAGTGAGCATTGTGCCTTGGGGAAGGCGTTGTGCCCTTACCCGATAGAACCTAATGAGTTTTCCACAGGCATTACACCCTGAACATCGGTTCTGTGTGCTTAGCCTCAGCGCTGCACCCTTGGTCTTGGCGATGTGTGCATGGCCAGGAGGGCTTTCTAAGCACTAAAACCACTCAATTCACTCCAAAAATATTTCAAGATTCCTCCAAGGTCCTCCACCAAACTGATGAATGATAAGTGGATGCCATAACCACATTTTCAAGCTATTTTATGATTTGTAATTAAAATAAGTTGAAACCCTAAGAAGAAACTGTAGGAGTTTAAACTTGGAATCACTGTTTACCATGCCATCATCTGCTTGTAAAGAAAATCAGTGATAGGTAGAGGGATTACACTATTTGGAGGTTTTTCATTCACCTAAGCTGTACCTCCACCCATCCCATTCATAACACTCAGTCCCTTCACTTGCAAAAATATTGGAATTCCATTGCCCTCCTTCATCTCAATTTGACATCAGCCCAAGAGTGTTTCAAAACAGAGTTTTAAACATGTCAGCATAGGGAGAGGATAGTGGAAGTGGTGGAGAGGCTCAAATTTCAAGGAGGCATGAGCACAAAGGTGGCAAGATCAATAGGTTTGAACCCCTTAGTACAAGAGAGCTCATGACATCTCCCCTTACCATTTCTTGTTTCAAGCACGTAGGATGCTTTGATTTTTGTGAGAAGGTACAATAGGTGCAAAACCACCCTAAGCTAACCAAAATTTTCATCATTAACTTGCATGAAAAATAGGTTAACCTTGCAAGGGTCACCTTATAGTTATCTACAGATGCTATTGCCAATGCCACATGCATACCTAGTGTAGGGGAGAAATGGTTCAAGCAAGCCAATCTTGACATGAGTTACTTTGAACCCTACCTAAAGCCTAGGTACAAAGACCACAGTAAATCTATCTTTAATTTCTCTCACCTTCTTGAAAGATATGCACCTATGATGAATATTATAATGAAATATTTTACTTGTGAAGGAAGGTTCTCCCACCTTTACTCCTACCACATTAGGCTGCTTATGCACTTTACTAGAGTGAGGATGCTGCACATACCCTATTATCTGTTGGAAATACTGAGAGGGGGGTTGAATCGGTATTTATTTCAATTATAGCATTAGTTAATCTTCAATTATTATTATTATTTGTACAATGATAGCAGTAAACAAAAGGAACACAAATGCACACATTTTTTAAGGTGGAAACCCACTCCGGGACAAAAACCACCTAATGCTTTTCTAATAATTCTTTAATATTCAACTCCAATTTAAAATAAAGCTCCAACTTCCTAGAATCTAGAAAAGCATTCTTCTCTAGCTCCCACTGGAGGATTCTTCAATAGTCAACTGAATGGATTCCCCAACACCCAATGATCTACAACTCACCCTAACACCACCCTACCACCCTATAGAAGAATAAAAGAAGAATGGACTCTCGTACCAGGGAAAATGGTCCACTTTACAATGATATAGAATGATGTAGAAGAAGAAGAAACACTAGACCATAACCCAAACTATGACACAAACACCTAATGATGATCCTAGACCTCCTGACACTGCGTCTTCAACTCTTGGAAAATAAACACTAGTACAATTTTTTACAATAATGTATTTACAACGACTTAGTACAATGATACCTTTACAGTGACTGTATGCAGTGCTGCCCACTTGAAGACTTCATGTGATGAACTTCTTATTACTATTCTACACCTTGGTTGTTTCTCTTGTCATGCTACCCTCTGCTGCACCTTGCTTTTCTTTGCTGCCCTAGAAACTCTGGTCCTTTGCAGCCCTTGACAACACATGATCTAGCTTTTTCTTGCCTTCTAGGAGCTCGATATTGAATCTGGTGTATCTCTATTAATTAAAATCCCTAATATGTGATTTTTGGTCCTATATTATTCCTCTAAGTTTTCTTTCCAATGCCATAGGTCTGACCCAATTTGGATTCTTCAAGAGAGAGTTATGCCCAATCTCTCACAATGCCCTAATTATGGATGGTTTCAGTAGAGCGAACTTGTACGGTGTTCCACGTGTCACTTTTTCTTCATTCAGCTCTGAAATTGATAAAGTGAAAACTACAGTCTATGAACTATCTCCTACTTTTTACATAATTCCAATTTGATACTCATAGAGAGATTTATGATGATTTTCCCAAGGTCACTTCTTTGAGATGAAATTCCGGAGCCTGCAAAAACACTGACTTCCACAGATCATATCTCTGCAAATATTGTGCACCTTGAGCTGAGATTTCTATAGGAGCTTCCTCAAGATTTTGGCTTTGTCTCTTAGAAATTTCAGCTTCTGACCCTTCGTAGAAACAAAGTTAGAGAAAAAATTCCATGATGACCTATTTCATATGGCGAAATCCCTTGCCTTAGGAGTATATGAGGATCACAATTTATATAAATGCTTAGGTTGAGAGGGTCTTAAACAAGTGAACGTGAGAGGGATTTTAGGAGCTTAAAATTTTTTAATTATGACTTGTCAATGACCCTTACCACAACCCCATGGGGTTTTAGCCCACTAGTTAGGGTACAAACTTCAAACATGAATATCTCTCAAACTGTGAAGAATTACGTGGAATGCCATATATCAATGGAAACATATCGACAAGTATAAGCCATAAAAAGAATTTTTGACCCATAATATATCAATTTGGTAGGTCAAAATTTCCATGCAATATTGGGGTAACCCCTGGTGCTGCTTGGGTTGACATCAATGACAACTTCTTATCAACAATATCCCCCTTTGGCATTGATGGAAACACAAGTACTCCCCCTAAGATCATGACACCTCTTCTTACAACATTATCTCCCCCTTTGACATCAATGGAAAATGGTAACTCCCCCTGACACACAACCATCTTGCAGACTTGGAAACACTTCCACTCCCCTTGACACACAACCATCCTGCAGACCTATACACACTTCCACTTCCCCTTTATATTTTGAATAAGGAAAATCTAATGAGAACTTGGGAGAATCCCAAGCTTCTGGTGAAGACATTCCAATGCTTCATGAGTACTCTCATGATCATCAACACTTCATACCCAATATGCATCTGTAAAGGCATGAATAATTGAATTGTTACCCTTGGGATACCAGAAGCCATATTTTCTTGTTCCCTTTAGATATCGAAGAATTATTTTGATGGCAATAATATGTGATTCTTTTGGTGCTGCTTGGAATCTTGCTACTTGTCCAACTGCTTGCATAACATCTGGCTGAGAGACTATTACATATAGAAGACTACCAATCATAGATTTGTACAACCTCTGAGCCACATCCTTAGATGAGTCGTTTATGCTCAATTTTCAACCTGTTACCATCGGAGTAAAGATGGGTTTGCAATATTCCATTTTGAATTTCTTGAGCATTTCCTTGATGTACTTGGCTTGACATATAAATATTCCTTTCTCTTGCTGAAATATTTGAAGCCCTAAGAATTAGGTCAGCTCACCAAGTAAATACATCTCGAAATCACTTTGCATCTTTGTAGAAAACTTCTTACTTAGTCGATCATCATTTCTACCAAATATTATATCATCCTCTTTAGCTATTAGACATGCTTTAGTTTCTTCATCCAGAACATATATGTTGTTTGGAGCTTGACTTGCTGTAGCCACAATTTCACCATACCTGCCTTTCCTGATTTCAAATTTTGTGGAGTTGAATAGTATTGTGTGTCCTTGATCACACATTTTTCCAACACTGAGCAAATTGTGATTCATATTTTCAACCAATAGAACATTCTTGGTTAGAGTATCTTTTCTTCTGAGAGTGATGGTACCTGATCCTATAACATTTGAAGATCCATCATTTCCAAAGGACACGGTTCCATCCTTCCTCTCTTTCAGAGATACAAATTTATTTCTATCTCCAGTCATATGCGTTGAGCAACCGCTATCAACATACCACACATATTTGTTGTTTTGAGCCTTGAGAGTGAGAGCACAATTATTAGTCTTCTTCTTCTTCCATATTCATTCATTCTGTGGCTTTGAAGATTCTTCTGGAGAATTTTCAAGTCTGCAGTCTCTGGCTATGTGTCTAAATTTTTGACATTTGTAACATTCAATATTATTTCTTAAATGTTCAAATCTATTGATGTTTCATTGAGCCCTGGGAGGTTCATATTTGATAGATCTCATGGAATTGTATTCGTTCCTGGGGTATGTGTGAAATTCTATAGCTTTATGACCAAATTTTCCACATGAATAATAGTAGCCATAAAAAAATATGTTGGTACCTAGATGGAAATCTTTGTCGAGGAATTGTCTTCCAAGGTTGTTCTTGCGAATCTTGTCCAATGAAGTCTACATGCATGTCAAATCTCATAGGTTCATTGTATTTTATTGTAGAAGGTCCTACTTGTTATTCTTTGTAACCAATGCTAGTTATTTCGTTGTAATATCATTGGTTGCTGATGATTTCTTCCAATGTAATGTTCCATTTCTGGAATCTCCTGCTCCATCGGGAATATCTTAAGATATTCCAATATTCCAACTTCAGGAGTATTAACAATCAACACTGAACTATTTCAAAGTTTGACTGTAGGGGAATTTACTGGATATGTCACCTTCACAAGGAAGGATGAGATCTAAAGGCTACCTGGCCCACTAGAAAACTCTGCCAATAGAACTTGTCAAAAGCTAATATCTCCCTTCAAGGAATTTCTGCAATAGTGTCCAAGAGGACGTTGTATAAAGAAGCCCATGTGAAAATAAGGCAATCCAGTGCTGGGATGCCTTAGAATATATCTGATACAAACTTCCTGTAGAATATAAACTCAAAGAAATAACCCTAAGTGGGTTATTCAGATCTCCCACCAACAAGTATACTGAAATAATGCTTAATGAGAGAACCATCAGCAGTATTAAACTTCAATATGTAACAGCAGTGAAATAATGCCTCATATAATGTAATAAGAGTGAAAATATTATACATAAACTGTAGCATCAAATATAATACAAATTCCTTGGGGAAAATACCTCTCAAGGTGAGCTTAAATCAGCCTCAAGGGAAAATGTACATAAAACAAGAGAATACACTGCTACAACACCCAGCAACTCTATTACTGCGTAGTCTATGATGGAAAATGACTGCAAACTGATATATATGAGATGATATAGCAATATGTGCTCAAATGGAGATGGGGGAGCGAGATCTCAACCCTGAAGAACATTATTACAACAATCCTCCAAGGGATTGGCTAAAATACATAAAACAGGAAAATGTTAGAGTTGCAGTGTAGCAGCTGCAACTCAAATATAATACAACATAGGAGAAGTAAGTGTATGTTGAAATAAACAATGATACCTCCTCCAATGATCTCCAAAGTGAATGGGTTGATCCCCTTAATGAATATTGCACTCTCTAGTTCACAAAATGAACCCTTTGTGCATGCCACCTCTGAAGATAACGTTGCAAGGGAAGGAGACTGCGTTGGGCATGAGAAGAAACATATGGCCCAATTCAAAAATATGAAATATCAGCTCCGGGGTTTCCTTTGCTGATATCCTAGAGAAAGAATGAGTTATTCCTCCACTCAACTAGCTCTGGAAATGAATTTGAAGGTCCCTCACTGCAACACCAGCAATTCTAGCGTTTCTTGTTGCAAGAATAATGAAGTAGCTGCAAATGAATGCTTTGGCCTCAATCCAAGATGTGAGGAATATGAAGAAAAATCTCTCCATGGACTCCCATGGAAGAGAAGGGAATTCCTAAAGAATAATCCCTCTTGTGCTAAGCAGCACCAGCTATCTCAGTTGAAGGAAGCTTCAACTTCGAAATTATTTCTCCAAAGATGAAACTTCAACAATGGCTCTCCCTCAAATTTTATGCAAGGCATGCTTCCTTCCATGGACCCCACTCACATTATGGTTTCTCTCATTTCAAATTTCCCTCCATCCAACTACACAATATTCTTGTGCAAGCTTCCCCTCTTGGGTATGTTGTTGACTTAGGTCAACCATGGTCTAGCTCACTTGCTTTTGGCCCTTTTCACACTTGGGGCTACTAAATTTAAGCCACTTAAGTGACTTTTTGCACCTTAGGAGTGTTTATTAGGTTGCTACATGGGCTCCCTCACCCATTTTATTCACTTTATTAAGAATAAAACAACTCTAATGTTCCAATTACCTTATTGAAAAAATTGGAACATTACAGTCCTCCCCTCCCAAAACTTGCTTGTCCTCAAGAAAGAGCAAGGATGGACTGGAGAGAAAGTCCTCCACTTAAGGCATGGAGTCTAAAATATCCTCATGTAGAACCTCCATCCCCCAATCAATCAACCAAGCAAAATGAGTCACCCTCCAACTAGGCAACTCCTGAGAGTACTCCTCCACCTTGTGCTCATGAGAAATAGGTGGGCTGAATTTCTAAACTTGGTAAGCTTCATAGCCTACCCCATGCTATCCTCTTCTCCACTTATGATGAATGTGGAATGAAAGCTAAACTTGGACTGTAATGGTGTTGCCTTCAAGAGGCAAGATGAATTCTAGATCCTCAAGGATCTCTCCTCCAACACTGTAACTCAAGCTGACCCAAATCACCTCATATGTGATGAGTTGGAAGTCATCATCATATGGCATATTCTCATGATACATATGGGGCTGCTACTGGTATATGGCTGAAATAAAATGCTTTTCATGAGAGACCCAAGCCACCCCATCAATCATACAAACCATGAAATGCCTCCTCCAAAATTTCGAACTCTCCAAATAACTCCTACCACATGAAGGAAAGAGATGAAGCTTGGTAATCATGGACTGCCCATTGTTTCTCCTGAACCACACCTCATGAAAAATAGGGAGAATCATACTCCCAATGGGCATCTTCCACTCATGTCCCACTCTCCAAACAAAGCTCCCCATGGACCAAAAAAAATCTGTAAAGCAGGGAAGCATGAACCAATAGAAGCAAGCTATCATATGACAACCAGAAAGTGGATCATTGTTCCACTCATGGAACTTATGCAGGGCATTATTGGCCTGCCTCAATATATGATGCAAAAAGTGTCTTTGCAGCCACTTGTTTTCTGCCACATGCATCCTGTAATATGTGATCATGAAAACAAAATTTGGTGCCAATGGTGCACACCAAAACCCATGTGGCTTTCCCCCACAACCCACTGCTGAAATAGCCATTGTATTTGCTGCAATGAACCATAAGTACAACCAAACATAATGTGAAAGAAAGGAAGACTCTCCTTGATACAACTTGGCTGATCATAAAAGTAAGAGAGTGTAAATCATAAAGCAAATGGTTTCCTCCCTCTTCATGTACTTTGGTCTTTGAGCTGAAATGGCTCAAGTAGAAGTTCTCCCTTACTACAACATAGTAGGGAAGTGGTTGTGCCAACCCTCTCTTCATATTTTGGGTTGTGCTTCTATCCATATGCTGATATGCAACCATTAATATTCCCTCCCAAGTGGACTCTTCCATCAATGAGGAATATGCATGAAAATACATGAAATAAGAACCCATAAATACTGCATGTAGATCCCTCTTCTTGCGCTTGTGAAACCAAGCCAAGAAAGTCAGAATGTAGTAAGGATTGATCTCCTCCATTACTCCATGTTCATCACCTACATGCCTCCAAAGTACATCACTTGTGAAGTGGCTTTGAGAACACTTCGACAAGTAATCCAAGCCTTCAAGTGACAACGCTGCTAGCCTTTGGAGTAGGGCCATTGTCATCTCAAAGCTCCCCTCTTTGACATGAATCTTCCCAAAGACTCCTCCCATCATGTTGCTGAAAATGTAGAGCCCCTCCCGTGAAGAAGGTGTTGCATGGGCATCAAATGTCAAAGAGAAATCCTCTTGCACTATGCTAGTGCCTCTTCTTGCTCCTGCAAAAACATAAAACTTGAGCATCAAAGTATTTACTGCTCCTCTCTACTTCCACCTTACTCAATCTAAAATGGGAACATAATGAGTGGTAAGAGAAATTCCATCCCATCGTGATGCAACCATGCTCTCCTCTTGTTCATCAAGTGCAACAATTGTGAAATTATCCTGGGACCTGTGGGTTATGGATCCACCATATTTCCGCTGGGCACACTTCCTCCATAAGGCTCTGCTCTTTGGTGTAAGTATCTTGCCATTTGGTACCTCTTCCACAAGAGCTACCATTTTCCCATAACAAATTTCTCATTTTTTTGCATTTCATGGGATATTGAAATGCAATCTCCTTCATGACAAAATTTCTAAACCCCACCCTCACATGTGATGAATGGCTCATCAATAGTGCATGAGGATGATGAGGGTTTCTTTCCTCAAAATGGCACCGCGCAGTAAAAGTATCCTATTCTAGACAATCAGCTTGCCATGGTATGCAATCCCTCATGGAATGTATTGAACCAACAGGAAATGAAAACTCATGCATACCTTCGTAAAGTTTGGAAGGGTATTGTGTGCATGCAAGAGTCTCTTCCCCAAATGTGCTGGCTACCTCAACTGCTGGAGATAAAGGTTGCTCCTTCATGATAAAGACAACGCTGGTAAGTGCCTCTCCATGCTTCTACTCTATTTCTCTATGAGAATAGGAAGTGCATGGTCCTTCCTCTTCTCCTTCTTCTGTTTCCTCAACCTCCTTGGAGAGGCTCTTGCTGGACCCAAAAAATGATGAGATCAATCTCATCCTCTACATCATTTTGACCTCTTCTTCCTCTGAAATTCTAACTTCACAGTCTGAGCCAAGTTTGAAGCTTTGATACCACTGTAATGTTCCATTTTCAAGAACTTACTACTCCATTGGGAATATCTTTAGATATTCCAATTTCCTTCTTCAGTGAGCTATCACAAGTCCATTTCAGAGATTGACTGTAGGGGAATTTACAGGATATGTCTCCTTCCAAAGAAGAGAGAGATCCTGAGGCTAGCTGGCCCTTCACAGACTCTATCTATGGATTTGCAATATTCCACTTCGGGAATTTCTGCTACAAGGTCCTTGAGGACGCTGTATAAGGAAGTTGCTATAAAAAATAAGACAAACCACTGCTGGAATGCCTTAGAACACACATCCTACAACTCCTATGCATAAAATGAGCTCAAATAAATAAATCTAGATGGGTTATTCATATCTCCCTAATCTAGGTCTCTAAAACAATTCTCAATGAGAGAGCTTACAGCAATATATGAACATAACCAGAAACTCTGCAAATCTGAAATACATCATAAGAGGGAAAATGCTGCAGCCATCATTATATTATCATATCAGAAACAATAAACATAAATATCATGAGGAATGAACCCCTTAGACAATGGGAATCAATCTCCAATCATTTCACCCTGAAATACAAATGTTGTTGCAGCTACACAAAATGTCGGAGGACCATGCCTGCGCAGTCATTAAGAGAGTAGATGTTGTTGAATGTGTAAAAAATGATAATGATGCTGAAGGATACAAGAAAATAGCCCAATAACAAAGAGATGGGATAAAATACAATATTTCTAGCTAGAGAATACCAAAATGTGACAAGAGACTTGTCACTGCAACTGAACCAAAACAAGAATGAGGTTGTGGCTGATCTAAAACCTGATTACCCTCCTCTGATCATGTCTCCAACACAAAGGGATGATCCCTTTGTCTCAAAAACATCCTCCTGATGAGCACAGTGGGAGATGATGGAATGTTGGCCTATGCCAAAAGATCTGAAATTAAGCCTGGGAATCTTCCTTGCAGCTCCTCCAATGAGTGGAACACTCCTCCACTGAATAAAACAAGACAAGAGAGACTCCATGAGTTCCTCTCTTACTACACCCAACAACACAATGTCCTCTCTGCTACATATCTAACACTGTAGGTGATGAATGTAGTTGTGGCCAATGCCGAATTGAGGAAATGTAGCTCAATCCTCATCCTTCCTTGAGGAAGAGGTAGGGATTCTCGACCGGGAACACCCTAGTGCCCGAGGGCACCATCACCCTACTAAACAGCCCGGGGATGCAAGCCTTTGCAGACCCAAGTCTGAAACTCCAAAACATGAATTCAAATGGGCTGCCATCTCCTCCTTATAAAGAAAGGCAACTCTTCTCCACCATGGTCCCACCAATTAGGGTTTCCACCCTCACATGAGTGTCTTCCCTCCAAAACTGCGTAGCTTCTCTAGGAAGCCTCTCCTCCTTGGGCAGTGCTATTGACTTTAGTCAAAGATGATTAATCCAAGTGAGTTGGGTTCCATTCACACCCTTAGGTGTTTATTTTAGCTGCTTATTTGCCTCCTTTTCACATAAGGAGTGTTATTTCTTCATCTAAAAGGGGCTAAGGTGTCTCCTTCCCCATTTTATTATGCAAAAATAAAATGTGCAACTATAATGTTCCATTTTATCTTGAGGCTAAAAATTGGGAACATTACATCCAATGCCCTTGAGTTGTTGGCATAGTTTTGGATAGTTTTTCCTTTCTTCACTTCCTCACGCAGGGACCCTACTTTGGCTTCTAATTCTTCCCTTTCTTGGTTGCTTTCTTCCAACTTCTTTTGAAGTGACTCTTCAATGCATTTGTGTTCTTCAAATTCAATTTTGAGACCTTGAACTTGTTCTTCAAAAGTATTGGAACGGATCTTCTCTGCCTTGAACTCTTTTATAAACTTGATTGCTTCCTTAGAAAATTCTTCCATGGTCAATCCTTCTTCTTTGTTTTTTGATACCTCTTGTTTATTGTGCTTGGCTATAAACAATACTCTCTCATCGGCTTCTTCTTCGCTATCATTGTCTTCATCAGATGATGAGCTATCTTCTTTAGAGAGAAAGTTCCTTTTGGATCCTTGCTTGTTAAATTTCTTAAAGCCTTTCTTTCCTTTTGAGTTTCTATCACTTATGTTCGGACATTTTGTTGCGAAATGCCCAACCTCACCACAGCCGAAACACATTAATGGAAGTTTACCTTTGAATTTTCCGTTACCAATTTTTATTTTTCTCATAAAGTAAGAATATTCTTCATCTAAAAGACCTTCTTCATCATCTCCCTTTTCTTCACACTTGCAGGTGCATGTCTTTTCAATTGAAGGTTGTTTGTCCTTATTGGTTTTCTTAGATGCAACGAACGCAGTTTCTAGATGCGAAGTACCCTCTTCTTCATCAAGTCTCATTTCATATGCTATGAGAACTCCATGCAATTCCTTTTTGATGATTTTGTCCATATTTGCACTATATTCTAAGACTGATACCTTTGGGTTGAATATCCCTGGTAACGTTCTAAGGATCTTTCGTATAATAGTCTTCTCATCAACTAGCTCTCCCAATCCTCCCAGAGTATTGGTTATTTCATCAACGTATTGGAAGTATGCAGCAATGTTGCAATATTCTTTCATTCTGAGTTGCTCAAATTTTGCTCTATAGAGTTGAAGCTTTGCTTCTTTGACATTTGAGTCACCTGCATATATATTCTCAAGCTTGTCCCATACATTTTTAGCAGTTTTACAACCCAACACCTTATGAAAAGAAAATTCAATAAGTCCAATGATAATAATTGTTACACCATTTTTTGGTCATCTAACCTATTTTCATTAGATGGACCCAAGTACACCATGTAAGACCAATTTTACCCTAAGTAAAATTGCTTTCACTATGTAAAATAACTTAATAAAACACATTTATTAGGTTTTTCATGGTCTAAACCGGAAACACCAAAGGAAAATATTAAACAAATCTATATTTGTTTGGTTTTCCTCATGGAATAATTAATTAAACAGTAATTTAATTATTATTCCTGGTCATATTTAACCCAAAACAAGGAAATTAATTAGATAAATCCTTATTTATCTTATTATTTTTCAAGGAATGATTATTTAAATCTTATTTAAATAATATTCCTTATTAAATATGACTAAATCATTTATAAATAATTAAATAAATCATTATTTATTTAATTATCATTCAACCACTTCCTTAAAATGATAAATAAATCATTTATTATTTATTATTTACAAATAAAGGGATTTGACCCAAGTCAAATTCCTTTCCCCTCCAACAAATATAATAAAATATTCCATAAAAGGTGGATCTAGTTTTGGTTAATATTATTTTAATCATGCACCAAGATCTAGAATGACATAATATTTTGTTATAAATAGAAGGGTTTTTCCTACCATTCATCACCTTTTGTTGCCTAAGATCACTCTGGATATATACTTTTGGTCTGACTTTGATCCACCATCATTGTCATTTTTTTCTACCCTTTTGCTTGTGAGCTCCTTTTGAGTTCCATTTTTGTCTGGGTTTTCTACACCATCAAGAGAGAGGAATTCTAGATCTGAAGTGTTGAGGACTTACAAGAACCCATCCCATTGAGAAGAGCAGGGAACACCCTCTTGTGTTTTCCTCCCAGGTGCCATGAATACAAAATTCATTTGATATATTCTTGTCTTGTCTATTGTATGCATGGAGTAAATCTTGTTTTTTCTACTGTTTAATGTCTTCTAATGCATAGATCTAGATTTTTGCAGCATTTATCTTGATCAACCAACTGCAGATCTGAAGATATTAGTAGTCATTTCTGTTGTTAGGGCTGTTAGTTATGTGCAACTAAAGTGGTATTTTTTTGTACGCTTGGAATTAAGATTCATACTAACAATAATATTCTTTTATTTTGCATCATTTACCAAATTCTTCTTACCTTTTTCATCCGTGGTTGATGTAAATCCATTTTGAACAGTGTCCCATACTTCGTAACCTTGTGCTACGAGATAGACCTCCATTCTTCCTTTCCAGAGTGCATAATTATTTTCATTGAACAGAGGCACACCATTCTTGGTATGCTCCATGACCTCCTTCCAGTTGTTAAACTGCTATTGCAGGAACCAAGATCTGATACCAATTGTTGGAAATACTAAGAGGGGGGGTGAATCAATATTTCTTTCAATTATAGCATTATTGAATCTTCAATTATTTTCAATGTTTGTAAAATGATGGCAGTAAACAAAAGGAACACAAATGCACATAGTTTTTAAGGTGGAAACCCACTCCGAGACAAAAACCACCTAATGCTTTTCTAATAATTCTTTAATATTCAACTCCAATTGAAAATAAAGCTCCAACTTCCTAGAATCTAGAAAAGCATTCTTCTCCAGCTCCCACTGGATGGATGCTCCAACGCCCGAGATTCTTCAGTAGTCAACTGAACGGATGCCCCAACACCCAATGAGCTACAACTCACCCTAGCACCACCCTAGCACCCTATAGAAGAATAAAAGAAGAATGGACTCCCGTACCAGGGAAAATGGTCCACTTTACAATGATATAGAATGATGTAGAAGAAGAAGACACACTAGACCATAACCCCAACTATGAAACAACCACCTAATGATGATCCTAGACCTCCCGACACTACCTCTTCAACTCTTGGCAGATAGACACTAGTACAATTTTTACAATAATGTATTTACAATGACTTAGTACAATGATACATTTACAGTGACTGTATGCAGTGCTGCCCACTTGAAGAATTCATGTGATGAACTTCTTGCTATTTTTCTGCACCTTGGTTGTTGCTCTTGTCATGCTACCCTCTGTTGCACCTTGCTTTTCTTTGCTTCCCTAAAAAGTCTAGTCCTTTGCAGCCCTTGATAACACACGATCTAGCTTTTTCTTGCCTTATAGGATCTCAATATTGAATCTGGTGTATCTCTGTTATTTCAGATCCCCAATATGTTATTTTTGTTCCTATAGTATTCCTCTTAGTCTTCTTTCCAATGCCATGGGTCTGACCCAATTTGGATTCTTCAACAGAGAGTTATGCCCAATCTCTCACAATGCCCTAATTATGCACTGTTTCAGTAGAGTGAACTTGTATGGCGTGCCATGTGTCCATGTTTCTTCATTCGGCTCTGAAATTGATAGAGAAAAAACTATAGTCTGTGCACTATCTTCCACTTTCTATAGAATTCCAATCCGATACTCAGAGAGACAGTTATGACAATTTTCCCAAGGTCACTTCTTTGAGATGAATTTTAGGAACCTGCAAAAAAAACTAACTTCCACAGATCATATCTCCAAAAATATTGTGTACCTTGATCTAAAATTTCTACAGGAGCTTCCTCGGGATTTCATCTTCGCCTCATAAAAATTTCAGCTTTTGAACCTTTTTAGAAAAAAAATTATAGCTAAAATTCCACAATGACCTGTTTCAGATAGTGAAATCTCTTGCCTTAGGAGGATATGAGGATCACAATTTATATAAATTTTTAGGTTCAGAGGGGCTTCAATAGTGAACGTGGGAGGGGATTTTAGGAGCTTAAAAAATATTAATTATGACTTTTCAATGACCCGTGCCACAACCCCATTAGGTTTTATCCCACTAACTGGGGTACAAACTTCTAACGTGAATATCTCTCAAACCGTGAAGAATTATGTGGCATGCCATATATCAACAGAAACATATCGGTAAGTAGAAACCATATAAAGAATTTTTTGACATAGAATATATCAATTTGGTAGGCTAAAATTCCCATGAAATATTGGGGTAGCCCCTGGTGCTGCTTGGGTTGACATCAATGACAACCGCTGATCAACATTATCTCTATAGAAGCATTGATAAAATGTTCTATATAGTGAAAAAGTGAGACTATCCTCAGCAGATGCAAAGCTTGTTCCATCACTCACTTATCAAAATGGTTTTTATACACCAACTGCAGTAGAAAGGCATTCCATGGGAGACCTTCATTTCCCATGAGGTGTTCACTACTCCACAAGTCCATCATCAGTAAAATGTCCATTCATCCTCCCATCCTCCCACATCCATTCCTCCATCACCTCCTACTGTTCAGACATCTCCCCTAACTCACATTCCTTCCCCTTCATATCATGGTGACACATCATCAAACAGTGATGAAAACATTGAGACAACTGGCACTAAGGTGAATCTCATTGAGCTACTTCCTTGGACCTACAAGAGAGGAAATAGGCATGTGTTTGCTGCCCTTAAGAGGCAAGGGGCCATACCTTCTACATCAACAAAGCAGCTTGAAAAAGGTAAAGGGAAGGTTACATAAGATGTCATTAATGAAGAATAAGAAGAAAAGCATGAAACTAAATGAGAGTTTCAGATAATTCACCTTGAAAATGATGATGAGAATGAGGAAAGGATCACAAACATGTTGCTCAAGAGTAAGGATGCCCAGATTATGGATCTACAAGCCAGTCTTGGTAGGGCTAAGAATGTAATAAACTTCTTTGAGGTAGAAAACCAACAATTGGAGACAAAGAAATCCATATATGAGATCAGAGCTATCAGAGCTCGAAAAAAATCTAGAAAAGACAAGGCTAACCTAGATGAGGTCTTGGACACTCATGATGACATTGAAGAAGAGGAAGAACAACTTCCTAGGAGGAGGCTAAGGACAATTGGTTTGAAGAAAGCCTTAGCCAAAGAAAGAGAGCAAGAGACAGCATTGGCAAAGCAACTCACTCAAAGTGAGATGCTTTCCATGGAGATCAGCTATGATAGGGAATCTTGGCTAGAGAGGGAAAATGTGCACTTAGAGGATCAGCTAGAGAAGATGAAGAGAGACCTTGACATGCAAAAGAAGATGGCAAGGTATTATGCCTTAAGAAAAAAAATTGCAAGGGCCAAGCTCAAAAGAGCCCTTGCAAAGATTCAAGCCATAAAGGAGGAAAAGGAAAAAAAAAGCTTGACATTCTTGCTGATGCATCCCTACAAGCATCCCAAACATGATCAGAAATAAAAATCCTTATTTTGGCATATTTTTGCAAATTTTGAGTTCTTGACTGTTTGGCTAGCAGAAAAAAGGGCCAAACGCGCAATGCCACTGGAGTTTCAATCTTTTTTGGGGCACCCAATGGAGGAAAAATTCATATTTTCATGCTTCTTAGGCCAAGGACATCACCCTCACAACATTTTAGGTCATTTGGAGCAAAACTAGTCCTCCAAAAGTGCCAACAACAAGCAAAAAATCACCTTTTTGCCCTCTTTTCAGCACTGATGATGTGCCCAGAGCAGTCTTGGGAGATTGGATTTTTTAGTAGGAAAATGGGAACCAATTAGAAAACTAAATGAATATTTGGAAACTAGACAGGATAGGCTTTCTAATGAGCTATCATGGAGCTCATTTGGACATTGGGAAGGCCTCCAAATATCAACAACAAAAAGGGAACTTTTTCCAGTTTTAGCGCTACACCCTTGGCCTTGGCGCTACGTCCTCAACCAGTGGTGCTACGCCCTTGCCAGAAAGTCAAAAAAACACACAAATTTATTGAAAAATATATTTTTGGAGGCTTTAAGGGAAAATATCTACAAAATTAGTTGAGGAGTTATTGTTAGAGTTATTTTGCATTTAATGAGTTTCGGATATTTGTGCCTTGGGCCTTGCATGGTCTCAATTGTCAAATGCATTTATCATGTAATAAATGAATTCTAGAACCTAGCTAGGATTTCCATTGTTATGTCCCTATATTACTAGTATAGTCCCTTATTGTTGTTAGTGTAACCCCCTTATTGTTATTATTGTGCCCTTAAATTATTATTGTTAGGTCGGCTAGGATTACATTCTGGCCCCACTAAGATTACATTGTGGCCCCATGGACTCCTATATATAGAAAGGAGGTTTTGTAATTTGTATCATCCAAGAATTTTTCATTCATGTAATGTATTGGAGGTTACCCCCTAGAAGTGGCTTATTTCTAGGGCGTTACTATCTCTTTTCTTCTATTTTTAGAGCTGGTTTCATAACATTTGGTATCAGAGCTTTGGATTATAAGGTTTCGCTACCCCAAACAGGTCATCGTGGCATTTTCGCTATAATTTTTTTCTATGAAGGTTTAGAACTAGAAATTTTTAGAGTGCAAAGCCGAAATCCTAAGGAACATTGTTGCAAACTTTCAAATCTTGGTTCACAATATTTTCGGAGATATGATCTGTGGAAGTTAGGCCATTTTGCAGGCTCCTGAATTTAACCTAAACGGGTAATTGTGGAATTTTCTCTATAAAATTTTTTCTACAAAGGTTCTGAAGCTGAAATGTTTAGGGAGCGAAGAATAAATCCTAAGGAAGATCTTCGCAAAATTTCAGAACTTGGTTCGCAATATTTTTGGAGATAGGGTCTGTGGAAGTTAGGTCTTTTTCAGGCTCCCAAATTTCATCTCAAAGAGGTGATCGTGAGAAAATATTCATAACTCTCTCTCTAAGCATCGGATTGGAATTATGTAAAAATTGGTCGCAAGTACATGGACTGTAGCTTTCTCTATATCAATTTTAGATCCAAAGGAGGAAACAGTGACACGTGGCAGATCGTACAATTTCACTCTACGGAACTATTCCATAATTAGGTCATCATATGAGATTGGGCATAACTTTGTCTTCAAGAATCAAAATTAGGTCAGACCTATGGCATTCGAAAGAAGATTTATAGGGCTACTTTAGGGCCAAATTTTAGATATTGAAGATCCAAAATCACAGAGATAAATCAGTTTCAATATCGAGCTCCTCAAAATCAAGAAAAATGTGTGTATTTTTTTCAAGTTGCATAGGTCTTTTTTGAAAAATCAGTTCTAGGTGATTCCAAAGGCCTATTGAACATAGATATCAGTATTGGGTTCTAAAATTCCTCCTAATAATAACTCAACACCCATTAAGCCTTCATAAGGCTCTACTATGACTCATGAAGATGAAGAAATGCAACATGATATATCAAAAGTCCATGAGCAAGTGCACCAAATTTCGCTATCGCAAAGAGCAACAAAAAATGAAATGGACGGTTTGAAGAAAGCTGTGGAAGCTAAGATGAATGGTTTGGAAGCTAATCTGGATGGCATGGAAGTTGGCATGGAAGCTAAGATGGATGACATGGAAGCTAATATTGATGAAAAAATGGAAAACATGAAGAATGATCTAAATGTAGACATCAAGGGTTTGGCAAAGGTTATACAACAAATGTTTCCTAATGGTGAAAATATAGTAGAGGAAACTCATCATGAGAAAAAAATAAATGTTAATCATGATTTCATAAACTATAATGTTGGCAGGAAGAACCACCATATTCCAAAAATGGATATGAGAAAGTTTGATGGAAAGGATCCTGTAACATGGATACTACAGATGGAGCAATATTTTTATCTCAATAATGTGCAAAACACACAAAAGGTACACATTGCAACTTTACATTTAGAAAAAAATACATTTGTATGGTATCGATGGCTTTTCTCCCGTAAAAAAAAATTCACTTGGTCAATTTTTACGGAGGAAATGATAGCACATTATGAGGGTACAAAGAGCAACACCTTCTTTAGCCAATTGATAAATCTCAAACAAAAGGGTTTAGTAGGGGAGCACATTGAGGACTTCCAAAAATTGAATATAAGGGTAACTGATATTCCAGAGGAACACAGGATTGATCTCTTCATGGGGACTTTAAAGGATAGCATCCAACATGAAGTTCGTGTTTTAGAACCTAATTCATTGGAGAAGGCATTCAGGTTTGCAAGAAAAATTGAATGTAAAATTATGGCGACAAGGAAGCCTAGCACTCACTTCTATAAAGAGGGAAGTGTTACTACTCCTAGATTTCCACAACCTACAAGGTTGACACCACAAAAATTGGAAGAAAAAAGAGCAAAAGGGCTTTGCTACAGTTGTGATAGAAAATACACTAAGGGTCATAAGTGTGCTGAGAAGAAATTATTTTACATAGATTGTGAAGAGGAAGAGGAAAATGAACAAGAGGATATACACCAGGAACCAACCCTAGAAGAGGAAGAAATGAGTCCAACCATATCGTGTAATGCATTGGTAGGAATTACCACTCCTCAAACTCTCAAGATAGAAGGACATATCAAGAAGAAAAAGGTAATAGTGTTGATTGATTTGATCGTACCCATAATTTTATTCATTGTAAGGTAGCCAAGGAATTGAATTGTTTCCTATACCCAACACCGAATGTCAAGTGATGGTTTCAAATGGAGGAACTATAATTCTGCAGAAAAATGCCATAATATCAAGCTAACCATGGGGGAATATGTATTTAATAGTCCAATGCTTTCCATTCTTATGGGAGGTGCTAATTTTTTACTAGGAGTACAATGGTTACAATCTTTGGGGACAATAGCTTTTAATTCTCAGTGTATTTAATTACACAATAGAAGCAGAGAGACTTAAGGTGCCTCAAACAACATATCTTAAGCTAAAATTTCTATTCTATTGCAAGAGAAAGATGCACAATATGGAAAAAATAAGAACACAAGTACTAGATTACAGAAACATCACCATTAACCATGTTCATGAATCATGCAAATGTGCTTGCTCCATGGCCATTCAAATCAAGACATTCACACAACTCCAAGTCTATGATATTAAGCTCAACAAACCACTTACAACCAACAAAAATAATGAATCTTACATGCAGTATTTAACTGCCAAATGAGGATTACAATGGTTACAATCTTTGGGACGACAACTTATAATTCTTTTGGAATTGCACACTTTCTCCTTTAGGAGGACAACAACCAAATCCTCAAACATTTAGCATCATCCACCTGGTGACTCCACTGTCTTTCCAGTAGACCTGGTGACTCCACTATTTCTCAGATACTCCTCTGGGAATGTACTAACCAAACATGATAGAAGAAAACCCAGCCACATATTGTGTGAATTCAATAATTGTTGATTGTGGATAGCAAAGTTGTAAGTCTTCCACCTAGTGACTCCACAACCCTCAATAGACCTAAAGACTCCACTAGTAGAAGAATCTAGGTTGGTTTTAAAGATACAGTACCCCTTTCCTCTGACTAATTAACAAATTGAATCCAAGGAAACAACACAGATATTCTCCAATGAAGAGAGATCACATCCCTGGATTCCCACACAAACATTAGGGGAATTTTGAGGTCTAAAATGGGCCTCCTAAGGAAATTATAAAATAATAGTGGAAAAAATCTAATAAGATTTGATGACATCATCAAATTTTAGAGGGAAAAATGAAAAAACTACTTTTTTCAATTCATATTTTCAACTTATCTCCCAAAGTTTTTACTCAAATTTCGAGCGGGAGTACTCGTTGGATGCGAAATTTAATTCCTCATCCAAGGAGTACCCATGTTGCATACTTTCGATGGGTCCTACTACATGAAAAATGAGAAATACATAACAAAACGTGATTACAATCACATTTTTTATGTATTTCTCATTTTTCATGTAGTAGAGTTCATCGAAAGTATGCAAGATGGGTACTCCTTGGATGAGGAATTAAATTTTGCATCCAACGAGTACTCCCACTCGAAATTTGAGTAAAATTTTTGGGAGATATGTTGAAAATATGAGTTGAAAAGTAGTTTTATTATTTTATTATTTTTTAATATTTTTACCCTTTTAGTTAAAAAATGGTGAATCATCCCCCATGGTTGACATCATCATTTTGAATCCTATTGGTTGTTATAAATTTTATTTTTTTTGTACATTTTTCTTCTGAGGCCCATTTTAGACCTCAAAATTCCCCTAATGATTCCTCAAATAAATTGGGGCTGAAACCTACCTATTTTTCAATATGAAAATTTTGTTGACCCCTTGTTACATCTCATCAGATTTCATATACATACATGGAGGTTAAAGGTTGAATGGAATGAGGACTTCCTGATGAAAATTTTCATGGGGGCATTAGAAGGGAAAGCAAGGGAATGGTATGAAGGCCTAGACCCTAGTATTTTGTTTTCTTTGAAAGATTTCCTCAAGGTGTTTTATGAACATTATAAGGAAAATTTTCCATCTTTATCATTACCTGAAAATTGTTGTGATCAATCTAAGGATCTCATACAATACCTTGTAAATATTGATGAAGACTTGGGAAATTGGAATCCTGAGGATCTATTAGAGGAAATTCATGCATTTCATACTCAAGTTAACTATCATGACAACCAAAAAGGAGTTGGTTGAGGATGAAATAAATAAGGAAATAAAGGAAGATCCACAAGATCTCTCTAAAGGGATAAGTGATGATTCATCATCTCTTTTGTGTAAGGCTCAAGAAGGCATTCAACCTTATGATTAGTCACAGAAGGAGGGGAACCATTGTAATTATACCCAAGGAAAAAGAAAAATGCCTCCTCCTTAAACCAATGAAGAAATCAATCAGATTCTAAACATACAACCAGCCTCTAAACTTTTATGTAAAGAATACATTTCTATTTGTTCTGTTGCTGACATATCCAGTAAAACATTTTCTCATGTAGAAACTATAGAACATATTGATTTTGATGTTGTACTACCTTTTCAAGAGGATCTATTGCCAAAGAATGCTCCTAATGATGTCTTTCAAACAAAATTCAGTCCACTCAATCAAGGCATATCAGGTTTTCTTAAAGACAACATAGCAGTACATTATGAGGCTACTAAATTAGGTGATCATAAAGAAGAGGTGGAGTTTCTCTTTCAAAAGAATCCCGAGAACATCAAAGAGGAGCAAGGAATAGTCCTGGATGGAACTTACTATTTAAATCGTCATGACCAAGTATTATTCAAAGATCCTTTTTCTGGTTACTTAGAGACATTTAAAGATAGATTACAATATGCCAGGAACAACTTGTTGCAGAGTTTAAAGGAAATTTGGAGCACTACTGTTCAGAAGAAGACAAAATGGGAGTGGCCTTTCAGCATACCTAAAAGGCTTAATAAAAAGAAATCATATAGTCACTTACTTTATTATTTGCATTGGAAAAAAGAGTTCACCTAACGTAGATATCATATACAAGTTAGATTAGGATAGATAGGTGTGAAAATAAGCTCACCACTATGAGCATATAGCTTTAGTTTCAGATTTTTTTGACAAAAAGGAAGGAAAATAAACCCAAAAACAAAGAAAAGAAGAAAAAGAGGGCAGATGAAAAGAAGAGATACAACCCCATACCAAAAATGAATATGTCTAAAAGTGTGCAAGCCTAAATGCCACTACTTTGAGGAAGAAAAGTCTTGTTCAGTGATACAGCCTAACCATGATTGAACATCTTTTAAATTTATTTTGATAAGTTAAAAGAGCAAGATTTTCCAAACCATTTAAACTTGGCTCATCAGTAGACTAGGTTAGGAAAAGATGTTGGTTCCCAAAGTTTAAATCTGAACCAAAGAGAAAGGAGAGGGATGAGTGACAAGTTGTCAAATTCCATCCCTCAATTTTCTAGTTTTACTTGTACAAAAATAAAATATGTGTGCCACATATCCAAGAATGCCATAGCTCATGGAAAATCAAACATCTTAACCTCAATTTGGTCATGTTTTAAATTTTATGTTGATAGCATAGAGAATGAAAATCTATCAAACTATTTAACCTTGACAGATAAGTAGATTAGGTAGAGAATAAAAAGGCTCATCAGTCTAATCTGAGCTCTTGGATGACATAAGGGTAGAAGTAGATATTTTTTATGCTTTCAAAAGAAAATGATGTCAAGGGTTTGCAACTCCAAGTGTACCCAGTGAAGAAAAAATGTTAGGAAAGGTATGATGGGTAGGTACTGTTGATATTGAAGAAATCATGTTTTTCAAATTGTAGGATCATAGCTTCAAAGAACAACAAACAATTAACAAGTGATAAAAGAAGGATCTGCCAAGTACAAGTAAGGTACTAATCTTCAAAACTCAGAGATCTGAACTTTAAAGTTCTTGACACCTCCTGAAAGGAGCTTCCCTACCCAACTGGAGCCATTGTTAGTCATCAGTATTTTTCACTATCTTTGGTTGACTAAAAGGTGTTTTTTCGATTTTTGAAAACAACATTCCTTCAATATTATGAGTTTTAGAAATCTCATTGCCTTCATTATCCTTATAGAAACTTTTTCACTTCTCCATCAGTTTGCCTCTCAAGGTCACCCTATTGCTCCTACAAACTCGTCATAAACTTATACCTCTCATTTTCATCCTCCTTTCATGCCTATAACCTCATTGCCCTATTTTTCTCCTGTCCATAAACTCCACTTTACCTCTAGGATTTCTTATAACTAACTCATTCCCATGTTCCCCAGGTTCCTCAAGCATTAATGGTCTCAAAACTATCTTTGTAGGCTCTTTAGATAAATCAAGTACATTGGATTTTGGATCTTCAATACAACACTTTTGACAATGCTTTGTCTTTTCTTAAAAGTCACGAAGCCTTGTTTTCATCCAATATCAGCTCAAAGGACCCTCCCACTAGGTCATTAGGGTTTACACTGTTTTAAGGTCATCATTGGATGTTTCAGGCACTGCTTTTTCTTTGCTAAAATCTGGCTTAGATGCAATAGAATGACATAACATGTTTAATCAAGAAGAACCTAAGATATTTCCAAAGAAGATGACCTTATCAGTTCAAAAGTCTGCAAATGAGAAAATAGACAAAGTGTGGCATTTCTGCAGGAGTGTTGAAGGATTTGTTAGCAATAGGTACTAATGAGGTAGAATACCTACTCCTTAATAAAGAAAAATCACAGCAAGGGAAAAGGGAACACATTTCCTTGTATATATTAGGGTTTATACACTTGATGGTCCATTTCAGTGCCAAAAAAAGTGACAACTTGCAGAATTTACATGGAGGAAGCACACAAGTCCAAGCATGAAGAAAATCTATCAGAAGATTGATGAAATAGGGAAAAAGGTGAGGTGAATTATACATAAATGAATGAACTTGAAAGGGCTATAGAGAACTTAGAATACAACATTGATGATTGTTGTAAAACACTCCAGACACCTAGGGTTTTGATGAAAATGATCAGAGAAGGTGAAATGATGAGTTGAACTCCAAGGTGGGAACAAAAGAGGTTTTTGAAGATGTTGCTTTATGTTTGAATCCCAAAGTTGCCAAAGTAAATTTGTCATACCTAATTGAGCAAAAGAAGAGTTGACTTCAATGTTTTCTGTCACCTACAAGAAAAAATTCAAAGAACATTAGTGAGAAAGTGAAAGAGACTTAAAACATTAGGAAGTGGGTTTGCAAAAGTTTAATTAAAATTCCCAAGTCTATAAAAGCTCATCTTGCATTTCAAAAGCCTCATTGTTGGATTTCAAAAGATTAATAATGCTCAGGTGAAGATAATTTGTGAGTTTTATAAGTGAAATTGGACAAATATGCCTGGTGTTATGTGCTCAGCTTGGGGTTGCGCACTTGGGATCGAGCGCTGCGCCCTTGGAAATTTTTCTCCATACAAATTTCATTGGCGCTGTGCACCTGGAAGTGGGTGTTGTGTGTTGGGGAAGGCTTTGTGCCCTTACCTAACAGGACCCAGTGAGGTTTCCACAGGCGTTGTGCCCTAAGCATGGGCGTTGCGCGCTTAGCCTCGGCGCTACGCCCTTGGCCTTGGCACTACGCGCGTGGCTAGGAGGGATTTATAAGCACTAAAACCACTCAATTCACTCCAAAACTCTTTCAAGCTTCCTCCAAGGTCCTCCAAGGTAGTCATGAATGGTAAGTGGATGACCTAACCAAATTTTCAACCTATTTGATGATTTGTAATTAAAATAAGAAGAAACCCTAGGAGTTTAAACTTGGAATCATTGTTTTCCATTCCTTCATCTACCTGTAAATAAAATTAGTGATAGATAGAGGGATTACACTATTTGGAGGTTGTTCATTCACCTAAGCTGTCATTCTACCCATCCCATTCATAACACTCAGTCCCTTCACTTGAAAAAATATTGACATTACATTGCCCTCCTTCATCTCAATTTGACATCAGCGCAAGAGTTTTTCAAAACAAAGTTTTAAACATGTTAGCAGAGGGAGAGGACAATGGAAGTGGTGGAGAGGTTCAAATTCCAAGGAGGCATGAGAACAAAGGTGGAAAGATCAATAGGTTTGAACCCCTCAATACAAGAGAGCTCATGACATCTCCCCTTACCATTTCTTGTTTCAAGCATGTAGGTGTTTCTTGTTTCAAGCATGTAGGTGTTTTGATTTTTGTGAGAAGGTACAGAAAGTGCAAAACCACCCTCAGCTAACTAGACTTTTCATCATTAACTTGCATTACAAACAATTTAACCTTGCAGGGGTCACCTTTGAGTTATCTACAGATGCTATTGCCAATGCCATAGGAATACCTAGTGTAGGGGAGAAATGGTTCAATCAAGCCAATCTTGACATGAGTTACTTTGAACCCTACCTAAAGCCTAGGTACAAAGACCATAGTAAATCTATCTTTACTTTCTCTCACCTTCTTGAAAGATATGAACCTATGACAAAGATTATAATGAAATATTTTACTTGTGAAGGAAGGTTCTCCCACTTTTACGCCTACCACATTAGGCTGCTTATGCAGTTTACTAGAGTGAGGATGTTGCATATACCCTATTACCTCTATAGAAGCATTGATAAAATGTCCTATATAGTGCAAAAGAGAGACTATCCTCAACAGATGCAAATCTTGTTCCATCACTCGCTTATCAAAATGGTTGTTATGCACCAACTATAACAGAAAGGCATTCCATTGGAGATCTTCATTTCCCATGAGGTGTTCACTACTCCACAAGGCCATCATCAACAAAATGTACCTTCATCCTCCCATCCTCCCACATCCATTCCTCCATCACCTCCTACTGTTCACACATCTCCCCTCACTCACATTCCTTCAACTTCATATCATGGTGACATAGCATCAAATAGTGATGAAAACATTGAGAAAAGTGGCACTAAGGTGAATCTCATTGAGCCACTTCCTTTGACCTACAAGAGAGGAAATAGGCATGTTTTTTCTGCCCTTAAGAGGCAAGGGACCATGCCTTCTACATAAACAAAGAAGCTTGAAAAAGGTAAAGGGAAGGTTACAAAAGATGTCATTAATGAAGAAGAAGAAGACAAGCATGAAACTAAACAATTGTTTCAGCTAATTCATCTTGACAGTGATGATGAGAATGAGCAAAGGATCACAAACTGTAATATCCCAAAATGGGAAACTGCTAGCAAGGCATGACTGGAAAACACATTTTCCAGGAATGGCTGCTATAGAATATGGAATCAGCCCTTGGATCCCTTAGATATGAGTATCTAAGTCCTAAATCCAAGAGGATATCATAAAAAAATAAAACTAGGTGGGTTAAACAGATCTCCCACACTCAGTATGACTTGAAAACTACCCAAAGAGGGGACTGCAGCAATACAAAAGAGCACTGCTCAGAAAATAATGCAGTTTTAGATAGCAGTAGCAGTAGGCCAATATGACAACATTAAAATATCTTATACAATGATGAATCATATTTATAGTAAAGCCCAATCAATGTACAGGAGAAAGAAAGAGACTTTATGGAGAAAAACCCTTTAAAAGAGGTGTTGCAACAAATGTATTTCACTGCAAAGCCTTGACAACATTATTTTTATGAGTAAATAGAAGTTTTAGGTTAAAACTCAGATCTAGGACAGATCTTTGTACAAAATATTAGATCTATATCAGATCTATACACTAGACTGTCTCTATTTTACATACCCCTTGGGGTTTTCAGTAAAACATGAAGCACATAGAGTAGACCTGAGATCTACTACAGCAGATCTGCAGAATGATTCAGAATTTTTGAAGCAGATGAAGCAGTGAATAAAATAGATCTAAAAAATACATGGATTAGTTGGCTAATCCATGGATCACCATAGTGTAAGGAAGAGACCTTTACACCAGAGATCTCTCCTCCAAATAGTTGCCAAACACCCTGCAACTCTTCTCTTGCAAAATAATGCAGATCTGGGGAAGAAACTGGATTGTAGGCTTGATGAAGACTTTGGCCTAATCTAGGACATTCCAATGATCTAGGACACTCTTGCCAATGGGATAGAAGACTTTCCCAGTGAAAAGAGGGGCTAGATGTGCAAAGATATGAAGAGATCTATCTTCCACTTGCTGCTTCTCACAAGGACAACCAAACCCTCAATAGGATCTGAATTGTAGTTGGAAGAAGAAGCTTGGCCAAATGCCTAATAGTGGACCAAGAATAGAAAGACTCTTCCAAGAGGCCTCTCAAGGAAAGAGGTGGGATTCCCAACTAGGAACATCCAAGTGCTAAGCAACACTATTCTCAGCTAAACAGCTAGAGAATGAGAAATGTCTAAGCAGACAAATTATTTTGAAATAATATCTTCAACAACCCCCTCATGCTGCTCTCCTCTTTCATTTATAGGATGAAAGCCTTGCAAACCCTAAACCATCTCAAAAGGTTTAGCTCCTTTCACATTTGAACGCTCCAACTAGAACTGCGTTGTTCCTCTAGGTTCATTGCATCTAGACAACATTGTAGATTTGGTCCTATTGACCCAGTCAATTGTCACCATCCCTTTTCACACATGAGGTAATTTTATTAAAGTAGCCCAGATTTAGCCTTGCTTACATGGGCATTGATTTATTTTTCTGTTTTAAGGAGTTTAATTTTTCCTCCTTTACAATTTTATTCTTGAACAAGAAAATGGAAACAAAATTGAATATTCCTATCAGCTTGGGCTAATTAGGAACATTATAGTCCTCCCCTCCAAAATGTTTCTTCTCCTCAAGCAACTGGTAAGGTGAGTGCTACAACTCATCTCCTCCTCCATTGATCTCACAAACAAAAGATAAGCTTCTCTCATAAGCTAAGTGATCACCAAATCATCCATCCATGACTTATCTCAACAATTTCCCCATGAAATGCAAATAACTCTTCTCATAAGGAAACAATGAATCACATGAAACAACCATGGTTTGCCCAATTCCCTCCCTGAAACACAAAAAAAAAAATTACAGGGAGTGTAGTCATCCCATAGGGCACATGCATGCCTTCCCTCCTTCCTCCATTCATCCCCATGAAAAGTGCAAGCACATCATCAATATAGGGGATCAAAACAATGTGCAAACAAGTAGAAATGTGTGCACATGGAGGTGGATCATAGTCCCACATGTGGAACTAGCACAGAGCATCCCTTACCTACATCAAATCAAGATGTGGTAAGTGGTTTTCCCACCACTTACTTTCTGCCCAAGTCATCTCACTACTGCAGAAATTGTGAGATATATTTGGTGCCTTTGGGAAGCACCCATCATGAAAACAAATATCCCTTTGTTCATCAAGGGAGTGGCCAAATTCAGAGTTTTTAGTGGCCCAACAATTGCCATGAGATGTACAAAATATGTTACTCCCCCTTAGAGTCATGGCCTATAATAAAATTGTGTAAGAATGCATGAAATCAGAATATAAAACACATGTACTATGAACATGCTCTCCACCAACAATTCTCCTCATATCAATGGAGTGGTGCATAGATCTACTCTCTTCTTCAAGGGAAGAAGGAGAGGGCTGAGTTAAATCTTCCTTAGAGTCATGTTGCTGCTCCAACTCCACAAGGTCCATGCATCTTTGACAATGCTGATATAGTTCTCTTTCAAAGCCCTCCCAATAGTAGCTCCTCAAAATGATATTGTTGAGCTTCATGGAATAGGTGTGGCTGAAATTGAACCCTTCATGAGCCCTTTGTTGTAACTTCTCCTTGAGCTTGGAAGCTCTAGACAAGAATATCCTACCATGATTATAGATGACTCCATCAAGGATTGAATAGCTTCCTTCATGCAACCAGTCATCAAGAATCATGCAAGTATGAAGATCCTTGGAATATTCCACCAACAGTTAGGATTTGCAATAGGGATCTAATGTGCCCAACAATGACAATGTTGATAGTGTGTCATCTAAAGTATCTGCCATGTTTTTTTCCTCCTCCTTGACATCTCCCATGCCAAAGGTACAAAGTGGAAGGTTTCCAGTCCTTCCTTGCTGCCCTTTTTGCTCATGCACATGCTCAAAATAAGAGGGAAGCTCTTGGAAGTTAGTCTCCCATGGGAGGCTATCATCTGTCCAAGGTCTCTTGGTTTTTGAAAAAGCATGCATGTGAGACCACCATCTCTCTTCATGTATGGAAGAGTTTTCTTCAAGCAAGTTTGTCTTCTGATTCAAGTCTTGCCTCCCATGCTTCATGATGGTGTCATTCTTTCTCCTTGCAGCATATCTTCTCAACGCAATTTGAGAGGTAAGGATAGATAATGATGTCAAAGAAAAAATGCTTTCCCTCTCTTTGTACCTTCCCCATACTCCCAACGTTGTAGCATGGTCCTCTAGTGCTCCCTCCTCCATTGGATCTAAGAAAGGAGCATTACTGTATGAAACATATTTCACCAAATCTAAATCAGGTGGTCTTCCATAACGCATATCACAGGATACTGATGTCTCATGGTTCATTCCCATGTGAACAATAGATGGGAATATATCATGACTACTTCCACTACGTAAATCCCTCTCTGATTGTTGTGTGGAAGTACCATGAAACTTGGAGACCCCTATTAATGGTGTAAGAGTGCCTCTAATTGGAGCCCTTGCCCCATCTTCTGATAGTGGATCAACTGTGTGACCCCTTCTTTGTTATGTCTTATTGCCTTCTAGCAAAGAAACATGTTTCTCATGTCCTCCATATGGAAGAGCCTTTAGAATTCCTTGCAAAGGTGCAAGAATCCCTCTAATGGAAGCTAATGCTTCATCTCCATATCCAAATGAAAATAGATCTCCTCCTGCTTGCACAACGCTGGAGGACCTTTTCTACTTTCTCTCTCCCTTCTCCTCATTAGTGGAGAATGCTTCATGATCAAGAGATCCTTTTTCTTGAACTCTTAGTGAGGAAGGAATCCTCTTGTCTTTTCTTTGAGAAAAGAGATCTTGCTGAAATGGGGCCTTTGCCTCTGGAAAAAGGTGCAACAAACCTTCAACCCCCTCAACAATGTTTAGGACTGGAGTTGGCTCCATGGAATATTCCAACTTATGCAGAGATTCAGATTTCTTGGTCTTGATTAGCTTCCCCCAAGAAGTCTCAGAATGTATCTTCATATATGTACACTATATTGTCTCTATTTTACATACCTCTTGGGGTTTTCAGCAAAACATGAAGCACAGAGAGTAGATCTGAGATCTACTACAGCAGATCTGCAGAATGATTCAAAATTTCTGAAGCAGATGAAGCAGTGAATAAAAAAAATCTGAATCATACATGGATTAGTTGGATAATCCATGGATCACCACAGTGTAAGGAATACTACTTTACACCAAAGATATCTCCTCCAAATAGTTGCCAAACACCCTGCAACTCTCCTCTTGCAAAATAATGAAGATCTAGGGAAGAAGCCACGTTGTAGGCTTGATTAATACTTTGGCCTAATGCCAAGGTATGGATCTGGAGCTCCAATGATCTAGGACACTCTTGCCAATGGGATAGAAGACTTTCCCAGTGAAAGAGGGGCTAGATGTGCATAGATCTGAAGAGATCTATCTTCCACTTACTGCTGCTCACAAGCACAACCAAACCCTCAATAGGATATGAATTGTAGTTGGAAGAAGAAACTTTGCCAAATGCCTGATAGTGGACCAAGAATAGCAATACTCTTCAAAGAGGCCTCTCAAGGAAAGAGGTGGGATTCCCGACCAGGAACACCCAAGTGCTAAGTAGCACTATTCTCAGCTAAACATCTAGAGAATGAGAAATGTCTAAGCAAAAAAATTCTTCTGAAATAATATCTTCAACAACCCCCTCATGCTTCTCTCCTCTTTCATTTATAGGATGAAAGCCTTGCAAACCCTAAACCATCTCAAAAGGTTAAGCTCCTTTCACATTTGAACCCTCCAACTAGAACTGCGTTATAACTCTAGGTTCATTGCATGTGGACAGCGTTGTAGATTTGGTCCTATTGACCCAGTCAATTGTCACCATCCCTTTTCACACATGAGGGAATTATATTAAGGGAGCCTAGATTTATCCTTGTTCACATGGGCATTGATTTATTTTGTTGTTTTAAGGAGTTTAATTTGTCCTCATTTACAATTTTATTCTTGAACAAGAAAATGAAAACAAAATTGAATATTCCTATTAGCTTGGGCTAATTAGGAATATTACATAAACATGTTTCTCAAGAGTAAGGATGCCCATATTAGGGATCTACTAGCCAATCTTGGTAGGGCTAAGAATGTAATAAACTTCTTTGAGGTAGAAAACCAGCAGTTGGAGACAGAGAAGCCATCTATGAGATCAGAGCTATCATAGCTCAGAAAGAGGCTGGAAAATCCAAGGCTAAGCTAGATGAGGTCTTGGACACTCATGATGACATTGAAGAAGAGGAAGAACAACTTCCTAGGAGGAGGCCAAGGACAATTGGTTTGAAGCAAGCCTTAACCAAAGAAAGAGATCAAGAGACAGAATTGGAAAATAAGCTCACTCCAAGTGAGTTGCTTCCCATGGAGATCAGCTATAATATGGAATATTGGCTAGAGAGGGAAAATGTGCACTTAGTGGATCAGCTGGAGAAGATGAAGAGAGACCTTGACATGCAAAAGAAGATGGCAAGGCATTATGCCTTAAGAAAAAAAATTTCAAGGGCCAAGCTCAAAAGAGCCCTTGCAAATATTCAAGCCCTAAAGGAGGAAAAGGACAAATAAAAGCTTTTCATTCTTTCTGATGCATCCCTACATGCATCCCAAACATGATCAGCAAGAAAAATCCTGATTTTGGCATCCTTTTGCAAATTTTTAATTTTTCACTGTTTGGTCAACAGAAAAAAGGGCCAAACGCGCTGCACTCTTTTTTGGGGCCCCCAATGGAGGAAAATTTTAACTTTTCATGATCCTTAGGCCAAGGATATCACCCTCATAAACTTTCAGCTCATTTGGAGCAAAATTGGTTCTCCAAAAGTGCCAAAAACAAGCCAAAAAACACCTTTTTGCCCTCTTTTCAGCACTGGCATTGCGCCCTAAGAAGTCATGGGAGATTGCATTTTTTAGTAGGAAAATGGGCACCAATAAAACAAATAAAGGCATATTTAGAAACTAGATAGGACATGCTTTCCAATGAGCTATCATGGCGCTCATTTGGACATTGGGAAGGCCTCCAAATCTTAGCTGCAAAAAGGGCAATTTTTCCAGTATTAGCACTGCGCCCATGGCCTTAGCACTACACCCTTAGCTAGTGGCACTGTGCCCTTGCCAGAAAGTCAAAAAAAGACAAAAAATTATTAAAAAATATATTTTTGAAGGCTTTAAGGGAAAATATCTACAAAATTAGTTGAGTTATTGTTAGGAGTTATTTTGCATTTAATGAGTTTGGGATATTTGTGCCTTGGGCCTTGCATGGTCTCAATGGTCAAATGCATTTATCATGTAATAAATGACTTCTAGAACCTAGCTAGGGTTTCCACCTTCTCATTTGGCAGTTAAATACTGCATGTAAGCTTCATTATTTTTGTTGGTTGTAAGTGGATTGTTGAGTTTAATATCATAGACTTAGAGTTGTGGAGAAATTGGCTTTAGAGTTGTGTGAATGTTTTGATTTGAATGGCCATGGAGCAAGCACATTTTCAGGATTAATGAACATGGTTAATGGTGATGTTTTTCTAATCTATTACTTGTATTCTTATGTCTTCCATATTTTTCATCTTTCTCTTGCAATAGAATAGAAATTTTAGGTTAAGATATGTTGTTTGAGGCACCTTAAGTCTATCTCCTTCTATTGTTCTAATGTTTTCCTCTACTAGGTTTAATTGAAGAATTCTTAATTTCTCTTTGATTCTACTTATGCTTGTTGTCTTGATACTAACTCAGTAGAGCTTGGCTAAAGAGGTTTATCGTTGGCCCTGCCCATTGGTTCTACTTGAAATGTTGTTCTCAAGGTTTTATTTAAAGTTTTCTTACTAGGATTTAGGCTAAAGAAGTTTATGGTTTGCCCTGTCCTTTAGTCTATCTTGAGTGGTTACTTTGAAGGTCTTTATAGTTTGATTAAAGAAATTAGGGGTTCTCTGCTCTTTTATCATTACTTTTTTTTTAGCTTGAATGTTTTCTTTGCCTAAAGGTGAAATAACTAGAGAATTGAAAAGTTCCTCGCTCTCTAGGGTTTGCTAGATTGTTTTCTTAGAGTTTACTTAGTGAAGTGTGATCAAAGAAGTTTATGGTATGTCCTTTCCTTTGATTATTTCTTATGCATAGTGATATTTAAGGTCCTTCTTGTTATATTATATTTTAAATGATTCTTAATTGCCCTCTAGACTTACTACACTCATAATTTAATGTTCATTTCACACTCACATCAGCTACTAAGATCCATTTAGCTTTGTTAACTTACCCTATGAAACACCGTTGATTCATTATTTTCCTTTTCAAGCCTTTCACATACCCCATAGCCTAATGGATTGATTCTCTCTTACTCTATCTGTTCTATTTGACAACCTACCCAACCAAACAAAAAAAAACAAACAAACCCTATCACTTTAACTAGCCTAAAATCAACATCCTAAAACAAACAAGTCATATCTTTTTACAAATATAAAGAGATCCCTCTCTGAGTCCAAGAATGCTAGGTCCTTGGACTCCAAAGTTGGTTGATGTTACCTTTTTTCATTGCTAATCTGCCAGATTACAGGGACCTAATATAATGGCGATTACGGTGAAACTGAGTAAGTAACAACTTAAATATTCCTTCAAAACTTAAAAATCCCCTGTCAAACTTAGATAAATCAAGTGTTAGCCAAGAATGACATCTAGTTTATTTTCCATACTAGAATCATGGCAAACACACTAGGTAACACATTAAAAATCTTAGTGTCACATAAATAACTCAGAAAAGCCAAAAATTTCTCTAGATTGGCTTTCAAATGTTGATGGTGGACAACAAACAAATCCTCTAACACTTAACATCATCCACATGGTGACTCCACTGTCTTTCCAGTAGACCTGGTGACTCCACTATTTCTCATAGACTCCGTGGGAATGTACTAATCAAACCTGATAGAAGAAAACCCGGCCACATACTGTGTGAATTCAGCAATTGCTGATGGTGGACAGCAAAGTTGTAAATCTTCCACCTGGTGACTCCACAACCCTGAATAGACCTGAAGACTCCACTGGTATAAGAATCTAGGTTGGTTTTAAAGATGAAATACCCCTTTCCTCTGACTAATTAACAAATATGAATCCAAGGAAACAACGCAGATATGCTCCAATGAACAGAGATCACATCCCTAGATTCCCACACAAAATTCCTCAGATAAATTGGGGCAGAAACATACCTGTTTTTCAAGATGAAAAATTTGATGACCCCTTGTTACATCTCATCAGATTTCATATACATACATGGAAATTAAAGGATGAATGGCATGAGGACTACCTAACGAAAATGTTTCTGGAAACATTAGAAGGGAAAGTAAGGGAATGGTATGAAGGTCTAGACCCTGGTGGTTTGTTTTCTTTGAAATATTTCCAGAAGCTGTTTTATGAACATTATAAGGAAAATTTTCCATCTTTATCATTATCTGAAAATTTTTGTGATCAGTCTAAGGATATCATACAATACCTTGTAAATATTGAAGAAGACTTGGGAAATTGGTATCCCGAGGATCTATTAGAGGAGATTCATGCATTTCATACTCAAGTTAACTATCATGACAACCAAAAGGAGTTGGTTGAGGATAAAATCAATCAGTAAATAAAGGAAGAACCACAAAATCTCTCTAAAGGTACAAGTGATGATTCATCATCTCTTTTGTGTAAGGCTCAATAAGAAATTCAACCTTATGATCAGTCACAAAATGAAGAGAACCATCATAATTCTACCCAAGGAAAAAGAAAAATGCCTCCTCCTTTAACCAATGAACAAATCAATAAGATTCTAAACATACAACCAACTTCTAAACTTTTATGTAAAGAAGATATTTCTATTTTTTCTACTGCTGACTTATCCACTAAAATAGTTTCTCATGCAAAAAATATAGAACATATTGATACTAATGATGTGTTGCCTCCTCAAGAGGACCTATTTCCAGAGAATGCTCCTAATGATGTCTTTCAAACAAAATTCTGTCCACTCAATCAAGGCATATCAGGTTTTCTTAAAGACAACGTAGCAATACATTATGAGGCTACCAAATCAGGTGATCATAAAGAAGAGGTGGATTTTCTCTTTCAAAAGAATCCTGAGCACACCAAAGAGGAGCAAGAAGTAGTCTTTGATGAAGCCCATGGTTTAAATCCTCATAGCCAGGTATCATTTAGAGAACCTTTTGTTGGTTACTTAGAAACATTTAAAGAGGGAGTACAATATGCGAGGAACAGCTTGTTGCAGAGTTTAAAGAAAATTTGGAGCACTACTGTTTAGAAGAAGACAAAATGGGAGTGGACTTTTAGCAAAAAAGTGCCCAAAAAACAGGTTTTTGCCACTGTTTTGTACCCCTTGCTGCACATCTAGAGCATTATTCGGAAACTGAGCATATCTCAGCATATAAAAGGTAATTTTCCATGCTTAAATAGGATAAATATAACTACACTCTCAAAGCTATCTATAACAAGTCTTAGTTTCAGATGTGGACTATTAGGTCCCCATAGTTTTTTAGATTGGTGAGAAAAAATGGACAGGGGTAACATCAGACCAGTCTTTGGAGTCCTAGGACCTAGCCTTCCTGGACTCAGAGAGGGCTCTCTCTATTTTATGCAAAGGATATGAACTTGTTTGCTTTTTAGGTTTTGATTTTAGGCTAGTTGTTAAGTTTTAGGGTTTGTTTGTTTGTTTGGTAGGTTGGGAAAGTTTTTAAGTAGGTTAATAGAGTGGGGAATATCAATCCATTGGGATATGGAGTCTATAAAAGTCTTGAAATGTGTAAAAATGAGTCAAGGATAGTTCAAAGGGAAAGTTGGCAGGATCAAATGGATCTAATTAGGTCAAGGGAGAGTGAAGTAACATGGAGTTGTGAATATAGTGATTTAAATGGGAAATCAAGAATCCTTTAACAAACCAACAAACAAGAAAAAGCTTCTAAGATGATATCATAATGAAAACTTGAAGAGCAATGAAGGATTCCTCAATATCAAGTAGGCTAAGAAAGTCTTAAAAAACAATAGTTAAGTAAGCTAAGAGAGCAGTGAAGGATTATCTAAAAATTTACTTGCAAATAGATAGAATTCTAACATAACATATCAGTAACACTAAAGAGCATTTAAGGATTTATTTAGCAAAACTTTGAGGAAAAAAACATGGAAGTTAAGAAAGCAGGCATAAGTAGGGTACCAAGAAGGTAAATCATATTCTCTATTTCTATTCTATAACTAAATGAACCATAAACACAATGAATAACTGAAGAAAAAAAACATAAAGATGGAATACATCACCATTTAAACAAGCTTAATGAATCCTAAAAGTGAGCTTGATCCATGGAAGCACAATCCAACACCATCACAAGGCACCAAAGACCAGTTTCACCAATAAACTCCAAGTCTATTTCATAGCATGCTCAACAAATATTCAACATATACAATGAAACCTCCATGCTTTATTTATCATGCATTGGAGGACTAAACCCTAATTAAGTCTCTAGAAGCCTATTAGTTAATAATAAATGTCACTTGTGTCCTTTGAGACCTTGCAAGGCCCAAGGCACAAAATATCTAATACAAAATATCTTCTCGACTATTTTTGGCAAAAGAAATTGACATTTGGGCTTCCCCAAGCCTCCAAAATATTTCCAAGCGTACATTTTTGAATTTTTGACTGTCAGGGTGCAGCACTGAGTTTTAGGATGTATTTCTAGGCCAAGGGTGCAGCACATGAGCAAGAAAACTGGCTCATCTTGTAACAAATTTTTCAAGGTCTTCCCGATGTTGGAATGTGCTCCGTGATGGCTCGTTGGAAATCCTGTTGAGTATAATTTCTATAAATAACCTTGGTTTTATTATTGGACCCATATAACCTATTCAAAAATAAAAACTCCCAAGACTAGTAAAGGCGCAACACATAACCTTAAAACTAGGCAGAAAGGTGAAAATTAGGGTGTTTTTTACCCTTTTGGAGGACCAAATCAACTCCAAATTACCTAAAATTTGGTGAGCATGTTGTAATTGAGCTGAGTATTCCAAAAATTGAAATTTTTACTCTTGAGGATGACCTAAGAAAAATCATAGCACCAAGGGTGCTACCCCCTTGGCCCTCCAAATCATCAAAAATCCAAAATCTCCAAAAAGTTCCCAAAATTTGCATTTATCTTCGTTGTTATGTCTGGGATGATTGCATGGAAACATCAGAAAGAAGGTTGAGCTTTCTTTGACCTTTTTCCTCCTTGAGGGCTTGAACATTGGCAAGGGCTCTTTTGAGCTTGGCCCTTGCAATTTTATTTCTAAGCGTATAGTGTTTGGTCATCTTCATTTGGAGTTCAAGGTATCTATTTGCCTTCTTCAATTTTGCCTCCAAGTGTGTGTTTTCTCTTTCTAGCCATGGCTCCTGATCATATTCTATCTCCATGGCATGCATCTTGCTTAGAGGGAGCTGCTCTACCAAGGCGGAATCTTTCTCTCTTTGTCTTGCCAAGGCCTTCTTTAAACCCATGGTTCTTGGTCTTCTTCTAGACTGTCCTTCTTCATCTTCACTTTCATCATAGGTGCCCATGAATTCCTCTAGCTTTACCTGTGCCCTTTGAGCTTATTTCTAGGCTCTAATTTCTCTAGCCTCATAAATGGCATTTTGTGCCCCTAACTGTCTATTTTCCATCTCAAGGGCATTATTCACAGTCTTGGCCCTATCTAGATTTGCTTGGAGGTCTTCAATTTGGGAATTTTTGTTCTGGAGGAGAAAGTTTGTGATCCTTGCTTCATTTTCCTCGTCACTATCAATATGAATGATTTCAAACTCTCTTTCAACCTCATACTGATCTTCACCTTCTTCTTCTTTGATCATTTTTTTCCTTTGCCAAGCTTCTTAGTTGAGGAGGATGGCATAATCCCTTGCCTTTTAGAGGCTGCAAACACATGCCTCTTTCCTCTTTGGTATGTGAGAGGGAAAAGATTAATTTTGTTCATCTGAATGCCCTCACCATGGCTGACCTTAGGACTTCTTTTCTCTTCCTCATTGACCTCCACACTGATATTTTCTACACTGTGTTCTTGACTTCCTTTGTTAGCGTCACTTTCATTTTCTTCCATGCTAACGTCACTACTATGATCTTCATTTGTATCATGATCCCTTTGTCCTTCACTGATATCAACTTCATTGTCATCTAGGTTCTATGAGCTATTGTCGCCCTGATCATTATTATTACCTTAGCCACTGTTACAGGACAAATTACCTCCTCATCAACTCAGAGGAGAAGGTAACATGGAAGGAAGAAAATGACCTAGTGTTATGCAGGTAAATCCTCTCTGCAGACAAAGACGATCCCTCTAGCCCTAGAGTGGGTCTAGAAACAAAGGGACATGTTAAAATGTTGCTTCATAATTATTGAATGAACAAGGGAAATGGTAGATCAACCTACCTATAATCCAACGTTGTCATTGTTGCTGTAGTAGTGGTGGCCTCTCGCTCCTACTTCGGCAAGTCACAATCCGTTCTCCATTCTAATTGGATACCTGCACAAAGAACAAGGAAACAAGAATAACATACAATATGAAAACATTCCATTCATAACTATTAACCAGTCAAAGAGGGCTAAACATATTTCTTTAAACAAACATTATAACACAATAGTGGAACCAAACAATAGTCATGTATATAAATGAATAGAAGGAAGAGTTACAACCAATGCTTTGACGTCGCATTCTCCTCTAGCGGGGTTCAAGCGAAGCACGTCTCATATTCTCATCATGGAATTCGGATGGGTTGAAGGCATGGACTCAAGCTCTTCTCAATGTAATTCCTTTTATCTATCTTCTCTAGTCATTCAGCTATAGTATCATTTCTCCAAGTTCAGATATCTTGTTCTAAGAGAGATAGCTTCTTTTATAGAGGAAAAGGAGTAGGTTGGGATCTCTAAAAAGGTGGGAGAGAGTCCTATCCTTTAGAAGAGTTCCAAGGAAGGTGGAAAATACTAACTAAAGGATAGAGTCCGTGGTTGTTTTAGTTCAAACACTCCCAATGACTCATCCTCGAGGTGGTTGGAATAAAACCTCCACCCCTATTTTTAAAAAAAATTCCAAAAACATCTTGGCGTGGATGCTTAACTGGGACAGAGTGCCAATTGGCACAGGCTTAGTGTTAATTTTCTAGCTCAGCGTGGGAGTGTAATTGGCTACTCACACCAAGGTAAAAAAAAGGGTTTTTACAGTCCTGCTAAGGGAATTATCAAGAGGAGGAATGTTACTCTCATGCAAAGGAATGCAATGATGGTATTTGCAAAGCATGGAACTTATTATAAGTCATAGAAATGACCCTCCAATGGGCGAGATGGGGATTGCAGGGACAGTGACAAAATTTTGTGTAACAGATGCCCCCTAAAGCATGAGGTCCAAGGGAGAGGGAGGGGCGAAATGCTTAATGAGAACGCATTCGAACCAAACACCATTGTCAAAAAACCAGCAATTACAAATACAACTGATATCTCTAATACATGAACATGTGGCATGGGCGCACCCATCCATAATAGATTATATATAAAAACTGAGATCTAAGGTATGGACACAGCCATCCAGTAGTAAGGATCAACAAATAGACTCAGGTATCGTCGCAGCCATCCAATCAAAAGAGTCATGTAATAAGTTATAATAATCCACCAAAATCCACAGCCTAGACTTTATCAGACAAAATCCAGGGTCTTGTACTCCATATTGACCTGAACAAGTACAATTTTAGGCATGCAAATATATGAGCTGAAGTCGAACATGCAAGAAAATCACCTGATTACCAGCCAATGATGAAAGTTGTTAACAAGCACGAGAAAAACCACCAATAATGACAATGGCTCTCAAGGTACAACTAGTACAATCCACAAAATTTGAATAGTGATCTGGCATCGAAAATCCATAGAATCACTCGATTGAAGGCCAATTATGTGGACCTTGCGTCGAATGCGAAAAAACCTGCAATTAAGGCATGTAGGCTCTAAGGTACCAGAAGAGAGTCTCTTGATCAAATTCCTAGATAATGAGTTGAAGTCAACAAGAAGTGACCTAATCGAAGGTGGGCCATAATGCTTCCCACATCATCGATACAAGACAGAGGAACATGATAATAGTGAATCACGACCAACAGAGAATCAGAGGAAGGTTGAAAACAGGGAAAATTTTAGGGGCAAAATTTAAGGGATTTTAGATTTTAGAGGGGCGAATTTTTTATATAAAAGCTATTTTGTATAGTTTTATATAATTAGCCCCAAAATTATTTTAAAAAGAATTAATTGTTATGATATAGTCCAAAAAAATAAAAGCGCATAAAATGTGAAAAGTTGGATTCGCCTCAGCATTTACTACTCTGGACGAGCTTGGGTTGTATTCACCCCCGATTTACTACATTGGAGGGTTTTGGAACTACATTCGCCCCCAATATCCAGAATGGCTGTAGGTAAATCTTGCCCCCAATATCCAGTATGGCAGGGTAAAGCTTTTCTGTGTTGGTTGTGCTGCACATGTCGACATAATGGTGGCAGAGGGCCTGCACAAACCCCAAATATTTGAACCCCAAATATCCGAGAAATGGGTTTAAACTGCGTTCGCTTGACTTGGTCCCTCTTCATGTTCACATATTCTTCCCTTGGTGCCATGACAGTTAGGAAATTTTCGAGAAAACTGAACCTCTGGGATGCCGAGGTAGGGGTTGTTACAAATAACCTGGATCTTCTTGATTTGCCTGTCATTGAAGTATATAAAAGAGTAGTTTCGAGCTTAGGCGCTAGTGGCATTATGGCTATCCTCGATAATCATATCAGCAAGCCAGGCTAGTGCTACAACAATACAGATGTCAATGGGTTCTTTTGAGATAGGGATTTTGATCCAGATACCTCGATTAAACACCTAATTTCAATAGATTCAATGTTTAATGGAATTGATAATGTTGTGGGGATGAGCCTGAGAAACGAATTGTGAGGTTCAAAGCAAAACCAGAACGATTGGTACACATTCATGCAAAAAGGAGCCAAGGCAATACATAGAACAAACCCTAAAGTGCTCGTTATAGTCTCAGGCTTTAGCATGACAGTATAAGATTAGGCGTCGACCAGGTAATGATCCCCTGTGTTGCGCTACCTGCGTACTGCGTGCGGCCGCTCAAGGTCGTAGGTTCGAGGATTCAAGTCAGGCCTGCAGATGTTTAAATTCATACAACTGGGGCATCTAAGGAGTGTTTCCTTCTTAATCATAGTGTTTTGAGTGGAAATTTTTAAAGCTTGTTGGTATTTTGGGCGTTTCAAGTAAAGACTGGTATCATAGCTCTTCTACATGTCTCAAACATCTTAACCTTTGAGATATTTAAATGTAATGTCTTAACATCCGTCTGGATTTTCTTTTGATTTCATGAGTTGTGGTCTCCAGCAGAGAGATGAAAGATGAAGCGAAAGTAACGTTTTGGAGAAAATTTTGTTTGGTTATGGTATCAAGCATAAAGATTGAATTGGGAAAGCTTGAAGTTGGTTGTAGTCTAGAATATATTTTAGCTGATTGTATATTGAATATCCTAGTGTAAACCAAAGGCAAGGTTCTCTAAACTACTGAATTTGGACAAAAATAAATCTAGCTAATTTCAATCTCTAGTTCATGTTAAAGGGGTCATTTTTGTAGTCTGGGAACCTCAGGTGGGGATTTAGCTAGTTTCCTTTCAGGAAAATTGAAGTGAAAAATGTTGCAGTACGGAGGCCTATATTTATCAATTTTTAAAGAAAAATTGAGTGCTTCTCTTTTATTATGGTACAGAGAATGACAGAACAATTTCAAACATATTTATTTATAAAGTTTCTTTATCGAATTATTTATTATTGCTAGTGATCGACGTTTTCATGGTGTCAACCTTATCTGAATTGGATCACTTTTTATTTTTGGCACAGGGTTTTATTTGAATTCGAGCAAAGGTTTTGTTATTTGTAGAAAAATCCACAGAATTGATTTTTACGATAGACGTCGAAGTGTAAATTTGTAAGGTTTGTACTGCACCATCTTGTACATGCTTTATATATCTATTATTTTCATAATAGTAGAGTAGATCGGTCACTTGGTAAATACTATGCTATCATCTGGATTTTGTAAATTGTGTGGGGATTTGTATAAAAATGCTCCATCAGGGGTGGAATAATGATTGGAATTATAAATATCTTGGATATTTTTGTGTTTCTTGTTGGCATATGAGTCTTGAATGTGCAATTTACGTAAGACTTGAAAGTCTTGAACGTGCATCTATGTAAGATTTGGAAGTCTTGAGTCTTGACTTAAAGATAGGTGGCTGGATTGATTTTAAGCAGTGAAGGATTGGATATGAAGATGTACCAACCACGAGTGTGTGAGGACCGCCAGTTTGGGTCGTGTGAGTGATACCTTGTTTGGGTGAATAAAATTTCTCATATCCACGTGAAATTGATGGGCAGGTAGTTAAGTGAAAACATATCTTACTATGTTCCAAGGGGTAACTCTGTTGGTTGAACTATTTGCATAACGTATGTTGCTTACACGGAGGTCGTAGGTCACCGGTTCAAATATGGTTGAGTCCATTGTGGTCGCTAGTGGGTATTGTGGTTGGTGGTTGAATTTCCCTCCATGTAGATATTCCAGGGAAGAGGGGGAATCCTGTAAGGTTTTCCTTGGAATAAAAAAACATATCTTACTATGATCTTTAACAAGGAGAGAATAACCACCTTTTAATGCCTCAGCAAACTAGACTAAAAGTTAATGGGTGGTATTAACTTTTTCATCTGCCTCCTTAACCATTTTTTGGTTTATCTTGCTATAATTGAAAAATGTAAGATTCTTTTAGGTAACATCTTCTATCTCTAGAAAGTGGGTTATTGGCATGTTGAGTACAATATGTGTTTGCTGTCTGTGAAGTTTGTATCATGAAAATCTAGAATTAGCTATATTGTTGAAAGTTTCTTCTGCTATTATTAGTGGGCTTAATGGTTAAGAGCATGTGTTTCCTCTTAAGAGGTCACAGGTTCAAAACCATAGGGGTAGAGAATGTATGCCTTCGTAGACTTAGCAGTCAAATCGTTGCACAGAGGTGGGTCCCTTGTCCCATAAAAAAGAGGTTCTCATACACCAATTTGGTGTCTGGCTTGGCTGTGACCTTAAAATTGGAATATTATTATTATTATTGACAATGTTTCTAGCTTTGACTAGTTGATGTTTCCCACTAAGAGATTGAGTTGCTATGTTTGTTCTTTTTCTAGTTGATGAGTTAGGTAGGAGGCCATGTAGATGCTCAGTAGATGGCCAAGCATAAATAGATGTAATACATTGTGGCAGAGAAGGAACCAAATCTTCCCTTGATTGGTTGATGCTCTGTAACAAGTTCTGAAGCTGTAGCAGAAAGTGCCCTTGTCATGGTTGATGGTCTACGTTTTCCTAAATTTTTAGCTATACCCAAGAAGTGTGTGTGTTGATTCGTATTGTCAATGTCATCACATCACTTGGGTTTTGGTTTTTGTGTTTTATGGGTTCTCTCATGACCTCATGCTCATGTCCAATCCTCAGCCTGGAGGATATTCCTTGGGTGGAGTCTATGAACTGTCCAGTCCCCATTTCATGGACAAAGATAAGCTTTGATTGTATCTTCTTTTCATATTTTATTTGGCCTTTTCTGTATTCTAGGATGGAGCCTGAGTTGGAACTTCCTCAAAATCATTAAATTTATGCTAGTGACTTAACTTTCCTAGCCATGAACACGGTCTTATGTAGAAATTCTTATAACTCCTAACATTTTCCAGGAAAAATGAAATCTAGAATAGTGCCAGGTTTTAAATAGCCTTCTAGCTAGTTTATAGGAAATATAGTCGACTTGAAAATATTTGTAATTATTCATACTTTTGCATGTGATTTGGATCATTCTGAATTTATTGAGCAAAGGATTTTGTTTTGGAATGAAATTGACTGAGACTCAAAATCCTTAATTTCCTTTTGCAGATTTGAAGTGGTTTTCATTTTCTTTTTGTTCTTAATTTTCATACAGATTTCTCAAACATTAATTTTCTTACACAAGTAGATTTCTTTCAATTTGATGGCACCATTTTCGTTGCCTCCTGGCTTTGATTTACACCCAATAGATGAAGAACTTGTTGCTTATTACTTGAAGAGGAAAGTACATGGCCATAAAATTGAGCTTGACATTATTCCTGAGGTGGACCTTTACAAGATTGAATCGTGGGATTTACGTGGTAGGTTGTATTTTGTTTCTATTTCTTTTGTTTTCTGTTATGTTTTAGGTCTTTTATCTTCAAGTTAGTTTAAGATTTTTATATACTTTATCCTTAAGGTAAGGCTGCCTTAAATTAAGTTTGAGTAGTCTAGTAATTTTGTTTTTTAAGCTCCATGTGTGCATGCATCACATATTGGTAGAAAATTAAAACAAGTGTACATTTCTTCAGCAGCTTGACTATTCAATAATTGAACTTTATCTTCTTTGTTCAGGTTTCTGGTTGCTAAGTAACATGTTATTTTGAATTTGATTGTCCTGCTATTTTGGATAACTATGCTTTGTAGTCACTGGAACACCAATAATTCTGCTGGTTACTGGGCTGACTTAAAGATCTTGTTCTTTGGCAGATAAAATTTGGCTCCCAAGCAAAGATCTATAGTGGCATTTCTTTAGTCCACACGATAGGAAGTATCCAAATGTCTCATGTACTAATAGGGCCACTGAAGCTAGTTACTAGAAAGCAACTGGCAAGGACTAGAAATTTACATCTCAGCGGAGTACAATTGGATCAAAAAAGACACTAGTATTCTACAGGGGTCGTTCTCCATTTGGAGAAAGGACAGATTCGGTTATGCATGAGTATCGGCTTGATGAGAAGCAGTGCCAAGCAGTAGGTTTACATGTTTCTTGTCTGTCTCTTCTTCTTTGGATGTTGATATTTTTCATTTGTGGCCATTAAACCTGTGGGAAGTATATGATAATGTTGAGTCTCTCTGCACCATTAAATTTGTTGGTATTACGAGATACTGTCTCTTGGGGAGTTTCTTCAGTTATAACTTATTTCAAATCTCTTTAAATGTCATTAAGAACTGTTTCAATAGGAAGTATTGATGGAATTAATTTTGCAGGATTCTTTTGTCTTATGTTGTGTCGTCAAGAAAAATGGATTAGTAACACAAAGTGGTGACCAGTCTATTGCCCCAACTGAGAAAAATGATTCAGATGGTGCAAATAACAGCACCTTACCTGGCAATCTGGCTCAAACATTCTATAGTGAGCATCAATCACCAGTTTTGCAAGAAGGTGAAAATAACACAAACTTAAAACTGCCATCTGAAACATCATCTGAGAATTTCAATGACATGACTGAAGAAAATATTGAGAGATGGTTAGATGTGCTTCTAGATGATCAAGATCAAAATTGTAGCATGGCATCTCCAGTTGAGTTGACAAATAACACAAATTTATGTGGCTTACTTCTTTTTGTTACAATAATATTGCAAAGCTCTCAATTCCTGGTAGATGTCACAACTAACTTTCATATAATATGTAATTAGAAATTCTAACTCTCGTGAAATAATCTATTTATTGCAATTCATGAAAAATTTTACTGCGTGTTTATGTTCTGCATTTAAATCTACACTTATAGAAGGTTTAACATTCTAGAATATTGCTTTTATCTTTCTACTATAACATATATACTGACATTATTTCATAAATAACATACATTGATACTTTAATTCCATCCATGAGTATTGCAGGTCTATTTTTCTAACCCTTCGTGGAAGAGACATTATTTGAAACATGGACTAGAGTGACGTTAAATTTTGATAGAAGAAACTAACTTATGTGCCTTTGCTAGGATGGTTGCCAAAAAAATGAACCTCAGTGGACAAAATACTGCATCTGTGACACTAAAATTTATACCAGTGTATTTCAACTAGGTTACTTAATTGGCATTGAAAGCAACCTTAGTTGAGCCATTTATTTTTCCTCCATAAATTTCAATGAGCAACTATTTGTCCTAAGTAGTAATTTCACATTTGGTAAAAATGTTCCTTACAGATCCAAGATGAGTGTGTCAATTTCTTTGACCTCTTTTCTTGGTTCTTCAAAAGGATTCATATCTGCCACTTGGATAAGAACATGGAGTTACATTATCCATTTCTCTAAGGAATTTATAACATTTATTGTGGTTTCACAGTATTTCCTTTATATTCGTTTGTGTTTTTTCGTGAAATTGCATCTCATATTTCGTTTATGAATGATAGAAGAGTACATAAAGTAGTATGTATCATTGGGCCAAGCTGTGGTTATAGTCTACTTCTACCTACATATGCAAGGAATGCAAGTATATCTTCTTTGGCCCATATTCTGAAGAGAGGTTCTACACTCTTTTTAAAATTCCAATTCTAGTTGAAATCTATGCTACTAACATTGATCTAGCATTTGCAATCTTTCTCACATGAAGGGGGAGGCATTCCCGTTAGGTAGCACAACATCTATTTTCGCTCAAAAGAGATGCTTAGGTGTTCTATATACCTCTGCTAGACTGCTTGATCATCCATCCATCACCAAACTGACGCCCTCCCAAAGAAGATGACTGACAAAGAGATTGTTGTACTCAGCGGTAACCCATTCCCAAAATGCTCTAGCAACTCTACATTCCCACAACACATGTTACTTTGTGAAACCAGACAACAACCATTTGTTAGGCCTGAGGGGCGGAGCATATCTTTGACTGCTAGGATCTAGTTAAGAGCCAACTATCCAAGTAGTCTAGTTGTAAGGTCATTCCTTGAACAATATTTTGAAGATTTCCTCTTTTCTTTGCTACTTGTTGCTATGCTTCTGTTTTTTTGTCTGATTTTCTTTGAGAAACTTCTTGACTCTTTAATCCGTTCTCTTTGTTTTAGTTATCCTGATCAAGCTAATACTACCATCTTTGCTTTAGTTGTTATGTCTTATGCAGATTACTGTAGTTGGTTCTTACCTATTTTCCATGGTGTTACTGCCATTGTGGAATGGTTATCAGAAATTAAGAAGAAATAATATCCCTCCATCCTAAGTAATAAACTCAAGGCTTCAACATCAAGATAGCTACTTGTTAATTATTAGGTTTTCAGGCAGTAGAACCAAATCAACTTGCACTGTATTCTCAAGAATATATAAAAGTTCCAATGAGTAGTCAACTACTGCTCTGGAGTCTGAATGCATTTAGGATGCTTTTGTGCCTAGTTTTTGAGATTACTCACCTTAATAGAGAAGTAATTTGGGACTGGATACATGTTTTTAGGATGGTTGAATCAAGCACCATAAAAATGCTAGTTGCCTCCATTTGTTTTCTATTTATTTTAAATTGTAAATAGTTTTTCTATTAACCTAACATGGTGAAATTGTAACAAGCTTCGTGAGGTAGAGAAATTCAAATCTCCTTAGCTGAATTAAGTAGCTGGTCTAGGTTAGGGATATAAAATCCTTAATAAGAAGAGTAAATGAGATCATTTTGACAGTAAGACTCTCTAAAAACATCCAAACCTTGGCTTTTTGTCTAGCATTATTATGCAATTGTTCATTCTTTTGAACTCAAATTAAAATGCATCACTTTTGCTAGTCTACATACCACAATTATGTCACTAAGCCTGCTTTCTTTTCCACCTCGATTTGTATAAAATTTTATATGATATGGATGCTACATGATACAACTTGGATGTAACCTGAATATGGGTTAAACACAATCTATCTCATATCCAGTAAAAGTTTAAAATAAGAAGAAAAAACCCTAATAATAAAAATGACACTAGCCTTTCAAGTATAATTAAGAGAAAGCCTATTAAAAAGGTATAGAGATCTTTCATAGTATTTGTTTATGTTAGTTTTCTTGACGATATCTACACAATCCTGAATAGTTAATGGTTTAATAACATAAAGACAACACCAACTCACTCAATGGTTAACTGGTAAATGATTTGTTCAATGCACTTTTCATATCAGTGTAAAGATGTTTGTAGGCTTAAAATTGAAATGCTTATGTTCTTATATAGGTTTTATTTTAAAGTGCTTCCTTTAAACTTAATAGAAGCATTATAGTTGGTCCAAAGAGGCGAGGCACCATAATTGGTTCACTTGTGCATGTGAAAGTTGAAACAACCCCCAAGGGGCTTAACACAAGCACTTTCATGTGGCTAAGCTATTATGACAAGGGGTTATTATTTTGTCAAAGTCACCTAGGGTTTGTATTTGGTCCCATCTTCACATTTCATGTAATGGGGGAATTGTATTTTTTTGGGTTGCATGACATGCCACCAGCTGAAATCTGTTGAATTGAGATCCTGATGATTGTTCTTATGTAGTTTTAGTAAAAGTATTGTGTAATGAAACAATGTTATGGATTTTGTAGTTATCTCTCCTTTATAGGGCTTAGTATTTGAATGTGTCCCCTAGAAAAACATAAAAATAACTTCCAACAAAACTATAGAAACAATGAGAGCGATAACTAACCACGAGGCAACTATTTCATAGGTGTTAGTGTATATCCTTTGTCGAAGTGTACGAAAAAGGACCACTTTAGCTACGCATAACTAATAGCCCTAACAACAAAAGTGGCTGCCAATATCTTCATATCTGCGGTTAGTTAGACATAAAACAGCTGAAAAAAACTAGATCTATGCATGGAAAGACATTAAGCAGAAAAATAAGGGTTTGCTCCATATACCAATAGACAAGACAAGAACGATTTTTGAAAGAATTTTTATATTAATGGGGCACCTGGGAGGAAAACAAGAAGGCGTATCCAATTCTCCTTAGTGGGATGGGTTCTTGGTAGTCCTCAGCACTTCAGATCTAAGATTTATCTCTCTCGTTGATATAGAAAACCCAATGCAAAGAAAGGAGCTCAATGGGAGCTCACACAACAAATGATGGAAAAATGGGACCAAGTGTATAGATCCAGAGTGATCTAATAGGTAAAAAAAGGTGAAGAATGATGGGAAAAACCCTCCTATTTATAACAAAATATTGGGTCATTCTAGATCTTGGTGCATGGGTTAACCAAATCTAGATCCACTTTTTATGGAATATTTTATTATATTTGTTGGAGGGAAAAGGTATTTGACTTGGGTCAACTCCCTTAATTTGTCAAAAATAAATAAATAAATGATTTATTTATCTTTTTAAGGAAGCGGTTAGAAGATAATCAAATAAATAATGATTTATTTAATTATTTAAGGAAGTAGTTGAAAGATAATTAAATAAATAGTGATTTATTTAATTATTTGTGGGTGATTTGGTCATATTTAACAAGGAATATTATCTAAATAAGGTTTAAATAATTATTCCTAGAAAATAATAAGATAAATGAGGGTTTATCTAATTAATTTCTTTGGTTTTGGGTTAAACATGACTGGGAATAATAATTAAATTATGATTTAATTAATTATTCCATGAGGAAAACCAAACAAATATAGGTTTGTTTAATATTTCCTTTTGGGGTTTCCTGTTTTAACATAGTGAAAGCAATTTTACTTAGGGTAAAATTGGTCTTACATGGTGTACTTGGGTCCATCTAATGGTAATAGGTTAGATGACCAAAAAATGGTGTAACAATAGGTATAGATAAATTCAAACAACCATGGTATTTTCTGACCTCAATTGCATTCTTGACTTTTTAATTGATGCAAAACAAGTTTATGCTTATATGAGACGACACTGCCTTTTCAAATACAACTAGGAGTAAACATGTTAAAATGTGAAACCTCCAAAAAGTAGTAAAGATCTCAAATAAATTATTTAGGTTATAATTGTTATAACAATCTTGGATATGTTATATTTCATGGTATTTATTTTGGTAACATATATATTTATATAAGCGACACACAGAAATGTATTCTATCCAAATACTTATAATAATCTGTTGTATAAATATTCATATCCATCTTTGGATCACTTGGTACTTCAATTGTCTCCCAAAATTGTTGGGATGAGACCATAGCTACCAAAAAATCAATATTAATAGAATTAATCTCAATGAAAGAGATGTCGCTGAAAAAACATGGGCTTCATTTCTCATTAAAATTTTTCATTTAAAGACAATCTTGCCTTATAACCGTCAGGATAAGTTGGAACTTTTCACACTAAGAAAATTGTATGCCAAAAAACCCCTTTGTTATGAGTTTATATTATAACAAGACCTCCATGACACAACACGCTTGTAATAGCCATTGAATAAAAGCAATATTAAGGGTTACAAAAGAAGATCCTTGAGAACCCTAATTTTCTTTATCACATAGATGGGACCAAGAAATCAAATTACAATTTTTTTCACCCAAGTTTGAAGAGGTGAAATTAGATGCTACTCTAGGTTGGAAAGGAGTAAGTTAATTAGTGGATGAAGTCAATCTTTTTTTAATGAAACTCTTCCCTTAATCGGGTAAAATTTTTATTGGAAGTTATAGTTCCACTTAATTGATGGAAATTTTGGCTTTGGAAATTTTTTTTTAAAGGTTTTGACCTATTTTAAGACTATCCACATCATCCAAATTTTGAAAAATGAATAGACCAAAGAGAAAATTTGCTTTGATGAATAAATAAACTGGAAAAATAAACTTACCAAAAATGTTGAATTTGTCCACTTATTGACTCACTCTATTAAGAAAAACACCTATTAATTCCCTCGATATCTCAATGAATTCCTATTGATCTTTAACTAGGGTGTACATGCAAACTGTACAAAGGCTATTGTTTCACTTTGTGACTAGTCAACTACCTCTAAATAGGTTCTTGAGCCATCCTTAAAGAAGGACATGTTGTGGATATCAATGTCAACCCTGTAGGTATAGACATTTTGCACGTTGTCGTGTTCCTTGTCTCTAAATACCGGGCCTAATGGTTAAGAACATGTGGTTCCTCATAAGACGTCACAAGTTTAAATGCAAAGGGGGTAATGTCACAAGTTCAAATCCAAAGGGGTAGAGTATGCACACTTTTGTAGACTTTAGCAGTGAAATTGTTATGCAGAGGCAGGTCCCTTGTCCCACAAACAAACGACTCTTATACACCAATTTAGCGTATGGTTGGTTGTGACCTTAAAATTAGATTATTATTAACATTATTAAGAATTTAGTAAAATTTATCAACTTATGGGTAGAAATTCTGTCTTGTGAAAGTCTTAAACAACTATCTTCTCTTGCAAGATGCCTCTTTATCATTTTTTTAATGTTAGCAAACTCTTTATCATTTTTTTAAGGTTAGAAAAATCTTTATCATTTTTTATCTAAGTACTCTCAATCAAGGAAAATAAGTTGCTGAAGGAAGTCTAGATGACGAAAAGAAGGAAGTAGGTGTGTATGGATATGTTTGATAAGTTAGGTCATGTCATCATATAGTTTTAGATAACTGGGATAGATACTCTACCTCATGAATTTAATCAAAGGAAAGGGTTCTCTTTTGTTTGAAAGATGCATGAAGGGGCACGGTTCACATATTCACTAGAAGAAATCAACATAATATGTCCTCATATGAAATATGAGGTGGTTGACAAAGATGGAGGAAATATGATTAGAATTTCCTGGGAACTAATATGTGAATAGAGAAAAGAAGAGATCATGAAAGATGCAACTATGGTCACATGGAAAAGGAAATCAACATTTGATGACTAGTAGAATTGACCATGATATCTCCATGGGAAAGATATGTAAACCTTGGGAAAGTATGAAAAGAAAGAAGACCCTTAACAATTCAATATCTTGGAGATGTGTCAATATGTATGCAAAATGTTTATATTACAATAAGCAAACGTCATGATGAAGGACCATCACAAAAGGAAAATTTTGTTTGATGTTCATTTTTTATTTTTGTACATGTTTGGATGGGCTAATACAGGGCTACCGAAAGGGAGTTGTGGATGTCACCTACAACTATTACTCATGTGGTGGATGAAATATCTCGAATGACGCATGATGTGGAAAAGGTAGATGTATGAAGGAAAGCCATATATGGACTAGCATATCACTTTCTGATGAAAGGAAGGATGACATGACTAACATGGTTCGTGAATGAAAGTGATGGATGGTCAATGCCATGATGAAGAAGTCCCAAAAGATGAACGCTATATAATGTTAAAGATGAAATTCATGACATGGAATGTAGGATCTCTTCAAGAAGTTGAAAGTACCATAATCTCCACCAAAGAGCTGATATTGGAAATCAAGTCTCTGGTTTGGATGGAGCTTGGGTACATTCCTTTATATTAATGTTTACATTCCTTCATACGAATGGGTATACCCTCCCTAGTTAAGAAGGAGAGATAGACACATCATTCTTGTCTTCACTTTGGAAGAAAGAATGGAGGATTGGGTAAGCATCTGGCATCCGATACTCTTTGAGGATGTGGTAGGGAATCCACAACAAGAGTAGTGGTAAAGGAATGATATTAATTGAGGACTGGGAATCCAGGATAAGAATAGTCCTAGGAGGACATACCCTGTGAACACCAGGGTGGGGTATGTGCCTTGAGAGACAATGATGATGGTGTCTACAAATCATTGGTCTCGCCAACATTGTGCTCTATTCTTATGGAGAGATAGAGCTATTAGTCAAAGCCTTGTTATGTGAAAATGATGGTTGATATGATGTTAAACAGATGGGTTACCAATTCGACTCTTCTTATGATAATTCTTCAGATTGAGAATGTCCAAGTACCTTGTAGGGATTATGAATGCCTCCCTAGTTAAGAGGGAGTGTTGAAATATGTAACTAGGTTCGGTCTTCATAATGACATATGTAATCATGATTTTATGTATTTTATTTAATGAGAAAAATAAATTTATTATTGTTGTTGAGGCATGGGTTTCATGCTCAAGGAAATTTATTTTTTAGCTCTAGCTCCCATTGTGAGCTCTTAGGGCTTGTTAGCGAGTCTACAAGTCAAGAAAGTCATTTTCATGTATGAATGACCCATTTGGGCATATTACATATTGTAAAAGAGTTTATTTGAGTCATAGTTGAGTCAAAAGACCCTCCAAGACCTCGTCAAATGTGCAAGCTACAATTCAGCCTTCCCAAAGACAAGTTGGCCTAGAGACAGTTACAAGTCAACTTGCTTTCATGGACAAGAAAGCCTATAAAAGGAAGACTTCAACCACACTTGAGAGACACACTTCACTCATTCCTAGTTCGATCATAAGGAGGAAAAGGTGTGAAAAAGAAAGAGAATGAAGGAAGAAAAGAAGGACGTGATTTCTGAATTCTTTTGGGCTACTTCTCTCGACATGTGCGAAGAAATTAGGGCTTCAATTTGTTGTAAGGAAACCGAGTTACAAATCCAACGAAGTGCTAAGGATTGGGGCAAGTAAGCACTGTTTTAAGGACCAAGTTATCTAAGAACAATAAGGATGCCTAGCGAAGGAAAAAGAGGAAAAAAATATCCATTTTCCTCTCACACGTGTGGCCTAGGGTTTCTGAAATAAGGGCCAAAAAGTGCAGAAGTTGCAGGAAGACTGAAATTGTAGAAGGGAAGGAAAAAGTTGCAATCAAGGTGGTGTCAAGCCAAAATTGAAGACAAGTAAGAAGTAGCTCGTTTGATTTGGAAAAAGAGGCAAAGTTGACTTGGTCTTGGAGGAGTTTTTGGTCAAGGGTCTAGGTCTTGGAATTCGTCAATTGAAGATTCTATAAGAAGAGGAATTCGTGTGGGTTTTCCTCTCAAGATTGGAGAGGTTTTGGCCCTGTATGATCGCCTATATCTTGTGTCCTTTTACTTATTGTTATTTATGGTTTGGTAGCTATTTGATGATGGAAAAAAACTAATAATAATAACTAAAGGAAGAAGCTAACTAAAAGAAGTAAAAATGCATCACAAACAGTTATCAAAGAGAAGAGAAATCACTTACCTTTCTGCCCCCATATTTCTCAACAATTTCTGTCAAACCTCCGAACTCAAGAAGTAATGCATCATGCCAATGTTCTTATCTCAAACTTAGTTTCTATTTATGCCTTATATTTTTTCTTTCCACCTTCTAATAAGTTTCTATGAACCTGTAAGAAACACGCCACTATATACAACACTAATACAAACATATCACATATGAAAAATATATAATATAAGTTAGGATCTGCCTCTCTTTTGGTGAAACCCATGCTCTGCAAATGTTCATCTATCCTAGAATACTGCGCACTTGGTGCCTATGTGAGTCCATACAAGGCCTTTTTAAGCTTGCAAACATGGGAATATTTCCCATTTACATCAAATCCTTGAGGTGGGACCCTTTCCTATTTACACCTGAAATCCTTGAGGCTACTCTATGTACACTTCCTCCTCAATGTTCCTATTAATGGAAGTTTTCCTCACATCCATATGATGTATCCTACATATGATAAATGAAACCAAGGACATAACTACTCTAATGCAAGTCTACCTGGTGACTAGAGCAAATGCCTTCTCATAGTTCACCCCCACTTTCTGAAAGAATCCTTGTTGGGTTGTTTATTATCAATCTAGGCTAGTAGGACTTAGAAGCATCCCCAAGGTATATGGGTTTCAGCTATGATCAAGTTAGAATATTATTTATCAATGATTAAAGAAATACATATTACAAATATAAATCTAAACTAAATAATTTCTAAATTCAAGTATGCAATCAGCAGCAGAAGAATCTCCTAACTTAAGAGATTTTTTTGTCCTTCTCTCACAAGATTACTTCATGAATTAGAAATTAAAAAACACTAATTGAGTAATAGATTAAGATGCATGAAACAATAATTTAATAGGCTCTTAAATATAGAGATCCTGGTTGCCCTTCATCACAGATTCATTCATCAATAATACTATTGTTAGAAAACAGGAATTCAGAAAATCATTAAAAAGCATGAAAAGAAGAATTCTAGATTAAGATCTTAATTAGATAGAAAGAATGTTTAACTTAAGCGTTTGATTGTCCTTTCATATGAAGAATAATAATGATAATTAGATTCATCAGCACCCATAAAACATCATCATATATCTAATCAACAAGTTAAGCATAAAACAAACTAGTTCAGAAACTACAACTACAAATAACTAGAAAGTGCACTTAGCTCAGTGTGGGGGCCCTCCACTCTTGCCTCACACACTGAAAGTGCTTTCAACTACTAAAAATTCAGTCAAGAAATCAGCATATAACAACATAAAATGGAATAGAATAGGTCTTCAATTAACTCTCCAAAATCTAAAAAATAATAATGTTAAGTCATACAATTTCTACATTAATGCCTTCAAAGTCTGAGGCTTAAATAGATAAAATATGCAAAAAATTCATCTAAAATTCCTCCTATAGCCATTTTTATCCTTATCTTATCCAATCAGGTTGAATTCATCCATCAGATCCATCAAAATCTAGAAAATCCCATAAAATAAAAAATTTGACCTAGTTCCTAAGGTTCTTCCATAAAAACAAGTCATGTTTGACCACCTTTGACCAGGCCTATTAAAGCTCGGTTTGACTGAACCAACAAGTTTAAATTTAATCTTAGTTCCCAAGCTTTCTAGAAATATATCCAGCTCGAGTCCAAGTGTCCTACAAATATGCAAACCATGAGGCCATTACAGGAATTTCTAATCTGGTCCAAAAATGCACTTAAAATTTATTTTTTATAAAAACTTCTAAGAATTGAAAAAATTAATTTAAATACCTGTATATGCATTTATTAGGAAAAATGGGGTTAATATGATGGTGTATAGATGGTTATTATGGAAAATAAAGTGTATTTTCATAAACAAAAAGAGATAAAAAAACGAGGGCCAACAATCCTCTCACTACGAACTTTGCATTGAACTTCTCAATGTTGCCAATTGTTGCATGCTTGATCTTGTAGAGACATTTGGAACTCACTATTGACTTCCCCTTTAGTCCTGACACTATGTCCCAAAAAACATTCTTCATGATGGAGGTGTATTTATAAAACTATACAAAATAGGTTTTATATAAAAATTTGCCCCTCTAAAATCTAAAATCCCTTCAATTTCACCCTTGGACTAAAATTTTCCCCTAAAATTTTTCCTGATGCTTGGTCTTGATGGTTTGCTTCCTTCAACTCCTATTTCAACTACCATATCTTCATTGGAACCAACACCTCGAACTCCACTAGACAACAATTCGCCATTTTGTACTAGTGATTCGCCATTTGTACTGATGATTCGCCATGATTTTACAAGATAATATAATCTCGTGAGAGATTCGCCAAAAAATTATATATACATATTATATTATTAATAAAATCTCCTTCCGTTTTTCCTATGTATCATGGGGATTCACCCATTTATTATACATATAAATTTAGGGGGGTTCTTAAAATTTTCCTTGGTTGAAAACTGTAGAGGAAAACTTCTCTTAAACATATCAGTAGCATGACACTCGATTTGGTAGTATTTTACATCAAAGGATCTGAAGTCATGACAACATGACAAAGAGCAGATGAGAGGTCAAAAGAGATTACCCAAACCCATGGAGGAAAAAATGACGAAATGAGATGTCCCCAACCCGACACGAATGCAGATAAGTGCCATGTTCAAGAGTGACATACTGCCAACATAACTAAAACTTGGTTCCATTTTTCCCCCACCATTTCTGGTGAGTGCCCCAATTATTTTTAAAACAAGCTTGAAGGGGATAGCATATTCTTGTGCTTGTAAGTTTTTCCTTCAGACAAAACTATCCTAGTACATTTTACGACCCCTAGGAAGGAGGAACTCGAGTAACGTCATGGTGACAAAATCTGATGTCATCAGGGTTTAATGAGTCAGAAAAAGGAATAACTCATCATATTTTCATGTTTAGAGAGCTTGAAAAGAAGGCAGAAAGGAAAACTCAAGCAGGTCCCTTTTCGTAGGTAGTCTCATAGATTCGAAAAGGTAGAAAACAATATCTGGGAGAACCTCTTAGTCATGATAGGCTAAGGTATTTCTTTTTTGTAAATAATCCATCCCAGCCTAGAAAAGGGGTAAACATATATTAGGTAGATATTGTTTGCAGCCATTTAATGAGTTCAAAATGACAAGAGTCTCAGCAATCTTTTCAATTTTAGAGAGTCAAAAAAGAGCTAAAAGTTGACTCCTCCTAGAGGAACGAGTGGTATAAATGGTAGCAACTGGTTCTGGTGATGGTGGAACTACTCAGAACAAGTAAAGGTAAAAAGGAAGGCTAACAAGACGACTCATTGTAGCGATTCCTTAGGAATGGGTAAAACAACCAATTTAAGGCATATGATCGACCAAACAGATAGTGAAGATGGAATGAAAAAACCAAGGCTCATCTAGAAAAATAGGCTGATAAAATGGAAATCATGAGAGGTAAATTGGGAATGGTTTCATTTTTACACAAGCTGGAAATTAGGAAACTCTGCTTGAAGTTGGTTTCTTTTTTACACAAGCTTGAAACAAAGATAAACCATGCTTGAAACTGGTTTCATTTTTACACAAGCTTGAAACAGAAACAAACTATGCTTGAAAAGGTAAGCATGCCCCCAGCATGGTGACTCAATTCGAGGTACATTCCCCCCAAGCTTCAGTCCATATGAAATGAATATGGAGTAAAGGTTCAAATTACGAGATCAAGAGAAAGACTCGACTAGGATTTTATGAGATCTTATCAAAGACTTGAATTGAACGGGAACGTGTTTCATTGTTTTAACGAGGTTGACACATGAAAAGAACTTTCCTCATGACGTAATTCATCTTTCAACGAGGTTTACATAGAAGACGAACCATCCTCATGACACCTTGTTTCATTTTTTAAGGGGCTTGACACATGAAAAATGAACTCTACTCTGGCAACCTTTCATCCTGGTGAATAAGAAGTCATGGCTTCCAAGAGTTCCACACTAGATGGGAGAACAACATCTCAAAAATCAGGACCCAATTCCCCCAGCACACGATGCACAACAAAACTATCACTGAATCCGGGCGTGGGAAAAGTAGCCACATAATTAACCTGTGGTGTGGAAGATACAACCAGCGGATAAAGACCCGAAAGGGATGATGGTGGACCAGATGTCATGTCAGGACAGAAGAATGAAAGCTAATCAATGGTCACGATCCGACCTTTGTGTGGAAAACAGATCACACGAAAGAGGGAAGAGACAAATTCCCCCATGGCATAAGCATAGTCGTGGCCCAAGAGTAATTTATAACCCAAGGGGCATGGAACAACTATCACATTTATATAGACGGTTTTTCCTCCCAAAGTAATAAGCAACATCGGATGGATCCCTAATGGTTGACTGGTTCTTCTGTTAAATTCCAACAGATTCTGCATAACAGGCGCAAGCAGTGAAGAACCAAAAGATTTCCAAGTAGTGGAAGACATAATACTAACAGACGTGCCTTCATCTATAATGGTGTTGGGTACGACCACATCAAAGGTTTGTACCGTGATCTCAAAAGGCACATAAGAAGGAAGGTGGTATCCCGCAAATCGACTCCAATCGAAGGAAGCGATTAAGCTACTTGGAGGGGGTACCATTAAACTAAGATGTTCTTCCCCTAGTGTTACCGAAGGAAGAGGAGCATCCTCCTGGACCTCCATCGTGGGAGCAGGAGGAGCAGCTTCTTGAGTCAGAGGGATGGGAGAATATGTCTCCAAGTTCGAGGAATTTGAAGAAACCAAAAGAACATGAGGGGGATGAGATCCACTCTCGACGAAAAATACTTGATGAACCATGGAAGGGATCAGATCGACCGACTCCATGACCAATGGTTGGTTGGGAACAGATTCATGAATTTGAATTTCCGAGGGAGCGAGATCAACCGAAGATGAATCTTGATTGATTGTGGAATCAACTAGTGGAGGATTCGAAGAAAGCTGTTGGTAACCAACCAGAAGGCAGGGTGCAGAAACAGTAGGGTTGTCCAAGACTCTTGTGGCTTCATCCATGTATAGACAAAGGTGAATGGGATGATGCCCTTCACACAACTTACAGGGATTCATGATCTAACCCTGTTTCTTACGAGTCTTATCAATACTAGTCGAAGATGTGTAACCAACATGACTTCCAGAAGCCAAAGGCAATGGTGGACGGCTGTCGGACCATACTTCAAGCAACTTGGGAATGCCAAGGCAATCTCAAAGAAAATGGTCACCTTTTCACAACATACAAGGGAATTTTACTTTTCGTGGGAGGTTGGATGGTTTATTGATGGAAGGTGTCTTAGAAGCAATAGTTGCAGCATTAGGCTCTTGCTTATCTGACTTATTCTTCTTTGTCTTCTTCTTCATCTTCTTAGCCACCTGGGTACTGGAATATAGAGTTTCACAAGGTGAAGTAGAAGAGGAGGACAAAGAAATAGGCGAAGAAGGAGAGAGGCCCACCTTAGAAGCAACATGATGTTGTTCTGGTGGAGGAGATGGTTATACAGAGGGTGGAATATTCGAGACCACAGAGGTCAAGAACAACCAAACAGGAAAACCAATAGTTAACCCAGGAAGGGATAATGTTGCCATATAAGGAACTCAAACATTCCCAAAAGTAGGAAAAGGACCAGGATTCCCTTCGGAGGGGATTCCTTTGTTGGTAAACTCCGTAAATGTTTCCATTGGAAACAACTGTAAAAAAAACGCTAAGGAACATAACTTTAACTAGGAATATTTCGTGGGCAATTTATTTTTTAAGACATTGAAACAAAACTATGTCATTTCATATTTTAAGAGTCGAGAAACAGTTAAAAGGTGACTCTATCACTTTCAATTTTAAACGAGTGTGAAAGGACAAGTGCTCAATGATCTCTTCTCTTTTTAAAGAGTCATGAAAAGATCAAAATGACTACTCTGGAAGACTAAGCAAGAGGGTATACCAGGTTTCCGTGAACTTCCATATACACCTTGGTGATCAAATGAAACAGAAATGATCAAGGACTTGACGTACATGTAGGTAGTATCCCCAAATGTTGTGTTTGATGTATCACGGTTAAAAGGCAGCAAACTCGGCTTCTTATGGATAAAAGGATTGGAACCTAGAAGGGTCTTCCTTTATATACTTGACAGTACGGGGAGCACAAGTCTGTACTAGCACTATCTAAAGCCAAATGGCGAACGACAACTACTAGGTTTTAGGACGTTGATACACGTCTCTAGCCTAGACCACTAAAAATGTTTCATTAGGTTTCAATGCTTCCTTAGGTTAATTAAATAAGTTTTAAAGTTGATCTTGAATTACATTTCAGTTTTAAGGTCCTATCAATGTTGGATCTCAAAAAATCCTTAAATGCATGCTATATGCAAATGAACATCATTTCTGATTCAATGAATGCTAGTTATGAGAAGGATATAGATCTTTTAAAAAAAAAGTAAAAAAGGAAATTATGCAGAAAAATCCACTAATGCATCTAACAGAATATGAAAATGAAACACTTTCCTAGATAATCTGATGCTAGTTATGTAAAAGAGTATTTTAGTTTCAATGCAAGAAAGAATGCAAAATACATTTTTTTTATTTTTTCAATGAAAGGAATTACATGATGCACTAATTACATGAAAAACAAAAATAAACACTAGCTTAAGTGTTGTGTAGGAATCGAAATTTAATGACTTAATAGATCACGAAAAAAACACAAGAAATCACTCAAACTAATGTCGCAATCTTTCAAACCAAGAGACAGTTTTCAAAATGATCCAAAACAAGAAATGAAATCTATGCTTGGAGCAAAAGGGTGAAGAACCAATCAAGAAAATGAAATGACTCTGCAACCAAGACAATCACTCAAAATATCAGGAAAACTGAGTGCAATCAAGCCACACATGGGACTAACAACAATCAAACCAACTCGATTTTCGAACAGAAGGCTCAATGCACAAGAAAACCTAAAAACCCTAAGGCCTCAACTGACACTGATAGGAAGATGGACAAACAACTGAGAAAATCAAGTTGACAACAATTAAAAAAATCCCAAAGGAAAAATCATGCATAGAAAATAACCGAGAAGCAAGCACAATTGAACAAAAGACTCATCAAGGAGGTCAAACCAATTCCTATAGGGGTTGGCGCGACTATATGGTTGTAATCCACGCCATACAGGGGTTGGCGCGACTGCAAAAAGAGCAAGCTACGCCAATTGGCATGACTGTTCAGAGAAAAACCGCACCAAGCCAAGTAACTATGGGAAAAAGAGGAAAAACCAAAACCTAATGAGCAGAGGCCAATCTTGACACTCTGGAGCTGAACAGAGGATAAAATTGACCCAACAAAAATGAAACAACAAACTCACACTCTTATAATCTCCTTAATGGAGTTGCCAATTTGTTATGCAGGTAAATCCTCTCTGCGGACAGAGACGATCCCTCTAGCCCTAGAGTGGGTCTAGAAACCAAGGGACACGCTAAAGTGTTGCTTCCTAATTATTGAATGAACAAAGGAAATGGTAGATCGGCCTACCTGGAATCCAACACTGTCGTTGTTGCTATATAAATGAATAGAAGGAAAAGTTACAACCAATGCTTTGACGTCACAGTCTCCTCCAGTGGGGTTCAGGTGAAGCACGTCTCAGATGCTCATTAGGGAATTAGACGGGGTGAAGTCCTTAATGTAATTCCTTCTATCTCTCTTCTCTAGTCATTCCACTATAGTATCAGTTCTCTAAGTTTAGCTAGCTTGTTCTAAGAGAAATAGCTTCTTTTATAGAGGAAAAGGAGGAGGTTGGGATCCCCACAAAGGTGGGAGAGAGTCCTATCCTGTAGGAGAGTTCCAAGGGAGGTGGAAACTACTAAGTAAAGGAGGGAGTCTATGTTTGTTTCAGTTCAACCACTCCCAATGACTCATCCTCGAGGTGCTTGGAATAGAACCTTTGTCGCTATTTAAAAAAAAAAATTCATAAACAGCTTGGTGTGGGTGCTTAACTGAGATAGAGCGCCAACTAGCACGGGCTCAGTGTTAATTTTCCAACTTGGCACGAGAGTGTAACTGGATACTCGCGCCAAGGCAAAAACAAGGGTTTTTATAGTCCTGCTCAAGGAATTTTCAATAGGAGGAATGTTACTCTCATGCAAAGGAATGCAATGATGGTCTTTGCAAAGCATGACACTTCTTATAAGTCACAAAAATGACCTTCCAATGGGCAAGATGGGGATTGCAGGGATAGTGACAAAATGTTATGTAACACCTAGACAAGACCCATTTTTGCCAAGGTAACGCACCCTAGAAACAGCTAGGCAGAGTTATAACGCACCTAAGCCATGCAAAGCGAGCATTAATGCATTGGGTAATGCTTTGTCTTTCCCAAGGGGCAACGTTAGCAGTGTTTAATTTTGAAAAGGGAAATAATTTGTGGAAATATGACTGGAATTTCCATCTTTCTCTAAAAAGGGAATCAGTTAAAAATAGAAACTAAATGGCACAGACCTTTTATTAAGCATTTCCAAACATAACTGAACTCCTATGGAAGGAAAAAGCGAGGAAAATCAAGGCACATATAGATCTTTTATAATTTGAACAGGTTGAAAGAGTTGGCAAGGTTTGTCCTCTCCATCTCCTATAAAATGGAGCTATGGGCTCTTGGTCTAAGGTCGAAGGTTTGATTATGTGTGGAGCCGAATTTTATTATTTTAGTGTGAGGCTTGAAGATCATTGAAGTTCATTGAGAGATTTCTGCCTTGAGCATCATCACACTCGAAGATAGAGAAAGAGAGAGAGGAATTGGAAGATTGAGGGGGGCTTGGTGCAACTGACGGTTGTAATCCTCCTTTTTATAAATCAATAGAACTGTATCTGTTTTGTCCATTTGATGCATCAGTGTCACAATTTTTGTTCAATCTTCTATGTAGCATGATATGAATGGCTTAGATCTATATTGTTTTATGTTTCTTATATGCTAGTTTAATTGATAAGAAGCTATAATGTTGTAGAGATTACGCGAGTGCTTTGATTGATTGCAAGATCTAGATTTGGAGTCGGTGAAGAAGGATCGCTACTTCGCTACTTGGCGTTATTAATAGGATCTTCTGCCTATAAAGAGATAATCTCTCCATCTTACTTTGTCAGTTATATATATTAGCATGAACATGTATGCAGCATCTTTGTGAAATTTACAGCTAATCTGGCTGTCTGCCTCAGGCACCGAAAATCCCTGAGAGGGATATTTAATAACCACCACCCAAGCATATTACCCTATAGTAGAATTGGTGACTCCACTGGGAAGTAAACCCCAAGTTTCTGGGTTGTTCCTATGACTTTACCTTTTTCCTTCTGTTTGCATATCCTTCCAACCAATTTATATGCTCAGTGAACATCTCAAAAGCTCACAGAGTCCAGATTAGACCCTGCTTAGCCATCTGTGAAACTTTACCCTGACTAACGCTTCCCCTGTAAGTGTTTCATAGCGTTATAACGTAGTCTATGCTCGGATACAGTGTGTTAGTCTCAATATTAATGCTCTATAGCCTCTTCTTGCCAGCGTTACCCAACCAAAATCCGTTGTTTACACCTTTGTTGTGTTTCCCTTTGGCTATGGAGTTATTGGCCATCAGGATAGCTTCTCTTGCTAGATCCCTGTGCTTGTTTACCAACTAGCATTTCTTTCTTTTGTTCTTGTTTAAAAAAGTTAATTTCAATCACATCTACTTTTTGAAGAAGAAATTTTCTGTTAGCTTTCTGAACTTAGCTGAATTAAATCTAAAAAATTTTGGTTAAAAAAATCTATTAAGAGAATATAGATAGATATCTGAATATTTAAAGTTGAACTGTGTTATTTGAATGTTTGGTGCATGGATGTTGAAAGAAATCTCTCCTTGTAGAAAAAACTCTTCATTGAATTGATTATTTAGAGCATATTTCTGCATGGTTTGTTGAGTGAGAGTCTCATCACATTTCATACGTCCACTCCCCCTCTGCAAGAGTAATAATCAAGTACACTAAGAATCAAGCGATAATAAAATTAATCATATTAATTTTTCTAAGCTCACACCAACAATAGTTCATGCTAGGACCTTGAGGTAGGAGAAGTGATAAAATCACCCAAGATCTCAAAACTTGAGACTAGAGTCATTAATAAGTGAAATCCTACTACACTCATATTATCGGGACCACTCCACTACCACTAGAGTTAAGCGCGAGACAACACCAAGGTGCATGAGAAGGTAGCCCACCTTCGAGTGCATTCAGTGGGCATGCTATATATTGGGATTCCCTTCGGTGATGTTGAAAATAGAATAGGGATGTAGGTGTTCTTCCCATATAGCGTGTTATGTGATTTGAGGTATCTTTAGTTGCCAAAAATTTTAGGGACTTACACGAGGTGACTGGGACGGGCTATCCTGGTACCTAAAACAGAAGGACCTACTCTATCTTCGATCTTTGGGAGGGTACTCGTCTTCATGAGAGTGCTTACACCTATTTTCTGAGGTTTGGGTGAAGCTCTAGAGTAACTGTAATTGTGTTTATGACTAACCCTCTCTATATGCTATTGTGATATTGGGTTTCATCTCCAGCAAATGGTAGTACTCAAACAGGGCCATCTTGTTCTAGCTGCTTGTTGATTGATTCTAGAAAGTCCTTTTTTCTTTTTTCTTTTTTTAGGTGTGTGGTTACTATCATTGATACTTTATAATACATCACAAATAATTAAAATTTGCTAAAAATAGACAGGTAACCGTGGTGTCTTTTGACCCTCGCCATCTGTCTCCACGACAACAAGGTCTCCCTCCATTAACACCGGAGGAGGAGTCAAGTTTTGGTGAACCCATGCCTTCTTTGGAAGAGCAGTCTCCAGTGACAACCCCTGATTTTTACATAGCCTCATATCACAAAAAATTTCCATAGGATCCTTTTATGGAAGGAGTCGTACCTCCTTGTAATCCTCCACTCACGAATCCGTCAGTGCTAGTGTTAGTTCAGATCACACCAAGCCAAGATATGTCTTCGGCTGTACCAACATCCGTTTCACAACCGGCACCCATGGGGTCAATGCCAATGGCATCCAACCCAGGTTCACCACTATCTTCCCTGCTAGTAGTCAGTTCTACGCTAATAATCAACAGCCCCAGTAGCCAGACTATGCCTAGTCCCAACACTACAGTCACCACAACTACTAGTGGATCTTTGAATCCTTCGGGATCTACTCCTACGGTGACTACACCGGGACCCACGATTCCCGCTCCCACGAGTAGGGCTACTTTAGTTCCTTTTAGCAACCCTTTCAGTTAGAACCCTTTACTAAGTTCAAACCCCTTGGCCACCATGCCAGGGGGTAGTGTCACAAACAAACAGACAATAGGGGGCGCTTTGGTACCCCTGTAGTTATTAGGACAAACAGGACAGCCTATTGTTAACACTGTTCCTTTGAGTGGTCAAAATTTCAGTGTAGGGTATATGGCGTTGCTTAACTATGTGAATAGAAGCATGCCTCCAGCTAGCTTTATTGTGTCCATATGGGAAAACCAACCCCAAAATCCATTTGGAAAAGGGGGAAACTTTTACGTTGGGGGCAACCAACCATTAGCCCCCAGTATAATATACCCTACGAACAGCAATAATACATCCCTACACCCCCACCCACAGGGAAATTTTATCAACAAATTCCTACTTATCCTATTGGTAACACATAGATGGGTGGACCCTATGGTATGAATAGTTAGCCAATATTTCCTTGGCTAGATCCAGGGGTAAACATGCAATTTCCATTTTTGGGAGCTCTAGACATCCCCGACATCTACAAACTGACAAATGATCCCATCAACCACAACCCACTCTGACCTCTAGTACCGCACAAGATTCCATCTGACATCCTTAAATTCGACGGGAAACAAAGGGACGATTCGGCTATGCATGTCACCACCTTTCATATATCGTCTGTTTCTAACTCCATGGTGGATGATAGTATCCAACTTCGAATTTTCCCCTGCACTCTCATAGGAAACGCTGCCAAATGGTACATTGAGTTGCCACGCAGAGCCGTCAACACTTTTGGCGCCTTAGCTACAAAATTTCTTAAGAATTTCCAATTACCTATTAGATACAAAACCAGCACGGAACTCTTAACCTCGTTGTGCCAAGACACCACCAGTCACATCTCTGATCACATTCATGAATGGAGACGTAGGAGGAGGCTAGTCAAAGCGCCAATCCCAGATCATCTCTTATCTAACCAGTTTTGTATGTCACTCTTACCAACCCTAGATAAGGACATTTTTCTTTCCGGTGCAGTCACGGAAGACCAATCCATTCATTGTGCACAACATTTAGATCTAATATATTCGTAATTTGGCATGCTATATGATTTACTCTCCCATGCCCCTGGTAATCCAAATCCTCCCACTACTCAGAAACCTAGAGCACACGTCAACGATCTCGTTGGTGCAATCTCCGGCGTAGCCATAAAATAGCTTAGTGGGAAAACCTCCCAACCATCTTCGGCTGCCACCGCCCCTAACCAATCGACTACTCTTCCTACCGCTCAGGTAAATTCTATGAAAATTTCACAAAAACCTAGTGGAAAGAACAAGAAGAACAAGAAAAAAACCTCTTCTTTGGAAGAGCAGTCAGATCATCAAAATAATCCCAATCAGAAAAACGTTGCTAAAACTGACAAGGGGAAGGAGAAACCCATGAAATTTCCTTGCAGAATCTGTGCGGAGGACCACTTGACATAAAAATGTCCTCAACTGTAGGAATGCACAGATTTTATCACAAACAAGGACTCTAGGAGGACACCTTCCATTCTTCATAATCCCTTCCCTAATCCAAAGCAACAACAGCAACACATGGTTGAACATCCACCACAACCCTCGCAAAAAGGCAATGGTGGCGCACATCCTTCCAGTGAAGGATCATCTGCCATTTATGGCGTAGAAAGTGTTGAACTCCAGACACGAGCCAAACTCTATGGAAATCCTGTCATGATACTCAGGAACCTAGTACCAGTTCGAATCCATTGCCACCCAATGATTTACATATCGAACGGCCTGCTTCTAGCCCTGCAATTCGTCCCCCCAAAGGGACACTTCGACGCACAACTCATAACACCTTTACACGTGTCGCCCAAAACTACAACATTGTAGAAGATTTGGCGCAAGCACCATCAGCTATGTCTGCTCTCAAAGTATTGCAAACTTACCCAGCACAAAGGAAAGCCTTGCTTTCAACCATTGGTGGAATCGACCCCCAAGATTCTACACTAGCTATTTTTGACATGGAGAAATCTAAACCTCGCCTCTCACACCAACTTGCATTCTAGGTGCAAGTTGTGTCAAAAGGGAGACCAATCCATCGTACTGTCATATACAAAGGGCCTTCGACCTACATTATGTCAACTACTTTCTGGCTCACTTTGGGTTCTCCTACTTTTTCTTTGTCATCGAATTCCCTTAAAGCTTTCAATGGCCGCACTTTCCTCCCAAAAGGCTACCTTGCTAGCTTTCCCATTTCCCTTAGTGGGAAAACGATAATGGTGGACATAGAAGTCGTAGATCGTCATCTCAACTATAATCTGTTGTTCGGTCGTAGTTGGTTTTACGCAATGACTGCTATTGTTTCTTTGTTCTTCCAACTCATCCTCTTTCCTTTGGATGGGAAAATAGTCACAGTGGATTAGTTATCCTTATGCACCCCCGATTATTCCATGTTACCAAGTAGCATTTTACCCCTAGTAGGAGGCGTTCCTAACTCATACGTCAGTATTAGCATTGGTCTTCTGAAGGCATCTTCCCTGATGGGTTGCTTTCCTCTCCCACCGCTTGAGGTTCCACATACGTTTGCAATGATATCCACCACCTTGGATGGCTCTATTGATCCATAGATCCTACTGGCACCTTCAGACATTGATTTCTACGAAGATCAGATGCTGCTCTCACCAGCCAAGTTGGCTTATGAAGCCATCTAGATTATATTTGAACCCTCCAGAGCTTTGGTTTCAACCAATGGTACAAAAATCCCTCCCATCACAGTTCTTTCTAAAAATCTCATCAATGATGTCCTACCTATGGACGAAGCTATTCAAGAGGTCATGTCTCTAGAAGAACGACCTTGGGGAGAGTTCCACCATTGTGGTTTGATGTTCGATTTAGACACAATAACTACTCAAATCCCATTTTTGACCCACCTGAGATCATTCCCTCCGTTTACACGACTGTTCAAACTATCGATTCGGAAGGGAACATGGGAAATATTTCTAAGACTATGCCCATTGATATCTTGGTCAAAATGGGTATCATGGAAGACATTCATATTGGAGAAAATTTCAATCCCGAGGAAATTCCACGCTTCACATCCATTTTTAAGAAATTCCATGATGTGTTTGCTTGGTCTTACGATGAAATTCTTGGCATAAATCCGTCTATAGTCGAGCACTAAATCAATGTTTATGACAATGCCAAACCTGTTCGAAAGATACTCCGACCTGTCCACCTGTGCAAAGCGGCCGCCATTAAGACTGAAGTCGAAAAAATTTTAAACACTGGTTTCATCTATCTTGTTCCTTTGATGAAATGGGTTTCCAATCTAGTTCCCATAGACCAAAAAAAGGGAACCATCCAGGTCTGTGTTGATTATCGTGTTTTAAATGCCACTTGTCCAAAAGACAATTATCCTACGTTGTTCATAGATCAGATCCTTGATGATTGCACCAAATGTGAATATTTTTCCTTTATGGATGGTTTCTCAGGATATAACCAGATTGCAATTAAAAAATATGACTAGCATAAAACCACCTTCATCTGTCCTTAGGGCACATTTGTGTATCGTAAACTCCCATTCGATCTAAAGAATGTAGGAGCAAATTTTCAAAGGGCTATGGACTATGCCTTTCACGACATTAGGCATATTGTACAGGCTTACTTGGATGACCTTCTGGCTCATTCCAAGAAGCGATCCCATCACCTTGCGCATCTGAAACAAATCTTCTCACAGTGTAGGTTCTACAATATACGTCTAAATGCACATAAGTGCATATTTTTTGTCGAGTCTGGACACCTTCTAGGCTTTATTGTCTCCAAGCATAGGATTAGGGGTGATCCTAATAAGGTTAAGGAAATCATTGACTTACCCGCACCACAATCCATTCTGTAACTCCAACATTTTCAAGGGAAGGAAAACTTTTTACGTCATTTCATAGTCAACTATGCTGAGATGACGAAAGGATTTATGCATTTATTAAAGAAAGGAACACTATATTTGTGGGATGACCAAGCTCAGTTATCATTTAACGCCTTGAAACGAGCACTTGTTTCTGCACCACTTCTTAGTTCCCCCAACTACTAATGTGACTTTCTCCTCTACCTGGCAGCCTCACCATCCTGACTTGGAATGGTCCTGGTTCAAGTTAACAATGAAAATAGTGAACATGTGATATATTACTTGTCAAAAGGTCTCATTGGAACTGAACTATGATATTAACATGTGGAGAAACTCTCTCTCACGGTGTTCTTCATTGACACCCAAATCCGACACTATATATTACTGCGGTAGAATACCATCATTGCTTTGGAGAATCCCATGTGACACATTTTGTCTGAACAAGTTATTGGAGGAAAATATTCCAAATGGATTGTAATCCTCCAAAAATTCAACTTGGTGTTCACTGTTGTCAAAGCAAAGAAATCTCTAGTCTTCGTCAAATTACTATCGGACCTTCCCAGAGTCGACCCGGAGGATGTAGCTCATGATCCATTTCCTGATGAATTTGTCTACTTAGTCAATTCTTTTGATCCTTTGTATGGAAACATTTTTTTCTACCTCCAAACTCAATGCTTCTGCCCAAATCTCACATCCGATGAGCGTCGTCGTATTCGCCACCAAGAGAAACATTATCTCATCCTCAATGATACTCTATATTTTCATGGTGTCGATACTATTCTTCGGTGTTGTCTCACTTTTAACGAGGCAGAACACATTTTAAATGACTACCACGCAGAGGCGTGCGGTGGTCATCTTCCTGGCATATGTACTACCTAAAAAATCTTACGTGCAGGCTATTATTGGCCCACTTTGTTTAACTGCATCACAGTGGTCCAGAAGTGCCATCCATGTCAAATTTTCATGAAGAAAATGCACACCCACCCCACCCCTCTCCATCCAATTTTCTCTATTGGCCCTTTCACTAAATGGGGAATTGACTTCGTTACATGTAATCCTATTTCTGTGGATGGACACAACTACATTGTAGTTTCTTTCTACTACTTCACAAAATGGGCCAAAGCCATTCCCACTTTTAGGGCCGATGGAGAAACTTCTGATCTGTTCCTATTCAATCAAGTTATCTTTCATTTCAGTGTACCCCTCTCGATCATCATAGATCATGGATAACATTTTTAGAACCATATGATGACAGAATTAACTTCCATGCTAGGTTTTCGACAAAACCAGTATTCATCCTACTATGCACAAGCAAATGGTCAAGTCGAAGCCGTAAATGGTGTCCTCAAAACCATGATTCATCGGTTAGTTGGCAATCATAAAACCACATGGCATCAAAAGTTATATTCCACGTTATGAGCATACCGCACGTCAGTCAAAACTGCTACAGGCTTCATGCCATTCCAACTTGCATTCGGCCTCGAAATAGTACTCCCAATCGAGTGTGATATTCCATCACTCAAGCTCACTATTGAACTCTTACCTGGCACCACTGCCACAAAAGAGTGCTTGCTGTTAGTATGAATCTTTTGTCGAAGTGTACGAAAAAAGACCACATTAGCTATGCATAACTTATTGCCCTAACATCAATTATGGCTGCCAATATCTTTAGATCTGTAGTTAGTTGATGAAGACAAATGCTGCAAAAATCCAGATCTATGCATAAAAAGACATTAAGCAGAGAAAATAAGGTTTCGCTCCATGCATCCAATAGACAAGACAAGAATAATATTTTTGAAAGAATTTTATATTAAGGGAACATAGGAGGAAAACAAGCAAGGTGTTTCCAATTCTCCTCAATAGGATGGGTTCTTGAAAGTCCTCAGCACCTCAGATCTAGAATTTCTCTCTCTTGTTGGTGTAGAAAACCCAGACAAACATAGAACTCAAAGGGAGCTCACAAAGCAAATAATTGAGAATATGACAATGATAATGGCTCAAAGTCAGACTAAGAGTATAGATCCAGAGTGATCTAATAGGCAACAAAAGGTGAAGAGTGATAGGAAAAACCCTCCTATTTATAACAAAATATTGGGTCATTCTAGATCTCGGTGCATGATTAAAATAATATTAACCAAATCTAGATCCACCTTTTATGGAATATTTTACTATATTTGTTGGAGGGAAAAGGCATTTGACTTAGGTGAAATCCCTTTATTTGTAAATAATAAATAAATAAATGATTTATTTATTATTTTAAGGAAGTGGTTGAATTATAATTAAATAAATAATTATTTATTTAATTATTTATAAATGATTTATTCATATTTAACAAGGAATATCATTTAAATATGATTTAAATAATTATTCCTATAAAATCATAAGATAAATAAAGATTTATCTAATTAATTTCCTTGTTTTGGTATAAACATGACCAGGAATAATAATTAAATTATTGTTTAATTAATTATTCCATGAGGAAAACCAAACAAATATAGATTTGTTTAATATTTCCCTTTGGGGTTTCCTATTTAGACCATAAACAACCTAATAATTTTTTTTATTAAGTTATTTCACATAGTGAAAGCAATTTTACTTAGGGTAAAATTGGTCTTACATGGTGTACTTGGGTCCATCTAATGATAATAGGTTAGATGACCAAAAAATGGTGTAACACTTGTTCTCGCTCGACCACTTGGATGAAACTCATTGAGATGCCACACTGGCACTCAAAGCTCACCAACGCCGAGTCAAAGCTCAATATGACAAATTTTTCAAGCCTCGTTCTTTCCAAGAAGGTGATCTCGTTCTTTGTATGATTAGAGACACGACCTCTTGGGGGCAGGAACACTTCAACCATTATCGCTTGGTCCTTACATAGTCACCAATTTCATCTCAAAAGGAGTTTATGAACTTTAGGACTGTAATGGAATTCCACTCATGGAGCCCACAATGGGCTCTATCTGAAGAATTATTTTGCCTAGTTCTCCACTAGGCATATGCTTGTAATTTTATGTATGTCATTTTTTCCTTTGTTTTGATGTCTCTGGATATTTTGGGTTTTTGAGTGTTTTTTTCCTACACACTCTTTTCTTTTACGCATATGCCTTCATTATCCTTATCATACGTTGGATATGTGGATGGTGCTAGTCATCATACTAGGCACATTGTGTCAGCTGCTTGGGTCCTCTACACACCTGAGTCAGAACTCCTTGGTGCCGGGGTAATCTTCCTAGGCAATGCCACCAACAAAATTGCTAAGTACATGTCGGTAATACAACTCCTCATGGAAGCTACATCTCGCGGCATCTCCAATCTGGTGGTCAGGTTAGATTCTAGTCATCTAGTCTTGTTACATTATTTATTAAGGGTACAACTTCTAGAATTTCACTTTCAAACCATTGTGTTTGAGCACATTCCTAGAAAATTTAATGCATTAACTGATTCATTGGAAAATTATGTGTTATATTGGCATTTGTGACATTTGTTAAATAAAGAGTTATATATGAGTGTATATTATTTACCATAGAAAATACATAAACTTTAAAAAACACATGGAAACAAAATAGCCAAAATATGTATATATATATATGTCGTGTCCAGTAAGGTTACATAAAAAAAAAAAAAAAAAAAAAAAAAAAAAAACTTCTCAAAACTTGGGTGTTTTTACAAAAAATTGGCTTCGCTAAAGCCTCACTATGACATTTACACATCTATCTGCTCCTCCTACTAAGCCTACTGCTCAAAATAGCAGACAACTACTTTGGTTATCCTCCTTAGAGGCACCAAGTATCTCTCCGACACACCCACTGTATGCTGTTGCAGACGAATCAAGATCTCTCTCATGGGAAGAGGCGACACACCCACTGTATGCCGCTGTAGACGAATCGAAATCTCTCTCATGGGAAGAGGCGGCACACCCATACTTAAACCCTCCAATTTTCTAGTAAGCTCATGCAAAATCTATATGTCATCACCCTCTTCAGCAGCTACTACAGCCTATGCTACTGCACCAGCCCCAGGTAGTTGCATTCCTCACCTTGCATAGCGAGGGGCTCTAGCAGGATGGACAGGTGCCACATCTGTGTCAAGCAACAAGCTTCACGTCAGCAAAATTTTTCACCCATTAAACAAAAAAGTTTCATAAAAATTCAAAAGACACAAAAGTATTTCAACCACACTGATTAATTTCTTTCTTACCATCTGGACCCCACTGAGTGCCCAAGGGCAATACCAACTCTGGATCTCCTGTATAGTTCATCCCTTTATAGGGATAATCTTCGATCATTATGATCTAGTCTTCAAGCCACTTGAAGAATCCAGCATCAAAATAGTGACAGATTTGACCCTCTCTAGTCTGCGGTATCAAAGCTACCCAATGAGCCTATCTTGGCTCCCATGGTCCCAATGCATGCATGATCTTTCTTGGCCTCATGGCAAGCATCTGCTCTGGTATGAAAGACACGATCAGTGTGCCATACCCCAAATATCTTTGGGTCTAGGTCTTACATGATGTTAACTCTGCACGAACTCAGAAGACAACACCTTCACACTATCAAACAGCTCAGGCTCCAGACAATCCAATGCTAACAATACCTGGCCCCGTCCAAGCGAACTATCATCCACAAGAGAGACCTCAACAGTATCGCTGCCACCCGTGCAATAAGCACCCGGTTACTTACTACCATAGTATTTTTTATGTAGTGAGTATAGATCAAATCAACAGTAGTGTGGGGATCAGCCCTAGAACCTTTCATATTGGGCCTTGTTCCTCTACATGATAGGCCAGTCAAAAATTAAATGTCATCTTTCTCAATCAAGAGTTCATTACCCCCGATATAAAATACATGCTGGTAGTCATCCCACTGTTGGATTATCCATCTCAGACGTCTTCCTACCCTCTCATCAGCTCTAAATGAGCATATTTCAGCAATCTGCATCTGCAGAGAACTAGCAACATAGCTGCATCAGTAACCATTTCACGTTATTCCCGTTCATGCTCTCTTTCGCGCCAAATGCTCATGGTAAATAGCTTCACACCTGCACAAGAAAAATTTTCAGTGGATTAGTTTTTGGCTAGAACACTTTAGAATGATAAAAAACAAGTTCTTAAATCAACTTTTCCGGCTAACGTCGGCTATAGTCCCAAACAGTGTGTGTTAACGCTCTGTATCTTCTCAGGAAGTGCGTTTAACGTGGGCACAACACTAAGCACCTGCATTAGCTGCTTAAATTTTTTAGGGCCTGCTAAAATCGATATTTCTAGCTAGAAAAAAAAGAACTAAAAAACACAATGAAATGCTAGGGGAAGGTTCAAGCTATTACCTGGATCTCACAGAATGAAAAATCGTTGCTCGCTTCATCCACAATCGACAGCTAAATTTTCACCACTTTTTTACTCCAGAGCTCTATCATAGCACTCAACAGAGTGAAAATGAACATCTATTGCCTTCTTATAGCCATTCTGAAGGTAAGACTCACTCAACTAGTCTAATAAAAATTGGTAAATTCATGCTACATTTTTTCGCAACTATTGGTTTTCATATGTTACCGATGCTTTGATGGGTTGTCAATGTTTACATGCAGATCTGACCATGTTCGACCCGATTTCGAGCTTTCTTTTTAGGGACTTTTTATAGCTCATAAAAATGAAAAAACCCTGAGTTTCCTTCGTCATGCTCGTTAAACTACCACGACAAAGGAATATGAACCATTCTTTTTATCTTTTTCAAAGCTCTTTAAACAGAAAAAGTAATGGATTTTTTCTATGTGTGACTCATTAAAATTTCACGAAGAGCACCTAGTTTTTCCTTGTTGGACTTGTTAAAATTTCACAAAGAACATTGAGTTTACTTTGTCTCCTCATACTCATAACAAAATAAGGTATATGTCCATCGAACATAGATTTATCACTTTTTCGGTTTCAATGGACTAACTCATGGGAAATGAATTGTTTTGGGCTTACTATTTTCCCTTCGTCGCGTCCAGTTATCAAACATGGCAAAGGTACCCCCTAGAGTTGTCTTTTACGATGGTTTTTAGACTCTCTGAATATGAAAAAATCACCGAGTTTACTCGTCTAGACTCGTTAAACTTAATCAGATGTGGAAAAAATTTGGACAACATGGATACTTCTTCTATTACATTTTCTAAAGGTCGATTTGGCATCACAAAAATCTTGAATATGGCACTTCCCAGAAAATTATTTTTCATTTAGCCAAACCCTACCATCTATGAGTTTAGCCTTTGTCTCCCAATGTTACTGCATTGGTGAATCCTAATACTCTTTGGTGTTCATTAAGCCTAAGCTACTTAATACCCTGTTAGAGTTCCTTCTATTGTTCAAGAGGATCCTGCTATCTTCTGCTCCTTGTATCAACCAAAGCCATCATATACCAGAACTTATTTATCATAAGTTATTCCCACTTGCTCATGATTATTTCCATAAAAAAAAATCATCTTTGCCCATTTCGTGTCAACTAATGTAGGACGCCTCAGTGCCTACCCTTTGACAGATCTCGTTCTATTGACTTCAACATCTTATCTAGGAAATTGATCCAGAAACATGTCAGTACCCAGATACTTGCAGACATCAGTGGTAGGTCATCTTGTGTTTGGTTGGGGGTTCTCATTATTGGCTCCCGATCAAATGATTCTACTAGTGTTCGACATAAAATTCTTTTATTCACACTCGCTAGATTGTACTGTGCATCTTGGGGACCATCATCATTATCGGTGGCCACCCTCGTGTCTGTTAACATTTTTTTTTATTTACTAGTAATCAAAAGATTTCCTGCATGTTCGACTACAACTCATTCATTCACATGTATGGAAATATGCATTTTAGTGAAGCGACAACCAAGACCTTGGGTTGAGGGTTACACCATTACAGCTTTGTTTCCTCTCGCAAGTTACAATATTTTTTTTGGAGACAGCTTTTCAGTTTGATCCTGTTATGACAGACACTTTCATGTTATGCTTGTCGGTGGACATACTATTCATATCTTTGTTCTAGATAAATCATGTTGATTAGCTACTAAGCATGGGAATTCCTAACTCAAGACAGATACTATATTTTCTGACATTTGTTGTTGTTTTAGGTTTTCCTCAGTCCTCCAATTCCTCTCATTCTACTACACTTATAAATTATTTCAGCCATCATCTTCATATCTAACCTCACACTTTAGGGGCCATCTGTTACAAGATAAATTACCTCCTCATCAGCTCAGAGGATAAGGTAACATGGAAGGAAGAAAATGACCTAGACAAGACCCATTTTTTCCAAGGTAACGCACCCCAGAAACAGCTAGGCAGAGTTATAACACACATGAGCCATGCAAAGGTAGCGTTAATGCCTGGGGTAATGCTCTGTCTTGCCCATGGGCATCGTTAACCATGTTTAAGTGTGAAAAGGGAAATATATTGCGGAAATCTAATTGACATTTCTAGTTTTCTCTCAAAAGGGAATTAGTTCAAAATAGAAACTAAATAGCACAGACCTTTTATTAGGCATTGCCAAACATAACTGAACTCCTATGGAAGGAAAAAGCGAGGAAAAGCAAGGGCACATATAGATATTTCCCAATTTTAATAGGTTGAAAGAGTTGGCAAGGTTTGTCCTATCCATCTCCTATAAAATGGAGCTATGGGCTCTTGGTTTAAGGTCGAAGGTTTGATTATGTGTGGAGGAGAATTTCATTGTTGTAGTGTGAGGCTTGAAGATCGGCAAAGTTCATTGAGAGATTTCTACCTTGAGCATCATCATAATTGGAGATAGAGAAAGAGAGAGAGGAATTGGAAGATTGAGGAGGGCTTGGTGCAACCGACGGTTGTAATCCTCCTTTTTATAAATTAATAGAATTGTATCTGTTTTGTCCATTCGATGCATCAGTGTCACAATTGTTGTTCAATCGTATATGTAGCATGATATGAATGGCTTAGATCTATATTATTTTATGTTTCTTATATGCTATTTTAATTGATAAGAAGCTATACTTTTGTAGAGATTATGTGAGTGCCTTGATTGATTGCAGGATCTGGATTTGGAGCCGGTGAAGAAGGATCTCTACTTCCCTTCTTGGCGTTCTCCATAGGATCTGTTGTCTATAAAGAGGTAATCTCTCCATCTTACTTTGTCAGTTATATATATTAGCATGAACATGTATGCAACATCTTTGTGAACTTTACAACTAATCTGACTGTTTTCCTCGGGCACCAGAAAGCCCTGAGAGGGATATTTAATAACCACCACCCAAGCATATTACCCTATAGCAGCCACTTTCTTCATTTCCTTCAATACCACTATGAGTCTCACTATCTTTGGCACTGTTCTCTGCACTATCATCATTACCACTATCAATCTCATTTTTTTCACTACCTTCTTGGCCATTAAGACTGTTGTCATAATCATCATCATTGCTATCATTTATCATGTTTTCTGTCTCATCAATGTCCTCTTTGTTTCCAATATCATCACAGCCCTTATCATTATTTGTGTTGTCACTGTTAGAGGTGTCCTTATCAGTTTATTCATCATTGTTCGCCTCTTCACTGATTTATGCATTTTCATCTTCCTCATTGGCTAATGGGTTGTTTTCAACATAAGCATCATTTTCTGGGCTACTTTCCTCATCACTTGCATTTTCATCTTCTTTGTCATCTACCTCTTTACTATCCTCTTCTTCATTGCTGACCTCTACCTCTTCTTCATTGCTGACCTCTGCCTCTTCTTCATAATCCTCTACCTCTTCATCGTCATCTTCCTCTTTATTGTTCTCTTCTTCATTACTAACCTCTTCATCATCATCTGCTTCTTTATCATTTCCTTCTTCTTTAGGTCACTTGCTTGTTCACCGCCACTTTGTTCACTACCTGATGCATTAGGAGAAGGTGAGGAAGGGGCATGGGATGATGAGGGTGCATTTGGCTGAAGATGGGGTTTTAGGTTTGTGAACACTTCATGGGTGATGAACACCTCCCATGGAATGCCCTTTTTCTCTAATTGATGCAACACAACTATCTTGATAAGAGAATGGTGAAAAAGACTGCATTTTTTGTGAAGGATGTCTCTTTTACACAACATAATACATATTATCAATACTCCTATAGAGATAATATGGAAAATGTAGTAGCTTTACCCTATTGAACTGCGTAAGTAGTCTTATAAGGTACGAATAAAGCCTAGAAAACCTCCTCTCACATGTAAAATATTTCATGATGACTCTGATTAAGGGTGCATGTCTCTCCAGCAAATGTGAAAAGGGAAATATTGATTTTCAATCAGCTTGGTATCTAGGTTTCAGAAAAGGTTCATAGTGGCCTAGGTCCAAATTTGTCTTCTTGAACCACTTTTCTCCCATACTAGGTATCCCAGTGGCCATAGAAATTATATTTGAAGATAGCTCAAATTTTACACCTACTAAATTTACTTGATCATCATGAAGGTTAAGGATGAACAACCTAGTCAACTCAATATGACTCTATATCTATTGTACTTTTTCACAAAAGTCAAAACAACCCACATTCTAGAAATATGAAACTGTCATAGAGATGCCATCAACTCCTTGGTGTTCAGTGGCTCAAACCCATTTACTCTTCCACCTTTTCACTGTTGTCTTCTAGGTCCTTGGCCTCCCTCAACACTATCACTATTACCTTCCCTTGACATTTTGACTTGACTGTTGCCTTGAAAGCCAAAAACCTATTTCCTTAACTGTTCCTTTCTTGTTTGTAGATGAGGGAGGTTTAATGACTTCTAGCTCATCTTTCTAGGGTTTATTCTTTGAACCAAATGACAAGAACTTTGAAAATGAGGTGGTGTTGTCTGTAATTACCCCTCAGAGAGGTTATGAAACCCTTGGAAGTGATTTTGAGGAGGTTTTTGAGCATATTCCAGGCTTGGACTGATACAGAGGCCCTCTTGGCCAAACACGTAGTGTGGGTCAGTCAGGTGAGCAGAAGGACGAACGCACAACGCGGGTAGGGCTACCTAGCATTTTGAACGGTGCAATGTTGAACGTGTAGCACACAGGCCTGTCGAGTCTACAGTTGAACGACAATGGCACGGGCCTGTTAGGTGAACCTCCGTGCAGTGTTGAACATGCAACACAGGGGCCTGTCGGGTGTATAATCAAACGGCAATGGCATGGGCCTGTTGGGTGAACCTATGTGCAACATTGAACGTGCAGCACAGGGGTTAGCTGCACAAGAAGAACAGCAGAACACGCATCATGTTTAATGTTGAATGCGTCGTTGGAATGGGTCTGTCAGGCGAGTAGTTGAATCCGTAGCGTGGGCAAGGCTTCACGCCATTTGTTGGCATGGGTTTTTGGGTCTGCACAGAGAAAATGCATAGAGCGCAATCATATGGGTGCAGCGTACAAAGAATTTTACACAGTAGAAAGCCTCCAACAGTGTAGTACAGGCTTCCAGGCATGTAGCACAGGGAAAATTTTCCCAATTTGGTCAAAAAAACATAATCTTCTCTTTGGGTACTCTCGATGACCTTTGTGACCGAAAATGAGTTGCTAAAGGTTAGACGGGGCCTTTATAGGTTCAAAAATTTTGATTTTTAAATGTCAAACCCACTTTCCTAATGTTTTCTTTTCAAGCCTTTGACCTTTTACTGATATTTAATTTGGCCCTTTTACTGCAGGTGACTAGGTGTTGAAGTTGGTCTTTCACTGCAGGTGGCTAAACTTACTTTTGGTCTAGTGATGTCTTTCATCATTTTCTTGATAGATGGCTATGAAAACCATTTTTGACCATTTTATTTTATGCAAGTGTCTGAATTTATAAGTTTGAAACTTGCCCACTGATATTCTTAACCTCTCTGTTATGTAGACTTTGTTTGAGTAACAAGGCTCACCTTCTTTGGTCGGTCTCTGTCTTTGAACATTTTTACTTTAGCAGGTGTTATGAAACCCTGAAGTGACTTTCCCCTCTGATCCTTGAAAATGCTAAATTATCTTTGATAACCTTAGATATTTACACAATGGTGGCATCCTCAAATATTTCTATATTTACCTTGGAGCTTATACCATGTTCTTCTATCCTTTAACCACTAAATGTAAATCGATGAGATGAGAGCTTGCCCCTCCTTTATTAGTCTTGTTGCATTGGGCTTCTGTTTAGTACTATGTTGATTGAATTAGGCTTAGAAACTTTGATCTCCCCTTTATACACAGTGCTCCCTACTTTCCTTTAGAAACTCATCAGTTAGCCTATCAATTTCCTTTGTTGATTTACTTCATGACATTCCTACAGAAATGTCAATCACAGTTTCCTTTTGCAAAATTTTGAAATTGACAAAGTAGATTTATTTGGAAATCTCCTACTCTTTCTTGGGAAATCATGTGTTTCTCTTCTTTTTCATTTGAACCAGGTCCTAATATAAGAATAACATAGCTTAAAATACCAATGAAGATCCTACAACCTAGGGAAAAACTAATGATCTAGTGGTAGGGTTTTAACTTGGTCCTTTGACTGAAATTAGGCTTGGTATCTTAATAGTGTAAAAACAGAGCCTTTTGACCAATTGGAGTATTTGAATATATAGAAATGGAAGTACTTGATTGATCTAAAGAGCTCATAAAGGTATTTCTAAGACCATCCAGGTTTGAGGAACTTGATGAACATGGGAAAGGATAGGCTAACTGGACCCTAGATGAAAGTGAAAAAGTGGGGTAAAGGCAAAAACAGAGTGCTGGGGTGATAGGTGGGAAAAAAAAGGTAGATGAGTGGCATAAGCCCAAGAGGGGCCTTTTAGGAATGGAAGGTTAATCATGGACTGGGAAATAGCATAATAATGAAAAATGTGTGACAAGGATAATGAAGGAAGTGAGATTTCTAAAACTCACAATATTGAGGAATCTTGTTTTTAGAAATCTAGGACTAATATTTAGTCATCTTCAGATAGTAAAAATTATTGACGACTAATAGTGGCTCCACTTAGGGAGGGCAGCTCCTTTTCAAGAGGTATCCAAGACCTCAGAGCTCAAATCTCTGAGTTTTGAAGAGCAGTGCGTCGTCCATTGGGCATATTTATCTTCTTTAATTTACTAATGTTTTATTGAAGCTATGATCTTAAGAATCTTAAAAACATGCTTGCTTCAACCTCATCTCTACCTACCCTTCATAGCTTGCCTGACATTTTTTTCTTTCTTTGGGTGCACTTGGACTAGAAAACCCTTGACATTCTTTTTTCTTTGAAAGCATAAAACAACAACTATCTACTTTTACCCTTATCACTGCCAAGAGTTTAGATTAGGCTAACGAACTCTCTTATTCTCTACCTAGTCTACTTATTTGTCAAGATTAATTTGTTTCACAAAATTTTCTTCTCTAATCTACTGACATGAAATTGAAAAAAATGACTAAACCAGGATTGAGAAATCTGATTTTCCATGGGTTGTGGCATTCAGACAAGTTGCACACAGACATTATTTTTCTACAAACAAAACTAGAAAGTATGAGGGTTGTGTTTCATCATTTGTTAGTCATCTCTATCTTTCTCTTTGGTTCAGATTTGAGCATTGAGAACCAACATCTTTTCCTCCTAATATATTCCTACTAACAAGTCAAGTTTAAATGGTCTAACAAGCCTTCTTTCACTAACCTATCAGCAGACAATTCAAAACATGTTCAGCCATGATTAGGCTAGATGACTGAAAAATACTATTTTTATTAATTAGTAGTGGCATTTAGGCTTGCACACTTTCAGCAGTACTCTTTTTTGGGTATGAGGTTGTACCTATTCTTTTTCTGTCCTCTTTTTCATATTTTTTTCTGTTTTTATTTTTCTTGATTTTTCATAAATCAATGTTATGTACAATGAATGAAAGCTTCGAACTAGGAAATTTGAAAAAAATAGTGTTTGAGAATCCTACCATTGACAGGACCTCCGAACACCTCTACTCCATCCAGATCTTGTAAAAAGAAAGCATTGTTACCTCTAGCTGAATGAATGATGTAAGGACCTTTCCACAAATTTTCAAACTTGCCATGTTTTCCTTTGTCCTCCCTCCTAGAATCCCATTTCAGCACTGTGTCTCCAATGTGGAAATCATTCGCTTTGGTTCTTCTTTCAAAGATCTTTTTATTTTTTCTTGCACTGCTTGTGTTCTTTTGTAAACTTCTTCCCTTGACTGCTGCAAATGAATGGTTTGGTTCAGCCTCCTTTGCATGTTATTTTCTTCTGATGGAACCTCTTGAAGAAGCTTCATAACTGGGACTCCCAAGGATGTTGGGAAAACAACATCCATGCCATAAACTGGCTAATAGGGAGACATATTGATAGATTTCTTAGTTGTTAGTCTATCAAACCATAGTGCATGCACCAGTTTTCCATGCCATATTTTTTGTACTCTTCGAACAGTTTCTTGATGATGTTCACCAAACTCTTGTTAGAGGACTCAACCAGTCCATTACCTTGAGCGTAATAAGTTGTACAGTGCCCCAGTGTGATGTGATACTTGTAGCAGAATTCCACCATTCTCTTGGACTTAAATGCTGCAGCATTATCAGTGATGATTTTCTTGGGACAACCGAATCTGGACAAGATGTTGGTTTCATGGAATTTTATGATGACTGAGTCGGTAGCATTCCTTGAAGGGATGGCTTCTATCCATTTGGTGAAATAATTGGTAGCAGTGAGAATCCACTTGTGTTGGGTAGATGAGGCAGGGTGGATTTCACTAATGAAATCTAAACCCCACTGCTGAAAAGGAGTTTTAACACTAATAGGATGCAAGGGCAAAGGTAGTAGCTTCTTCTTGCCATCAAAGATTTAGCATTTATGGCAAGTTACAACTAGCTTGTGAGTATCGGGGGAGTGGGCCAATAATAACCAGCTCTAAGGATTTTATTAGTTATGGTTTTCTAGTAGAGGTGACCTCCACACTCTCCTTCATGGAACTCATGCTTAATTCGATCAGCATCATCTTCAAGCAAACATTGAGAAATATGCCAAAATAATTTTTCCAATATAAATATCCATCAAAAATGCATAAATTTAAAGCTTTTTGTTTCAAGAATCTATCTTTTGTTTTGGATAAAGTTGGAGGAGCATTAAGATAGAAAATTACATATAGAATATCAGCATACCAAGATGAATTCATAAATAATTCTTCAATGTGCAGAGATGTGCACTCTTCCTGTTCCTCTAATGCATCAACCATATTCATGTCTAGTGCTTGAAAATTTGATTCAGACATGGGTTTTCCAAGTCCTTGTCCTTTAACTAGTTTAGTGGGTCTGATTTCTAAATCATATTCTAAGATAATAGCAATCCATTTACCCCTTTTACCATCAGGGTCTTGATTCAAAATATCTTTAACAACTATGTGTGGAAAAAAAAAAAAAACATGGGAGTGCAAAATTGATGCAGGAGCATCTGGACTTAGCCAACAATGTGATTTTTTGTTCACATGTTGTGGATAATCCAAAAGGAATAAACATTAGTATTAGTATTTTATTTTATTTTATTTTATTATTATTTATTTATGAGAATAGTGAGTTTGTTTTGTATTTTTAATTAATTAGGAATTGCTTTCTTTCCCTGCATGGAAATAGAGCCAACATAGGGATAAACACTTAAAAATAGGGAGGTATTGATTTGTTGAGAAAAATCAAGAAGAAACCTATTCTGAGAGGAACAGTTTCATATTTCAAGTATAAAAAATAGGGAAGTAGGAAAGAAAAACCAAAGAACATTGCCAGTGTGTAGATTGCAAACACAAAGGGGCGATTAATGAAATATTTAGTCCATGCATTAGCAATATAGTTTGTGGTTGGCATTATATGTTTTTTTGTTGAATCTGCAAATTATATATGTACTGTACATGAATGTGTGAACGTAGGAATAGTTAAGTATTTGGAACAACGATTTTGGCAGAAGTAACCTCGGACCGGTTGGAGTGCATATATAATTTCCATTGAAGTCGAAACTGAAGACAACCAGTGCATAAGTTGGGATGAATGTTAGAGTGGAGAAGTTGCAGGTTAGACACAGATGTTGGAGCAACTGGATTACACTGTAAAGCTAGAGCTGGCATTCACGGCAGAACAATGTTGGCACTCTAGTCGAAGAGTGCGTTGGTAGTGGTTAACTCTAATAGTGGTGTAAGAGTCGATTACACCAACTGTAACGCAGAGGAAAGCTATACTGTGTTGAATTACGATGGTTTTTTTTAGCAAAGATTTCAAGTAATGCAGAGAAATGTTGTACGGCATTTTCTCTTATTTGTCCTAACATCTTACATTACTGGTTATATTGACATTACAATGGAATGATAATTACATTTAGAATTAGTGCAGTCACAAAAAAATTTACGACTTCTAGAGTTGGACTATAAGTATCGTTGTTCTATGTTTTAAATTAGTTGGAACTAAATATAATATAATTGTGGTGTGGACATTCATAATGGGATAGCATTTGCAAATAGTGAAGTTGCAGATGCAACTGTGACTCACCAAGCTTGATAAATATAAATCGTTGCCTCTATGATTTGTGATTGTTTAAAAAAAAATGGATGTTGCGCATTTACTGAAAGATAAATCTTGAACTCAATCATATGTGGAGAGTGAATTTGGGACTTAGTAAACTGAATAATTTTTCTATACTAAAATTTAAAGTGGGAATTTTTTTTGTTGCATCAATTTTTGGTATCAGAGTCATTGAGTTGTTCTTGAGCATTGCAGAGAATGCTGCCTAGAAGAGGGGCTGGAATAGGTTGAGGGAGACCTATAACAAATGCAGTTCTGCTAGATGAAATCTGACACTTGTGTACAAGGATGGCCACAATGGAAACTATTCAAAGGAGGGCGACAGATGATGGAATTTCTAGTGTCGATGAAGAAGACATCACTAAAGAAGAAATAGAGGAAGAAAGCAAGGAAGCTAAAGTTATGAAGATGCTAGAAAAATCCAGTAGCAGACCAAAGTTAGAAGTACCTTTATACGATGGAAATCTTAGTGTGGAAGTACTAATGGACTGGATCAGTTCATTAGAAAAATATTTTGACTATGAAGAAGTCGATGACAAGAAGAAAGTGAAGTTTGCAGCCACGATATTGAAAGGTCATGCAACCCTGTGGTGGGATGAATTGCAGTTTTCCAGGGAGCGAAAAGGGAAACCCAAAATCAAGCAATGGGATAAGATGGTGAGTAAATTGAAAGGTAAGTTCATGCCGAAATATTGTCAATTAAATCTTTTTAGACAATTGCAAAACTTAAAGAAAAAAGGGATGACTATCAAAGAATATACAGAAGAATTTTATAAGCTGAGTATTAGAGTGGGACATGTTGAAGATGACATAGAAAAGGTAGCTAGATATATAAATGGTTTGAGATATTAAATATAGGATGGAATTAGCTTATTAAATATAAAGACGATTGAAGATTCCTATCAAGCAGCTTTGAGGGCAGAAGAAAAAATGTTGCGCAAACAAAATCAGAGAAATAGAGGCAAGAGTCCGAAAAAAGGAAGTGGAACATTTAAGTCCAGATTTCAACACTCCCAGAATGAAGCAGGGAGTTCGAGTAATAGATCACCACAAAGAGGAGACTTTGGTATCAGAAGTTTTGTGCCCAAAGGTAGAGGCCGAGGAAGAGATATTTGGTGCTTTACATGTGGTGAGTGGGGATATGTGCAATGGGATTGTCCTCACAATAGACCAGCAACCCAGCGAAATGTGAACGTTGCTGAAACAAAGGAATAAATTCCTCAGACTGTAGCCAAAGAGGAACCACCTGAAGCTGGAGAATCCTTTTTGTTGAAAAGGATATTGCTTAAAGTAGCTAAGGAAGCCGGAGAACCAGCTCAGAGAAAGAATCTGTTCAGAACTGTATGTAAGTCAAAAGGCAAGTGTTGCAAATTGGTAATTGATAGCGGAAGTACTGATAACCTTGTTTCTACAGAGATGGTGGACAAGTTGAAATTGGATAAAACAGTACACCCCACTCCTTATAAAGTATCGTGGCTCCAAAAATGCCATCAAATTATTGTAATTGAGCAATGTAAAGTCGAAATCCAGTTGGTACTTATAAGGATGTTATTTTATGTGATGTAATGCCAATGGATGTATGTCACATATTGTTAGGAAGGCCCTGGAAATTTTATCGGAAAGCCATACATGATGGTAGAAAAAACACTTATACTCTTGAGAAATATAGGAACAAGCATACACTGTTGCCATTGAAAGATGAAGTTGACAAGGAAGCACCTAGAAACAGCGTTATGTTAATGAGTGGAAAAACCTTGTTGCAAGAAGTCGAGAAAGGTGAGGAGATGTATTTTGCTATTGTAGGAAGACCCAAGGTAATTTTAAATTCTACAAATTTTGAATATTTGCCTGAATAAATTCGAAATCTGTTGAATGATTTTGCTGACATTATTGTGGATGAGTTACCAAATGAGTTACAGCCCATCAGGAGTATTAGTCACCACATTGATCTAATCCCTGGAGCCAATTTGTCGAATAAAGTAGCCTACAAGTTAACACCACAGGAAAATGCTGAAGTGGGAAGACAAGTGCAAGAGTTAATGGATAAAGGGTTAATCAAAGAAAGCCTCAGTCCATGTGTTGTACCAACAGTACTCAGTCCAAAGAAAGGAGGTGAATGGCGCATGTGCACAAATTCTAGAGCCATAAATAAAATCACCATCAAATATCATTTTCATTTACCACGAATGGATGATTTAATGGATTTTTTGAGTGGGTCAAATTATTTTTCTAAAATATATTTGAAGAGTGGGTATCATCATATAAGAATGATAGAGGGGGATGAGTGGAAAACCTCATTCAAAACAAATAATGGTTTGTATGAATGGTTAGTAATGCCTTTCGGACTTACTAATGCACCTAGTACCTTTATGAGGTTGATGAATGAATTTTAGAAGGAATATGTGGGTAAATTTGTAATTGTTTATCTTGATGATATTCTCATTTTCAGTCGAAGTAAAGAGGAGCATCTAGAACACCTTAAGTTAGTTCTAATGAATTTGCAAAAAGAAAACATGCTAATAAATTTGAAGAAGTGCATCTTTATGAAGGAAGAACTAATTTTTTTGGGGTTTGTAGTCTCTAAGGAAGGGTTGAAAATGGATCCAGAGAAAATCCAAGCAATCGTGAATTGGCTAACTCCTAGAAGCATATTTGAGGTAAGAAGCTTCCATGGTCTTGCAAGTTTCTACAGAAAATTTATCCGAAGCTTTAGTTATATTTATGCACCCATTATTGAAACAATCATAGAAACTAATCAGCCATTCAAATGGACAAAAGTAGCAGATCGAAACTTTAAATTGCTAAAGAAAAAAATTACTGAAAAACTAGTCTTGGCTTTACCAAATTTTGAGAAAGTTTTCCAGGTTGAAACTGATGCTAGTGGAATTACGATTGGAGCAGTTTTGAGTCAGGATCAGAAACCAATAGCATACTTCAGTGAAAAAATAAATGAAGCAAAGAAGAAATATTCATCTTATGACAAGGAATTTTATGCTGTTATACAGGCCTTAAAAAAATGGAGAGATTATTTTTTGCCAAAAGAGTTTGTGTTATATTCTGATAATCATGCATTATAGTTTATAAACAACCAACCAAAATTAAATCAGAAACATGCCAAGTGGGTAGAATATTTGCATAGTTTCACTTTTGTAATCAAACATACGAGTGGTAAATTGAATAAATTTGTTGATGCTTTGAGCAGGGTGAACTTAATTATGCAAGAATTACAAGTTGGTGTTGTAGGGTTCGAGGAAATAGTTGACATGTATAAAGATGATGCAAAGTTCAAAGAAATTTATGCAGCTATAGAAAATCCAGCAGTCCATAACAGAAGCCAGTGGTTGGATTATCTTATCCAAGGGGGATTATTATTCAAAAGTAATGAATTATGTATTCCTAAATTTTCTATGACGGAAAACATAATTAAGGAGAAGCATAGTGGAAGCCTATCCAGACATTTTGGACAAGAAAAAACTTTTACCTAGGTAAATAATTTTTATTACTGGTTGAAGATGCAAATTGATGTTAAACAGTTTGTGGAAAAATGAAGGAATTGTCAGCATGCTAAGGGGAAAAGTCAGAATACAGGATTGTATCAGCCATTACCAATACCCAACTGACCATGGGATGTAGTTAGTATGGATTTTTTTTTGGGTTTGCCAAAAACTCAAATGGGAAATTATTCCATTTATGTTGTTGTGGATATATTTTCTAAAATGGCTCGTTTTATTGCAAGCAAGAAAACAAGTGATGCAACACATATTGCTAATTTGTTTTTTTCAGAAGTTGTAAGATTACATGGATTACTTGTAAGCATTGTGTCTAACAAGGATAACAAGTTTGTGGGACATTTCTGGAGAACTCTATGGAAGAAACTAGGTACCAACCTTAGTTTCAGTTCATCATAGCATCCATAAACAGATGGAAAGACCGAGGTAGTGAATAGAAGTTTTGGAAACATATTGAGAATCTTGGTGTATAAAAATCCTAAACAGTGGGATTTAGCCCTTGCTCAGGCTGAGTTTCCTTACAATGATACTCCAAATCAAAGTGATGGTATTATTCCATTCCATATTGCTTTTGGAATGCATCTAAGAGGTGTGTATGAACTCAGAGATCTAGGAAAACAGGAGGTAAGCAGCGCAAAGGCTAAAGAATTTGCAGAACATATGCAGGAACTACAGGAAGATGTCAAAAACAGATTGCAGGAAATCAGTAGCAAATACAAGCAAAGATCAGATATGATGAGGCGAGAAAAGGAATTCCAAGTGGGAAATTTAGTCATGGTATATTTAAGAAAAGAAATATTTCCTGTTAAAACTTATAACAAATTAAAATTGAAGAAGATAGGGCCATGTAAAGTTGTAAGGGAATTTTCTTCAAATGCATATGAAGTTAAATTTCCAACAGGAATTGGAATATCACCAATCTTAAATGTTGCAGATTTGTATCTATACCGAGAACTAGAAGAAGAACCACAAGGGGACTCCATAGTAGAAGAAAACCCAGCAGTAAATTGGGAAGAGCAGATGCCCAAAATAGAAAAGAAGGAAGTCGAAGCCATTTTCGAGAAGAGAGTGTCAAAGAAAACTAGGAACCAAACCTATTATTAGTATTCAGTCAAATGGAAAGGAAAGGCAATGGAAGATGCCAGTTGGATGACTGCAACAGAGCTACAAAAGTTGGGAGTAGATTTCGAAGCATTACAAAATTAGTTTTCTTCCCTAGGAGTCTGATGTAGGAGCATCTGGACTTAGCCAGAAATGTGATGTTTTGTTCACATGTTGTGGCTAATCCAAAAGGAATAAACATTAGTATTAGTATTTTATTTTATTATTATTATTATTATTTATTTATGAGAATAGTGAGTTTTTTTTTTGTATTTTTAATTAATTAGGAATAAAATTAGGAATTGGTTTCTTTCCCTACATGGAAATAGAGCCAAGATAGGGATAAGCACTTAAAAATAGGGAGGTATTGATTTGTTGAGAAAATTCGAGAAGAAACCTATTCTGAGAGGAAGAGTTTCGTATTTCAAGTATAAATAATAGGGAAGTAGGAAAGAAAAACTAGAGGAGATTTCCATTGTGTAGATTGAAAATGCAAAGGGGCGATTAATGAAATATTTAGTCCATGCGTTAGTAATATAGTTTGTGGTTGGAAATATATGTTTTTTTTTTTTAATCTGCAAATTATATATGTACTGTATATGAATGTGTGAATGCATGAATAGTTGTGTATTTGGAACACCGATGTTGGTAGAAGTAACCTCAGATCGGTTGGAGTGAATATATAATTTCCATTGAAGTCAAAACTGAAGACATCCAGTGTGTAAGTTTGGATGAATGTTAGAGTGGAGAAGTTGCAGGTTAGACACAGAAGTTGGAGCATTTGGGTTACACTATAAAGCTAGAGCTGGCATTCATGGCAGAACAGTGTTGGCACTCTGGTCGAAGAGTGCATTGGTAGTGGGTAACTCTAACAGTGGTGTAAGAGCTGATTACACCAACCGTAATGTAGAGGAAAGGTATACTATGTTGAATTACGATGGTTTTTTTGGAAAAGTTTTCAAGTAATGCAAAGAAATGCCTTACAAAATTTTCTCTTATTTGTGCTGACGTCTTACATTACTGGTTATATTCACATTACAATGGAATGATAATTACATTGAGAATTAGTGCAATCACAAAGGAAATTATGACTTCTAGAGATGGACTATAAGTATCGTTGTTCTATGTTTTAAATTGGTTGGAACTAAATATAATATAATTGTGGTGTGGACGTTCATAATGGGATGGCATTTGCAAATAGTGAAGTTGTAGATGCAACTGTGACTCACCAATATTGATAAATATAAACCGTTACCTCTATGATTTGTGATTGTTTAAAAAAAAAATGGATGTTGCGCATTTACTGAAAGATAAATCTTGAACTCAATCATATGTGGAGAGTGAATTTTGGGACTTAGTAAAATTGAATAATTTTTCTATACTAAAATTTAAAGTGGGAACTTGTTTTGCTGCATCAAAAATGTAAACTCTAAAGTCCTTCAATGCTTTGATCAAGGCAAAGGCTTGTTTCTCCATGATGTTATATTTTAGAGAAGCATCTCTCAATGCTTTGCTGAAGAAGGATATGGGATATTCTTGTCCCATCAACCAGCTACAGCTGAACATCTATCAAGCTATAACTTGATATGGAAGCACCAACTTCCTCACTGTACAATAAAATCATATCTTGATTTACCTGGATATCAGCTCTGTTTTTCTCCTTCTTTATTGTTGTCCTTCCAGCCTTCAAATTTGCTTTTTATCATCTCTGGATTTTCACAACTCCTCTCTCTGCTCCTTATTCTTCTTACATTCTCTCACCTCTTTCTCCATTCTCTCTCCTTATGCATATGCTAGTAACATTATTTATAGAGATCACCTCATAACTATTTTCATTCCACAGGGAATTCGAAATGAACAGGTATGACTCTTTTCCTTCCCCCTTCTCATTTTCTTGTCCAACACATTCAAAATAATATAACAGAATGTATATATTTTTGTATTACAGTGATTTTTGCTTTGCCTACGAAGACTTTCCTTTGCATCACATACAATAGAAATAATTAAATCATTTAAATTTACAGATACAATAATATATTTCAATTCAACCCTTTCAGCTCTTGGTTCACCATATATTTGTCTTTTATGCTGCTGTCAGAGTCGTTTCGATTTCTGCTATTACATTCAACACAGTTCTGCATAACTATCATTTTGGCCTAACTCGACCCAGCTGTTGTGTTTCCAGCAGTGCCACTATATTCTTCTTTTCCTGACTCTGCCTCTTTTTCTTGTGCCCACAACGTTCAACCTTCACCGCTCTTCTAAACACTCGATTCTGCCTTTTTTTTGTGTCAGGCCCTTACCCAAGCCTTTCTACCCACGTTGATACTTTCCTTTTTTTTTTTTACATTATAATCCTCCTTTGGCTCTCTAAAACGATTTACAAAGAAAGATCACATATTTCCGGACTTGAAAAGACCTTTACATGTCGGCTTTGATCTTCATCACATCCCCTCTCTTTATCGCACTTTGGCGATTCATATATCCCATGTGCCTTCGTCCATCTGATCTCCCGATATGCGATATCCGAAGGGTCCCACCAGGCTGTATCTCGGCGTCCTGGATATTTCTCTTTTTCTTAATTTCTTTGTTTCTCTTTCATCCTTCTGATGTGATTTCTCAAAGGGAAACCTTCTACCTTCGGATTTGAAATCCTTTAGACTTTTTCTTTGAAGTTGCATCACATCCGGTATTCTTATTGCATTTTGCATTTCGGCGATAATCCTTGCTCTTACGATCTTCACTCCTTCGATCTTGTGATTTGCGATATGCGGGCCAGGTCCATGTCATCGTACCACGTCACCTTGCCACATCATCACCACGTCATTGCCACGTCATCTTGATTTATTTGTGATTTGTGGGGTCAGCTCCACATCAGCTGCCACGTCATCATATCACACTTCGCAATTTCTGTGACCACTGTGTTTGTATTATTTTTCTCCTGCCCCAATTTCGATATGCTATGGTAATATCGCATCGCAATATCGGTATTTCAAACGTTCTTTGCTATATGGCTCCTTTTCTTTCCGATGCGATTTACAAAGGGAAATCACATACACCCGGACTTGAAATCTCTTAAATAATAGTTCTGAACTGCATTGCATCCGGCCCTTTCATCGCACTTCGGCGTTTATGAGAGCTATCTCTTCTGAGCTTTCTGATCTGCGATATGCGATGAACTTCGCATCACCGATTTGCATCACCACTTCGCATCACATCCATCACATCGCATCTATCCATTACATCACAAATTCTATAACTTACAAATTCTTATCACATAAGCATCGCCGATTGCAATATGTGATAGCATCGCATCACATCTATCCATCGCATTACAAATTCTATAGGTTTATTACCCAGCTTAACATGAGTCATAAATACAATATAACTTGCCCTTCCATACTTTGGTTTAATCGTATTTATGAGTTTACTTTGGTTAAAATCCACAACACCAAAATAATAATATTTTTGGGTCCCACAGCATATACAACTTACATATTCATTTGTGTAGTCCACTCTTCGTCATCCATTTAACTTCTCCAGATCCGATGAACATCACTCAACATCACGCTCCAAATAGCACGATGGGTAAAACTTTAGAACTTATGTGAAATTAGTGGTTTTTAATTGCCACGCGTCGGCCCATGACCATTATCGCGTTCACTCCAGCAATTACCACTTACCATCTTTGAGCTATGCGAAAACCACTGGTTTGTTTTCAAAACCATCCATTGTTCTCCTTTACTCCATCATTCTGTTTTCATTTAACTCGAGTTTCTAAACAGAACTATGGTTCCAACTTGAAATAATTCCACCGCGGCTTCACCATACATCTTCTGTTTTAATGATATCAACCAGTCTTCAAACCCTCTCTGGCATTCATTCCACACATGGCTTTAACCTCTATTATTCATTGTCTGTGGTTTTATAATTGTTTATAAATACAATAAAGCCCTCAAATGTGACTTCAAACTCTGGATCTCCTTCACTATGTATACACAATAGAATGTGTAATATCTCCTTCAAAAAAACTTCTTCCTGTCTAGACCCTCTTCTTGTAGCCTCTGCCACTTTACTTTCTTTCTCTGCAACAATTCCATCTAAATTTGATCTTCTCCCTTGTCTTGGTGCTGCTCCTTTTCCATCAATGACAATATTTCCAACAGTCTCCCCCTTTGGCATTGATGGCAATATTCCAATGCTTCCTCCAAGACTTCCTTTGTTTTCTTTTCAGAAGACTTCTTTTGCTTGCTTTTCCTCCCCCTTTGACATCAAATGACAATGGGTTGCACATTTCCCAATCTAGTTTCGATCTTTTCATTTCCTCTAATCTTGAGGACCTGTTCCATGCACTGCTCCATTGTTCTAGCTCTTTTATTACAATTTATTGACTTCTTTCCCCCTGAGGTGATGCTTTAATCTTGTTTGATATTGACCATCACTTGTCTTTTGCACTGATCTTGTTTCTTGTATGCAGCCCTTATTTTTTTTTTCTCTTTTTTTTGTTTGTTTTTTTTTCAATCATATCAGAGATTAACATCTGCAGACACTATCCCTAGTTTGTCTCGTAGATATTTGAATGGTTCTTTAGCAAGAGGTTTTGTGAATATGTCTGATATTTGTTCCTTTGTTGGTACGTATTCCAACTTCACTAATTTCTGTGCTACTTGTTCTCTGAGGAAGTGGTACTTTATTAGGATGTGCTTTGTTTTTTAATGAAGTATAGGATTTTTTGATATACCTATTGCACTTGTATTGTCACATTTGATATAAATGGGTTCATCTATGCTTACCTTCATGTCTTGGAGAGTTTTTTTCATCCACATTACTTGTGTCCAACATGCAGCTGCTGCTATGTATTCTACTTCTATTGTAGATAGAGAGATAAAAGTTTGTTTCTTGCTTAGCCATGCCACTAGACTTTTTCCAAAATAAAAGGCATCTCCACTTGTGCTTTTCCTGTCATCCACATAGCTGGCCCATTCTGCATCTGTGTATGCTATCAATGTGAAGCTTTTTCCTTTTGGATACCATAGGCCATAATGTGAAGTTCCTTGTAGATATCTAAATATTCTCTTGATTGCAAGTAAATGATTTTGTTTTGGTGTTGCTTGATATCTTGCCACAAGTCCTAATGCCAACATAATGTTTGGTCTAGAAGCCATTAGGTATAGCAGACTTCCTATCATGGATCTGTAAAGTTTTTGATTTACATCTGTTGATCCATCATTAGCACATAGTTTGCATCCAGTGATCATGGGAGTTGACAAAGGTTTGCAGTCTTCCATTTGAAACATTTCTCTTAAGTATTTTCTTGTGTTCTTTTGTTGAATTTGAAGTCCTAAATAGAAGGTGAGCTCTGCAATCATTGACATCTCAAACTCTGATTTCATTTCTTCAGCAAATCCTTTTGGTAACTCATCTTTGTTGCTACCAAACATGATGTCATCTACTTACACTACTACAATTAAGAGTTCATGTTAGGTCTCTGTAATTTGCAAGATTGGAAAATACAAACTGTAGAGAGAACACTTCAACCACTTTGGGATTCTAGGATCTAGCCCTCCTGAATCCAGAGAGGGATCTCTCTATAAGTGAAAAGATAGATTTATCTTTAAGGCTTGAAATGAGATATTAGGCTAGTTATGAAGAACGAGGTTTTGTTTGTTTTGGTTGGGCAAAGATACATGAAGGTGAAGGAAGTATAAATGAAGGGTGACGGTGAATGAAAGCGAAAGATTGATTCAGCTAAGAAGATATGCAAGACACAGCTTCAATCCTTTGGGTTATGGAGTCATAGTAGGATTTAATTGAAATAAAAAAGTTCAAGAGTGGTCCATGGGGCAAGTCATCTCTGTCTAAGGATCTCTTTAAAGTTGATTTTATGGAATGGAATGAAACAATAATAAGGGGAAACAAACAAATGAAGAACAAAGAGCAGCCTAGGATCAAGTAAGTACTTTGAAACTATTCTGCTTTTGGCATACACTTAAGAAAGAAATAAAAGTGATCTAAGATCTGGTAAGTACTTCAAAACTAGCCAGCTTTTGATGCACTTTCAATAGAAAACATTTAAAACACGAAAAAGAACAGCTTAAGATCAAGAAAGGACTTTGAACCTAGCTTGCTTTCAGCATATTCTAAGGGAAAATTTTCAAAGCAACCGTTGGAGAAGAAACTAGAGGACAGGGCTCACCATAGACTTCCCTAGCTCTGCTTTACCTAGTCAACTTATCAAGACCAACACACAAGATAACAAAGAATAGTCTAAGATCAGGTAAGGACTTTGAACCTAACCTGCTTTTGGCATACTCTTAGGGAAACTTTCAGACAACCTTTGGAGATGAAACTAGAGGATAGGGTTCACCATAGACTTCCCTAGTTCAACTTTACTGGGCAGACACTGAAAATAACATTTAAGAACAATGTTTAGTTTAGATAGTAGGATGAGGGAACACCAGCATTCCTAACTGCTTGGACTGTATTAAATCATTCTCAAACAACACAATTTGGAATAAAACATGTAGATAAAGCTTATTAATAAGAGCAGGGTACCTTTGAGAGTAAATGTTAACTCTGTAATTACTGTTCTTTATCAAATAATATGGACAGAATGAAAATAGAAATAAAATAACAATTCACAATAAGAAAAAAATCACTGTAGACATAGACCAGGATCCCATAAATCAGCTTGTATTTGATACTTCAAAGCAGTTACAATCTTCAAGTTCAATGGTTCTCTATAGCTTCAAACCTCTCATCTCAACTTAGGTATCTTTCAATTACAAACAGAGCTTACAACAGCTTCAGTAAACTATTTACAGGAAATAGATATGCAATTACCAACATTATCTCATCTTCTACATAAGTATTTATAGAAGAAATGAGGAGGTGGGATGGGATAAAATATCTTCTAAGTTCAATTAATACATTTTAATGCTTCTCAGCCTTTGAGGGGCTCAATGGAGAAGATTTCAGATATTCCTCTGTATTAATTATTTTACATTAAGTATTAAGCTCGCTCGAATAATTTTATTGACTTTAAGGCTCTATGTTATCTTTGTAATAACTCTGCTGACAGTTGTAATAAGTTCCTTTGGCTTGAAAAAACTGTTCAGCTGCATGGAGGAAAATATCTCCTGTTCTGGTAATAACTCGACCTCTTTTGAATGCTTTGAGGCTACAGGTGGCTTTTGGTATCTGAGAGGATTCAATTAGCCTCTGATGTGGCAATGGAGGCTTCCTTGAACTGATAGATTTGATTGTTTTCCTTTAAACACTATTAATTTGTTTTAATTATGTGCGTTGGGCTTAATTAGGCCTAAACTCTGTTTTCTAGTTCTTCAAACTGGGTTTAATTGAGAGGATTAGGCTTTAGATAGTCAATTTAGGCCATAATCCCTCAATATCATGTAAGCAGTCTTCAATTCTTCATTTCTGTTGTGACTAAATCTTTAACACTGATACTCTCTATTTATTTAAGCTTTACTATGTCTTGTTGATGTGCAAGTGCTACAGGGGCTATATAGTGGCGTCAGTGCTCATGAGGCACCGGCAAACATTGATGGGAAACCCTATGGAGTGATCCTTTTAATGAATGAAGGCCTGGAGGATCGTCATCCTCAGCTTTCATTTTTCCTTTAAAACATTTGAAAAACCTTTAAAACCTGCAAAAATAAAGAAATATTAAGAAAATCCTGCGTATTTGGGTTTGACTGCTTTGGAGGCTTAGGTTTAGAGTGCAGCCATTGGATGAAAGAATCCAATGGTGGAGATTGATTGTGGGGGGTCAAATGGAGGCAATTGGGACAAATGGTGCAAAATATTAAGTCAAGGCCATCGATGCAAAGATCGACAGTCGAGATTTATCGGGGGAAATATAATGCAGAAGGCCACATTATAATAAAACGGCGGAAAACACAACGAAAAAGGGTTAAAAACCTTAATTGGCAACAAAAAATGCATAGAGGAAATTTGGGGTTTCGTGGTTGATTCTGGGTCGTCAGATGAGATCGACCTCAGAGTTTGATGGCCAAGATTGCTTTAAGAAGTCCCTTGGAGAATGGCGGGGGGCGATAGTTCAATGGTCAGATTGCATGTGAGCCGTTAGATCTCGAAGATCAACAGTGGAGATCTATTTCGGGAAAATATAATGGAAATGGGGAAAGTGGTTTCAGCATTAAAAACCATTGTTTTCACGTTTATTTTGAGTGGTTTACAAATTTCTCAAAAAAATGCGATACACTCCTCCACCCACCATGTGTCCAAGCGAAAACCACTTTTTTCGCGTTTTTTCAGGTGTTAAACCTCCGGCATAGAAAAAATGTGAAACTTAATGCAAGCCATTGGATGGAAGGGCGCAGATCCGATGATGCAGATCGCACGTTCTAAAGGGTAAGATGCACAGACAAAAAGAGGTGGGACAGAGTCTGAACGGTTTTGATCTGGACCGTCAGATCAAGGAATGAACGGCGGAGATTAAATCTAGGATGGGTAGGACCCAAGAAAGTCGGGCCTGTCGAATTTATTATGTATCGTTGGATTGAAACAGATCAACGGCGGAGATTTAATCTCGATTAAATATAATAAAAATATGAGGCAGAGAAAGGGTCAGTGTGGGCCGTTGATCTGCAGAGATCAACGGCGGAGATCTCATTTAAAACTTTATATAGTGGGTTCATGATTTTTAACAAATGTTTCAGGCTTGAATCTGGACTGTCGGATGGTATGCAATGGACGGTCCAGATGCAATCGGAGGATTGCGATCGGCAGGGGAAAAATAGAAAGGGCATCGATGTGATTAGATGTGGACCATTGATTTGAGGGCCAGATCAACGGCTGGGAATGAATCAAAGGAGGTCACAGTGGGGGAAAAGGCTTGTGAAACAAAAAAATTTGGGTCATCAGATCTGGTTATGGCGGAATAGATCGACGGTTGAGAATCCATCACAAGGTGCCAATCGGAGGGGGAGGGCAAAAACTGTTAAAACGCATCCGATTAAAAATTCCGATGCAATTAGCGCTTGGGAATTAATCGCTTGGTCTTGGGTGCAGGTTATATGGTAGAAAAATGGTTTGGGGTTTTTAACCAAGGGCTTATTAGAATTGAAACATAGGAAAGGGTGTTTCAAATGCACCTGATAAGACTTGCGATGCGAGATTGCATGGATCATTGATTGGCTTTAGATCAACGGTTGTTTTTCGTTAAAACAACAAACCGTCGGACTTAATGAAAACATAGAAAAAGTGGGTTTTTCATGAAATACAAAGGGAAAATCACATCGAGAAGGGTTTTATACAATGTTTAGCGCCCGATTGCAGGGCTCTCAGGTTATATGAAGAAAAACGAAGGGATCGGGGGTTATACACAAAAGAGCCAATCGCATCGGAAGTTTTATGTAACAAACAGTCATGCACCCATTGGAAGTTCCGATGTGATAAGCACCCTGGGGTTTAGCAGTAGGTCACAGCCCTGGGTCTTATGCAGGAAAAAGGGTTGGGGGCTAAGGCTAAAGGGGCTTATGGCCTTAGCACAAAAAAGCTCATTTTTATGATTTTTCAAGGATTTTGAAAGCATTTTGAGGGTTTCGGATAAGGTAAAAAAGGATTTTTTAACCTTATAAAGGGGTTTTATGAAGGGAAGAAGGGAAATAAAGGAAAAACATAGGATTTTCATGGGGAAAAAAGGGGATAAAATGGAGGTCAATCTTGAGTGAAATAAGGGGTAAAATGAGGGGAAAATGGAGTTTTTTGCAGCAGTCTTTTCTTCAGAAAAACAACAGAATTTCAGAGTTAAGAAGGAAGCAGCGGTGAAGATTAACTCAAAGACAAGCTATCTTCATAAGACTCCATGAGCTAACAATTTGGCAATAAAAATTGTTTCTTGAAGGCTTCAATAAGATTATTTAGCCACCATTTGATATGACAAATTTTATAGGTGGCTAACAGTGGCTCCATATGGGGATGGTGCCTTCTTGAAGGCATCAAGAACTTCAGACTTGCATTCTTTGGGAGGTTGATCAGTGCCTTATCCATTGGGCTGCAAATTTCCTTAATTTTCTTGCTTTCTTCAATTCTGAAAATGTTAGCAGCCATGAAAAAAATGGAAACTCTATCACAACAATCTTTCTACCTACCCAATCCTACTGATCTAACATTTTTTCTTCTTTTAGAGTGCACTTGGATTGGAAAACTCTTTTTCAAACATTTTATTCTTTTGAAGGAAAAAAAATAATCTAAGTCTACTTATTTCTCCATGAACTCAGATTAAACAGTTGAGTTCATAAGCTTCTCTACCTAATCTACTATTTGTTAGGATTAAACAGTCTAACAAATTTTTATTCTCTAACTTCTAAAATGGAAATTTAAAAGCATACAAGTCAGGATTGAACAGTCTAACTTGTTGCTAATCTATGGCATAAAAACAAGCTGCACATAGATTACTTATTTGCAAAAAATTAAATCAAAACTTTGAAGGCTTAAGATTTGAAAGTTCTAAGCACGACCTTCTGTTTTCTTCAGCTCTGTTTTTGAGCTTATTCAAGCTGTTTTTTCCTTGTTATTTGGTTTAGATTTTGGACTTATTAGAACCAATTTACTTCTGTCTTTTGACTCAAAATTAAAACAAATTAGAGTCATTCTTCTTTTCAAAACTGAGGTTCGGATTTTGAGCTTGTTTGAACCTTTTATTTTCTATCCTAATCTACCTAACTGATAAGCCAAGATTAATCTGTTTGGCAAATCTGATTCACTAACCTATCAGCGGTCAATTTAAAACTAGTTAGTCATGATTAGGCTATATGAATAACTATAAGTGTGTTTCTTAGGAGTGGCATTTGAGCTTGCACACTTTCAGATTTTGTTTCTCTTTTTTGGTATGGGGCTGTACCTTTCTTGTTTTTACAATCTGTCCTCTTTTCTCTTTTCATTGTTTTTGTATTTTTTATTTTTCTCCGGAGACAAAAATCAACAACTATCTAATTTCTCAAAACTGAGCTTTATTGACATTTCTATCTAACCTATTCTAACTTGGAGTATTTACATCCTTATATGATACAAAAATTCCAATGTAGCCAGTTGAGTAGTGTAAAGAAGAAGAAGAAACTCTGGATGTTTGTCAGGGGTATCCATAGTATATTTTGAAGATTAATCTTCAAAACCAAAACTGTCACAGAAGGTGCCAGCTTTTCATGCATTTGGCTCTTGCAAAGGATCCATGCTTGATAATTTGAGCTAGTTGGGACTTCCACACATTCTTCCAAAGGATCAACAAAGAAAAGATGAATATTTTCTTCTTTTGGGTCCTCCATGTCTGGTAGATTGTCTGCTTCCAAGACTTTAGCTTTGAGGACTATATCTTCAGAATGTTGCTTGGAAGCATCATCATCCTTAACCTACAAAATAGTAAGCAATGAAATTTCTTCTTTCTCTAAATATATGCTTGCTTCTGATATACATTCAGGTTCTTTAAATGGCAGATTGACATTAGTGAAGGTAGAAGTTTCTTCTTAAAAAGATGGTATGTCCTCAGTAGAATAGTCTTCTATTTGTTTTTCTCCTTCAAAGTTTTGCCAGTATCTTTTATTGTTTGGGACAACTGGTCTGAATTTTTCTTGAATTGTATATTGTTTGCTCTCCCAAGGTCTTAGACATGTACTAGCAACCAGGGCTAATCCAATAGCAAAACTGTTTTGGTCTTTAGGAACAAGGATAAGTTCGAAGTCTTCAAAAGATTTTAATAAATCGAAGGCATCATTGTTATAATTTTTAAGTCTGGGATGTGTAACCGTGCATTCTTCTTTCACTTGCCTAATTACCAATTCTGCGTTTCCATGAACTGTTATCTTCTGGGCTCCTAATTTCTTCAATAAATTTAGCCCTAAGAGGAGTGCCTCATACTCTACTATGTCATTTGTGCATTGAAAGTTCAATTTATATGAATGGGCTTTAGAATGATTTTTTCCTATATTGTAAAGCCATATTCCTGCACCTGCATTAGTTTTAGTACATGACCCATTAAAATTCATATTCCAAAGAGGACTAATTTCAGTATTATCATTAATTTCTTTACTATCCTCTTTGTCTTGGGTGTCGTCGAATTGTTCTATGGAATAGGCACCATGTTCATGACTGTCGGGTTGAGATGATGGTTTGGAGGGTAGCTGCTTGCTTAGTATTTGATCGATTTGTCCTTCTGTCAAAGGAGAGATTTTTCTTTCAACATAAACAAAAAAATAGCTACCCTCTTTCTTATGATCAACAAAATAACTTTATGCATATTTACCACCAAGTTATCTATGTGACTGAGCAAGAGTATTTGTTTCCCAATAAGTTTTAGAGACTGGCTGTTTATTAATAGTCTGATCTATCTCTTTTTCTGTCAAAGGGGAAGATGTTTCTTTGTTCCTTTGAACAGAAGTACAGCAGTTCTCTATCTCTTGTAAAGGATGATTTTGAGGTTGGATATTTTCTTGAGCCTCTTCTAGGGGATCTTGACCTATGTTTGCATGGATACTTTGAGGATTTTCTATTGTTTCCTGATCTTCTTGTGTAAAAAATTATTCATGATTGATATGATACTTAGTTTGTGTATAAGGTTCATGAGTTGTTTTTTCTATATTATCAGGATGTCACTCCTCTTGTGAAATCTGATATGGGTTATAATCTAGAGGGGAAGTGCCTATATGAGCCGGTTTTCCTCCTACATCATATTCTGTGTTTTGTAAGGGGCTACTTGTTTCATCAAAGCACTGCTCACTATAAGTTTTTGTGTTTTGGTCATGCAGATCTCTTATCATCATAGTACAAGACATAGGAAGGCCATCAAAAATTTCTTGACAACCTTCCTTATTGCTTTCTTTGTAAGTTTTCTCATTATCTTCAATAAGGTGTTGATCATAATACATATATTGGTCATTGTCTTGGTTTTGAGGTGATTGGGCTTGTGTTTGATGAGAAAAAAGCATAGGTTGCTCTAGATCATCAATATTTATATTAGCCATCAACCTATCCATTCTCTTTCCAAGCATGTACATCATCTCTTCCATCATGATTAGAAATTTTTCTTGATTATTTTCTCGATAATATTGTTCATCATACATGTCTTGTAGTGGTAGAGCTTGTGTTTGTTCAGGGAAAGGCCTATGTTGTTCTAGATTTGCAATGTTTAGATTAGCCATAATCATATTCACTCTCTTTCCAAGCATGTACATCAATTTTTCCATCATGGCCATATGTTTGTCTCCTGGTTCTGTATCTAAATCCATGTTTGTAAATCAGAAAAAGAGGTCACTTTGTCTGTTCAATCAGTTCAAGGTCTTCTACCAGTGGAGTCATTTGGTCTTTTGGGAGTTTTAGAGTGTGGAGTCACCGGGTGGAGGTTTTTAGCTCTTTTGGAGGTAAAATGTTTTATGGTCCACCACCATGTTTATTATGAATACCAATCTAAAGAGATCATGGGTGTTCTGAGCCTTAGGAATATTTAAGATGAAATTGACTCAAATCCCCAGTGGAGTCGCCAAAAATGTTAGGTCTCTGTAATTTGCAAGATTTTCAAATACAAACTGTAGAGAGAACACTTGAACCACTTTGGGATTCTAGGATCTAGCCCTCCTAAATCCAGAGAGGGATCTCTCTATAAGTGAAAAGATAGATTTATCTTTAAGGCTTGAAATGAGATATTAGGCTAGTTATGAAGAACGAGGTTTTGTTCGTTTTGGTTGGGCAAAGATACATGAAGGTGAAGGAAGTCTAAATGAAGGGTGAAGGTGAATGAAAGCGAAAGATTGATTTAGCTAAGAAGATAGGCAAGACACAGCTTCAATCCATTGGGCTATGGAGTCATAGTATGATTTAATTGAAATAACAAAGTTCAAGAGTGGTCCATGGGGCAAGTCATCTATGTCTAAGGATCTCTTTAAAGTTGATTTTATGGAATGGAATAAAACAATAAGAAGGGGAAAAAAACAAATGAAGAACAAAGAGTAGCTTAAGATCAAGTACTTTGAAACTATCCTGCTTTTGGCATACACTTAAGAAAGACATAAAAGTAATCTACGATCTGGTAAGTACTTCAAAACTAGCCAGATTTTGATGCACTTTCAATAGAAAACATTTAAAACTTGAAAAAGAACAGCTTAAGATCAAGTAAGGACTTTGAACCTAGCCTACTTTCAGCATATTCTAAGGGAAAATTTTCAAAGCAACTGTTGGAGAAGAAACTAGAGGACAGGGCTCACCATAGACTTCCCTAGCTCTGCTTTACTTAGTCAACTTATCAAGACCAACACATAAGATAACAAAGAATAGTCTAAGATCAGGTAAGGACTTTGAACCTAGCCTGCTTTTGGCACACTCTTAAGGAAACTTTCAGACAACCTTTGGAGATGAAACTAGAGGACAGGGTTCACCATAGACTTCCCTAGTTCAAATTTATTGGGCAGACACTGAAAATAACATTTAAGAACAATGTTTAGTTTAGACAGTAGGACGAGGGAATGCCAGCATTCCTAACTGCTTGGACTATATTAAATCATTCTCAAACAACACAATTTGGAAGAAAACATGTAGATAAAGCTTATCAGTAAGAGCAAGGTACCTTTGACAGTAAATCCTAACTCTATAATTGTTGTTCTTTATCAGATAATATGGACAGAATGAAAAAAGAAATAAAATAACAATTCACAATAAGAGAAACATCATTGTAGACATAGACTAGGATCCCATAATTCAGCTTGTATTTGATACTTCAAACCAGTTACAATCTTCAAGTCCAATGGTTCTCTACAACTTCAAACTTCTCATCTCAACTTAGGTATCTTTCAATTAGAAACAGAGCTTACAGTAGCTTCAGTAAACTATTTACAGGCAACAGATATGTAGTGACCAACATTATCTCATCTTCTACAGAAGTATTTATAGAAGAAATGAGGAGGTGGGATGGGATAAAAGATATTCTAAGTTCAATTAATACATTTTAATGCTTCTCAGCCTTTGAGGGGCTCAATGGAGATGATTTCAGATATTCCTCTGTATTAATTGTTTTACATTAAGTATTAAACTCGCTGGAATAATTTTGTTGACTTTAAGGCTCTGTGTTATCTTCATAATAACTCTGCTGACAGTTGTAATAAGTTCCTTTGGCTTGAAAAAACTGTTCAGCTGCATGGAGGCAAATATCTCATGTTATGGTAATAACTAGGCCTCTTCTGAATGCTTTGAGGCTACAGGTGGCTTTTGGTAGCTGAGAGGATTCAATTAGCCTCTGATGTGGTGGTGGAGGCTTCCTCGAACTGATAGATCTGATTGTTTTCCTTTAAACACTGTTAATTTGCTTTAATTCTGTGCGTTAGGCTGAATTAGGCCTAAAATCTATTTTCTATTCTTCAAACTAGGTTTAATTGAGAGGATTAGGCTTTAGATAGTCAATTTATGCCATAATCCTTCAATATCGTGTAAACAGTCTTAAATTCTTCATTTCTGCTGTGACTGAATCTTTAACACTGATACTCTCTATTTATTTAAGCTTTAATGTGTCTTTTTTATGTACAGGTGCTACAGGGGCTTTATAGTGGCATCAGTTCTCATGAGGCACCGATAAATGTTGATGGGAAACCCTGTGGAGCAATCCTTTTAATGAATGAAGGCCCGGAGGATCGTCATCCTCGGCTTTCATTTTTCCTTTAAAACATTTGAAAAACCTTAAAAACCTACAAAAATAAAGAAATATTAAGAAAATCCTACGTATTTGGGTTTGACTACTTTGGAGGCTTAGGTTTAGAGAGCAACCATTGGATGAAAGCATCCAATAGTGGAGATTTATCGCAGGGGGTCAAATGGAGGCAATTGGGACAAACGGTGCAAAAGATTAAGTCAGGGTCGTCGATCTGCAAACATCGACGGTCGAGATTTATCGAGGGAAATATAATGCAAAAGGCCAAATTATAATAAAATGGCGGAAAACACAAAGAAAAAGGGTTAAAAACCTTAATCGGCAACAAAAAAGGCACAGAGGAAATTTGGGGTTTCGCGGTTGATTCTGGGCCATCGGATGAGATCAGCCTCAGAGATCGACGGCCGAGATTGCTTTAAGAAGTCCCTTGGAGAATGGCGGAGGGCAATAGTTCAATGGTCAGATTACATGTGAGCCGTTAGATCTCAAAGATCAATGGCAAAGATCTATTTTGGGAAAATATAATGGAAATGGGGAAAGTGGTTTCGACATTAAAAACCACTGTTTTAGCGTTTATTTCGAGCGGTTTACAAATTTCTCAAAAAAATGCGATACACTCTGCCGCCCGCCACGTGTCTGGGAAAAAACCACTTTTTTCGTGTTTTTTTCAGGCATTAAACCTCTAGCACAAAAAAAATGTGAATCTTAATGTGAGCCGTTGGATGGAAGGGTGCAGATCCGACGATGCGGATCTCACGCGCCGAAGGGTAAGATGCACGAATGGAAAGAGGTGGGACAGAGTCTGAGCGGTTTTGATTTGGATCGTCAGATCTAGGAATGAACGGCGGAGATTAAATCTGGAATGGGTAGGACCCAAGAGAATCGGGCTTGTCGGATTTATTATGGACCGTTGGATTGAAACATATCAATGGCGGAGATTTAATCTCAGGCAAATATAATAAAAATATGAGGCAGAGAAAGGGTCAGTGTGGGCCATTGATCTGCAGAGATCAACGGCGGAGATCTCATTCAAAAATTTATATAGCGGGTTCGTGATTTTTAACAAAGGTTGCGGGCTTGAATCTGGACCGTCGAATGGTATGCAATGGATGGCCCAGATGTAATCGGAGGATTGCGATCGGAAGGGGCAAAACAGAAAGGGCACCGATGTGATTAGATGTGGACCACTGATCTGAGGGCCAGATCAACGACGGGGAATGAATCGGAGGAGGTCACAGTGGGGGAAAAGGCTTGTGAAACAAAACAATGCAGGTTGTCGGATCTAGTTATGGTGGAATAGATCGACGGTTGAGAATCCATCGCAAAGTGCCAATCCGAGGGGGGGGCAAAAACTGTTAAAACGCATTCGATGAAAAGCTCTAATGCGATTAGCGCTCGGGACTTGATCACTTTTTCCTGGGCGCAGGTTATATGGTAGAAAAATGGTTTGGGGTTTTTAACCAAGGGCTTATCGGAATTGGAACATAGGAAAGGGTGTTTCAAATGCACCCGATAAGACATGCGATGTGAGATTGCGTGGATCATTGATTGACTTTAGATCAACAGTTGTTTTTCGTTAAAACAACAAACCAACGAACTTAATGAAAACATAGAAAAAGTGGGTTTTTCATGAAATATAAAAGGAAAATCGCATCGAGAAGGGTTTTATACAATGTTTAGCACCCAATTGTGGGGCTCTCAGGTTATATGAATAAAAACGAAGGGATTGGGGGTTATACACAAAAGAGCCAATCGCATCGGAAGTTTTATGTAACAAATAGTCATGCGCCCATCGGAAGTTCCGATGTGATAAGCACCCTGGCGTTTAGCAGTAGGTCACAGCCATGGGTCTTATGCAAGAAAAAGGGCTGGGGGATCAGGCCAAAGGGGCTTATGGCCTTAGCACAAAAAAGGCTCATTTTTATGATTTTTCAAGGATTTTGAAAGCATTTTGAGGGTTTCGGATAAGGTAAAAAAGGATTTTTTAACCTTATAAAGGGGTTTTATGAAGGGAAGAAGGGAAATGAGGGAAAAACAGAGGATTTTCATGGGGAAAGAGGGGGATAAAATCGAGGTCAATATTTAGTGAAAGCAGGGGTAAAATGAGGGGAAAATGGAGTTTTTAGTAGCAGTCTTTTCTTCAGGAAAACAACAGAATTTCAGAGTTAAGAAGGAAGCAACAGTGAAGATTAACTCAAAGACAAGCTATCTTCATAAGACTTCATGAACTAACAATTTGGCAATAAAAATTGTTTCTTGAAGGCTTCAATAAAATGATTTAGCCACCATTTCATATGACAAATTTTATAGGTGGCTAACAGTTCATTTTTATTAGCCTTTATGTACAAATTGTTGTCTACTCCTCCTTTCTTGAACCCTTGTTTTTGCAAGTTTTTGTCTAGCCTTGAATACCATGCAAGTATTTGTCCTCCTTTCTTTAATCTGCACACATAATCATGTTTATCTGTTAATGAGAATCCTTCAGGTTGTTCCATGTAGACTTCTTCCTCTAAGTCTCCATTCAGGAAGGCAGACTTCACATCCATTTGGTATACCCTGAAATCATGATAGCATGCAAAGGTCAAAAACATTTTGATTGCTTCCATTCTAGCTACAGGGGCAAAGGTTTCATCATAGTCAAGTCCTTCAATTTGAGAATATCCCTTGCATACAAGTCTAGCTTTATTTCTAATTACCTGCCCTTGTTCAGTCATCTTATTCTTGAATATCCATTTCGTGCCAATGACATTTTTCCCAGTGGGTCTTGGAATTAATTCCCAGGTATTGTTCTTCTCAATTTGGTCTAGTTCTTCATTCATAGCATTTACGCATTTTTTGTCTTTGCTAGCTTCTTCGAACTTCTTTGGCTCTATTTGAGATAGCATGGCTAGGTATACTTCTTTTGTCTGTTAAGCAAGTTTTCTTCTTGTCTAGACTCCCACACTCTTGTCCCCAATGATTTGATATTCTGGATGGTTATTTTGAGTTTGTCTTGAGGGACCTTTTGAGTTTAATTCAGTATCTTCTGTTTTCTTGCTCAGTTCATCATTATCTTGGTTCTCATCTTCATGATCATCCGGAGGATTGGCGCAGCTTGTGCTTCTTGTTCTGTTTGGTAGATATTCATCAAATATTACATAAATACTTTCCACAATTTTTTGCAGTATTTTGTTGTAGCACCTATAACCCTTACTCTTGGATGCATATCCTAAAAATACTCCTTCATCAGCTCTTGCATCAAACTACCCCAGTTTTTCTTCATTATTTTTTATGAAACACTTGCTTCCAAAGACTCTAAAGTGCTTGATTGATGCTGGTTTACCATGCCATAATTCATAAGGAGTCTTGTCACAATTTGGTCTTAGATGAGCTTTGTTGAGAATGTGAACAATTGTGTGTACTACTTCTACCCATTAGGTTTTTGGAATGTTACTTTCTTGCATCATGGTTCTGGAAATCTGTTGTACTGACCTGTTTTGTCTTTCTGCCACTCCATTCTGTTGAGGTGCACCTGCAATTGTAAACTGTTGTTTTATCCCATGTTCATTGCATAGATCTGCAAAATCATAGTCTTTGAATTCACCTCCTCTTTCTGATCTGATGCATTTTAGCTTGCATCCTGTTTGATTTTCTACCAATGCCTTGAATATCTTGAATTTCTCAATTTCTTCATATTTATATTTGATAAATACCACCCACGTCAATCTGGTAAAATCATCTATTATCAACATGAAATAAGATTCTCTGCTTGGTGCTTTAGTTCTTGAAGGTCCACATAGGTCCATGTATACAAGCTGAAGAGGTCGACTTGTTGATAGTATCTCTTTGGTCTTGAAAGATATGCAGGTCTACTTTCCCAGTTGGCAGGATTTACAAATGGTATTTGAAGGCTTCTTTATTTCTGGCATATCTTTGACTGCATTCTTCTTGCTCAGACTGATGATGTGGTTAAAGTTTAGGTGTCCCAGTCTTCTATGCCATAACCATGATTCATCAATTTTTCTTATGTGGCATGCTTCATTCTCTTCTTCCACTAAATAGACATTACTTTCTGTTCTTACACCTTTGATGAAGGTATTTCCTGTAGTGCTTGATCTTACCTCACAATCTTGGGCTCTGAAAAGGACCTCACAGCCTTTATCACACATTTGACTAATGCTTAGTATATTGGCTTTCAACCCATCCACAAATAGTACATCTTAAGCCTTTCCTCTTCCATTATTCAGACTGACTGAGCCTTTTCCTTTGATTTTCCCTACTTTATCATTGTCGAATGTTACATTTCCAAATTTATTTTCATCAAAGGTTACAAACTTGCTTCAATCTCCAGTCATATGCTTTGAGCATCCACTGTCCAAATACCATTGGCTTTTCTGATCTTGGGCTATTAGAGCCAAGTCACACTTATTCAACTTCTTTTTCCACTGCAGGAAACTATTTGTTTGGCACCTTTTTCTGAGAAGATGGAACAAATTCTTTGAGAGGACATTTGGAAGACGTGTTCGATTTGATGGCATACAAAGAATTTGATTATATTTTTAAATGGATTATGTGTATGAGTGAACTCTCCATTATTCATAAATCTCCTTGGGGTTTTAAGCATCAGTCTTTGTCCATACATTCTGCACTCCATGGCTTTATGGCCGAACCCCTTACAACAAAAACAATACCAATGGAAACGATTAGTGTACCTGGTGTAGGTTTGTCCTCTCCATTTGTTTGCTTGAGGTAGTCTTTTCAATTTTTGCATCTTTTGTTGGTTGAAATCGATTATCTTTGTCTAACAGTATGTAGCAATATGTCCCAGTTTGTGGCAAGCAAAACAAGTGACATTTCTCATAGGAGGAAAGAATCTCCTTTGAGATCTTCCGAACTTGTTCAATTGATCTTCAAGAACAATTGAGCTTTTTGCAACTGCTTGCTTCTTCCTCTCATTCTTTGTCTCTTGATGTTGCTGCTTGTTTCTGTTTGTTTCATCACACACCAAGTTCTTGTTGGATTCTGCTTTTGTCATTCCTTTTTGAGCTATTTCATTATCCTTTACAGATTTTACAAAAATTATATTCTTGTTATCTTCTACCTTGGACTTACTGGTTTCTCCTTCATATCCTATCCCAACCTTTATGAGAGGAGACCTTTGAGCGTTTAGAATCTTGTCCAATTGTTCAGTGCTTGTCATTTGAGGAGTGTTCATTAACAATTCCCTTTGGGTGTTTTCTAGTTTCTTTCTCAGGCATAGCACTTCTTCTTCCAATTTCTCTTGCACCTGACGTTTATCTTTAATTTGCTTTAGTAGAATGCCTTCCACCTTCTTAGCTTCTTCAAGTTCTACTTTCAATTGAATGAGGTCTTCTGAATTTGGTACCTCTTTTACACATTTGAGGAGAATGTCTTTCTGTTTTATGCACTTGACTTTAAATCTATCTATTTCCTCCAAGTCACTTCTTAGCTCCCCCTCAAGATCTACCTCACCTTCTTCCTCATCTTCTAGAAGGAATCCTTCAGATTCTTTCTTGGCCATCAACACAAATTTAGAGGTTCCTTCTTAATTTGAGGATTCATCTGAGTTTTCAGATGCACTGTTATCTTGCTGATCATAAAATGATCTTCTATTGAATCTCTTCTCTTTTTTCCAGTTATTTGTTTTGGTTTTGTCTATCTCTTGAGTCTGATTCTTTTTTTTCTTAAGAGGACACTTAGATGCATAGTGCCCAACTTCTTAGCTCCCCCTCAATATCTACCTCACCTTCTTCCTCATCTTCTAGAAGGAATCCTTCAGATTCTTTCTTGGCCATCAACACAAATTTAGAGGTTCCTTCTTCATTTGAGGATTCATCTGAGTTTTCAGATGCACTGTTATCTTGACGATCATAAAATGATCTTCTATTGAATCTCTTCCCTTTTTTCTAGTTATTTGTTTTTTTTTTCTCTATCTCTTGAGTCTGATTCTTTTTTTTCTTAAGAGGACACTTAGATTCATAGTGCCCAACTCTTCCATAGTTAAAGCATTTAAATGGAAGTTTACCTTTATACTTGCCTGAGCCTCTATCCAATCTTCTGACAAATTTGGCCTCTTCTTCATCAGAGCAGGAGCATGTATCTTCTTTTTCTTCTTTGCTCTTCTCTGTGTTAAAGGTTGCCTCCCTCACATTTGACTTCCTCTGTGGAAGTCTCATATCATAGGCTATTAAGTTTCCAAGTAATTGGTTCATGGTCAATGTTTCCAAATTATTTGTTTCTTCTATGGCAAAAACCTTGGGGTTAAACCTGGATGGTAAAGATCTCAATATCTTTTGTATAATTACACATTCTCTAATGGTTTCTCCTAGAGCTTTCATGTTATTCACAATTTCTGCAACCCTTAAGAAGAAGTTGGTAACATCTTCTTCTTCAGTAATTTTTATATTTTCAAACTGGGCTCTATAGACTTACAGCTTCGCAACCTTCACCTTTTTATCTCCCTCATGGATACTTTCTAATGTATCCCATATTTATTTGGCAGTCTTGTTGTGCATTACATTGATAAATTCTACCTCACACAAACCACTTAAGAGAACATTCATGGCTTTTGCATTAGCTATAAAATCTTGTTTGGCTTATTTCTCCGTGTCATAATCCTTTAGGGCATATCCTAATTCCACAACAACCCAAACTTCTATTCCTAGAGACATTATGTATGTCCTCATTCTTATTTTCCAGAAGGCACAGTTTGTGCTAGTAAAAAGAGGGGCTTTACTTGTTGAGCATCCTTCTAGACTAGCCATCTTGGGGACCAAGGATCTCCTTCCAGTTGTTAAACTGATACAAAAGGAACCTGCTCTGATACCAATTGTTGAACCCTTGGTTAAACTGAGAGGGGGGGGTAAATCAGTTTAACGTAGTCATGGTCTTATAAAACTTTTCTTTTACACTTATTTACATCTTCAATTCGTGATCAAATTAATATACAATGGAACAAAAATCTTAATAAGTGAGCAGTAGGTATTAAGTAGATTAAATACAGAATATCAACACATAATCATCATGCACATAGACAACAGATATAAGTGGAAACCCATAAAGGAGAAAACTACATCTTATTATTGTTGTGATACAAAGGCAAGCTCCAACTCCCTCTCACCACTGATTTTCTATAGGCTCCAACCTACAGGAGGCTACTACCTCAATTTTGCAAGCTACAACTTGCAAGGCTCAAGTCCATCTGTCACACGCAAGCTACAACCTACGAGCTCCTGTTGACCAACTACAGGCGGACATCTGTATCAAGCTATAACCCGGTAACAGGGCTTTCAACCTCATTTTGTACACAGTAATATCATGTGCGGTTTGTACGGATATCGACTCACCATTTTTCTCCTTCTTTATTGTTGTCCTTCCAGCCTTCAAATTTGCTTTATATCATCTCTGGATCTTCACAACTCCTCTTTGTGCTCCTTCTTCTTCTTACATTCTCTCACCTCTTTCTCCATTCTCACACCTCTTATGCATATGCTGGTAACATTATTTATAGAGATCACCTCATAACTGTTTGCATTCCACAGGGAATTCGAAATGAACAGGTATGACTCTTTGCCTTCCCCCTTCTCATTTTCTTGTCCAGCACATTCAGAATAATATAACAAAATGTATATATTTGTGTATTACAGTGAGTTTTTCTTTGCCTACAGAGACTTGCCTTTGCATCACATACAATAAAAATAATTAAATCATTTACATTTACATATACAATAATATATTTCAATTCAACCCTTTCAGCTCTTGGTTCGCCATATATTTGTCTTTTCTGCTGCTGTCAGAGTCATTTCGGTTTCTGCTATCACATTCAACACAGTTCTGCATAACTGTAATTTTGGCCTAACTCGACCCAGCTGTTGTGCTTCCAGCAGTGCCACTATATTCTTCTTTTCCCAACTCTGCCTCTTTTTCTCATGCCCATAGCTTTCAACCTTCACCACTCTTCTAAACACTCGGTTTTGCCTTTTTTCTGTGTCGGGTCCTTACCCGACCCTTTCTACTCGTGTTCATACTTTCCTTTTTGTTTTACGTTATAATCCTCCTTTGGCTCTCCGAATTGATTTACAAAGGAAGACCACATATTTTCGGACTTGAAAAGACCTTTAGGTTTCGCCTTCGATCTTCATCTCGTCTGCTCTCTTTATCGCACTTTGGCGATTCAGATATCCCATGTGCCTTCGTCTATTTGATCTCCCGATATGCAATATGCAAAGGGTCCCACCAAGCTATATATCGACGTTTCAACTATTTCTCTTTTTCTTCATTTCTTTGCTGCTCTTTCATCCTCCCGATGTGATTTCTCAAAGGGAAACCTTATACCTTCAGATTTGAAATCCTTTAGTCTTTTGCTTTGAAGTTGCATTGCATCTGGTATTCTTATCGCATTTTACGTTTCAGCGATAATCCTTGCTCTTACGATCTTCACTCCTCCGATCTTGTGATTTGTGATATGCAGGCCAGGTCCATGTCATCGTGCCACATCACCTTGCCACGTCATCGCCATGTCAATGCCACGTCATCTTGATTTATTTGTGATTTTTGGGGTCAGGTCCATGTCACTTGCCATGTCACTTGCCACGTCATTGCCATATCATCATATCACACTTCGCAATTTCTGTGACCACTATGTTTGTGCGATTTTTCTCCTGCCCCGATTGCGATATGCGATGGTAATATCGCATCGCAGTATCGGCTATCATAATATCGATACTTCAAATGTTCTTTGCTGTATGGATCCTTTTCTTTCTGATGTGATTTACAAAGGGAAATCACATACACCTAGACTTGAAATCTCTTAAATAATAGTTTTGAGCTGCATCGCATCTGGCCCTTTCATTGCACTTCGACGTTTATGAGAGTTATCTCTTCTGAGCTTTGTGATCTGCGATATGCGATGAACTTCACATCGCCGATTCGCATCGCCACTTCGCATCACATCGTAAATTCTATAACTTACGAATTATTATCACATAAGCATCGCTGATTGCGATATGCAATAGCATTGCATCGCATCTATCACATCACCTCTATCCATCGCATCGCAAACTCTATAGGTTTATTACCCGACTTAACATAAGTCATAAATACAATATAACTTGCCCTTCCATACTTTGTTTTAATCATATTTATGAGTTTACTTTGGTTAAAACCCACAGCACCAAAACAATATTATTTTTGGGTCCCACAGCATATACAACTTACATATTCATTTGTGTAGTCCAATCTCCATCGTCCATTTAACTGCTCCAAATCTGACGAACATCACTTGACATCACGCTCCCAATAGCACAATGGTTAAAACTTTAGAACTTATGCGAAATTAGTGGTTTTTAATTGCCACGCATCTGCCCACGACCATTATCTCGTTCACTCCAGCAATTACAGCTTACCATCTTTGAGCTATGTGAAAACCACTGGTTGGTTTTCAAAACCATCCACTATTCTCCTTTACTCCATTTTTCTGTTTTCATTTAACTCAGGTTTCTAAATAGAACTATGGTTCCAACTTGAAATAATTCCACCATGGCTTCGCCGTACATCTTCTGTTTTAATGATATCAACCAGTCTTCAAACCCTCTCTGGCATTCATTCCACACATGGATTTAACCTCTATTATTCATTGTCTGTGGTTTTATAATCATTTATAAATACAATAAAGCCCTCAAATGTGACTTCAAACTCTGGATCTCCTTCACTGTGTATACAAAACAGAATGTGTAATATCTCCTTCAAAAAAACTTCTTCCTATCTAAACCCTCCTCTTGTAGCCTCTGCCACTTTACTTTCTTTCTCTGCAACAATTCCATCTGAATCTGATCTGCTCCCTTGTCTTGGTGCTGCTCCTTTGTGCTCCTTTTCCATCAATGACAATATTTCCAACATGAAGTAGCCTATGTCTTCAGAAAAATCTATATCCATGGCGCTTTGAAAATTAGCCCCTGCATTCATCAACCCAAATGGAATTTTTACATACATGAATGTGCCCCAAGGTGTTGTGAAAGCAGTTTTGTGTTGATCATTTGGTAGTACAAATACTTGATTGTAACTCGAAAATCCATCAAGCAATGATATTCTCTTAGAACCTACCACCATTTGTAGTATATGATCCATTTTGGGTAAAGGGTAGTTGTCCTTTAGGGAGGCTTTGTTCAAGTTTCTAAAGTCTATGCACAGCCTAATATCCATGTTTTCTTCCTAACTGACATGAGGTTGGAAACCCATTCTGAGTACCTAAGTGGGACTATGATACTATCATCATACATCTTCTTCATTTCCTTTTCAACTAGAGGTACTAGAACAGGGTTTATTCTTCTCAATTTTTGTTTGAATGGTTTCTGATTTTCCTTGAGAGGAATTTTATGTTGGATAATGCTTGTGTCATAGGACTTCAAGTCCTCATACTGCCATGCAAAATATATTTAAACTCTTTGAAAAAATTTATATATTTCTGTTTTATGTGAGGAGGGAGAGTTTTGGACAGCTTGATCATTTTGGGTTCTTTTATGTTGCCTATGTTACATTCTTCCACATCAGTTTCAGTGGTTTCCATTTTTGGCTTTCTTGCTACATCATTAAATTCAAACAACTCTTCTAAGGGGGCAAGACTTCGTGGTAATGATTTATCTTTGCATTGCAGCTCCTCAAGGTATTTTTGATCTAAATCTACCAATGATTCTGCCTTAAGAGGATATTCTAGTAGATTTATGTTAGTTTTACAAGGTACCTCTGTTTTGAGGGTTTGTGCTTTGTCAAAGAAAACTTCTTGATGGATTAAGTCTAATTTTAACATTTCAAACTTGGTTTTTGGCTGCAAGAAATTTTCAATTTGTTTGTCATTTTCAAATACTTGCCAGTGATCTATGTTATCTAGGACTGATGGCATGCACTTGACTTTCATAGTGTATTGTTCATTAGCATGAGTAATTTGGCATGTGCTGGTAGCAAAGGCAAGTTCATTAGCCAATTTGTTTTGAGCTCTAGGGATGGAGATAAGTTAATACTTCTCAAAAAAATTCAGGAGGTCCAAGGCAACATTTCTTTATTCTCTTAGTCTAGGATTCTTGGCAGAATATTCTCCCTTGATTTGTCTAATGATCAGTTCAGATTCTCCTTGAACATAAATTTTCTTGGCTCCTATGTCTTTTAGAAAATGTAAACCAAGGAGAAGGGCCTCATACTCGGCAATATTGTTAGTGCATTGAAAGTTTAGTTTGTAGGAGTGGCCTTCATTGGTGTTATCAATACAGACACCAGCTCCTGAACTAGGTTTGCCACAAGAGCCATCAAAGTTGATGTTCCAAAGAGTTTCAAGTTCAACTACGCCATTATGCTGTTGTTCGAGGCTGCTAGAGTTTTGGCTATCAAGTTCCTCATTCAATTTTTGGCTTGACTATTGTGGTAGGCCTAGATCTTTCTCAATTTCATTTACTTGTTTTTCAATGTCATCATCATTCTACAAGATAAATGAGTCAAGATCTGAATGGATGGAATAGAGAGGGGTGTTGTTTGGCCTATCTTGGCTGCTAACCATATATTTCATGTGTGATTTCCGATACAACCTCCTTGTTTGGTTAAAAACCAGGATGGTAGCATAGGACATGTCCATTTGGAGATTCCCTTGAATTTTGGCCCCCCATGATCTCGATAAAAGCGTGCCATACTTCAGGGGAATGTCAGCAACCACTATGTCCATGAATAGACTCTTACCAGGTATTTGTGCCAGATTGACACATAAATCCTTGATTATACCCAAACACTTTACTCTACTTGAATAGAACGAGTATAAGTCCTTGTAAGGTTTGGTTATTTCTAAGCCTAATCTATCCATTGAGATTGGGTGAGGCTCTAGAATCTAGCATAGCATTATGCAAGATTTTTTCATGAATGTTTAAACTGACATAGAATGAAGGGACAACTCCTTCTTGATATTTTCCCTCTACTTCAGGTCCAAACAACAGCTCTGGTTTTTCATCAGTTAAGTTCAAGGAGTCGGTGTCATTTCCTATATTCAAAGCTTTCAAGACTTGATTCCTATATACATCCCGAGGTACTAGTTCAGTAAGGGGCATGCTTATTTTGATCTTGGAAATCCCTCCCTCAAAGCTGAAAGGTACTAGTGTTTTTGGCATATTTACATCTATTTTTTTGCACATAGTTCTTTCAACAATTTTGGTTGACTGAGTTTTATTAGGACTATCATTTTGAGTAGATTTTCTAGGGCCACTAATGGAGGTACTAGGGCAGATTGGGTCACCATTTTGTTGGCTATTTTTATCTTTGTTTTGATCAGGTTTCTTAGCCATGGTGTTTGTGTTTTCTGTTATCCTTTTCATTATTTTTCCATGGGTCTTTTTAACTACAGTTTCTTGTTTTTTTGTTTTGGAGGCCTCTTGGTTTTTCTTACTCCTAAGATCATATTGTCTATGGACCTCCATTATGGCATTCTCAAATCCCAACTTATACTCTTCAGACTCTTCATAGTTTTTTCTATCATTTTGATTTGAGGAAAATAACCCTTGTTCCTCTTCTGTGAGAAAACCATCACCCTCATCATCAGAGCCTATCAAGTTTACATGGTTTTCTTCCAATTTTTTGTTTCTCTTTCCTCCTCATCCACTTAATTGTCTTGGAAAGGAGGCCTAATTTGTTGGTCATTGTCTCTCTGTCTGATTTGGGGTGGGTCTCTTCTAAAGTTAGAATTCCTATTTTTGTTTTGGGGATTTGGTTGATTTTCCCTAGGAGGTTCTCTTTCATTCAAGTTTATCCTCTCCATCATTCTCTCCATGGTTCTAACTAGGCTATAAATTTTGGCATCGAATGAGAAGTTTGAGGCCATAGTTTCATCTTTGTATGTAACTCTCTTTTCTGACCTCATCCTAGCCCTCTGTTCAATCAGGTTAGCCTCTTCACTCACAACTCCCCTTTCCATGTCTTATAAAGTTTGGGGATCCCACTTTCTTAGTTGGTAGGTCATGTCAGGATTAAAGCCTTCTGGAAATTTCACTAGTGCTAGGCCTTGTGGGGGTTTCATGTGAGGTGGGAGGGCATTGTACACACTATTGAACCTAGTGTAATAGTCTTGGATGATTTCCCTGACATTTCTCTTAAGGTTGTTATATTCTGAGAGAATTTGGAGAGGGTTTTTCTTAGTCTCCTATTTTTTTATGAATGTCTGGTAAAGGGAAGGGAGATCACATATGTTGTTAGGATTCAAGATTTTGAACCATTTTTTAGCTTCTCCTCCTAAGCTTTGGGAAAACATCCTCATCTTCATGGTTTCCTCGTCTAATTCCATGTAATCAAAAGCATCATTTATTCTATATACATGTTGTTGGGTAGTTGTAGAGTCAGCTCCGGTGAAGTGAGGGATTTTGGATTGGTAGTCATTTGGAAAAGGTATCAGAGGTTGCAGTAGTACTAGAGGGGTGTACCATGCTACCATGATGGGAGCTAATGCAATCCAAGGAGGATTTACAAGGGGAGTGCTTGTGAGAGGGGGTGTAGGATGAAGTGGTGTGTTTTGCACAATGGTGGTATGGATGGGTGTGGTGGAAGTACTTGGACCAGCAAACTGATTTTGAGCTGACTTGGAATGAAAAGATACAAAGTGATGGAGAAGTTGAAAGTCAAGAGGAGTGGAAGGAGAGGCTTCTCAGCTAGGACTCTGCTGCAAATCTATGGGCTCAAGGTTAGTCTAGTCAATCCCACTTTGTGACTTAGTTCGGAAAAGGTTTCTTGTATGGTGTATGTCAAACTGGGGATCTTGCAAGGCTGTGAGATGTTCAAGGACAGAACTTTCTCTATGAATGGTCCTAACAGCAGTTGAATCTTCAGTCCTAGAAATTGCCACAAAATCCTTTCTGGGTCTTCAACTATGGGAGGATGGATTGGGTCTGGTTGAGATCTAGTACTGATCCTTTGTGAAGCCAGATTTCAAACCCAAAATGTAGAGAGGCTGAAATTTTATGACTGCTTTAGGAAGGTTGACCTCTCTAAGTGTTTGCTAAACTCGCACAGTGTGTGACTAGGCTTCTAAATTGCTCAGGGCTAATTTGACACAATCCCAGGGAAGTCTATGAGAACTATTAAAGTTAGTAGGCCTACTGAAGGCTAGTGGAGTCGCCAGGTGGATGTTTTTTACTGTTTTGAAGATAAGTATTTTTGGTCCACCACCAACAATTTACAAAAAACCAATATAGGGATGTTTTGGGGTTTTTTGAGTTCCTTTATGTAGCCCTAAGGTTTTAATGAGTGTCCTCCAGTTGATTCATCATTTTGCTAGGATGGTGAAACAATTAGATTCTAATTTTGGCTAACACTTAAGTTCTCTAAGTTTGACAAGGATTTGAGAGTTCCTAAGGTATACTTAGGATGTCATTGACTCAAAGGTTCCATCGTGATAGCCATTATGTTAGGTCCCTGTAATTTTCTAGATTGGTGAGAAAAAATGAACAGGGGTAACATCAGACCAGTCTTTGGAGTCCTAGGACCTAGCCTTCCTAGACTCAGAGAGGGCTCTCTCTACTTTATGCAAAGGATATGAACTTGTTTGCTTTTTAGGTTTTGATTTTAGGCTAGTTGTTAAGTTTTAGGGTTTTTTTGTTTGTTTGGTTGGTTGGGAAAGTTGTTAAGTAGGTTAATAGAGTGTGGAATATCAATCCATTGGGCTATGGAGTCTTCAAAAGTCTTGGAATGTGTAAAAATGAGTCAAGGATAGTTCAAAGGGCAAGTTGGCAGGATCAAATGGATCTAATTAGGTCAAGGGGGAATGAAGTAACATGGGGTTGTGAATATAGTGAGTTAAATGGGAAATCAAGGATCCTTTAACAAAGCAATAAACAAGAAAAATCTTCTAAGATGATAGCATAATTAAAACTTGAAGAGCAATGAAGGATTCCTCAATATCAACTAGGCTAAGAAAGTCTTAAAAAACAATAGTTAAGTGAGCTAAGAGAGCAGTGAAGGATTATATAAAACCTTACTTACAAACAGATAGAATTATAACATAACATCTCAGTAACACTAACAATAATTTAAGGATTTCTTTAGCAAAACTTTGAGGAAGAGAACGTGGAAGTTAAGAAAGCATGCAGAAGTAGGGTACCAAGAAGGTAAATCATATTCTCTATTTCTATTCTATAACTAAAAGAACCATAAACACAATGAATAACTGAAGAAAACAAACATAAATATGGAATACATCACCATTTAAACAAGCTTAATGAATCCTAAGAGTGAGCTTGATCCATGGAAGCACAATCCAACACCATCACAAGGCACCAAAAACCAGTTTCACCAATAAACTCCAAGTCTATTTCATAGCATGCTCAGCAAATATCCAACATATAAAATGAAACCTCCATGCTCTATTTATCATGCATTGGAGGAATAAACCCTAATTAAGTCTCTAGAAGCCTATTAGTTAATCATAAATGCCACTTTTTTCCTTTCAGACCTTGCAAGGCCCAAGGCACAAAATATCTAATACAAAATATCTTCTCAACTATTTTTGGAAAAAAAAATTAACATTTGGGCTTCCCCAAGCCTCCAAAATATTTCCAAGTGTACATTGTTGACTTTTTTACTGTCAGGGCGCAGCACTGAGTTTTGGGATGTATTTCCAGGCCAAGGGTGCAGCACATGAGCAAGAAAACTGGGTCATCTTGTAGCAAATTTGTGAAGGTCTTCCCGATGTCAAAATGGGCTCCGTGATGGCTCGTTGGAAAGCCTGTTGAGTCCACTTTCTAGAAATAACCTTGGTTTTCTGATTGGACCCATGAAACATGTACAAACGTGAAAAATCCCAATACTAGTAAAGGCACAGCACATGTCCTGAAAACTAGGCAGAAAGGTGAAAATTAGGGTGTTTTTTACCATTTTGGAGGACCAAATCAACTCCAAATGACCTAAAATAAGGTGAGCATGTTGTAATGGAGCTGAGGATTCCAAAAATTAAAATTTTCCCTCCTGAGGATGCCCTGAGAAAAATCGTACCATCAAGGGTGCTACCCCCTTGGCCCTCCAAATCAGTGAAAATCAAAAATTTCCAAAAAGTTCCCAAAATTTGCATTTATCTTCCTTGTTATGTCTGGGATGCTTGCATGGAAGCAACAGAAAGAAGGTTGATCTTTCTTTGACCTTTTTTCTTCTTGAGGGATTTAACTTTGGCAAGGACTCTTTTGAGCTTGGTCCTTGCAATTTGATTTCTAAGTGCATTGTGTTTGGTCAGCTTCCTTTAGAGGTCAAGGTCTCTATTTGCCTTCTCCAATTTTTCCTCCAAGTGTGTGTTTTCTCTTTCTAGCCATGGCTCTCGATCATATTATATATCCATGGAAAGCAGCTCACTTAGAGGGAGTTGCTCTGCCAAGGCATACTCTTGCTCTCTTTGTATTTCCAAGGCCTTCTTTAAACCCGTGGTTCTTGGTCTTCTTCTCGACTGTCCTTCTTCATCTTCACTTTCCTCATAAGTGTCCATGAATTCATCTAGCTTTAGCTGTGCCCTTTGAGCTTCTTTCTGGGCTCTGATTTCTCTAGCCTCATAAATGGCATTTTGTGCCCATAGATTTCTATTCTCCATCTCAAGGGCATTATTCACAGTCTTGGCCCTATCTATATTTGCTTGCAGGTCTTCAATTTGGAAATTTTTGTTCTGGAGGAGCAAGTTTGTGATCCTTGCTTCATTTTCCTCGTCACTGTCAATATGAATGATTTCAAACTTCCTCTCAACCTCATGCTAATCTTCTCCTTCTTCTTCTTTTATCTGTTGTTTTCCTTTGTCAATATTTTTAGCTGAGGAGGATGGCATGGTCCCTTGCCTTTTAGAGGTAGCAAACACATGCCTCTCTCCTCTTTGGCATGTGAGAGGGAAAAGATTAATTTTTTTCATCTAAATGCCCTCACCATGGCTAACCTTTAGACTACTTTTCTCTTCCTCATTGACCTCCGCACTTATGTTTTCTGCACTGTGTTCTTGACTGCCTTTATTAGCCTCACTTTAATTTTCTTCCATGCTAACATCACTGTTGTGATCTTCATTTGGATCATCATCCCTTTCTTATTCACCAATATCAGCTTCATTATCATCTAGGTTCTGTGAGCTATTATCACCTTCATCATTATCATTACCTTGGCCACTTTCTTCATTTCCTTCAATACTGCTAGGAGTCTCACTGCCTTTGGCACTGTTCTCTGCACTATCATCATTACCACTATCAGGCTCATTGTTTTCACTACCTTCTTGGCCATTAGGACTGTTGTCATCATCATCATCATTGCTATCATTTACCATGTTTTCTATTTCATCGCTTCCCTCTTTGTTTCCAATATCATCACAACCCTTATCATTATTTGTATTGTCACTGTTAGAGGTGTCCTTATCAGTTTCTTCATCACTGCTCGCCTCTTCACTGATTTCTGCATTTTTATCTCCTCATTGACTAGTGGGCTATTTTCAACATAATCATCATTTTCTAGGCTACTTTCCTCATCACTTGCAATTTCATCTTCTTTTTCATATACCTCTTTACTGTCCTCTTCTTCATTGTTGACCTCTGCCTCTTCTTCATTATTCACTACCCCTTCATCATCATCTGCCTCTTTACTATCCTCTTCTTCATTTCTAACCTCTTCATCATCATCTTCCTCTTTATCACTGCCTTTTTCTTCATGGTCACTTGCTTGTTCACTGCCACTTTGTTCACTGCCTGAAGCATTAGGAGAAGGTGAGGAAGGGGGATATGATGATGAGGGTGCATTTGGTTGAAGATGGGGTTGTGGGTTTGTGAACACTTCATGGGCGATGAACACCTCCCATGGAATACCCTTTTGCTCTAATTGATGCAACACAACTATCTTGATAAGAGAATGGTGAAAAAGACTCTGCATTTGTTGTGAAGGATGTCTCTTTTGCATACTATAAGACATCTTATCAATACTCCTATAGAGATAATAGGGAAAATGTAGAAGCTTTACCCTAGTGAAGTGCATGAGCAGTCTTATATGGTATGAATAAAGCCTAGAAAACCTCCCCTCACATGTAAAATATTTCATGATGAATCTCATTAAGGGCGCATACCTTTCCAGCAAATATGAAAAGGAAAAAATGGATTTGCAGTCAACTTGGTATCTAGGTTTCAGAAAAGGTTCATACTGGCTTAGGTCCAAATTTTCTTACTTGAACCACTTTTCTCCCATACTAGGTATCCCTGTGGCCATAGAAATGACATTTGAAGATAGTTCAAAGTTTATCCCTACTAAATTTACTTGATCATCATGAAGGTTAAGGATAAACAGCCTAGTCAACTCAGGATGACTCTGTATCTATTGTACTTTTTCACAAAATTAAAAAAAAACCCACATTCTGGAAATATGAAACTATCATGGGAGATGTCATCAACTCTTTCGTGTTCAGTGGCTCAAACCTATTTACTCTTCCACCTTTGCACTGTTGTCTTCTAGGTCCTTGGCCTCCCTTACCACTGTCACTATTACCTTCCCTTGAAATTTTGACTTTACTATTGCCTTGAAAGCCAAAACCCTGCTACCTTAACTATTCCTTTCTTGTTTGTAGATGAGGGAGGTTTAATAACTTCTAGCTCATATTTCTAGGGTTTATTCTTTGAACCAAATGATAAGAACTTTGAAAATGAGATGGTGTTGTTTGTAATTACCCTTTAGAGGTGTTATGAAACCCTTGGAAGTGATTTTAAGGAGGTTTTTGAGCAAATTCCATGCTTGGACTGGTGTAGAGGCCCTCCTGGCCAAACACATAGCATAGGCGCGTAGTGGAGGAAAGTCAGGTGAGCAGAAGGTCGAATGTGTAGCGAGGGTAGGGCTGCTAGGTATTCTGAATGGTGCAGTGCTAAACACACAGCACATGAGCCTGTCGGGTTTGCAGTTGAATGACAATGGCATGGGCCATTCGAGTGAACCTCCATGCAGCACTGAACGTGCAGCACGGGGGCCTGCTGGGTCTACAATTGAACGGCAATGGCACGAGCCTATTGGGTCAACCTACGTGCAGCACTGAACATGCAACACAGGGGCCATTCGGGTGAGTAGAAATAAATAACGTGCAGCGCATTCACTACTGAATGCGTCGTTGGAACGGGTCTATCAGGTGAGCAGTTGAACGTGTAGTGCAAGAAAGACTGCACACCATTTCTTGGCACAGGTTGCTGGGTCTGCATGGAGAAAATGCATAGCATGCAATCACAAGTGTGCAACATACAGAGAATTTTACACAGTAGAAAGCCTCTAGGAGCATAGCACATAGTTCCAGGCACGTAACACAGGGAAACTTTACCCAATTTGGTAAAAAAAACACAATCTTTGCTTTGGGTGCTCTCAATGACCTTTGTAACAACAAATGAGTTGTTGAAGGGTGGAGAGGGCCTTTATAGGTTCAAAAATTTTGATTTTTAAATGTCAAACCCACTTTCCTAATGTTTTCTTTTCAAGCCTTTGACCTTTTACTGATATTTTATTTGGTCGTTTTGTTGCAGGTGACTAGGTGTTGAAGTTGGTCTTTTGTTGCAGGTGGCTAAACTTACTTTTGGTCTAGTGTTGTCTTTCATCATTTTCTTGATAGATGACTATGAAAACCCTTTCTGAACACTTCCTATTTTGCAAGTGTCATAATTTATAATTTTGAAAATTTCCCACTGATATTCTTAACCTCCCTGTTCTGTAGAATTTGCTTGAGTGACAAGGCTCACCTTCTTTGGTTGGTCTATGTATTTGAACATTTTTACTTTAGCAGGTGTTATGAAACCCTGAAGTGAATTTCCCCTCTAATCCTTGAAAATGTTGAATTGTCTTTGATAACCTTAGATATTTACACAGTGGTGGCATCCTCAAATATTTCTATATTTACCTTGGAGCTTATACCATGTTCTTCTATCCCTTAACCACTGAATGTAAATGGCTGAGATGAGAGCTTGCCCCTCCTTTATGAGTCTTTCTGCATTGGGCTTCTGTTTGGCACACTGTTGATTGAATCAGGCTTAATAACTTTGATCTCCCATTTAGACACAGCACTACCTACTTTCCTTTAGAAACTCATTAGTTACCCTATCACTTTGCTGATTTACTTCATGACATTCCTGCAGAAATGTCAATCACAGTTACTTTTTGCAAAATTTTGAAATTAACAAAGTAGATTTATTTGGAAATCTCCTGGTCTTTCTTAGGAAATCATGTGTTGCTCTTATTTTTCATTTGAACCAGGTCCTAATATAAGAAGAATAGAGCTTAAAATACCAATGAATATCCTACAACCTAGGGAAAACCTAATGAAATAGTGGTAGGGTTTTAACTTGGTCGTTTGACTGAAATTAGGCTTGGGATCTTAATAGTGTAAAAACGGAGCTTTTTGACCAATAGGTGTATTTGAATATATAGAAATGGATGTACTTGATTGATCTAAAGAGCTCATAGAGGTATTTCTTAGACCATCCAGGTTTGAGGAACTTGATGAACATGGGAAAGGATAGGCTAATTGGACCCTAGATGAAAGTGAAAAAGTGGGGTAAAGGAAAAAATAGAGTGTTGGGGTGATAGGTGGGGAAAAAAAATAGATGAGTGGGATAAGCCTAGGAGGGGCCTTTTAGCAATGGCAGGTTAATCATGGACTGGTAAATAGCAGAATAATGAAAAATTTGTGACAAGGATAATGAAGGTAATGAGATTTCTAAAACTCACAATATTCAGGAATATTGTTTTTATAAATCTAAGACTGAGATTTAGTCATATTCAAATAGTGAAAAATACTGATGACTAACATGGTCTTCAGAAAGGCACTCAAAAACCTCCTCCAACATCTTGCTACAGATATGCAAAAAACCTGCTAAATTTCAAGAAATTTACAGTGTAATTTTGTAATTTGTAAATTTACTGTGGTAAAATGTTGGGAGATGAATGATATAGGTTAAATTTTCAAAAGTAAATGTAATTTTGGTTTACTAGAGTTAGTTAAGTGTCTTATCATGTTTTAAAATTTTTGATGAATTAGCTCAAGTGGTTGAAAAAAGGGGGAAGTCAGTTTGGTAACCTCCCTTGCTTGTTGTAGACATTGAATAGGTGCTTGAATTTAGTTTTTCTTGGAGGCGATTTGACCCTGGAGAGAGGGGAGAGATTTTTTTTTTTATATCTATCATTTTCAGAGTCATTTGACTAGTTGGACACTAGAGGATTGTAACTATTGTAGCTTGTACTTTCACTTCATATTCAGAAATCAAAGGATGCAATTGCAATTATTATCTTGGAATGTGCAGTGAGTTTATGATCATGTATTTTCTCTGTTATATTATTTGATGAATGATATATAGCTCCTCTTTCCATATATTGTATCTTCCGTGGATTTCCTTATAGTTCATAGGAAAAATTATATTCATTTAGCTTTGTTTATATGGAAATGTCATCTTGTGTTTTATGCTTCCAGTTTAATGAATTCATGAATGAAAATGCTCATTAAATCTCTCTACTCTTTCAGACTCACCACCATACCTACAAAACCCTAAAGCCATCATATATCCAATTCTACCTTGCTCCTTTATATCTTTGTAGTTGTAAACCCTTTGATACCTAGACCTAACTACTTAGTTTCATCCCTAATCTGGCATCAAACCCTAAATTTCTCAAAACCTATCTGAGCCTATAATATCTAGCCTAATATATTTCATACCATAGTAAATCCTTGGTTGTGATCACATTGAGAGAGCACTCTCAGCCTGGTAGGGCTAGCTACTAGGTCAAAGTGGTCTCTGGTTACCTTTGTCAGTCTCCTTTTCAGCCTTCAGAGAACTGGTGGAGTGCTAACTATGGTTATGTTATAATATAGGGTTAATTTATTTAGGTTTTATGAATGCTTCAAAATGCATATAATGTATTATAACATTGAAAGGAATATAATGAAAAATCAATCTAGTTTTTCTAGTTTTAGGGTTTAGGAGAAAAATATTTGTGTTACCTATATATTTTTTGTTCTCGCAATTTTATATAGTTTGTTAGTAATTTATATACATGGTTAAAACCTACATTTGGTGTCAGAGAATTTTTGGCTTCAAGGGGACACCTTTGCGATTGAGGTATTATGCTCAGGCCTATGGTAGAGCTTGTTATGGTGGAAGATCTACAAGATTGATTCTTGCGGTGAAAGGAGATGGCGAACAATGGAAAGAAGAGCTATGGAAGTTCAATATGGAGTATTTTTTAGTGGAAAAATATTACTACATTTTTTTAGATCTAGGTATGGCACCAACACATGTGTCAACTAAATACTAGAAAAAGTTGGATCAAAAGGAAATTAGCACAATACAATTATGTCTCTCAGATTTAGTATTGATGGATGTGTCAAGGGAATCTATTATAAATTTATTTTGCAACAAGTTAGGGGATTTATATCATTCTAAACCCCTACTGAACAAATTGTTCTGACATAAAAAGTACATAACCTAAGAATAAAGGATGGATACTGAATGACACAACATTTGAATGCCTTTAATGTTATAGTAAGTCAGTTATTATACGTTGATATTAAAATTAATATGAAGATAAGTGCATTAGTATTTTTTGTTCTCTACCAAACTCGTGGAATAGTCTAGTTGTTTCCATAGGTAGCAATACAACTACCTTAAAGTTTGATGAAATAGGCTCATCCTTGTTGTCAGAGGAGATGAGATGGAGAACATGGAGACCCATAATGGGGATTTATTGTCTATAAGTGGATGCTCCTAGAGCATAAATACACATTAAGTCCACAAGTGGGAAGCATAAATCTACAGGGAGATTTAAATCTCTAGGAAATTTTGTAAGAGTATGCTAGAAATGTGGAAACTAAGGGCACCATAAAAAGGATTGTAGATCCAAAACTCTCGAGAAAGGAAAGGAATCTGATGATACTCCTTTTGCACAGGTGAAAAATATCTAAGATTAATGTGGGGATGTGTACTTGGCTTCTTTAGGTACACTCGTACATCACGAGGCATGGTTGATTGACTCAGCTACATCCTATCACATGACTCCCCATTGGGATTGGTTCTACGAGTATGATCAATATGATGGTGATGATGTCTTCCTAGATGATGATAGTAAGACAAAAATCATAGGACGAGGAAATTTCAAGTTGAAGATGACAGGTGGAAGGATTAGAACACTTCCTGGTGTTATACACATTCCAGGATTGTCCATAAATCTAATTTCCATAAGCAATATGGATGATGCATGTTTAAAAATAGTGTTTGAGAAAGATACCTGTTGATGGGCCTCTAAATTAGAAATAAATTAAGGCCCGTCTAACCTTTCTTAGGCACATAAAGGCTATATTAAATCTCCTCTGCTACACTTAATATTTATTTTTTAAGATTTAGTATGTTATTAGGAAGGTTTAGAGATAATTTCATATTTGTGCCTAATATTATTTATTTTTTAAGAATATTGTGAGAATATTGGATAGATTATGAAGATTTGGAGAAGGAGATAATTTAGGGAATTTCTCCCTAAAATAGGAGGATCAATATTGGATATTAAATGAAAAAAATATCGTGAAATTATTGAGATATTATGGAACTCCAATGATTGAGGAAATCTAGGAATGTGTTCCTTGTCATTTAATGCAAACTCCTAGTGTTGGGAACCAAATCAACTATTTGAGGGATTTTGGAGGGGAAAGCTTCCTCCATTCAAGGATAATGCTTCCCCATTAATTTTTATAAGTGCCATTTCAAATTGGTCTCTAGAGAAATTGTTTCGGGAAATAACTCCCTAGAGGTCGTTGGGTCTAAAACCTCCACAGATCAGGGCATGCTATTCAAGAAGGAATCACACAACCAAAATTGTACGCTAAAAACTAGATATTATAGATTGTAGAACTCACCCGTAGATCCTACGTTTGATGTAGATCCCGCGGGGTCCAAACCCCCAGCAACCCTTCTTCCTCTTCAGCCTGGAAATCAAGAAAGAACATGCATGTAAATCTAGTTGTACAGCATATATCTCTCCTAAATTTTAGTGTAATCCATGTTAAACATCATATAAACAATAATAAATGCTTAATTAACAATCTTTTCACATATGCAAGCAGATATTAACATGTGAATTTTGGAACAAGATGGTTCTTCTTCATTACGAACAGCATGTACAATAATAGAAAGGTGGAGAGATCACCTGAATCCTTCCACGATCTTCGAACAGGCCGTCGTTCGGATCTGTCCCGCCCTTGCCTCGCTAGGATACTTTCAAGACTTATGCACACGAGATGACATATAAGCTGATGAACATCTCCAGGAAACAAGGGTTTCCTATAAAAATATGGGAAGTGCAAGAGGCATGGGAAATCAGACTTGAATTAGGGCTCCAACAGAGTATAATGTCTATAAATTTCTCTCTCCCTTAGGCCATACACATGAGGGGATTTTATACTCCCTCAAATTAGTTTCAATCTGTTGGAAACAGTTGACCACGGGCTGGGGTGGTTGAATTACGGGAATAACCATCAACCCAACCTCGAAAATAGGGATTTATATATATATTTTTAATGATTTTAATGGCATACGCGGAAAAGTATCTATGGACAGGCATATACACGCGGAAAAGTCTAGGCATACCCGCGTATGGGATTTTAAACACTATTTTTTATGAACTTTATTCAAGTCTGTGGGAATGGGTGCCCAAGGCCAAAAAGACAATCATGAATCACATGAGGGTGAAAAATGATGCTATAACATAAATGTATTTTCTTAGTCTTATTGTGGAGAAAACTTTTTTTTTAGCTCCACTTTCACTCCTTGCAAGGATGTACTTGGATTAATTCAAATAATGATGCTTGGTGCCATTTTTAGCTTCTAAATCGTAGTTTCTTCAATAGGAATCTGAGTATCCTTGGGCTTGGCTATCCCAGAAGCCTCAAAGCAGACTTGCACAATTTATTTATGTTCTTTTCACTTCTTATTCACATGCATCTCTTATTCTTATTTTTCCTATTTATGTATTTAGTATTGATGTTTTTTTTACTGTAGGATTGAGTTAAACTATTGAAGTGAGTTATTTTGAAGGTTATTTATAGATTCAAAAGCATTATTCATCCTTATAATAACTTTATAAGGTCATATTCATCATTGATATACTTGGATTTGGTTACTAGTTCACGAATATAAGATTTTTGGAAATGCCTTGTAGCGAAATAGTAGTAATTTTCTGCTATTTTTTAGAATAGGTTAATGCGATTCATTTGAGTTTATTACACTTTTATTATGGCATAAAAACATTCAAGTTAGTAACAAAATTTACCCAATTTCATTTGCACTTGATTAGGTTAGGCATAAGTCAGCAAGTATATGATGGTGATAAATGATGCTATCACAGATGCCCCCTAATATATGAGGTTAGAAGGGGTACATGATGGCCAAAATGTATTATTTTCATATAAAAAGCCTTGCAAGGACTAGAGAAGACGTCACCAGATTTCAGCCTTCCAAAAAACTAGTGAGAGAGATCAAAAAGATAGCTCATGTCTGAGGCGGGCATACCCATGCTTAGTGAAATAAAAGCATGTCTGCTTATGAAATATAGAGCAAATCCAATATGTATACAAGTATAGTTGAATTGTAAAGTACATAGTGAATCATCTAATCACTGCCCAAAAGTAAAAGTCAAAATCAGGTCTAAGTATCACATATAGAAGACTGATCAATGATGTTGCAATAGATATCTGATCACAAAAGTCACAACTAAATCTCCAAGTACCAGATCATAAGTGGTGGAACAAATGGTACAACACGCAACTCGATAGCCAACATATAACATGCTACTGTGATGAAACTACAACATATAAGGGTGGTTGGTGTCACTGGAAAAAAATTGAAGGAGCTGTCAAAGTGAACCAAAGCATGCTGATGCAAACTCGAGGTCTTCACTGATCGCCATGGCACAATTCTACACAATCGGAATAAATGAACTAAATTTGACCATGTGAGAAATCTTTTGATTACCGGTCATTGATGTATACTGTTAGCAAATGCGAGACAACCCACTGATAATGATAATGAGTGTCAAGGTGCCCCAGTACAATCTAGCAAGTGCGAATGAATGAGTTGAAGTTGAACACTTGAAAGAATCTATTAATCAAGAGGCAATGTTGTATCCTCACTGTCGATAGCGAAGAGTCTACCACTGATGACTACAAACCCTAAGGTACTGACAAAAGGAATCTAGACCTTATTCCTAGAGCAATGAGTCAGAGTTAATGCGAAAATATCTGCTGGAAGGAAGGAATTAAGGCATCCCACATCAGTCCAGCACGAGTGTAACCCACAGGCCAAGATTTTGAAGGAATTAGACAAAGTAGAGTGAAGTAAACAACTTGAAGTACGTTTTTGGCATGCAAAAGATGAAGCTAGCGCATGACAGAAACCCTCTGAACCAACCAATAATGAAAGTTGAAAAAGAGGAAAGATATCCACCGATAGGGTCAAATGGAAATCCAGGTATTGCACGAATCCTAGGTGTGATAATGTAAGATGAAGTTGAACACAAGGGAAACCACTCAATCAAAGACCCATGATGTTGATCAAATGTTGAGCACAAGGTCACCTATCAATGATGTAAATATGGCCAGGGTGTGGCTCTAGGTTTACCCACCAGCAAGAAATCAGTGGAGAACTTCTCAAAACAACACGAGAAAAGGCCCAAATATGTGATGTGATAGAACAAGATACTGACAAGACTGGGGAAGGCAAACTGAAAAATGAGTCAAGAGACAATGTAGAAAGGCCAAATCAAGTTAACTTCCCTTGAACAAAAGAATGACTCATATTGACTATGGTAGTAAATGATAACTTTGTATAAGTTTGTCATGCAGGAGGCATAAAAAAACCCTCGATATGATTGGAAAAGATAACCAACCGGGGGAGAACTAAATCATGAAATAATGTTATGGCTTCTCCTAAGTCAAAAACTAAAACCATCTCAAATGGAGAAAAGACTTAGCTTTTTTGTGCTTCGTTCAAGGGAGACACAACTGACACTGTACCTGCCATCAAATATGGATGTAATATCCCATTCCCGCTCTTTTTCAAATATTTAATTTTTGTTGTCTTTTCCATATTAAAAGCCTAAAAAAAAATAAAAAATGCTATAGTACAATGGATAGAACGAGTGTCGTGAAACAGATGCACTAGTTCCTGGGATAGGAACAATCCTATGCTCAATGCAAGGTGGCGAAAAACTGGTAAGTGATACAAAGGAATGCTCCATCCATGGGTAAAGGTTTCAAGTCACAAAAACCAAGTGATTGCATGGTTAACTTGTACAAAAAGACATGGTCAAAATATGGCTTAAACATGAGTCCAAATGAAGCCGACTCAAGTCCAAGATAAACAAGTAGTCAATATGCAATGCAGTAATACAACTCAACAACATAAGGGAGCCTCTAGGGTAATGGCTAGAAAAATTATAGAGAAGAGGAAGAAGAATGAAGCTTCAATGCATAGGGCATGGTGAGACTAAAGAGGACTCCTGAGCCTACATAAATCGTAGCATGGGTGACAAATGCTAGCGAGGAACTAACTAGGAAGCCCATGTAAGGGATGGCTCTACCATCATGTCATGATTAAAAAATCAGCGAGTGAAATGGGTTAAGTACTCATGAAATGATGGGATCAAGCCTATGGCAAGTGAGTAGAGTGGAGGATAGAATTCAAAAATGCAATGGAAAGTGAATTCCCTAACCTATATTCCAGTTGGAAATCAAATACCTGCCATGATAGGGCAGCAGTCATGGATCCGAAGGAAAAACTATGAAAATCTCGAATTCAACAAAATGTACCTGAAAAGATACCTTGCCCAACGTTTACAAGTGAAATGGCTATATAGCCTTAGTCAAGTTCAAAAGATAAGAACAAAAGAAATTTTCAAAAAAAATTCAAATTATGGGCATAAATACACCATTTGATAAACATTTTGATCATTTTCACATTGCAGAAGCAGAGAAGGAGCTTTGGGAAAAAATTTCCTCTTCTGAAATACTGAGCAATTAGCCATAAAATCGCACCAAATAATTCAAGTAAGCTCTAAATTCATCTTTTTCATCAATTTCATTTCTGTTTAAGGCAAAATTTTAGAAATTTGGCTATAGAAGAAATGTTTTTTGTTGAAACCCTCTATGCATACACAGGTTCGTGCGGATGAAAATGCGTATCATACGCGACTATGTACAAGTGAGGTCACCTATTCGCAGAGCGAAAATTTAAAACTTGAATCTAATCAATCATTTAATGATTTTTCCCAAGATTTCCATCAGCTGGAGAGAGCGTGAGCATAGTGCAATTGACAATGAGGTGATCGAGGATCAAACTTCCTTAGATATTCTTTAGAGTTGTGTATTGCTCAAATTTTTCAAAATGTCGAATATGAAAAGCAATGTTCGTTTGCTTCAAATGTTGGTTGATCATTGGGAGCCCGAAGAAGATTATTTCATAATTGATCAGATGCCACTACGCACAAAAGTGGAAGATATATATTTCATTACTAGACTCTCTCGAAGGGGAGACCCAGTAGACTTGCATGGAAATATTGTTGGAGGGCCTACTGTTGAATATTATGTCCAATTCTATTGCGTATAGGATGAACAAAAGGTAGGAACTCAAATTCCTATCAGAGTTATGAAGGATTTATACATGAAAATCCTTCTCTTTAACATTGGCAGAGTAGCAAGATCTGCTTCTTTGCATCAGGCTTCCCTGACACAAATGAGTATAGTGGTGAAATTCCTGATTCATCTCTTTGATTGGTGCACAACCTTGCTGAGAAATGTGAAAAAACAATTGAATTCAATCTGGAAATCAAAGACTAAACACTTTGGGTATGGTATAATCTTGCTGACATTATTTTTCAAGAGGGTCCCAGGGCTTCGGCCCAAGGTCATCTCAACTATCAGCAACCCAAGAGATGCAATAATAGCCTGATGGGAAGATCTGATGAAGAGATTAGGGGGAAGTGAAATTCCTCAAACCACTTGGGATGATGAGTTCTTCCAATGGTGGGAAGAAAAATTCATCGCAGTGGAATATTATCCCTATGCTGGGATGGACTTTTGTGCAAATCCATATCTAGTCCTGCCATTCAGTGCAGCATGGGGCACAATCAGTGAGATTGCATTTTTTAATTTTTGATTATATGATTTTTTTATTGATTTTTTCAAAGTATGAAAATGAATTTTTTTTCTTCGATTGGACTAAATGACTTACAAAATTATAATGATCATGATGCAGACATGGGACTAGTCATACCGGAGGGGTACCCAGGGCACAAGCGTCACAGAGGTGAGGCAGATGTTGAAGACCATGGTAGGACACTCCATGAAGTACAAAGGAACTTGGAGAGCTTGACTCGCCAGGCTCCTATGGCCGCTGTCAAGGACGTACCGGAGGCTATCCAGAGATAGGTGGTAGGAGTATCACGAGACTAGGTGTGGTTATTCCGCCATGTAGCAACTGCCATTGTGTCCTATAGGAACACAAATTTTGGGCAGGGACCTCAGTAGTAGATTATAGATATGATCGGATGACTACAATATTTTTTGATGATAGACATGATCGGGCATAATCCCCAATTTTGTAGGACATGATAGTCCAAATTTTGTATATTTTTTGAACACTCTAATATATATATATATATATACAACGATTTATATGATGTGATGACTCAAATTTATGATAATGAATGATGTATTTGATACATTTTTTAAAGTATTGAGTTATTAATATGCCAACAAATTGCTTGATTAGCCAATAAGTCTACCATCTAGTTTTCAGCTTGAGGAATATGGATGAATGTGATAAATTGAAATAATCATTGCAACAAACGTGCCCTAAAAAACAATCAATGTAGAAATGGGTCTCGGACCCGATATGTTTTGTTCAACTGTGAAACCACCAGCTGCGAATCCAAGAAAACTACTAACAAATCAACACCCAAATATATTGCCTCTGAGAGGTGTTTAACCACTACAGTGTATTATCCTACGTTGTTCAAAGAAGGACCAATGCAGACACCTCTTGAAACTAACAACTGACCGGATGGATAATGGAGTACCCAAGCCACAGAAGCCATGTTTCGGGTATGTCTACTAGCACCAATGACGAAATTAAAGTGATTTATGTCATCCAATATTACCTGCGAAAGCAGATCAAAATCATCAAAATCACACCAAAAAATCGAAACCCAGATATGTACAAAAAAATATATATGTATACAACAAAGCAAGATGCTAGGCCAAATCCTAGGCATAATACTTTTTCAAATAGAGCCCATTTATGGGCTTCGCCAACTCATTTCCATCAAAATCAATCAAGGAATAAGCTCCTTTCTTCAGGACTTTTTTTATGATAAAGGGGTCGTACCACATATATTTGAACTTGCCTGCCCCCAAGGTGTCCTTCTTTTGGGAATAAACCAAGACAAGGTCACCTTAAGAGAAAATCCTAGGTTTGACCTCCTTATCATACTGAACCTTTACCCATTTCTTAAGTGCCTCATTCATCATAGCTGCATCTCGACGCTGCTCATCGATATGTTCTAGATGAAGAAGGCGTTCTTTGAGACTGGAAGCGTCGAGAAGAAGCTCAATAGCTAACTTAAGAGAAGGAATTTTTCATTCAATAGGAAATATAGATTCCAACCCATAAGCCAGTTGAAATAGAGTAAAACTGATTACAGTTTTGACTGACATTCGACATGCCCAAAGTGCAAGATACAGCATAATATGCCAATTCGATATGGCTTTATCAATCATCCGTTGAAGAATTATCTTCAAGGATTTTTTCACGGCTTCAACTTTCCCATCGTCCTGAGGATAATAAGGAGACGAATGCTCTAGCTGAAAACCTAATTTCAGAGCCAATTCAGCCATCATGTTGTTCTGAAAGTGACTACCATGATTAGTGAAAATCTCTTTGGGAATACCAAAGCGAGAAATGACTTGATTGAAGTGGAACAGAGCTGTTGTCTCACTATCATTCCTAAAATTAGGCATAGCCTCAACCCACTTCATGAAGTAGTCTACGGCTACAATAATGTACTTGTTACCTTTAGCTGAAGGCAGGTTACAAGTAGTGTAATCAATACCCCAATTTGTAAAGGGGTTAAGAGTCATGACAGGAAAGGGAGGAGCTGGATCAGCCCACATCTTTCGAGTATAAACCTAACATGGATGACACTTTTTGACCGATTCCATACAATCTTTGAAAATTGAAGGCCAAAAGTATCTTGCACGCAGGATTTTTTGGGTTGTAGCAAGCCCAGATAAGTGACCACCACAAGCTCCACTGTGGCAATCATTTAGCACAACCTTAGCTTCTTTGAGAGTTAAGCAGTGTCTAAGGATAGAATCAAACCCGTGATGATATAAAGTGTCACCAATAATCAAATAAATTTTGGCCAAGTGACGTAACTTTTGGCGCTCATCTTTTGAAAAATTCTAGGGAAAATTTGCAGTTTGGATATAAACTATGAGATGCATGTACCAAGGATCCTGTGAAGAAATGAGAAAAATATGTTCATCAAGAAATGATTCGTCATATACTATCTCTTCCCTACAGGGAAACTCAGAAATCAATTCCGCAAAAACTAATGATTTCTTGGACTTGGCAGAGATAAAATCAAGATCAAATTCCTGCAAAATCACAATCCATCGATTGTATTTTCCCCCAATCCCTTGCCTACTGAGAACAAACTGAAATGGATTGACTATTGCCAAAATGTAAGTTTTGCGCAGGAGAATATAATTTCTGAGCCGTTGAACAACATGAAGAGCTGCTAAAGAAATTTTCTCTATCGGAGAATACTATAGTTCAGGACCTACCAAGCCTTGACTAAGGTATTATATAACATGCTCAGAAATAGCATCATATTCCTAAACCAGAACCATACCAATGGTAGATTCTATTGCCACAATATACAAGATGAAATCTCAGCTATAGTCGGGTGGACTTAGTAAAGGAGCAGAGGTCAATGATTTTTTCAAAGCATCGAATGAGCATTGATAAAAGTCATCCCAAAAGAATGGAACTCCTTTGTTTAATAATCTCATAAATCCCTTTGTAATCTCAGCATAATTTACGATGAATCTCCGTAGGAAATTATCTTTTCTTTGTATACTTTGAAGTTGACGAATTGAAGACGGGGGAGGCAACTAAACTATTGCCTCAACCTTGAAGGGATCTACATGAATCCCTTCCGTAGACACAATGAATCCCAACAACCGACCGGACGTCACAATGAAAACACAGTTGTTTGGATTCAACCAAATTTTATAATGTCAACATCGTTCAAAAACTTGATAGAGGTGAGAAGGATGATCAATTCTCTTGCGAGAATGAGCAGCTAAATCATCCACATATGCCTCGATAATATGTTTGATGTCATGGAAGGCATAAGATATGGCCCACTAAAAATTATCTCCAACATTTTTGAGGCCAAAAGGCATTTTATTGTAAGCAAAGGTACCCCAGGGACAAATAAATGTAGTCTTATGCTGATCTTCAGGACAGATAGTAATTTGGTTATATCCAAAGAAACCATCCATGAAGGAGAAAAGCTCATTCCCCACACACTCATCAATGACCTGATCTATAAACTGTGTGGGGTAGTTATCTTTAGGACATGCTTTATTTAGGTCCTGGAAATCAATGCAAACTCGAATCATTCTTTGTTTCTTGTCCACACGAACTAGATTTGAAACCCACTCAATTAAAGGAATGGGGTAAATGAAACCCGCCTTAAGTAGTTTCTCCATCTCAGCTTTGATATTTTTTGCCTTCCTAGGGTTGACGGGATGAAGCTTTTGCCTGATAGGCTTAGCATTTTCCTATACCTTGATCTCATGCTAGACAATAGATGGATCTATACTAGGAATTTCCTCATAAGACCAGGCAAGCACATCTCAAAACTCTCGAAAGAGATCGGTGTAAGTCTGAATCTCTTCAGGGGAACACTCGGTTCCAATGAAGACATTCTCTATGATTTTGGGATATTTTGAGATGTTCACCGGGGTAGTAGGAGAAATAACAACCATTCTCTCTTCAGAAAAAAAGCTTTTCTGATGCTAAAGGGTTCAAAACTGGGTGAACAGGACCAGAAGACTGAGGGCTAGGGAAACTTTATTCAACTTCATGCAAGTCCAGTAGAAAATACGACCTATGATGCAAATCATCCCACGATCTCTCTACACCAGTCATTGCTTCAAGGATGGCCTCTTCAGATGAAAGAGTGGTATCAAGGAAATCTTGAGCCGAAGATGAACTAAGAGTCCAATTCCTCCGGTGAAAGAGAAACTGGAATGGAATCTATAGAGTGAACAATAGAGCTATAAGCAATCTCAAATGCAGACATAGGAAATGCCATTCCACCCACTTGACCTTCTTCTAATGTGGAGGTAGGAGAAGGCGAGGTCCAAGGGTCCAAAAAATAATAAATTCCAAAGAAATCTCTTCAAATAGGGGCCCTGGAGGATGAAATAGCATTGATATGAATCGAAGGAGGTGGAAAATCAAAAGTACCCATCAAGGAAGTGTACATTCAAACCCTGAGATTCTCGATAGGTTGCTTGGTATCCTTCACCAAAGGAATGGTTAAGTCAGAAGATGCATTCAGATCTACAGGAGAACAATCTAGTTGGTCAACTGTGACAATTCTTCCTTCGTGAGGGAAACAAACAATACAAAATAATGAGAATGCAATAGCATCCATCTCATAGATCCAGTTTTTCCCCAACAAAAGGTTATAGTCTAGGCTTGCATCAGCTATCTCAACTTCAATATCAATAGTTTTTCCCCCAACACATATGGGAAAAGCTGGAACAATACCATGCGGCCTATGAGAATGACCATCAAACGCATTCGAAAGAGTGGCTGAAGGAACACCTGCGGGAGATCCAATACCATTCCAGCATGCAAGAGACATTACACATGTGGAAGCACCCTCATCAACGACCGTTTGAAAGATATTTAATTTCCAATAAGTTGACCTAATATGGAAATCCATATGATGAGGAAGTCTCTTTTTAAAATTCGACATATCAAATGTGATCATCAGATAATTCTTTGGATCAACAGCCCCAATAGAAGTGATCAAAGAACTCTGCTAAGCGGGACAAGACTGGAGCACCTCTAACACAGACATGGTACAAGGACTTTGAGCCAGATCTTCTACAATTGAGTAGTTCTTGGCAGCCTTGGCATTAGGATTGATCATCGTATGCTTTGAATACCCTTTCAACATCTGAGGTAGAGGCTCAAAAGTATGCCTCATAATGTAAAGTGGCTCAGCACTATCAGGAGCACCCTTGGCTTTCAAAGACACAGCTTCGCCATAATCATGATATCTCGTAGCGATATCTTTATGAGCACTCATCATGTATATGTTTGATGTATTTTCCCCTTCCTGGCTGCCCCCATAGGGAGCCTCGGTATTGGGATTCGCGCCAACAAGTAATTGCTTCCCTTGGGGAAAATGGTTTGTTAGCATAGCCTGGGAACTAGAAGAACCCTGTTGAGCTAACAAGTGCTGCACATCTTGAATTTTAGGGCAAAGGTGTGTAAGATTATCTCCAGTGCACAATTTGCATGGAAACTTCACTTTATTTTTATTATCCTTTTTACCCTCTCCAACATGATCATTGGATTTGTTTGCATTCCCCTTCCCATCCTAGTCCTTTTTCTTGTTATTCCATCCTTTATTCTCCCCCTCAAACTGTTGATTTACTTTAGGGTTAGAATTTTGAAAAACATTAATTGCCAAGGATTGGGAAGGAGTTGATACTGAAGGCACAACGTGACTAGAAGGACCAGATTGTATAGACAACTGCTGCAATTGACTTAGCAGGTTAGTTGTACCACTATCAATGGAATTGATAAGCCCGTCACCATCAGGACTAGGTTTAGTTTTGGCTAAGTCCAATTTGGAGTGAGGAGCATCGATAAAATTTTTATTAAGGACTTCAGACTAAGAATAAATCAGTTCTAGTTGCTGAGCCCTAAAAATAGCCTGCTCTTCAAAAAATACCCCTGAAAGGGATACATCCTTAGAAATTTCTGGTTGTAAATATTTCAAAAACCATTCAAGAAGGAATTCATTTTGGATTTGGGCTTTAATGAGCCTCTTCCTTCTTTGCCATTCCTGAATGAGGTCAGAAATGTGAGTTGCCTTTTCCTGTTGAAAATTGGCCAGGAGGTCAGTCCTGACGTCATAACAGACATGTAACTAAAAATGATTTAAGAACATGGTAGCCAAGTCTCCAAAAGTAGCAAAACTACCCCCAGTTAAATCTATGTACCATTTCGCCACATTTCCAGTTAAGGTTCTTTGAAATAATCTCAACCTAATCAAGTCATCGATCGGGGAGTTCAATGAACACCATAGATGGAAAGTGGTGATATGATCTGCCGAATCCACACCAGTCTTCCCTTCAAACTTTGGAATTTCTAAGGGGAGCTTGGTGGGGACTAAAGGCCAACCTGAACTATACCGAATAGGATCGTTAGTAAATTTCTATAGATCTTGCAAGTTTAACGTTGCCAGAAATGGTAAGTGAGGAGGAGCCTGGGAATTCCATCCCCCATAGGAAGGATTCCCCACATTCTGAAAAAAATAACCTGGATTTTTTGAGGCACCAGGTTGCCAGATGTTGTTCGTAGAGAATGTTGGGGCATAAGAAAATCCTTGCGACCCAACATTCGAAGAAGGACCTCCTCCCAACACGGAGTTACTATACGCAGGAACATTCCTCCAACCGAGGCATTGAATGGAGAAGAAACCCCTTGGTAAGGGTTCCAGGCATTTTCAAACAGAGAAAAATCCTAAGAAGTACTCGATGAATGGAAAGGGACATGCCCTTGATGACCAATGAAGAACTGACTCCCTACTCCTAACGATGAAAAAATAGGGTTCCATCCCGTAAAGAAATTAGAGCTCTAACCTCCAGAAAAAGGATTGAAACCTTGACTCTGATAAGGTGAAAAGCAAGGATCCTAAGGAAGGATTTTAATGAGGGATGTGCCCACTTCCAAAGGGGAACCCTTGAAATGAATTTGATCCACTAGCCATAGAAGTTCTGAGTGCAGATGCAGCTGAAGCGATAGAAAAGGAGAAAGAGGGAATTCCACTAGTGGGCATTCCATACGAAAAGGGACCAGATTGAGAAGCATGTGCTTGGGTGTTTCTAGAGCCAAGCACAACAGCACTAGAAGTGATTGTTGATGTAGAAATAGTGCCCCCTCCTTCAACTGAAAGAGGAGTTTGAAAACTTGCAATGTTCATAGTCGAAACTGTGTTCCCAGTCGTGGCCATCGAAAGAAAGGGATATTACAGAAAGGGACTAGCCGGTCTCTGAGAATCGGGCCCGATGTAATGAATAACTTTAGGAAAACTAGCAGGAAGAGGAGATGGAAGAGACTCAGCAGGCTGAGGGACTTCCTCTACTTCAACTTCTTCTGCTGGATATAAAACTCTAGAGATGAGTGGAGCACTCCTCTCTACACTGACACTGACACCAGAACCACCCACAGAAACAACAAGCTCCAATAGAGGATCACTCTCCACTACGTTCGAAGCCACTGGGTGAAAATCACCCACTGAATTACTCCTATGCCTTCTTGAAGAAGGCTTGGCACTCGCGGGAGAAAGCCCACGAAGCCTTCTCGATTGACAAGGTGATCCGTCAGACACTTTAAGAGATTAATTTTAGACTCAAAAAATGTAAGAAGCTAAGAAATCTAGGAGAAAAGAGCACAATCTAAAAAGTTCCTAAGATACAGCTAGACAAGCGGCTCTCAGGTATTTCCCCTCCGAGTGATTAGGACCGGACACCAAAATACAAGAAAGCGAAATAATAGGACCTTCTTAAAATAGTCTGGGGTAATTACGCCCCAGGCCTACTAGCGAAGGTAACATAAACAGTTACACTAACCTCGTAACACTAGCATTTGTCAGTGCAAGTCCCCAAGCTTTGCAAGGGCACCCTCCAGAAGTACTGATGGAAGTGATGCAACTTCTGTCTCAGGTACCACGGGTATTCCCCCTCGTAGTCACCTGTGTGGTCCCCAGGATAGGTAACTAAGGGCACCAATCCGTATTGGCAGCCGGGAAGAACGGTCTTAGGTCAAGATTCAGCAAATAGGAGAGGGGGTATCTCTCTTCTCTTCCTGCATTATCCCTAGCGTTTGACTCTTTGGAGGAGAGCTTTCGCGGTCCAATTAACGGTGTTGGATTTTGCTCTTTAATAAACTTTCTATGTTTAACAGTTTGAGCGGCCTTGGAGAGTTAACTCTCCACTCACCTAATCCAAGGCCCTACAACCTAGCTAGTTGGTGTATGATTAATGACAATGATACAAAAAACTTCTAGTTTCTTTTAATTATATCGCTTGTTTTAAATTGGTTGTTACTTAAGTCAAGGGTACACGGAAGTGAAACTGATGGTGTTTGATGATGCAGAAGAAATCAATGAAAACCTAGTTACATGCAAATGCAACAATTCCTTTTCGATGAAAAGCGATTTGTACATGGGTTTTATGAAATTAATAAGCAAAAACTTTGTTTTTTCTTTTCAGACACTCACACCTCACACAATCCAGAAAACCATGAAAAAGACCAAAAATGCTCAAATGCACTTAATGCAAACTACCAATGTTATTCAAATCCTAAGATGATAACTCTAAATAAGTGAAAAAGAGTCTCTATGTTCGATCACATTTTGACAAAAAAAAAAGGCTAGTCCAAAACAAAATGCCTATGCATAAAAACGCTAAAATGCACTTGATACAAAAGAGAGAAATCAAGAAAATACTTCCTTCAAAATCAAGCCAAGAACCAAAGACTAGAAACCAAAAAAAATCTTCAAAATATATGATGAAACCATAAAAAAAACTCAAAGAAAAAGCTACGGAAAACACAAATGTTTTTTGGGATTTTTACTTATAATGGAAGAAAAAAGGTTTCGAGAAGACAAGCATAAAATATCGAAGAACCGAATCAAGCAAAATGAGTCTCAACAAGGCTTCAAAATGCTCAAGCCAACTATGTTACTTTCGTAGCTGGACTCAAATGATAAAAAAAAAATACGAAACTCAAATAATTGATTCAGTATAGTAGCACAATTTTGTAATCAACAACAACTCAAAAAACCAAAAAGATATTCTTCAAGATTCGCAACAAGGCAAGTTCAAGAAATCAAGAAAACCAAGATAGACCAAGAAGGAAAAAACACAAGAAAATCAATGCATAGGGCCAAGAAGAGCAAACAAGCAGAGGCTACTGTTCTGAATGGTCAGAACAACCAAGATTTCCGAGAAGGGATCTTGGTGCTTCAGTCGCAATTGCAATCACACAAAACAGGCAGTTTACCAAATGGCTAGGTTTTCACAAAAGAAAGAGATAAATGGATATGAAATCATCAAAAACATAGTCTAGAGACCTTAAAGACACCAAAGGAATGGTTCAACATAGACAGAATAGACTACATAGGCCAGAAACTCAAATTTTCAAATTTTTCTAGGCATATGCAGTTTTACAGAATGCAACTAGCGTGTATACGCGACCGTAATCAAGGAAAATCACGTATACGTGGATCCCTTTGGAAAATACAGGAGGTATACGTGACTGTGCAGAGACTAAGTTGCGTATGGAAATAAAGATAAGGAAAAAGAAAAAATTCAAGCTAGATCAAGGGCCCAAGTCTTCTGTCTGATTGAGAAAAGACTTACTAGACTGTAAAAAGTGATAAAACCTGTCAGGAACCTACAAGACAGATAAAACAACAAAAACTAGGAATCACATGAATGTGATCCCCACTGGAGTCACCATTTCTGTTTCAGGAAATGTTACCCTAAAGGTCTTGGGTTGATAAACCTTCATAGATCAGGGGCATGTCATTACAAGAAGGACTCACTTAACCAACTTCTATGCATTAAAATAGAAACTACAGGTTGCAGACCTTTACCCGGATATCCTTCGATTGTAGTAGATCCCACAGGGTGAAAACCCCCTGCAACTCTGTGTGCTCTGAAGTCTGTAAACTAGCAAAGAACAAGCACAAAATCCTAGTTGTACATCATAAATATGTTCTAGATGTTAGTGAAAAGCATGCATAATCTCATAAAAACAATATTAAATGAACAATTTACGATCATTAGACATGTATAAAAAATTATTGACACGTAAACATCAAGAACAATATGGAAATTTTGTGTTTAATGACATGTACGGTAAAAAAGTGTGGATATATAACTTGAAATATGCCACGACCTTCAAACATACTGTCATCTAGATCCGTCCAGCCCTAGCCTCTCAAAACTTCTTCCGAGAATATTTCACAATGGATGTCACATAGGGTGAGTGAACATCTCAAGGAAAAAAGGGTTTCCTGAAAATATCTGGGAAGTGCAGGAGGCACAGGAATATATCGGACTTGGTGTAATGTTCCTTTTAAGAATTTTTTGCAATATCTACAATGGGGACGTTGTATAAGGAAACCAGTACAAAAATAAATCAATTCAGGGCTTGGATCCTCTAATATATGTTGTATGTAGCTTAAAAATAAATTTTCATCAGAAACAAAACATTCTAGCTACTCTATACAGATCTCCCCAGCTCATATATGCATAAAAACACCCAAATCCCACTACTTCATAAAATAGAAATGCCATAGACTGCAACAGTGTTATTTTTATTATGGAATCTACAGACAAATATAGTTTAATACAAATTTAGAGCTTTCATTAAGCATGGAATAAAAAATGAGAGGTTAGACCTCTTTTACAAGCACCTCGGAATGCCCTGGCAAGGGTTTCTGGCAAAATAGCAACATAAAAAGTAGATCTGCAGAAAATAACGCTATTCCCAGAAACAATGAATAAATAAAGACGAAATATGATCTGAAATGGACAAACAATACAATATTTTTCCCAAGTACTTCCTCAATAGATCTCTCGAAGTGAAATAGACTCCTTCTCTTCTGAAACAAGCATAAATGGAAAGATGCAACCCTAGCTACTGCAACTACTGCAGAAATAACGCATTCACTAGGAGTGACTGTGCTGTCTAGGGTAGAGGATGGTTCTCCTCTAGATATATGATGATAATTGAACTCAAGACCTCCTCCTTAGATCTACCAATCAGCTATATCAATGGTGAAGATAGAATTCCCACATGAGAATCCTTTGCACTATGCAGTGCTGCAACTTTGGCTAAATAGCTAAATCTTGAAAATCAGTCATAAGACTGAGACAAGATGAATGAATGAATCATTTTCTACTATCTCCTTCTTTTTATCCTTGGTGAGCTTCTCCATCTTGGGCCCCACTCATTGGTGATGTAACTTCCTTGAGAAGTTTCCTCCTTCAAAACTGCACTGCCCTAGTAGCTTTCCCTCCTTTTGTGACAGCGCTGTTGACTTGGTCAACTGTAGCTAGCTCATTACTTTGCCCATATTTCACACTAAAGAGGCTTTATTTGGTCCTCCTACCTCAATCCCTTTTCACACTGGGATATGTTTTATTGTGTTTCCTACTTCTTATTTAAAAAATTGAGCAATTATAATGTTCCAAGTAGCAGTGGCTAATTGGGAACATTACAGTCCTCCCCGCTCAAAAGTTTCTTGCCCACAAGCAATAGTAAAGAAGGATGTTGCAAGATCTTCTCTCCCTCCCAAGTGGCATCCTCATCTGGTAGATTCCTCCATCGAATCATATATTCCTTGATGACTCTATTTCTCAGCTGCCTCTCCTTTGTGTCTAAGATTGCTTCTGGCTGCAAGATCAAGTGGCCCTCATCATCAATAGGGGGGAGATCCATGTTGGCAACTACATTCCTCCCAATGGCCTTCTTTAGGCAAGATACATGGAAGATATTGTGGACCTTGCTCGCTTAGGAAGCTCCAGCTCATATGCTACCTTACCGATACATTTGATCACCCTGTATGGCCCATAGGAATGTGGTTCGAGCTTCTCAGCTCCCTTCTCCTTGAGTGTGGACTGTTTGTAAGGCTGAAGATGTAGGTAGACAAGATCTCCCACCTCAAACTGTCTTTCTATCTGACCACAGTCTGCATACATCTTCTATTGGTTCTGGGCAGTTGCAATGTTGTCTTTGAGTGCCCTGAGTATGTCTTGGTTCTCCTGAATCCAACCCTTTTCCCTTGGAGCTTTACTTGCTCCAATCATAACATCAACAAATGAGAGTTCCTCATACCCATATAAGGCTTGGAATGGATTCATGCCAATAGAAATATGGTGAGTAGTGTTGTAACAATACTCTCCCAAGTGGAGCCAACGCAACCAAGATTTATGTTACCCTGCCACATAGTTCCTCAAGTAGCCTTCTAGCCACTTGTTCACTATCTCGGTTTGCCCATCGGTTTGGGGATGATAGCTAGTGCTTGGAGTCAAATCAATCCCCACTAACCGGAAAATTTCCTGCCAAAATCCACCCATGAAGCGGCTATCCCGATCACTCACTATGGTCCTTGGGAGACCATGGAGTCTAAATACATCTCTGAAGAAGAGATCAGCTATATGTGAAGCAGTATAATGTGTATAAATGGCAAAGAAATGAGAGTACTTTTTTAGTCTATCAAAAGCAACAAATATTCAATCCTTACCCTGCACTGTCGGTAAACCGGTGATGAAGCACATAGAGATACTTTCCCACTTCCCATACGGAATAGGTAGTGGCTGAAATAACCCAGTAGGGTGGGTGTGTTCTCCTTTATTCTGCTGACAAATGGTGCACTTCCTGACATGTCGGAGCACATCCTCCTTGAGACCCTTCCATGAGAATCTCTCTCTTATGGCCTTGTAGGTATTTGCAAAACCAAGATGCCCAGCAAGTATTGAATCATGTGATGCTAATAAAATATTTTCCTTGATCTTGGAGTTCTTAGCCAGGCAGACCCGGTCCTGGTAATAAATGACCCCATCCATTACTTTAAACCTCTCATCCGATACCACCTGATCAAGTACCTCACATGCAACATCATCTTTGGAATACTCAACTAAAAGTTGAGCCTTCCAATTTGCATCCATTCCCCTCAAGGACAGCACTGTAGCCCTCCTGGATAGTGCATCAGCTACTACATTTCTCTTCCCCTTGAAATACTCTATATCAAAATCATAGGCTTGGATTTTTCTCACCCATTTCTATTGTCTTTCCTAGAGTTGTTTCTATTCAAGGAATAATCTAAGACTGTTATGGTCAGTCTTTACCTTGAACTTATTCCCCACCAACTATTGCCGGAATTTGGCTAATGCATGCATGATTGCCAACATTTCTTTATCATATATGGGATACAGCCTCTCATGAGGGAGAAACTTCCTACTCTCAAAGGCTATAGGATGCCTTCCTTGCATCAAGACTGCCCCAATACCTTCAACTGATGCATCACATTCTAGAACAAAAGGTTGAGAAAAGTTAGGCAAAACCAAAACAGGACAACTACTCATTACCTCTTTAAGCTTATCAAAATCCTTCTGCACTGTAGGTGTCCAGTGGAAAGCTCCTCTCTTTGTCAAGTCTGTTAGTGGTGCATCTAGTTGTGAAAACCCCTTCACAAACATCCGGTAATAAGTGCATATGCCCAAAAATTCTCTGAGTTTTGTCACATTCTTGGGCTCAGGCCAATCTCTGATAGCCTGGATCTTCTCCTCATGTACCCTTACTCCATCTACTCCTATGATGTTCCCAAAATACAACATCTCTGTGAGGCAAAATTCACATTTGGAGAGCTTGGCATAGAATTGCTGCTTCTTGAGAATATGCAAAACTGTCTCAATATGTTGCAAGTGCTTCTCCCAAGTGTGGATGTAGATAATAATATCATCAAAGAAGACCAATACAAACCTCCTCAAATGACCATGGAAGATGTGGTTCATGCAATATTGGAAAGTTGCTGGGGCATTGGTCAATCTAAAAGGCATCACCAGAAACTCAAAGTTCCCATAGTGACATCTGAATGTTGTCTTGGGGATATCTTGCTCCCTCACCTTGATTTGATGATACCCTGATCTCAAATCAATCTTGGAGAAATATTTAGATCCCCTCAACTCATCCATGAGTTCATCGATCCTGGGTATAGGGTACCTGTTCTTCATATTCTTCTTGTTCAAGGCCTTATAGTCAATGCACATCCTCAATGTGTCATCTTTCTTCTTTAATAAGACCACTGAAGAAGCAAATGGGTTGGTACTAGGCCGTATGTGCCCTAGTGCTAGCAGTTCCTGGATGGCCCTCTCAATCTCATCCCTATAAGCCTTGGGATGCCTAGAAGGAGTGGTGATTACTTCTTGGATCCCTTGTTCCAGCTCAATGGTGTATTCAATCCCTCGGTCAGGAGGTCTCCCTGGTGGGATATCTCCAAATATTGTAGAATACTGGTCCAAGAGAGATTGAATATCTGAATGCACTGGTGAACCCTTGCCCTTCCCTTCTGATACATGCAGCTCTACTGCCCATTCAACATCCCCCTATGCAAATCTACCTCCATCCTATGTGTTGAAACAACCTAAGGGGGGTATGTGTTTATACCCTTGAATTTTTTGCTACTGGCCATCCTTCCCTCCTATCCATTCCATCTCCAAGGTTCTCCAATTAGTGGTAACTCTCCCAAGAGTGATTAACCACTGGACTCCCAATATGAAATTGGTGTCTAGAATGTCTACCACAAAGAAGTGGTATGTCAATGTGTAGGTCCCCATGGTAATGGTTAGTGCCGGAACATATTTGGCACACTGCAGGGTCATAGCTCCTGGGACCAAAACTAAAAATCCCTCAAACTCCTCCATGTGGATTCCTCTCTTCTGTACTAGTTGTGCATCAATAAAAATATGAGTGGCTCCACTATCTACCAATACAAAAACTCTTTGCCCCATGATAGTGCCTCTCACCCTCAAGGTTAGATACTTTGGGACTCCTCTTAATGCTACAATAGCTCCCCCTCTTGGAGCAAAGTCTCCCATGGATGGTACAACGTTGGCATCCTTCTTGGAGAAGGTCTTAGCATGATGTGCCCTTATTGTGACACATTCTCCCTCTAAATCCTAATCATGAATTATCTCCCTTGGCCTTGAGTGAGTCTCTTGCCACAAAAGGGTTCTTGCTCTGGGCAAGATGTGTTGTAGATCTCTAGCTTTCTCCACAACTTCTAGGAGTGTGGATGGTCTAGTAGATTTGACCAACCCTTGCAATGGTTCAGCCAACCCATTCATAAACATGCATACCTTCCTGCTCATAGTGAGGTTCGATACCATCACTGAAAGTTGCAAATACTTAGCAATATAACCCTCAAGATCTCCCTCCTGCTTGAGCTTGGTCAACTTGGCAAAGTGGGCTTCCGGATCTTTTGGATCAAACCTTTCCACTAGCTTCTTGGTGAAAGCTAAGTATGAAGTGATACAATGATGCCCAAGTGTTTTCAGTCCATGAAACCACCATTCTTGAGCTTCCCCTTCTAAGTGTGGCGTAGATATCTTGATGGCTTCCTTCTCAGAAACCTTGTTGAGCTGGAAGTATGTTTCCAACTTCTCCACCCAAGCCATGGCTATGCACTTAGGTTTCCCATCAAATTTGGGCAAGAATAACCCTACCATACTGCACTATAGGGCTGATCCCTGCATCAAGTTCTCCTCTTTTTGATGGGGATTAATCCTCCTCCCATCCTTGATCCGGCAAAATTCCTGAAATCTCAAGTGATCCTTCAACCCTTGAGATTGGATTTCATATTCTTCAAAATATTCCCCCAGAGATCCCTCCTTATCTCCTTCAATTAGAAATGAAGGAATGGTGGAGCGTTGAGATGCAGCTGAATGCCCCATGCCATTTGTAGTGTTGGTGCTTGCCTTATGGAAAAACCCTAAAGAGTCCTCTTCATGCCTCATCTCCTTGAGATCCCTAGCAATGTTCTACAGGGTCTGAAGTACAAGTCTTGAGATGTATTACTCCTCCATGCTGGAGATAAATCTCCCCCCCACAAGCTGAGCCAAGAGCAGAGCTTTGATACCACTGTAATGTTCCTTTTCAAGAATTTCTACAATATCTCCAATGGGGACGCTGTATAAGGAAACCAGTGAAAAAATATTGCATTCCAGGGTTTGGATCCTCTAACATATGTTTTATGTAGCTTAAATATAGATTAGCATTAGAAAAAAATCATTCTAGCTACTCTATACAGATCTCCCCAACTCATATATGCATAAAAACACCCAAATCCCATTGCTTCATAAAATAGAAATACCGGAGACTGCAACAACGTTATTTTTATTATGGAATCTACATAAAAAGATAGTTTAATACAAATTTAGAGATTTCATTAAGCATGGAATCAGAAATGAGAGTTTAGACCTCTTTTACAAGCACCTCGGAATGCCCCAGTAAGGGTTTCCGGCAAAATAGCAACATAAAAAGTAGCTCTGTAGAAAACAACACTATTCCTAGCAACACTCTATAAAGAAAGACCAAATATGATCTGAAATGGACAAACAATACAATATTTTTCCCAAAGCCTTCCTCAATAGATCTCCCGGAGTGAAATAGACTCCTCTTCTGAAACAAGCATAAATAGAAAGATGCAACCCCAGCTACTGCAGAAATAATGCATTCACTGGGAGTGACTGAATTGTCTAGGGTAGATGATGGTTCTCCTCTAGATAGATGATGAGAATTGAACTCAATACCTCCTCCTTAGATCTCCCAATCAGTTATATAAATGGTGAAGATAGAATTCCCGCATGAGGATCCTTTGCACTAAGCAGTGTTGCAACTCCGGCTAAATAGCTGAAGCTTGAAAATCAATCAAAAGACTGAGACAAGATGAATGAATGAATCATTTGCTGATATCTCCTCCTTTTTATCCTTGGTGAGCTTCTCCATCCCGGGCCCCACTCATTGGTGATGTAACTTCCTTGAGAAGTTTCCTCCTTCAAAACTGTGTTGCCCTAGTAGCTTTCCCTCCTTTTGTGACAGCATTGTTGACTTGGTCAACTATAGCTAGCTCATTTCTTTACCCCTCTTTCACACTTAAGAGGATTTATTTTGTCCTCCTACCTCAATCCCTTTTCACACTAGGATATGTTTTATTTTGTTTCCTAATTCTTATTTCAAAAATGGAGCAATTATAATGTTCCAAGTAGAGTTGCTAATTGGGAACATTACACTTGGATAGGGCCCCAACAATGTATAATATCTATATTTATCTCTCTCTTCCTCTATTAGGCCATTCCCTTGAGGGGCTTTTATACTCCCTCAAATTAGTTTTTTGCAGTTGGGAATAGTTAGGTCACGGGTTGGGGTGGTTAAGTTACTGGAACAATCGTAAACCCCACCTCTAAAATAGGGAAATTATATCTTTTTTAATGTTTAAAATGGCATACGCATTTCTCTATGTATGGACTCACATGTATACGAGGAAAATTCTAGGCAGAGTCGCATATGGATTTTAAGAAACTATTGTTTGAGAAATATGTCCAAGTCTAAAAGGAAGGGTTGCCCAAGGTCAATGCAAAATTCATCAAGTATATGATGGTGATAAATGATGCTATAAAAATAAATAGACATAAGTCTTCAAGTGGGAAACATAAATCGAGAGGGAGATTTAAATCTCTAGGAAATTTTGGAAGGCTATGCTAGCAATGTGGAAAATAAGGGCACCATAAAAAGGATTGTAGATCCAAAACTCTCGAGAAAGGAAAGGAATCTAATGATACTCCTTTTGCACAGGTGAAAAATAACTAAGATTAATGTGGGTATGTGTACTTGGCTTCTTTAGGTACACTTTTACATCATGAGGCATGGTTGATTGACTCAGCTGCATCATATCACATGACTCCCCATAGGGATTGGTTCTACGAGTATGATCAATATGATGGTGATGATGTCTTCCTAGATCATGATAGGAAGACCAAAATTATAGGAAAAGGAAATTTCAAGTTGAAGTTGACAAGTGGAAGGATTAGAACACTTCCTGGTGTTATACACATTCCAGGATTGGCCATAAATCTAATTTCCATAAGCAATATGGATGATGCATGTTTAAAAGTAGTGTTCGAGAAAGATACCTGCTGATGGGACTCTAAATTAGAAATAAATTAAGGTCCGTCTAACCTTTCTTAGGCACATAAAGGCTATATTAGATCTCTTCTTCTACACCTAATAATTATTTTTTAATATTTAATATGTTGTTAGTAAGGTTTAGAGATAATTTCATATTTGTGCCTAATATTATTTATTTTTTAAGAATATTGTGAGAATATTGGATAGATTATGAAGATTTGGAGAAGGAGATAATTTAGGGGATTTCTCCCTACAACAGAAGGATCAATATTGGAGAATAAATAAGCAAAATATCATGAAATTATTGAAATATTCAGAGCTCCAATGATTGAGAAAATCTAGGAAAGTGTTCCTTGTCATGTAATGCAAACTCTTAGTGTTGGGAACCAGATCCACTATTTGAGGGATTTTGAGGAGAAAGATTCCTCCTTTCAAGGGTAATGCTTCTCCATCAATTTGTATACGTACCATTTCAAATTGGCCTCTAGAGAAATGTATTTTCTTAGTCTTATTGTGGAGAAAACTTGTTTTTTGTAGCTCCACTTCCATTCCATGCAAGGAAGTACTTGGATTAATTCAAATAATGATGCTTGGTGCCATTTTTAGCTTCTAAATCTTAGTTTTTTTCATATGAATCAGAGTATCCTTGGGCTTGGCCATCCCAGGAGCCTCAAAGCCCACTTACACAATTTATTTATGTTCTTTTCACTTCTTATTCACATGCATCTCTTATTCTTATTTTGCCTATTTATGTATTTAGTATTGATGCTTTTCTTACTGTAGGATTGAGTTAAATGATTTAAGTGAGTTATTTTGAAGGTTATTTACAAATTCACAAGAATTATTCATCCTTATAATAACTTTACAAGGTCATCTTCATCATTGATATACTTGGATTTAGTTACTACTTCACGAATATACGATTTTTGGAAATGCCTTGTAGCGAAATAGTAGTAATTTTCTGATATTTTTTAGAATAGGTTAATGAGATTAATTTGAGTTTATTACACTTTTATTATTGCATAAAAACATTCAATTTAGTAATAAAATTTACCCAATTTCATTTTCACTTGATTAGGTTAGGCATAAGTCATCAAGTATATGATGGTGATAAATGATGCTATAACATATGTGCCCTAATATATGAGGTCACAAGGGGTACATGATGGCCTAAATGTATTATGTGCATAGAAATAACCTTGCAAGGACTAGAGAGGATGTCACCAGATTTCAGCCTTCTAAAAAACTAGTGAGAGAGATCAGAAAGATAGGTCATGTCTGAAGCGGGCATACCCATCCTTAGTGAAATAAAAGCATGTATGCTTATGAAGTATAGAGCGGATCCAATATGTATACAAGTATAGCTGAAATGTAAAGTACATAGTGAATCTTTTGATCACTACCCGGAAGTACAAGTCAAAATCAGGTCCAAGTATCGCATATAGAAGACTGATCAATGATTCTGCAATAGATATCGAATCACAAAAGTCATAACTGAACCTCCAAGTACCAAATCATAAGTGGTAGAAAAAATGGTACAGCACGCAACTAGAGAGCCAACATATAAGATGCTGCTGTGATGAAACTACAACATATAAGGGTGGATGGTGTCATTGGCAGAAAACTGAAGGAGCTTTCAAAGTGAACCAAAGCATGTTGATGCAAACCCAAGGTCTTCACCGATCACCATGGCATAATTCTACACAATGGGAGTAAATGATTTGAATTCGACCATGTGAGAAATCATTTCATTACTGGTCATTGATGTATATCGTTAACAAATGCGAGACAACCCACCGATAATGATAATGAGTGTCAAGGTGCCACAGTACAATCTAGCAAGTGCGAATGAACGAGTTGAAGTCGAACACTTGAAAGAATCTATCAATCAAGAGGCAACGATGTATCCTCACTATTGATAGCGAAGAATCTGCCACTAATGATTTCAAACCCTAAGGTACTGACAAACGACTCTAGACCTTATTCCTAGAGAAATGAGTCAAAGTCGATGGGAAAATATCTGCTGGAAGGAAGGCATTACGGCATCCCACATCAGTCCAGCGTGAGTGTAACCTCCAGGCCAAGATTTGGAAGGAATCAGATGAAGTAGAGTGAAGTAACCAACTCGAAGTATGTTTTTGGCATGCACAAGATGAAGCTAGCACACGATAGAAACCCTCTGAACCAACCAATAATGAAATATGAAAAAGAAGTGAGATATCCACTGATAGGGTGAAATGGAAATCCAGGTACTGCACGAATCCGAGGTGTGATAATGTAAGCTGAAGTCGAACACAAGGTATTGCACGAATCCGAGGTGTGATAATGTAAGCTGAAGTCGAGCACAAGGAAAACCACTCAGTCAAAGACCCATGATGATGATCAAATGTTGAGCACAAGGTCACTTATCAATGATGTAAATAGGGCTATGGTGCAGCTCTAGATTTACTCTCAAAGAAATATGTCGTAGTTGATAAGAAATAAACCCACCAACAAGAAGTCACTGGAGCCCTTCTCAAACCAGCACGAACAAAGGACCAAATATCTGATGTGATAGAACAAGATACTGACAAGATCGAGGAAGGCCGACTAAAAAATGAGTCAAGAGACACTGCAGAAAGGCCAACTCAGGTTAAATTCCCTTGAACAAAAGCACGACTCATATTGACTATGGAAACAAATGATTACTTTGTATAAGTTTGTCATGCAGGAGGCATAAAAAAACCCTCCATATGATTGGAAGATATAACCAACCGAGGGAGAACTAACTCATGAACTAAGGTTATGGCTTCCCCTAAGTCAAAAACTAAAACCATCCCAAATGGAGAAAATAATTATCTTTTTTTTTTCTTTGTTCAAGGGCAACACAATTGAGACTGTAGCTGCCATCAAATATGGAAGTAATATCCCATTCCCACTCTTTTTCAAATATTTTTTTTATTTTTTTATTTTTCATATTCAAAGTCTAAAAAAGAATAAAATAATGTTATAGTACAATGGATAGAATGAGTGTCGTGAAACAGATGCACTAGTTCCTGGGATAGGAACAATCCTATGATCAATGCAAGGTGACGAAAAACTGGTAAGTGACACTCAAAGGAATGTTTCATCCATGGCTATATGTGTCAAGTCGCAGAAGCTAAGTGATTGCATGGTTAACTTGTACAGAAAGACATGGTCAAAAAATGGCTTAAACATGAGTCCAAATGAAGCTGACTCAAGGCCAAGATAAACAAGTAGTCAATATGAAATGCAATAATATAACTTGACAACATAAGGGAGCCTCTAGGGTAATGGCTATAAAAATGATAGTGACGAAGAAGAAGAATGAAGCTTCAATGCATAGGGCATGGTGGGACTAAAGAGGACTCCCGAGCCTACATAAATTACAGCATGGGCAACAAATGCTAGGAGTAACTAACTAGGAATCCCATGTAAGTGATGGCTCTACCACCAAGTCATGATTAAAAAATCGGTGAGTGAAATGGGTTAAGTACTCATGACATGATGGGATCGACCCTATGGAAATTGATCAGAATGGAGGCTAGTATGCAAAAATGCAATGGAAAGTGAACTCCCTAACGTAAATGCCAGTTCGAAATCAAATACCTACCATGATAGGTTAGCGGTCATGGATCCGAAGGAAAAACTAGGAAAATCTCTAATTCAGCAACATGTACCTGAAAATATACCTTGCCCAATGCTTACAAGCCAAATGGTTACATAGCCTTAGTCAAATTCAAAAAATAACCACAAAAGACATTTGCAAAAAAAATTCAAATTATGGGCATAAATACACCATTTGACTCACATTTTGACCATTTTCACATTGCAGAAGTGGAGAAGGAGCTTTGGGGAAAAAATTCCTCTTCTCAAATATGGAGAAATCAGCCTTCAAATCGTGCCAAATCAGTCAAGTAAGCTCTAAACTCATCTTTTTCATTAATTTTGTTCATGTTTAAGGAAATTTTTTGGAAATTTGATTGTAGAAAAAATGTTTTTTCTTGAAACCCTCGACGCATACGTGGGTTCGTGTGGACGGACCTGCGTATCATACACGACTATGTACAAGCGAAGTTGCGTATGCACAGAGCGAAAATTTAAAACTTGAATCTAATCAATAATTTAATGATTTTTCCCAAGATGTCCATTAGCTGGAGAGAGTGTGAGCATAGTGCAATTGACAATGAGGTGATGGAAGATAAAACTTCCTTAGATATTCTTCAGAGTTATGGATTTCTCAAATTTTTCAAAATTCCCAATATGAAAAGCAATGTCCGTTTGCTTCAAATGTTGTTTGACCATTGGGAGCCAGAAGAATATTGTTTCATAATTTATCAGATGCCACTATGCACAAAAGTGGAAGATATATATTTCATTACTGGACTCTCTTGAAGGGGAGACCCAGTAGACTTGCATGGAAAGCCTATTGGAGGGCTTACCATAGAATATTATGTCTAAGTCTATTGTGTAGAGGATGCACAAAAGGTAGGAACTCAGATTCCTATTAGAGATATGAAGGATTTATACATGAAGATCCTTCTCTTTACCATTGGCAGAGTAGCAGGATCTTCTTCTCTGCATCAGGCTTCACTGACACAAATGAGCATAGCAGTGGAATGTCTGATTCATCTCTTTGATTGGTGCACAACCTTGTTGAGAAATATGAAAAACCAATTGACTTCAATCTGGAAAGAAAAGACTAAACACTTTGGGTATGGTACAATCTTGCTGACATTCTTCTTTGAGAGGGTCCCAGGGCTTCGTCCTAAGGTCATCTCAATTATCAGTAGCCTGAGAGATCCAAGAATAGCCCAATGGGCAGATCTGATGAAGAGATTAGGGGGAAGTGAAGTTCCCTGGACCACTTGGGATGATGATTTCTTCCAATGGTGGGAAGAGCAAGTCATCGGAGTGGAAGATTATCCCTATGCTCAGATGGAATTTCGTGCAGATCCAGATCTAGTCCTAGCACTCGGTGCAACATGGGGTGCAATCAGTGAGATTTCATTTTTTGATTTTTGATTATATGATTTTTTAATGATTTTTTCAAAGTATGAAAATGAAAAAATGTTTTCGATTGGACTAAATGACTTACAAAATTATAATGATCATGATGTAGACATGGGACTAGTCAGACCGGAGGGGTATCCAAGGCACAGTCGCCACAGAGGTGAGGCAGATGCTGAAGACCCTAGTAGGACACTCCATGCAGTATAGAGGAACTTGGAGGGCTTGACTCGCCAGGTTCCTATGGCCGCTATTGAGGAACTATTGGAGGCTATTTAGAGACGGGTGGTAGGACTACCACGAGACTGGGTGCAATTATTCCAACTTGTAGCGACTGCCATTGTGTTCTATAGGAACACAAATGTTGGGTAGGGACCTCAGGAGTATATTATAGATATGATCGAATGACTATAATATTTTTTGATGATAGACATGATCGAGCATAAGCCCCAATTTTGTAGGACATGAAAGTTCCAGATTTTGTATATTTTTTGAACACTCTAATATATATATATATATATATATATATATATATATATATATACAACGATTTATATGATGTGATGACTCAAATGTATGATAATGAATGATGTATTTGATATATTTTTTAAATTATTGAATTATTAATATGCCAATCAATTTCTTGATTAGCCAATAAGTTTGCCATGTAATTGTCAGCTCAAGGAATATGGATGAATGTGATAAATTGAAATGATCATTGTAACAAACATGCCCTAAAAAACAATCGATGTAAAAGACCAGATATGTGTTGTTCAACTGTGAAACCACTAGTTGTGAATCCAAGAAAACTACTAACGAATCAACACCTAAAGATATTACCTTTGAGAGTAGGTTAACCATAGCAGTGTATTCTGCTACGTTGTTTGAAGCAAGACCAATGCAGACACCTCTTGAAACTAACAACTAAACGGATGGATAATGGAGTACCCAAGTTGTTAGGGTCCCGTGATTTGGCCGATTGGTAAGCCAAATGACGATGTAACATCAAACCAAGCTTTGGAGCCCGAGGACCTAGCCTTCCTGGACTCAGAGAGGGCTCTCTCTATAATATGCAAAAGATATCGGTGTGTTTGCTTATGGTGTTCTGATATTAGGCTAGTTATGGAGTATGTTTTTAGTTTTTTGATTTTTTAAGTTCGTGAGGGATAAAACTGATCAAATACATAAACTGGACAACAAGATGTAGATAAATTGGGCTATGGGGTCAAACAGGTCAAGGAAGCTATGAGGTAATGATGTAAGGCTGCTGTAGGGCTGATTTGATTCACGGTAGAAGGGATCTTTGGGCAAAATGGGTTAAATGGACAACAAGTTGGTGAAAGACAAAGGGATTTCAAGTGTAACTAGTTGATAGCAGACATAAAAATTTTATAGCAAGCCATTAATCATGTTAAATGTAACTATGAGCTAATTAATACATAGAAATCAAACATTCCAGCCATACATAGAGGTAAAAGACCCTCTAACTTCGGGAAATGGCTATCAGACTTTGGGGAAAACACATGAGACAAACTAACAACTCATAAACTACGCCGGAATGCCTAAACATAGTCTCTAAGTCATTGGGCTCTTTGACAAACAAGATTTCATAGTCTTAGGCAAAGGGCTAGATCGGGACTAGGCCTCCTTGGTTCAACAAGATGATCAACAAATCAGTCAAAGAGGAAGTTTTATGGACAGAACTATGGACAACTTATAGGTAGGCAGGGCACACCATACATCCTACTCAACATGCATAGAACTTGTAAATAAAACTAGCAAACATTATCCTTAGGTTACTAAAGAGCAGTTAAGAATTCTTTAGCATAACAAAGGAAGAAGAAAACATCAAGCTATGAAGATTCGGGAATTTTGAGGTGCCTCCATGGGCATATCTCAAAACTAATCTCTACTGATCTATAGCAGCAAGAAGCATGGATTATGAATGAAAACTAGAAGACAAAAAACATAGTAAGAAAAACTATACCATTCTACCATGTCATGGAATCCATCACCAAACCTTCATGACTCCTCAAGAGCATCCAAGAGGCAGTCCAAAAATCATAACACAAGTGTATTCATCAAAGCTCATATGACCAATGTATTAATTCTTCTCTCAAGTTCAGCCTTTGATTTACAATGAAACCCATGGAATAAATAGGCTTGAGGGAGGAAAACCTCATGGAGCAACTAGCTATCCCATTGGCCAAGTCAAAATATCTAAACTTGTCCTTGAGGCGTTGCAAAGCCCAAGGCACAAAATATCCCATAAAATATCTAAAAAACTGCTAAAAACGGAAATTATATTGACTTTACATCATTTCCCAAGGATAAAAATAGCTTAACGCACATTTGGGAAAAGCAGATTTTTGAAGTTCAAAAATTACGAAAATACTTCATATTTATGCCTGAAAAAGGTCCCCTGACTTGCTGGATGCAATAGGCAGCCTTCCCAATGTCGAAATGGGGCTCATGAGGGCTTGCTAGAAATCTCTCTGTGTCTACTTTCCGGCGCAACTGAAATCATCTCAATCCGAGGCCTGGAAGTCATCCAAAACTGTACCTGTGTGCAAAAACCCAGAAAATAGCAGACTGCTGATATGGCGGGCAGAATGTGCAAAAAGAGGGCATTTTTCGCCAATTTGAGGGGGCGAATGATCTCCAAATGCCCTGAAAATCGCTGGAGACCTGCTCATGGAATTATGGCATCCATTGGTATCATCCTCCTCCCTTGACAACTCATCAAACTGAAATGGAGAAATTATGAGTTTTCGGCCAAAAACCCAAAAAATGCCAAAAAACAAAAAGTTGTCGAACAAGGCCCAAAATTGGCATGCAGGACCCTCAAGGGTCCATAGCAACATGCTCTGAAGCTGAGGCCAAAATATCAAGGGCTGATATGCTTTTCCCCTCCTTCCGTGCTAGGCGCTTCCCCTTCAACTTCTTCAATTTCTCTTGTGCTACCTTTAGTTTGCGCCGGGCAAACTGATTCAGCTTTTGGAAGTGGTGTGTCCTCTTCCTCTGCAGCTCTAAATCTCTATTCGCCCTTTCAAGCTTCATTTCCAAATGTTTGTTAGCTCTTTCAAGCCAAGCCTCTTTGTTTTCCTCAATTTCCTGCTCAAGGAGTGCAGTGAGAGGAAAGGCTTGGAGCTGGGCTTGCTCTTCTGCTCTCTGCTTTTCCAAGACTCTTCTAAGCCCGATGGTCCTAGGCCTCTTCCGCCTAGGCTGGTCTTCCTCTTCTTCATCGTCAAACTCACCAATGAGCTCTTCAATTCTTGCTTGCGCCCTTTCTGCCTCTTTTTTATACTTTATCACCCTTGCCTCATGAACAGCTGTGTGCACATTCCTTTGTTTGTTTTCAATCTCTAAGAAGTGATTGAAATTCCTTGCCCTTTGAAGATCTTTCTCTAATGCCTCAATTTGCCCTTCCTTATGGATTAAGAGATTTTCAAGAAGGCGGGCCTCATTGTCACTATCATCGCTTTGGATAGGGATAATAGCTAATTCACCTCCATGCTTTGTACTTTCTCCAACTTTACTTTTGCCTTTGAAAGCCAATCTGGCGCTTTTCCTCCTTGGCATGCTAGAAGGTGTCTTTTTGGGCAATTTCCTCCTGCTAGGAACAACCTTGGTCACTGTTTGGGTGGCAACCTTAGCTTGTTGTTCTTTATCTTGCACTTGCTGCTGTTCCTCATCATCTAACTATTGTTCATCAATGTGTACCTGTTGCTGTTCATCTTGGACCTGCTGTCCTTCACTTTCTATTTGCTGATGTCCCTCAATTTCTATCTGCTATTGTCCCTCATCCTGTATCTGCTGCTGTTCACTGCCTTCTCCTTCTTCCTGTTGTTCACTGCCCTCTCCTTCTCCTTGTTGTTCACTGCCCTCTCCTTCTCCCTGTTGACTTGGCTGCCCAGTAGTCATTCTGAGTCTTCTAGGTGTAGGCCTACTAGACAAAGGCACTGGGCGATGGACAGGCTGAGTAGGAGACACATGAACAGGAGGGACAGTGGCAAAATCTGAATGGCTGATGAATAAATCCCATGAAACCCCCTTCTTCTCTAGCTGGTGTAAGAAGATAATCTTGATTAAGGAATGATGAAAGAGAGAAGGGATTTCCTGAGGTGGAGCTTTCTTTTGGACAGTAGATGCCATTTTCTCTATGCTCTTGGACAAAAAGTAAGGAAGGTTTAGTTGCCTGCTTCTGGTAAAATGCATCAACAAGCGGACATGGTAGGCATAAATTTGATTAAACCTCCCTTCACAAGTGAAATATCTCATTACGGCTTTCATCAGTGGAGCATAGCTGTCAAGAAGATAGGAAAAAGGGAAAATAGCAGTGATAGTTTCCCTATGTTCAGGCTTGATGAAAGGTTTGTAATCCTCTAAGTCAAGATGAGCTTGTTTAAACCACTTTTCGCCATGATACGGGATCTTGGTAGCCTTGGACACATACCTTGGAGAAATTTTGAAATCAAGACCCGCCACTTGGAAGTGTTTTTCTTTGAATCTCAGAGTGCACAAGTGTGTTAATGGCGAAAAACTCTTGACTTCTTCTATCTTTTGGCTGAAATCAAGACAGCCTACTTCATGGAAATTGAAAAGCACAGATGGGTGAGCATTGATTTCTTCTGTGGAGATAGGCTCATATCTCTTATGTGGACCGCTCCTGTGGTCTTGCCTTGGAGGCATTCTGACCTGAACAAGCTTTGCAAGAGGCAAACTGCCTTTACTGTATGTAAAATGTCCTTCTGGATTGAAACTGTGTCAATATGCTGCTTGGACAGAGAAAAAATGTGAGGTGGAGGGTTTGCAACAAGTGTCTTTGAAATCACAACCTCTGCTCTCCTTAAAACCAGCCTTTCACCTTTGAATGTACCTCAGCCAGGTAAATTCCTCAATAGGACACCATCAGTAAAGATGAGACAAACTGTTGTGTAGATTTCCTGTGCACAGTATTGAAAAATCACTTTTTCCTGTGGATTTGTTAGAGGCCAATCAACACACCTGTATTTGGTCTTCAAGAAAAATATTAATCATAAAAACTCTGCTCTTCAGAAATGGTCTTCCACCTTGAAAATACCTTTGTCAACAGATTTCTATAGAAGAGACCACACAGTGGAAGAGAAAGGAGACTTAGGTTAGGTGAAATATCAGTGCACAGTGTTTTAGGAAAAACACCCTTTACTTGCGAAATTAAGAGATCAACCACCACATTTATATCTCTGTCTCTAATGTTAAATTCCCATCAAAAAACCTATCCTTCAGAAAGTGTCCTGTTCACCTTTGGAAAATCTCTGTCAACAAATTCACAGTAGGAAAAAATATAGTGAAAAAGAGGGGCAGACTGCTAGAAGGAGTTTGATGTGAGAAGGGCTTTGATTACCCTGTTCTTGTGAGTTTTAAGATGTCACTCAATACCTCTTACTCCTTTCCATGGTAACTTTTGCAATCATTTTAAAAACTCTTCCCTGTATAAGTGTGCCAACCTTGAACTAACTTGTATATGTGAAATCAACCCTTAGTGCTATTTAAGCAGTCACTGTAACAATCCTGAGCAAAGATGACAGAGTTTGAAGGCTTCCAAGTTTTTAGGCAGAGGTTATGCGAGTTTTATCCCTTCAAAGCAATCAATGGCGCCTTACAAATGTAACCCTCTGGTTATGTTATAAAAACCTCTGCTTGGATGGATGGCAACTTTGTCAATAAGCTTTGAACAATACAAGGCAGCCAACTAACAATTCATTGAATACTGTCTTTTTATGAGTAATGTGAACAAGCTTCCTCCAGAGCTTCAACCTATACACTTCTGCTTGACCAAGAACCCTTTCTCCCACTAAAATTCACTATTCTCCATGCATGTCACTTTTTAAACAAAAACATGCTCATTTAACCTTGGTGTGAATATACAGTCAGATTTATATTTAGAGCAGAGGTACCAGGGTTTTAAAGGCTCCAAAAACTTTGAGCAAAAAGCTGTAAATATTCCCTTTTTTGCAATAATCAAGACCCTTTTAATGCGGAATATACATCTTTGGGGAGAAAACCTTCAACCATACATGTTGTTTCAATGGATATGCCCATGCAAGAAAAAACTGACTTTTATCATTTGGCAATCTCGGAAATGTGGATGAAGTTTCAAAATACCTCTTGAAATCATTGAAAACAACCTTGGAGGAGAGTTGGATCAGCTTTGGAGACCTTTCAAACTGCGCGGCACTCTTTAAAGATTGAACGTCGCGCAAAAAACGCCTGTTGGGTCGGCCTGTTGGGTGGTCGGGCGGCCTGTACAGGCGCGTCGTGCCACTATACAGGCCCGTCGCGCTAACACATGCGGCCTTTGTAAAGTCGCCCCCAGGCGCGTCGCGCGGGCTTCCAGGCGCATCGCTCAGCGTTTATCAGTGCCACACTCTGCAAATCGACCAGAAATTTGTTGTTTCGATGCTGAGGGCGGCGTGGAGCTTTGTTTTAAATTTTGAAAATGAACCTCTCACCCTCCTACTTCAACCTTATGACACTTCAAATCTTTTCAACGGTCACCTTAGTCTTTGAATGTAAGGTGAAGGTCAGGTTTGGCTTTTGCAAGGCGTTTTTTGAAAAACCCTTTGATTTTTTAATAATTTCGGTGTATTCCATATCTGTATTGGAGATTAGCCATACCTTTAGACCATGTCAATCATGGACCTACCTTTTATAAAAACCACAAAAGCTTAAAAAAAACCAGAACTTGTCTTACTCATGTACCGGTGTTCGAACAGTGGTTTCCTATTTTGTTCTTTGGGTGACATTTTAACATCGAACTTCTTGCTTTGAAAAATATTTCCATAACTCCTGCATCATCTCTGCCACTGTTTTTAACAATACTGGTCATATACATGAGATAGAGTAACCCTTTCCTTTAAAACAGTCAAGAGAATACCTGCAAACTGCTTTGTTATTTGAAGGACAGGGCCAGTTTTGTCAACTTGTTTTAACAGCTCTTGTTCTTTGATAGTTTCTTCAACCTTCATCTACAGTAGGTGCCAAACTTGCTGACCCTATTTGGACTTGATCATGACCTCCTGATTTGATAAGGGCGCCTCTCTCTCAAATACTTCTCTGCCTGTAGGTGTAGTATATAATACCTCTGTTCTTTGAATAATAAAAGGTTGTGTTTCTTTTTAAACTATCCAAACAATGATCATATGCTAAATGACTTTTTTGAACATAATGAACAATAACTCAAAAGGTGATATCTTCTTGGTGATGGAACTCAAAAATCCCTGTCTGCTGGTTCTCTTTCCACTGTCTCTTAGATCAATCAGTCTTTAACAACATCCAAGGCTTTGGCCATCTGCTCATAAAAGGAGGAGGCCCTTCACTTGGCAAAGTATATGAGGATTATGTGATAAGGCTGTATGACAAGGGTTTGCTTGATTATGATGGTAAGCAATCAACTTAAAACACATCAATACTGGCAACTCTGCTTGCAAACACTACAGTGCTTCAGAAAAACCCTAGCCAAAGTGTCACTGTCTTCCTGTACTGCTCTGAGGGTGACTTAAATGTCATCATTTGCTTTGGTCATCTCATGACAAATTACTTGAAAAATAGTCTCTGTGACTATGGAGGTCAGTGACTTTTGAGAAACCAAGAACTTTCTTTCTGCCTGTGTAATGGCATTTTTTGTCAGCATCTATTCCATTTGATCTTGTGGACAAATAGGCTTCTTATGATTGGAATTTTTCCTAATGACATGCCTTTCTAAATTTTAACAATTGATATGATTTGAAATCTTCAAATGACCTCCTTTATCAGACCAAACTCTGTTTTCCTTTGAATTTGCATATTGCAGACTTTATTCTCTGTTATGATCATCATTCACACTCAGAAAAACCTGGAGTCTCTGTTTCATTTGTTCAGTAAAAGGCAAACCTGGACTTTTGCAACCTTTAAAGTCAATACTGGCCAGCGCCCTCTGCTTGTAGATGAAGGAGGCGCCCTAACCCTCTGCTTGTAAATGAAGGAGGTTCTGGGCCATGACAATCTACCAGTTTGCTGTGACAGTGATGTCTTTTTCTTACTGTGATTTTCATGCTGGAAAGAGCTGTAAGGTCTCAATGAGTGACTCTTTGTTTTGCAGCTTCATCTCAGGCTCATAATACATTTAGAAGCAGTTGTTCCTCTAACTGTAGATCCAAGCATTTAATCTTGAGATGAAGTTATATTTCCTATTCTTTGCAGAATCCATAAAACAATGTGAAACACCTAATAGTCAGCTTGAAATTGGGGTTTATGCAGTGCTGAGACCTAGGGATATAAGTGGCGCGACTTAGCGCTGTTTTTCAATTTCATTTGCAGAGTGGGAGGTCAGTTATGGTTGGTCTGTAACAGATGGAGGCTTTTTGGCTGAGTAATGATCGCCAAGGGTAAAATGTCTTAAAGCGCTAACCTAGGGGAGACTTTTGAAACAGATTTGGATTTGCCTTTTAAAGCTGATGAGGCAGACCAGTAGGGCTGAAACTAGATAGGATAGGGATAATGAGGTTTTGTTTTTGACATGGGCGGACTAAAAAGTAGAAGGGCGAAAGAAAGTTTTATGAGGGTTTTCTAGATGACAGATTGACATAAGGAAATCAGTTTCTAGAAAACTCAGCTATAGATATAGTCATCACTAACATGTAAAAAATACTGATGGCTAACACAAGTCACAAAAACCATGTTCTGGGTATTTCTACTAGCACCATCAACGAAACCAAAGTGACTCATGTCATCCAATATTACCTACCAAATCAAATCAAATTCATAAAAATCACACCAAAAAATCGAAACCCATATACATACAAAAAAAAAATATATACAACAAGGTAAGCTGTTGAGCCAAAGCTTAGGCATAATACTTTTTCAAATAGAGCCCATTTCTGGGCTCCACCAACTCATTTCCATCAAAACCAATCAAGGCATAAGCTCCTTTATTCGGGACTTTTTTGATGATAAAGGGGTTGTACCACATAGATTTGAACTTGCCTGCCCCCAAGGCATCCTTCTCTTGGGCATAAACCAAGACAAGGTCACCTTCAAAGAAAATCCTAGGTTTGACCGCCTTATCATACTGAACCTTTACCCGTTTCTTATGTGCCTCATTCATCGTATCTGCATCTCGACGCTGCTCATCAAGATGTTCCAGATGAAGAAGGCATTCTTCGAGACTGGAAGTGTCAGGAAGAAGCTCAACAACTAACTTAAGAGAAGGAATTTTGCATTCAATAGGAAATATAGATTCTAACCCATAAGCCAGTTGAAACAAAGTAAAACCGATTGCAGTTTTTACTGACATCTGGTATGCCCAAAGTGTAGGACACAACATAATATGCCAATTGGATCTAGCTTCATCAATCACCTATTGAAGAATTATCTTCAACAATTTTTTTCATGGCTTCAACTTACCCATTGGCCTGAGGATAATAAGGAGATGAACGCTCCTGCTAGAAACCTAATTTCAGAGCCAATTCAACCATCATGTTGTTTTGAAAGTGACTGCCATGATCAGTGACAATCTCTTTGGGAATACCAAAGCAAAAAATGACTTGATTGAAGAGGAATAGATTTGTTGTCTCACTATCATTCCCAAAAGTAGGCATAGCCTCAACCCACTTCGTGAAGTAGTCTATGGCTACAATAATGTACTTGTGACCTTTATCTGAAAGCGAGTTACAAGTAGTATAATCAGCACCCCACTTTGTCAAGGGGCCAACAATGACGATAGGAAAGGGTGGAACTGGATGAGTGTGCATCTTTCGAGTATAAACCTAACATGGATGACAATTTTTGACCGATTCCATACAATCTTTGAAAATAGAAGAACAAAAGTACCCTGCACGCAAGATTTTTTTGGTTGTAGCAAGCCCAGATAAGTGACCACCACAAGCTCCATTGTGGAAATCATTCAGCACAACCTCAGCTTCTTTGAGAGTTAAGCAGCGTCTAAGGATTGAATCGACCCCGCGATAATATTAAGTGTCACCAATAATCAAATAAATTTTGGCTAAGTGACGTAACTTTCAACGCTCATCTTTAGAAAAAGTTGAGGGAAACTTCACATTCTAGAGATAAACTATGAGATCCGCATGCCAAGGATCCTGTGAAGAAATGAGAAAAATATGTTCATCAGGAAATGATTCATCATAAACAATCTCTTCTCCACAGGGAAACTCAAAAATCAGTTCTTCATAAACTAATGATTTCTTGGACTTGGCAGACATAAACTCAAGAACAAATTCCTGCAAAATCACAATCCATCGATTGTATTCGCTGTTACACCATTTTTTGGTCATCTAACCTATTATCATTAGATGGACCCAAGTACACCATGTAAAACCAATTTTACCCTAAGTAAAATTGCTTTCACTATGTAAAATAACTTAATAAAACACATTTATTAGGTTGTTTATGGTCTAAACAGGAAACCCCAAGGGGAAATATTAAACAAATCTATATTTGTTTGGTTTTCCTCATGGAATAATTAATTAAACAATAATTTAATTATTATTCCGGGTCATATTTAACCCAAAACAAGGAAATTAATTAGACAAATCCTTATTTATCTTATTATTTTCTAGGAATAATTATTTATACCTTATTTAAATAATATTCCTTCTTTAATTTGACTAAATCATTTATAAATAATTGAATAAATCATTATTTATTCAATTATCATTCAACCACTTCCTTAAAATGATAAATAAATCATTTATTTATTTATTATTTACAAATAAAGGGATTTGACCCAAGTCAAATACCTTTCCCCTCCAACAAATATAATAAAATATTCCATAAAAGGTGGATTATCTAGATTTGGTTAATATTATTTTAACCATGCACCAAGATCTAGAATTAATATTTTGTTATAAATAGAAGGGTTTTTCCTACCATTCTTGACCTTTTGTTGCCATCTTAGATCACTCTAGATCTACACTCTTGGTCTGACTTTGAGCCATTATCATTGTCATATTCTCCATTATTTTCTTTGAGAGCTCCCTTTGAGTTCTATGTTCATCTGGGTTTTCCACACCAACAAGAGAGAGAAATTCTAGATATGAAGTGTTGAGGACTTCCAAGAACCCATCCCATTGAGGAGAATTGGAAACACCTTTCTTTTTTTCCTCCCAGGTGCCATTAATATAAAATCTTTAAAACATATTATTCTTGTCTTGTTTATTGGATGCATGGAGCAAAACCTTATTTTTACTGCTTAATGTCTTTTTATGCATAGATCTGGATTTTTGCAACATTTATCTTGATCAAGTAACTGCAGATCTAAAGATATTAGTAGCCATCTTTTGTTGTTAGGGATATAAGTTATGCGTAGCTAAAGTGGTCTTTTTTCGTACGCTTCGAATAAAGATTCATACTAACAACTAGCGACTCCAAACGGGTTTTCAATTACGACCGCTGTCATTTTTCATAATCCTGCATATCCAGTTGCTTCAAACCCTAGGGTTTCTCTTCAAATTTTTTTTTTTCCTATTTTTATGTTGTTTTTCACCTATAAAACCCTCAAACATTAAAATTTCTAACTTCTATGTGTTTATGGCCCTATTGCGCAGGTAACAGACATCAATCGCAACTAAGACAAAAAAAATTTCTGAAATCTGTCGCCGAGAGATCCAAAAGTGCAGGTCGCACTTTTCAGCCCAAAACCTGTGACTTGGACTACAGGACGCACATTCCAGCCTCAAAACTGTGACCTGGAAATAAAACAGGTCAGAACCTGCGACTTAAACTTTTTTCTGCAGTTTTTTCTGAAAGTTTTCTGGGTTTGTCTGAAGCTTCTGTCAGGGTTGTCCAGCCTCTGTCTTTACTCGTTTAGACCTATTATTGTTCTATTTTACTCAACTAAGTGGGAATCTAGCCCCCTAGGGCTTCAGTACCCTCCACTTTTTGTGGAAGATTTTTAGTTGTTGCAAGTGTCTAAATTTTTAGATTTTCAGCCATTTCTTTTACAGATCTAATACCTCATCTTTAGATCCCTTTTAGATCAGCTTTTTTTCCATCCAAATCACCTCATATAGTTTTGTTTGGGTTTTCCTTTAGGGACACCTCCTTTTCCCTACTGCCTTTAGTTTTTTTCCTCCTTGTTTACAACAACCTTACCTCTGTCTCTTTGTTGTTTCCTGCACCTCTTTTCAGCAGATTTATCCTTTAGATTCCTGTCCCTCCCGACCTTAGATCTATTGGCTTATTTTTAATGTGTTTTGACTAGATGTTTTCCCTCTGTTAGAGTAGTTTTTGAGAGACCGGCCTCCTTGGGTTAGATTTATGCCTTGATAGCTGTTAATTTTATGTTATTTCAGTATTATATACTATTCTCTGCAGATTTATTTTCAGTTGCACAACACACTTTTTTCTTTTGCTCTCAAAACATCTAGGTTTAAAAATTAAAATTAACGCATGCCACACACTCACCCTGAGCGAAGAAGAGCCTGGTTAACATGGCCAGGCAAAGACTTTAAAAAATTGTAAAATCAATTGACACTGCACCTCTCTGCCCTTGTTTCGACATTGAAATCCCTTGATTCTACTCCTCCCTGCCCTTGTTGGTCATTCTTCTTCCCTCTGTGTCGTGTTTTTGTTGTCATCATTACGCCCCCAATGCATATATCCTGGAGACTTCTTGGCCTTCATCCTTAGTTTTCGGTTGGTCGACCTACTCCTTCCCGCCGTCGTCGAGTTAGTCCTCCTCCGAGTCCACACTCCGACTCGTCTTCTGATTCATTGGGTTATCCTTTTACTTCTGGTTCTCCCCCTGTCACCTTCACTATGTCTAGTCCAGGGCCTAATGCTAGCGATAATCCCGGCCCTACTGCTAGGAATGCTACTAGCGGAACCACCACAGGAACTACCTTGGCTGTCCCCTTGCTCCCTTACATGGCAGGCCTCGGTCTCCCCGATTTCAATCAGTTGATCAATGACCCTATCTGCCATAATTTTGGTTGGCTTGCTATGCCAACCAAGCTCCCCTCCAACATTCACAAGTTCAAAGGCCTTGCTGGAGAAGATCCAACCAACCATATCCGATCTTTCCACATGTGGTGTTCATCCAATTCCATTACCGATGATTCCATCCATCTTCGGTTGTTCTAACACTCGCTTACAGGCGAAGCTTCTAAGTGGTATGTTGATCAGACCGCCTCTTCCCATACCACCTTTGTGACCATTGCCCAAGCCTTCTTATCTTATTTCCAACTCCCTCTCCGATACGACACTGGTACCGAACTCTTGACTTCTTTTCATCAATCATCTGCGACCCGCCTATCCGATCATGTTTAGGAATGTTGGAGAAGAAAGAGCTTATGTCGAGCTCCTACCTTTGAAGATCGTGTCTACATGGACTGGTTCCTTAGATCTCTCTTACCCACCATCGGCAAAGATGTTGCATCACAGTTCCCTCAAACTGAAGAAGCCGCCCTCCAAATAGCCTTGAAATATGACCTCATCTATGCTCAGTCTGGTTATGTTTATACCGTCCTTCCTGACCTCCCCAGACCCAATGGCGCTAATGCCCTGGGGGCATCTCATTCTGCTGATGGTATCGTTGGAGCTCTTTCTCATCCATACGCTCAACCTCCTCTGAGCTATGGTCTCCCTTAGGGAGGGGCCGGCACCTCCAACACTTTTTCCCCTCCAGGTAGCATGTATCCAGGATACGGCATGCCTCCTCCTTTTTCCCAACCTCCTGCTTATCTAAATGTTTCCCAACCTAACCACTATCCTTATCCACAACCTGGTGCTCCAGCTCCTCCAACATTTGCACCTCTGCCTCCCTTGCCTTCTCAACCCCCGCAACAGAAACTCCCACCCCCTCCGGGGCAAGTATTTACACAGCAGGGCGTGACTAATCCTCATTCCTCTCAAAGGAAGAGGAAAGGAAATCAAAACCAATCTGCCCCTGGTACTCATGGACCTAATCCTCACAGTATTGACTCTAACACTGCTAGCCAGCAACATGGCACTCAGCCCAAGCCGGACAGGACCATTCGTACAAATAAGCCTTGTTCGTGTTGCGGTGTTTACGGTCATTACACTCACGATTGTCCCCTTTTACCACAGATGCAGCATATGTGGGAGTCTCAAGCCACATTACGAGGACAGCATGCCTCCCCTAATACTCCCCCCAATGTGGCCTCTACTCAACTGGCTGTGTTTACCAATCCTTTCCCCCAGCAAGGATTTGTGGCTACCCAACCACCTGATGGACAAGGGACCACTCAACCTTCCCCTTCTGGTTTCTCCGATTACCATATCCTCATGATAAACTCTGATCAACCTCTAACCATTGACCTTAACCTTCAAACTCGGTCTCTTCAGTACACCAGGCCTCCTGCTCCGTCTATCCCCGAGTCACCTTCTTCAGGTTCTACAGAGCCTCTTTCGACATCCAATGGTCCCTTGCATATCCCTCAACCCAAAGTTGATGTTCATACCAAGATTCCTAAGGGAACATTACGCTAAAATGCTACTTCTAGTCGAGCTGCTCATTCATATAGCATAGTAGATGATTTGGCATAGTCTCCTGCTACCATTTCAATACTGGAACTCCTCCAGTCGTGCCCTTCTCAAAAGAAAACTCTACTATCTGCCATGGGCATTGTGGATCCTGTTGATGACCAATTGATTTTTTTTGACACCCATCAATCAGAACATCCCCCTCTTCCTGCTTCCGTAGCCTTTCAAATCCCAGTTAAAATCCGGAACGCTCACGTTTCTCGGTGTATCATTGATGAGGGGGCATCCACCTGTGTGATGTTCGTTTTGGTTTGGAAACAAATCGGATCTCCTAAATTGGCCCCTTCCACGATCACCCTTCGAGCATGGGATGGCCATGCCTCCCAACCCATTGGCCTATTCCGTAATTTTCCTATCACTCTTATGGGCAAGACTGTTTGCATTGATATTGAAGTCATTGATGCCCCTCTAGATTACAACATTCTCTTGGGGCGGAGCTACACCTATTCCATGTCTTCTGTCCCATCTGTGGTATACCACAAGATGTCTTTCCCTCATAATGGAAATATAATCACCATTGACTAGTTGACGTATCATAAGCCAAAATCTCAGACATCCCCTCAGTCAATGATCTCTTCTATAGCCAATAAGAAAACCGTCGATTCTTTGACCAGTGTCTCTCCCGACGTCTACAAAGACTCCTCTTTGCTTGGAACCTTCCATGTTCTACCTCCTCCCCCTGTCTCTGATCCCAGCTTATCGAATGTTTGCATGATGCAGTCCTCTCGGGTTACCCTTAAGCAGCCCACTTTGGCTAGTTAGCAACCTCAACCTCACCCGCCGCAACCTACTCCTAGCCCTTCGTCTCAGCTAGTCAGACCTACCCCTTCTGGCCCTTCTCCTACAACTAGTACCGATGAGCCCCTTTAACCTCCTGGGTCGGTTCCACCTGGCCTTAACCATCTTGGAGCCATCCCTCCTGGTCATTACCCCGCTGGTAAGATACCTTTCCTTGCTCCCCCTCCCGGAGTTTATTCGGTTCCTATCATGGCCACCCTTTCTCTCCCCAACCTGACCCTGGGTATACCCGTCTGGTACCTTGATCCGCCAACTGCTACCCCACCTGGTCACCTCAAACCCTACCTTGCTTTGACACCGGTTCAACTAGTTCCCCTAGCCCCTTCCGTTGCTACAGTGCCACCAACACCTCAACAGGAACCTTCCCCTATTTTGACAGCTCCTTGAAAGAAAGGGAAAGCTTGCAAGGGGGCATCCAAAGACAAGGCCACCCCGACTAACCCTACCCCTCCTCCGCCCACCAAGCCTTGTGCCTTGTGTGATGTCATCGATCATGCCACCCATACTTATTCCAATTTCCTTGTATTAAACCCATGGTTAAAGTCGCATTCCCTAAGTCTATGGTCCCTTCACCCTCTGTTTCTTCCTCGTCCGTAGCCAAGAACCCAAAGAATATTCACACTAAAAAACCTTGTTCTCTATGTGGTGTCCATGGCCATTATTCCCACCATTTTCCCCACCTGACGCATTACCGTGCCTCTTTAGAGGTAGTTCGAGAGTATGACGTTGAATAAAATCAATCCACCACTCCCATACTTGCGTAGTATGCGTCAGGTCAGCTTGAGGATCTACCCGCTCCCATTGACATTCCCCCTCCTGATGTCGAGATGACGGAGCCTGCTACCACCATCCTCTACCTATCATCATCTGTGAGACCCTCAAGGAACATTCCCTTTGAATCCTCCCCTATTGTTTCGCTCGACCCCCCTTCAGCGACCACCCTAGGCTCAACATCATTTAACCATATATTTACTTTTTCTTCTGTCATCCCCCGTGACGATCCGTATGTGAGTGTTTCTTCCCATGCTGACGATTTAGGTAGCTTCGCCGCGTCATGTAGTTTCCCTTTGCCTTGTCATCCCCTCTTTTCCCATCATGATGACCTTCTAGAAGCCTTCTCCACCTCTGACCTTATCTTTCCCGCCCATAAATTGGATGACACCATCCATGTCTATGTTGACCTCCGCAGCATGAGCACAAGCTATCCCTCTCATAGCCCTCAGACACCACCCTCTCGTCGGTATTTGATTCATAGCCATCCTAGCCAGACCACTCCCTCCCGCAGTTGTCGTTTGATGTCTACTTTGCACTCACGCTGCTATCATTGTTCTCCCCCCTCCCATTTATTATCTTGTGACACTTTTCCATAGGACCTCCTGTCCACGCCCTATATCGGTTACGCTGATGGTGCAAGTCGCTATTCACGGAATCTAGCCTCGGCAGGTTGGGCCATCTTTACCCCCTTGCATACACTTGTTCTCTCGAATGGGGTCTGCATTGGTACCGCCACCAATAATCATGCCGAATATGATGCAGTGCATGGTCTCTTAGCCGATGCCCTCTCTTATCACATCCTGCATCTGCATGTTTGTTTAGATTCCCTGCTACTTGTAATGCAACTAAATGGTGTCTATCGTGTGCATAATCCTATCCTTTTTAGCCGATATTTACGAGTGAAACTTTTGCTACGTGAATTTGAAATCATTACTTTCAGTCATGTACCTTGAGAACAAAATCACTACGTAGATATCATTGCAAACCATGTTCTAGATTGGTATTTATCACACACATTTCATACAAGACAATAATATTCAAAATCATCAAAACGATGCATATCCATAATATGTGTCGTATAACATGTTTTTAGAGTCCATCTACTCTGATACATATGACATGCCGATAGCATGTTACAAAAAACTCAAAATTGGGGGACACCACTCGCCCCTACATACACACTAGGGGGCACCACCTACCCCACACCTAATCACTATTTGGAGGATCCTGAGCCAATGCCTCTGCTCTCGTAGCTTGTAGATCGTGCATCCCATGACCTTCCATCACCATGCGCCGCATAACACCTCCCCAGTCTGAGGGTAGACCAATACATGGCTCTATGTACTGGTTGTCTAAGTCTTGCCAACCACACTCTGAAACACCAGTCAGTAGCCTCTCACATCTACGATGGATGTCCTCCAGAAGGGCGGTCGCATCCTCATTCTGTGTTGCTCTCAAACCACTAAGGCCTGCAGCTCCTGATACTGCAGGTCGTCCCATATATCCGGTCGGTTTTACCGGAGCTATATCTGCATACCAAAAGTACAAGAATCAGTACCATATATACTATTCAGAAACTTTAACGTGCACATAAAATATTAGTCACTTGTCACTTACCATCGGGCCCCCATACTCGACTAGGTGGAAGTGGAAAGTCTAGATCCCCACAATAACTCATCCCACTATAAGGATAGTCGTCTATGTACAACGACATCTGATCCCAATGGGAAAACAACTTAGGTCAGAACACCCGCCTGACCACCCCTCCTCCTCCTCTGCATAGTAGTCACCCCCACCAGCGCATCCTGGGCTCTCTCGGGCCCCCATCTGGAAGCTGCATACGAGGTCGCAAGGTCAGGATCTTCTCAAAAAAGAATGAGAAAAATAAGGTCCCATATGCACAATCATGGTTCACTTGCTGCTTGCAAAGTGACAGTTGTCGTTTCAATGACACCAACATCATCTGGGCCCACCCATAGTAGGTCCCACTCAACACTTTCTCCACAATCATCATCTTCCCTCTAGTGATGTGATGGAGTGCTTGGTTGCCCAGGATTTGCAGCACCACTGTGGCCACAGCATGGGTCACTAGTCTCTCTAGGTCCCCAATTGGTATCCGAGTCCCTTTGACTTGGAGGCCTGGTCGACAATATCGCTCTAAAAACTCCATGATGTTACGCCCACGTAGTAACACTGGCTACGTATTTCCCACCATCACGAGTGGTGGGAGACCAGTCAGGAAATATAGATCCTGGACTGTCAACTCGATCCTGTGCCCCTGCACTATAAAGACCTCATGATCTAGATCCCAATAACTGACAATCCGGGCCAACAAGGGCTCCCCAGATCTCATTAGAGGATTCTCCACAAACTTTAGAACCCCAAACCTGGCCAATCCACGATGGACACCCTGATCCCCTTGGATCTCCACCCGTAATGTACCCAGGTCACTCTCGCTCTAGTTGATCTGTATATCTGCCATATCTGCACAAAAAACATCATCTTTTTCAGTATACCGATAGGAAAAACTGTATCCAACCACCAAAACCCAAATCTCACCCCCAAAACACCACTGAAATTACCTCCATCTGACAGGTCGCACTTTTTGGCCAAATCCTGGGACAGGTCACACTTTTCAGCTCAAAACCTGCTTCCCAGGTCGCAATTTTTGGCCCAAATAGTGCAACTCGGCTGTGAAGATGAAGGAGGGGCTGTTCCTGAGATTTAGGACCCTAATCTAAACTTTCAATCCATCAAAAATAAAGAGTAGGATTAGGCCTCTTACTTGAAACTGACAGATCTCAATTGCAACGGTTGGTTTTTCTGCTACGATCGCCACAAGATTTAGGGCCTTCTCTCCTCTCTACATTCACCACAGCTACATAAAAAAATGAATGAATTTGGAGGGAAAATGCCTTATTAGAAGAGAAACCCTAATTTTTTCTTGCACTTGCTGCGGCCAAACCGTAGCTCCGTTTGACAAATCGTCTACACTGTTGGAAAGATCTCACCGAGCCCTCAAATGGGTATCTGTTAGTTTTTCGCAATTTTATACTTCATCAAGACACATTTTGTCCAAGAAGGGTCTCTTCACCTCTCCTCCAAATCGGATTTCCTCACTTACAACACTTGTACTTGGGGCACCACTTTGCCTCCATACTTTTCCTTGTTCGTGTTCATTTTCGTCATGAGATACCCTCTTGTACTCATGTTTTTATGGTCCCCCATTTGACCTTTACTATGTGGCAGCTGTTAGCCACCGATAAAATTTTGTCATACCAAATGGTGGCTAAATGATTTTGGAGCCTTCAAGAAAAAAATTTTATTGCAAAAAGTGTTACTTCTTGAAGTATCATGAAGACATCTGGTCATTAGTCTTAAATCTTCATTGCTATTTCCATTTCATACTCTTAAAATTCTTCTGTTTCCATTAGTAAAAATATTGTTGCAAAGATATTTTTCCCTCCTCTCACCACAAAACTAACCTTCACTGTTTACCCTTTTCTTCCCATAAAAATTCCTCTATTTTTCATGAGTTCCCTTTTTCCATCCATGAAAATCCACTTTGTAAGGTTTAAAACCCACTTTTTAGCCTTACCAAACCCTTGAATCCCTTTAAAAACTCTGAAAAAAATTCATAAACAAAAAGTTTTGATTACTATGGGCTTAAGCCCCTTTGGGCTAAGTCCTAACCTTTTCTCCCACATGCCCACACCCTAGAATCCAGCGCTAATCCTGTTCGGCGCTAATCGCATCGGAAATTTTCAAATGCGCGAGTCTTTGCCATGTTTCGAAGTTTCGATGTGATTAAGCTTTGCATCATATAAACTCCAATGCGATTAGCCTTTATATAAATATACCATGGGCCCGCCTTCTCTCTTAAAAACATTGAAAATTATTTCCCGATCCATTTTTTCCTTTGTAAAACCCGAAAACCCATTTATCCAAAGTTTGATTTAAAAATGCCAAAATCACGTGTTAAATATCAATGGGTAGATTGAAAAGGTTGCATCAAAATTTTCCGATGTGATCAGGGCCCATATATATTATCTCCCCCCACCATTTTGTTTTCATATGAATTTTCCCCCAGGACCAAGTGATGAAGTCCCGAGGCATTGAATCGCATCGCAATTTTTCAAATGGGTTGATTGAAAAGCCCAGGCCCGAAGGCCCGACCCCAATTAGCCCCTATATACATAAGCCCAGGGCCTATCAGAGGTCTATATAAAACCAAGCCCTGCAACCGGGTGCCCAATCGCATCGAAACTTTTCCTTTGGTGCGGTTTAAGTGTTTAGCACCGCCGATTGCAATGGCCTGATCGTGCAATTGCATCGGCCTTTTCTCCGATCACTCAATCACATCGCCTCCCTCCCGACTGTCGATTGCGATTTCCCCCGATGTTTCACCCGTCGTCGATCTGATCTACAGATCGGCTGTCTGCAATTAATCACATCGCAAGTTTCGATCGGTGAAGTTGCTCGCCACCCCCGATTGCGATCCCCCGATTGAGATCCTCCGATTGGATCTGGACTGTCCACGTGTCCAGATCGGACGGTCCCCAATCGTTCCGTCTTATTCTTTCCTCCGCCTTCCTTTTTGCCTTCTCTTGGCTGATTTCCACCGTTAGATGGCACCATCTGACGACCCTGCTCTCTCCCCCGCCCTCTGAAGCAGTAAAAACCCAAAAAATGAAAGATTTCTTGATTAATTGTTTGTGTTTCGCAGGCACTAAATGGTTTTTTGTTATAACAAAAGAAAATTCAGAAGCCAGGAAAGACGTTTCCTGTGCTTTTGATTCATCAAAAGAAGTTGTTCGCAGGGTTCAAGATCTATATTTCGTCGACGCTCTATGAGCATTGATGCCGTGAAGAGACCTGTGTGGCCTACACATCGACAAGACACTGTGAGTTAAATCACATTTAAAAGAGTATCAGTTTTTGAAGACATAACACAGCAAAATGAAGATTGAAGATAGATTTGGGAATTACGGCTAAGAATGGTTATCAAAAGCCTAATTCCCAGAATTAAAACACCATTAAAAGAACATGATAAGTGTTTAACAGACAGAAAGGCCTCCACCGTCACATTTGAGGCAAATTGATTCCTCTCGGCTACCACAGAGCCACCTGTTTCCTCAAACCATTCAAACAGAGGCCAAAGTTATTGATTAAGAAAATATCTACCTCACAGCATAGCCAAGCAATTAATTCCACTAAGGAAGCTAATGTAAACAAATATCAGCGGAGTTATTTTGTCCTGGATAGAGCCTAAAAGTCAATAAAGCTCCCACCGAGCTTTGATATTAATTGTAAAATAGTTAATATAGTGAAACACCTGTAAAATTCATCATCGATCCCTTTCAAAGGCCGAGAAGTCATCACTCTGTATTAATTGTCCTTAAGATATTTTTTTAGATCGCACCTCCTCATCCTTCTATAAATACTTCTGTGGAAGATGAGAAATTGTTGGTTGGTTGGCTGTTGTTTGATCACCAGCTGTAATATTGAAACTCTCTGAAATAAATACATAGTCCGTTGAAGTTGAAGAAGAAACTGAAGTCTTGGAAACCTTGATGATGTTGTTGCATGCTTGTTCCTGAGAATTCTCTATCATTGGATCCATGAGCTTGGCTGTTGGTGAAGTATTCTAAACCGTTTTATGTTTTCCCCTGTTTTCATTATGTTCCATAATTTCTTACTACAGTAGGTTGAAAGTTTTAGGCTAAGAAATGACTCTTGGAAGCACCTTAGACCTGTTCATCCTTCACTGTTTCATTTTTTCTTCTGCTGAAGTATTTCAGAGTCTTTAATCTCTCTCTTTAATCTTCATGCTTGTTTATTTCCTTAATAGTTCGAATATTTGGTTTCAGCATGATTTATGGTTCTCCCTGCTTGTCTGCTGCCACTTAAAAATTGTTATTGAAGTCTCCCTTTGAAGTTCTTTGCTTACAGTGAATCAAAGAGGTCTATTTCGATCTTTCCCTTTGTCCTCACTTAAACAGTTGGCTTAAAGGTCTTTTATAGTTGTGATCATAGATGCGTTAGGTGTTCCCTCTTCTATGACTGTAATTATCAGTGAATCTTTTATGTTTTCTAAGTCATTTGAAATAAAATCTTTGAGGAAATAGGGTGTTCCCCGAATCTTAGATTTCATTTTAAAATTTGTTTTGAAATCATTATTTGCTTAAAGGTGTGATTTCTAGAATTTATGGTTAGCCTTGTCTATCAAAGAAATCTTTATTGTTCAAATTATGCTTTCGACTTCCCTTTGTTGAGAATTAAACCTCTCTTTCCAAATCATTAATGTTCATCTCATTCCAAAAACAAAAGGATCCTGTGGCCAAGTTAGATTTTCCCTTTGATATCCCATATCCATTGATGAGTTTGTTATGACCTCTTCTCGACTCCATTGCCCAATGAACCAGATGTTTCTCCATTCTGTGTATCTTTCCTAGACCTTTCATGTTCTACTATATCAATTCAGTCCAACCAAACAAACAAACAAACACCTGCACTTAATAACTAGTCTAAAATCAATACTCTAAGCACACAAGATAAACCTTTACAAACAAACTTTGAGAGATCTCTCTCTGATAACAGGAGGACTAGATCCTGTAACTCTAAAGATTGGTTTTGATGTTGCCTTGTATTTTGATTTGCCAAACTATCAAAACACGAGACACCAACAGCAGCACCATTGCGTCACCCTTGTTTAGAGCATCCGAGTTGAGTCATCACCACATTCATGGAGTTTATCTCGAGTCCCTTTGTATCCTGCTATAGTCCTCCATCCTTCATTGCTTGGTCCCTCTCTCGTGTCACACATTATGGCCCTTTGTCCCACTGCCCTCTATCCCTCATGATATTGTGTCAGTTGCTGCTAGGTCATCCATGCCCTTTATGCTTTCATAAGGGAAGTCGTCCATTCACTACTCAGTACCCCCCATTTAATCATCATCATTTGTGTCAGTCTGTCAGTCACTCCACTATTTTCTCTCATGCCTTAGTTGAGGATACCTTATTGCCTCACCTATGGCGGACCTCCTTCTGTCGACATCAGTTCTTGCATTCCAGAAGACAGGTCTAGAGAGCGGTGTAACTTGGTTCCAGCTTCCACTCTTGTTCAGTGCCCTGGATCAAGAAAAGGGACCCCTTATTTCCCTTTGACTTGATTGTTTCTCAGCTCTAGCTCCTTTCAACATGATCGAAATCCGTATACTTAATGGTTCAGTGATGCAGCAGCTGATATCGGTGATTCCCGGGTATGTGTGAGTTTTCCCAACCCTCATGAGGGGGTGGCCCTATAGGTATCCCCCCACATACCCGGATGACCTCTTCATCCCAGCCTTCGATGCAGCTCCATATATTTGATGATGTCGGCCTTAGCTGCTTGCAGCACCTTTTTTATTTTCATGTAAGTCAGATTTCGAGAGCCCTTCCCATTTGCAGGGGCATTGGGGTTGTGTTTGTATCTCATGTACTCAGATATTATTGTATAAGTCCTGGCTGTTATCCCAAGCACCGCATGTATGTGAGATTCATCATTATATCTTTTATCTGGCTCATGTTTATGCCAGCATATACTTTACAGTTCAGTCCCTTGTTTACTAGACACACTATTCTTTTGTACTTTGTCTCAGCAGGCATAGGTATGCCTCCCCCGCCACCTTTAGCACAGGTACCCACTCATAAAAAGAGACTTGTTGCACCTGTAAGTCTCGTCTCCTCAGGGTCTAGTTCTTTAGCACATTAGTCTACCTTACATTCCTCTCTTTGACTTCCCTTTTGATGTCTGGTGATTGAGTTCTTACAACGTACTTCGGTCATACGATTTGCTCCTAACACTCGCACGCTGGGGGGCAATCTGTTACACCATTTTTTGGTCATCTAACCTACTATCATTAGATGGACCCAAGTACACCATGTAAGACCAATTTTAGCCTAAGTAAAATTGCTTTCACTATGTAAAATAACTTAATAAACCACATTTATTAGGTTGTTTATGGTCTAAACAGGAAACCCCAAAAGGAAATATTAAACAAACCTATATTTGTTTGATTTTCCTCATGGAATAATTAATTAAACCATAATTTAATTATTATTCCTAGTCATGTTTAACCCAAAACAAACAAATTAATTAGATAAACCTTTATTTATCTTATTATTTTCTAGGAATAATTATTTAAATCTTATTTAGATAATATTCCTTGTTAAATATGACCAAATCACCCACAAATAATTAAATAAATCATTATTTATTTAATTATCCTTCAACCACTTCCTTAAAAAGATAAATAAATCATTTATTTATTTATTATTAACAAATAAAGGGATTGACCCAAGTCAAATACTTTTTCCCTCCAACAAATATAATAAAATATTCCATAAAAGGTGGATCTAGATTTGGTTAACATTATTTTAATCATGCACCAAGATCTAGAATGACCCAATATTTTGTTATAAATAGGAGGGTTTTTCCTACCATTCTTCACCTTTTTTTTCCTATTAGATCACTCTAGATCTAAACTCTTGGACTGACTTTGAGCCATTATCATTGTCACATTTCCATTATTTGCTGTGTGAGCTCCCTTTGAGTTCTATCAGATATTACGGGTTTCCACACCGAGAGAAATTCTAGATAAATGTTGGGGACTTCCAGACCCCATCATTAATTCGACTTACCTTTCTTGTTTTCACTCCAGTGCGATTAATATAAATTACTGCATCTTCATTACAACTTATTCCATATTGGATGCATGGAGCAAAACCTTATTTTCTTAGCAATGTCTTTTTAATAGATCTAAATTCTTGCAACATTTTTCTTGATCAATAGCTGAATCCCCAGAGAATGTGCTGACCATATTTTGTTGTTAGGGCTATAAGTTATGCGTAGCTAAAGTGGTCTTTTTTCGTACGCTTCGAATAAATATTCATACTAACATTTTCCCCCAATCCCTTGCCTACTGAGAACAAACTGAAATGGATTGACTGCTGCGAAAATGTAAGTTTTGAGAAGGATAATATAATGTCTGAGCTGTTGAATAGCATGAAAAGCTGCTAAAGAAAGTTTCTCTATCGGATAATACCAAATTTGAGGACCTACCAAGCCTCGACTAAGGTATTATATAATATGCTCGGAAAGAGCATCATCTTCGTGAACTAGAACCATACCAATGGTAGATTCTGCTGCCGCGAGATATAAGAGGAAATCCCTGCTATAGTTGGGTGGACTCAATAAAGGAGCAAAGGTCAATGATTTTTTCAAAGAATCGAATGAGCATTCAGAAAATTCATCCCAAAAGAATGGAACTCCTTTCTTTAATAATCAAATAAATCCCTTTGTAATCTTAGCATAATTTACAATGAATCTCCGCAGGAAATTATCTTTTCCTTGAAAACTTTGAAGTTGACAAATTGAAGATGGGGGAGGCAACTGAACTATTGCCTAAACGTTGAAGGGATCTACCCAAATCCCTTCTGTAGAAACAATGAATCCCAACAACCAGTTAGACATGACCGTGAAAACATAGTGGTTCGGATTCAACCAGATTTTATAATGCCAACATTGTTCAAAAACTTGACGGAGGTGAGAAGGATTATCAATTCTCTTGTGAGAACAAGAAGCTAAATCATCCAAATATGCCTCGATAATATGTTTTATGTTGTGGAAGGCATAAGACATGGCCCGCTGAAAAGTATCTCCGGCATTTTTGAGGCCAAAAGGCATTTTCTTGTAAGCAAAGGTACCCCAGGGAAAAATAAATGTAGTCTTATGCTGATCTTCAGAACAGATAGTAATTTGGTCATATCTAGAGAAACTTTCCATGAAGGAGAAAATCTCATTCCCCGCACACTCATCAATGATCTGATCACTCCTTGATGTAGGAGTGGTGCTCTGGGGACATGCTTTATTTAGGTTATAATCTGATGCCGCATCCGGAGTATTCCTTTTCTGTCCCACAGACTGGTTGGCTCCCCTCAGTTAAGGAATGGGGCAAATCGGCCGCACTTCATAGCTTCTCACCCTATCTTTGATAGTTATTTCCCTTGTTGCTCGTGACAGACAAGCTTTCTCAGACAGGTTTGAATTTTAGTATATATTGATCTCATGCTGGACAATAGATGGATCTATACCAGGCATTTCCTCATAAGACCAAGAGAATACATCCTAAAACTCTTGATAAAGATCAGTGTAAGTCTGAATCTCTTCAGGGCAACACTCGGCTCCAATGAATAAATTCTCTATGATGTTGGGATCTCTGGAGATGTTCACCAATGTAGTAGGGTAAAGAACAGCCTTGTTTCCTTCAACAAAAACCTGTGCTGGTGCTAAAGGGCTTAGAACTGGGTGAATAGGACCAGAAGACTGAGGGCTAGGGAAACTTGATTCAACTTCGTGCAAGTCTGGTAGAAACTAAGACCGATGATGCAAATCATCCCACGATCTCTCTACAGTAGGCATTGCTTCAAGGATGGCCTCTTTAGATGGAAGAGTGGTGTCAAGGAAATCCTGAGCTGAATGGTAGGTCAAATCGAGCCTCATCAATTCCTCCGGTATGAAATAGAAATTGGAATGATATCTGCGGAGTCAACAATAGAGCTATAATAAATCTCAGCTACAGACATAGGAAATTCCATTCCACCCACTTTTCCTTCTTCTAATGTGGAGGTAGGAGAAGGTAATGTCCAAGGGTCCGAAAATTAATGAGTTCTAAAGAACTCTCTTCGAATAGGAGCCCTGGAGGATGAAATGGCATTGATATGAATCGAAGGAGGCAGAAGATCAAAAGTACCCATCAAGGAAGTGTACATTCCAACCCCGAGATTCTCAACAGGTTCCTTGGTATCCTTCACCAAAGGAATGGTTGAGTCAGAAGATGCATTCATATCTACAGGAGAACAATACAGTTGGTCAACTGTGACAATTCTTCCTTCGTGAGGGAAACAAACAATACGAAATAATGAGCATGCAATAGGATCCATCTCATAAATCCAATTTCGCCCCAACAAAAGGTTATAGTCTAGGCTTGCATCGACTATCTCAACTTTGATATTAATATTTTTTCCCCTAACACAGATGGGAAAAGCTGGAACAATACTATGCGGCATGTGAGAATGACCATAAAATTCAGTCAGAAGAGTGGTTGAAGGAACAAATGCTGGAGATCCAATACCCTTCCAGCATGCAAGAGACATTACACGCGTGGAAGCGCCCTCATCAATGACCGTTCGAAATATATTGAATTTCCAATAAGTCAACCTAATATGGAAAGCCATATGATGAGGAAATTTTTATCTCCCTGTAATTAGCAATATTGGCAAAAGTCCAACTACAGGGAGAACATCGTTTCAATCACTTTGGGATTCTAGGATCTAGCCCTCCTGAATCCGGAGAGGGATCTCTCCAATAAGTGTAAAGATGGATTTTTCTTTGAAGTTTTGGGTAATGATATTAGGCTAGTTATGAAGGCCGAGGGTTTGTTTTGTTTTTTGGATGGTTAAGCATGATTACTGTTTGAGGTGGAAAGTCCTAAATGAAAAGAGTTTCAAAGGTGAGAAGTTGCAAGCAAATAGAACAAGCTTTGGCTAGGAAGATAGATAATTGTAGGTTTTAGTCCATTGGGCTATGGAGTCATAATAGGGTTTAATTGAAACAGTCAGGTTCAAGAGTAGTCCATGGGGCAAGTCATCTATGTCTAAGGATCTCTTTAAAGTTTGATTTATGGAATGAAATGGTACAATAAGAAGGGGAATTAAACAGATGAAGAACAAAGAGTAGCCTAAGATCTAGTAAGTACTTCTAAACTAGCCAGCTTTTGACATACACTTAAGAAAGACATGAAAGTAAACTAGGATCTGGTAAGTACTTTTAAACTAGCCAGCCTTTGATACACTTTCAATAGAAAACATATTAAAACAAAGGGAAACTTGAAGGCAACTGTTGGAGGAGAAACTAGCGGGCCGGGCTCACCACAAATCCTCTCCTAGCTCTGCTCTACTTGGTAACTTTCAAGACAAACACAAGATAACACAGAATGGCCTAAGATCTGGTATGTACTTTCAAACTAGCCAACTTTCAACACATTCCAAGGGAAACATTCAGACAGTCTTTGGGGATAAAACTAGGACCAGGGCACACCATATCTTCCTTAGTTCATCTCTACTTAACATATACTGAAAATAACATTTAAGAATAACAATTAGCTAAGGCAATAGGACGAGGGAACGCCAGCATTCCTATGCTTGAACTAAATTAAATCATTCCAAAATAACACAAATTGGAAGAAAACATGTAGATAAATATTTCAGTCAGAGAAGGGTACTGATATACAGTAGGTCCTAAGTCTATGCATGTTGTTCTTTATAAGAGAAAATGAACACAATGAAAACAAAAATAAAACAACAATTCATAATAATAAATAACATCACCGTCGACATAGACCAGGATCCCATAAATCAGCTTGTATTGATGCTCCAAACCAGTTACAGCTTCAAGTCCAATGCTTTAGTTTAGCAATCATCTACACTTCCCAGAATAACTTATCTATTACAAGTAGAGCTCCAAGAGCTAGTGAACACTATTTACAAGTAGAAATCTCAAGCTCAATTACATTTCAAAGTTCAGCAACCAACTCAACCAACAATTTCTCATCTTCTTCAGAAGTATTTATAGAAGAATGAGGAGGTGAGATCTGATAAAAGACCCCCTAAGATAATTAATACAGTCTTAATGGCTTCTCGGCCTTTGAGGGGCTTGATGAAGAAGTTTACAGATGTTCTGTCTGTATTAATTGTTTTACACTTAATTTTAAGCTCGGTGGGAGATTTTCTTGACTTTTAAGGCTTTGTGTCATGAATGAAATAACTCTGCTGATATTTTTTCATTAAATTCCTTTGGCAGAATTAATTCTTCGGCTGCGTTGAGGCAAATATCTAATTTTTCTCAATAACTTTGGCCTCTGTTTGAATGCTTGTGGCTACAGGTGGCACTGTGGTAGCTGAGAGGAATCAATTTTCCTCTGTTGAGGCAGTGGAGGCCTTTCCGTCTGATAAACACTTATGATTTTCTTTAATTGTGTTTTAATTTGGAGGATTAGGCTTTTGATAATCAATCTTAGCCGTAATCCCCAAATTGTCTTCAATCTTCTGTTCTGTTATGTTCGGTCTTTGACACTGATACTCTTTTAATTTATTTAACTCTGTGTCTTGTTGATGTGCAGGGCACACAGGGCTTGTATGGCATCAATACCTCATGAAACATTAACGATATGTGGAAATTGAACCCATGGATGGCTTCCCTTTGATGAATCGAAGGTGTGAGAATCGTCATTCCCAGCCTTCGACTTTTTCTTCAATATAATGGAAAAACCATTAATCACCTACAAAACATAAAACTAATTATGAAATCCTGCGTTGTTTGATTTTTACTGCTTCAGAGGGTGTGGGGAGGATCGTGGCCATTGGATGGCATCATCCAATGGTGGGGATTCGTTTGTGGGGGTCAAAAAGAGGCGGTTGACGAAACGGTGGGATAGATTAAGTTAGGGTCGTTGATCTGCAGAGATCAACGGTCGAGAGCGATCATGTTTACACAATGTGAAGGGGTCACATTATATTAAAATAGGCAGAAATGCAAAGAAAATAGGTTAAAAACCTTAGGTGGAGAAAAATGCATTGAAAAGGCATTCAGGGTTTTGGGATGATCGTAGGCCGTGGGATTAGACCAACAAACAAAGATCAACGGTGGATATTTATCAGAGCCATCGCATCGGGAGAGAAAGCGATAGGAGGGATAATGAAATTTCTGATGCGATGGCATCGCTTCGAAGATTTGTGATATCCAATGGTTTACAAAATGCCGGGGAGAAAATCCGATGCGATGTTCTAAGGACCGTGGGATCACGATATAGATCAACGGCGAAAAAAGAATCGGCAATCAGCAATTGGAGATAGGCTGATGCGATGGTGCGATCGGGGAAATCCGATGTGATGGTGCGATTGGGGGAAGCCGATTCGATGGTGTGATCGGGGGTTATGAACAAAGGTTAATCACATCGGAGGTCTCAATTCCAACAAAAAGATTTGTGCACTATGTTTTGTTCCGATGCGATAAAACTCCAAAGGTTTTTAGCACTTGGTTATTAGTGCTAGGGCATATGGAGGGGAAGTGGTTTAAGACTTAACCCGAGGGGGCTTAAGTCTGTAATACAAAAACATATTTTTTATGAAATTTTTCTAAGTTTTCAATGGATTTGGGGGTTTCGGCAGAGTTTAAAAAAGATTTCTGTAAAGAGGATTTTATGAAGGGGAATTAGGGGAAAATGAAAATAGAGGAAGTTTATAGGAATGAAAGGGGAGCAAAATGGAGGTTAGTTTTTGGAAGTGGAAGGAGGGGGGAAATGGCCTTTGGAGCAGTATTTCCTCAATGAAATCAGCAGAATTTTAGAGTTTTAATGGGAAGAACAGTAAATATTTGGACTAAGGAAATGATGTCTTCTAGAGTCTTCAAGAGATAACACTTTTTAGCAATAAAATTTGTTCCTTGAAGGCTCCAAAAAAGTTTCAGCCACCTTTTTCTATAACAAATTTTATAGGTGGCTAACAGAAATATATTTTTAAAATTATACATATCAAATGTGATCATCAGAGAATTCTTTGGATCAACAGCCTAAATATTAGTGAGCAAAGCACTCCACTTAGCAGGACAAGACTTAAGCACCTCTAACGTAGACATGGCACAAGGACTTTGAGCCAGATCTTCTACAATCGATTAGTTCTGGGTAGCCTTGGAATTAGGATTGATTGTTGTATGCTTTGAAGACCCTTTCAGCATCTGAGGTATAGGCTCAATTGTAGGCCTCATAATGTGAAGTGGCTCAGCACTATCAGGAGCACCCTTGGCTTTCAAAGACTCATCTTCGCCATAATCACGAGATCTCATAGTGATATCTGCGTGAGCACTCATCATGTATATGTTTAATGTGTTTTCCCCTTCCTAGCTTTCCCCAGAGGGAGCCTCGTATTTGGATTCACGCCAACAGGTAATTGCTTCCCTTGAGGAAAATGGTTTGTTAGCACAGCTTGGGAACTAGAAGAACCCTGTGAGCTAACAAGCACTGCGCATCTTGAATTTTAGGGAAAAGGTGCATAATATGATCTCCAGTGCACAATTTGCATGGAAACTTCACTTTATTTTTATTATCCTTTTTACCCTCTCCAACATGATCGTTGGATTTTCTCGCATTCCCCTTCCCATACTTGTCCTTTTTATTTTTATTCTTTCCTTTCTTCTTCCCCTTGGATTGTTGATTTCCTTTGGGGTTATAATTTTGAACAGCATTAATTGCCAAGGACTGGGAAGGAGTTGATACTGAAGACATAGCATGACTAGAAGTAGCAGATTGTATAGACAACTACTGCAATTGACTTAGCAAGTTAGCCGTACCACTATCAATCGAACCGATAAGCCCGTCACCATGATTACTAGGTTTATTTTTGGCTAAGTCCAATTTGGAGTGAGGAGCATCCAGAAAATTTTTATTAAGGACTCCAGACTGAGAATAAATTAGTTCTAGCTGCTGAGCCCTAAAAATAGCCTGCTCTTCAGAAAATACCCCTGAAAGGGATACATCCTTAGAAATTTGTGGTTGTAAAGTTTTCAAAAACCATTCAAGAAGGAATTCCTTTTGGATTTGGGCTTTAATGAGCCTCTTCCTTCTTCGACATTCCTGAATGTGGTCAGAAATGTGATTTTCCTTATCCTGCTAAAAATTGGCTAGGAGGTCAATCCCGACGTCATAACGGACATGTAACTGAAAATGATTTAAGAACATGGTAGCCAACTCTCCAAAAGTAGGAAAACTACCCCTAGTTAACTCTATGTACCATTTGGCCACATTTCCAGTTAAGGTTATTTGAAATAATCTCAACCTAATCGAGTCATTGTTTAGGGAGTTCAATGAACACCATAAATGGAAAGTGGTGATATGATCTGCTGGATCCTCACCAATATTCCTTTCAAACTTTGGAATTTCTAAGAGGATCTTGGTGGGGACCGGAGGCCAACCCAGACTATACTGAATAGGATCATTATTCAATTTCGATAGATCTAGAAAGTTTAATGTTTCCAGAAATGGTAATGGAGGAGGAGCCTGGGAATTCCATCCCCCATAGGAAGGATTACCCACATTCTAAAAAAATAACCTAGATTTGTTGAGGCATCAGGTTGTCAAATGTTGTTCATAGAGAACGTTGGGCCATAAGAAAATCCTTGCGACCGAAAATTTGGAGAAGGACCTCCTCCCAACATGGAGTTACTATAAGAAAGGACATTCCCTCCAACCAAGGTATTGAATGGAGAAGAAACCCCTTGGTAAGGGTTCCAAAAATTTACAAACAGAGAAAAGTCCTGATAAGTACTCAATGAAGGGAAAGGGACATTCCCTTGCTAACCAGAGAAGAAGTAACTCCCTACTCCTAACGCTGTAAAAATAGGGTTCCATCCCATAAAGACATTAGAGCTTTGACCTCTATAAAAAGGATTGAAACCTTGACTCTAAGAGGTGAAAGGCAAGGATCCTAAGGAAGGATTTGAATGAGGGATGTGCCCACTTCCAAAGGGGAACCCTTGAAACAAAGCTGATCCACTAGCCATAGAAGGTATGCGAGTGGATGCAGCAGAAGGGAGAAAGAGGGAATTCCACTAGTGGGCATTCCATAAGAAAAGGGACCAGATTGAGAAGCATGTGCTTGGGTGTTTCTAGAGCCAAGCACAGTAGCACTAGAAGTGATTGTTGATATAGAAATAGTGCCCCCTCCTTCAACTAAAAGAGGAGTCTGAACACTTGTAGTGTTCACAGCTGAAATTGTGTTCCCATTCGTGGCCATTGAAAGAAATGGATATGAGAGAAAGGGACTAGCTAGTCTCTGAGACTCTACTTCAACTTCTTCTACTGGAAATAAAACTCTAGATATGAGTGAGCACTCCTCCCTACACTAACACTGACACCAGAACCACCCATAGAAACAACAAGCCCCAACGGAGGATCACTCTATGTTGTGTTCGAAGCCACCGGGTGAAAATCGCCCACTGAATTACTCCTATGCCTTCTTGAATAAGGCTCAATGCTCACAAGAGAAAGCCCACGAAACCTCCTCGATCAACAAGGTGATCGATCAGCCACTTTAAGAGATTAATTTTAGACTAAAAAAATTTAAGAAGCTATGAAATCTAGGAGCAAAGAGTACACTCTAAAAAATTCCTAAGATACATCCAGACAAGAAAATCTCAGGTATTTTCGCTCTGGGTGATGAGGACCGGACACCAAAATACAAGAAAGAGAAATAATAGGACCTTCTGAAAAATAGTTTATGGTAATTACACCCCAGGCATACTAGCGAAGGTAACATAAACAGTTACGCTAACCTCCTAACAACAGCCTTTGCCGGTGCAAGTCCCCAAGCTTCGCAAGGGCACCCTCTACAAGTACTTATGGAAGTGATGCAATGTTTGTCTCAGGTACCATGGGTATTCCCCCCGTGCAATCACCTGTGTGGTCCCTAGGAGAGGAAACTAAGGGCACCAATCCGTATCGGCAATCAGGTGGAAAGGTCTTAGGTCAAGATTCAGCAAATAGGAGAGGGGGTATCTCTCTTCTCTACCTGCACTATCCCTCGCTTTTGACTCTTTGGAGGATATATTTCCCAATCCACTTAATGATGTTGGATTTCACTCTTTAATAAACTTTCTATGTTTAACAGTTTGAGCGGCCTTAGAGATTTAACTCTGCACTCACCTAATCCAAGGCCCTACAACCTAAATAGTTGGTGTATGACTAATGACAATGATACAAAAACTTCTAGTTTCTTTTAATTATATCTCTTATTTTAAATTGGTTGTTACTTAAGCCAAGGGTACACGAAGGTGAAACTGATGGTGTTTGATCACACAGAAGAAATCAATGAAAACCTAGTTACATGCAAATGAAATAATTTCCTTTCGATGAAAAGCGATGTCTACATCAGTTCTACGAAATTAATAAGAAAAAAATTTGTTTTTTCTTTTCAGACACTCACATCTCACATGATCCCAAAAACTATGAAAAAGACCAAAACTGCTCAAATGCACTTAATGCAAACTAGCAATGTTATGCAAATCCTAAGATGATAACTCTAAAGAAGCGAAAAAGAGTCTCTAGAAAGACAATGGTTCGATCACTTTTTGACAGAAAAACAAGGCTAGTCCCAAACAGTACTCCTATGCATAAGAACGCCAAAATGCACTTGATACAAAAGAGACAAATCAAGAAAATAATTGCTTCAAAATGAAGCCAAGAACCAAAGACTAGAAACCAACAAAAAGTTTCAAAAGATATGATGAAATGGTAAAAACAAACTCAAAGAAAAAGCTATGGTAAACACAAATGTTTTTTGGGCTTTTTACTTATAATGGAAGAAAAAAGATTTCAAGAAGACAAGCATAAACTACCAAAGAACTGGAATCAAGCAAAATGTGTCTCAACGAGGCTTCAAAATGCTCAAGCCAACTATGTTGCTTCGGTAGCTGGACTTAAATGAGCAAAAAGAAATAAAAAACTCAAATAATTGATTCAGTATAGTAGCACAATATTAGAATGAACAACAACTCAAAAACCAAAAAGAGATAATTCAAGATTTGAAACAAGACAAGTTCAAGAAATCAAGAAAACCAAGATAGACCAAGAAGGAATAAACCACAAGCAAAGCAATGCATAGGGCCAAGAAGAGAAAACAAGCAGAGGCTAACTGTTCTGAATGGTCATAACATCCAAGAACTTTAGGAAAGGATCTTGGTGCTTCAGCCGCAATTGCAATCACACAAAATAGGAAATTTACCAAATGGCTAAGTTTTCATAAAAGCAAGAGAGAAATGGATATGAAATCACCAAAATCACAGTCCAAAGACCTTAAAGACACTACAAGAATAGTTCAACACAGACAGAAAAGACTACAGAGGCTAGAAACTCAAATTTTCAAATTTTTCCAGGCATATGCAGTTTTGCAGAATGCAACTAGCATGTATACGTGACTGTAACCAAGGAAACTCGCGTATACGCGGGTCCCTTTGGAAAATACAGGAGGTATATGCGACTGTGTAGAGATTAAGTTGCGTATGGAAATAAAGAAAAGGAAATAGAAAAAATTCAAGCCTGATCAAGGGCCCAGGTCTTCTATCTTATCTAGAAAATACTTACTAGACTGTAAAAAGTGATGAAACCTGTTAGGAACCTACAAGATAGATAAAAAAAACAAAAACTAGGAATCACACGAATGTGATCCCAAGTGGAGTCACCATTTCTGTTTCAGGAAATGTTACCCTAAAGGTCTTGGGTTGATAAACATTCACAGATCATTGGCATGTCATTACAAGAAGGACTCTCTTAACCAAATTCTATGCATTAAACTAGAAACTTAAGGTTGCAAACCTTTACTTGGATATCCTTCGGTTGTAGTAGATCTCACAGGGTGCAAACCCCCTACAACTCTTTGTGCTTCAAAATCTATAAACCAGCAAATAAAAAGCACAAAATCCTAGTTGTACAGCATATATATGTTTTAGATGTTAGTGAAAATCATGCATAATCTCATAAAAACAATATTAAATGAAAAATTTAGGATCATTACACATGTATAAAAAATTATTGACACTTACACATCAGGAACAAGATGGAACTTCTGTTATTAATGACATGTATAGTAAAAAAAAGTGGAGATATCACCTGAAATCTGCCACGGCCTTCGAGCATACCCTTATCTCGATCCGTCCAGCCCTAGCCTCTCAAAACTTCTTCCAAGAATAGTGCACAATGGATGTCACATAGGGTGAGTGAAAATCTCAAGGAAACAAGGGTTTCCTGAAAATATCTGGGAAGTGTAGGAGGCACAAGAATATATCAGACTTGGATAGGGCTCCAACAACGTATAATATCTATATTTCTCTCTCTCTTCCTCTATTAGATCATTCCCTTGAGGGGCTTTTATACTCCCTCAAATTATTTTTTTGCAGTTGGGAACAATTGGGCCACAGGCTGGGGTGGTTAAGTTACTGGAACAATCGTAAACCCCACCTCTAAAATATGGAAATTATATATTTTTAAATGTTTAAAATGGCATACGCGTTTCTCTATTTATGGACTTGCATGTATATGCGGAAAAGTCTGGGCAGAGTCGCGTATGGGTTTTAAGAAACTGTTTTTTGAGAAATATGTCCAAGTCTGAAAGGAAGGGTTGCCCAAGGTCAATGCATAAGTAATAAAGTATATGATGGTGATAAATGATGCTATAACAATAAATGGACATAACTCCACAAGTGGGAAACATAAATCTAGAGGGAGATTTAAATCTCTAGGAAATTTTGTAAGGGTATGCTAGAAATGTGGAAAGTAAGGGCACCATAAAAAGGATTGTAGATCCAAAACTCTCGAGAAAGGAAAGGAATATGATGACTCTCCTTTTGAACAGGTGAAAACTACCTAAGATTAATGTGGGGATGTGTACTTGGCTTCTTTAGCTATACTTTTACATCATGAGGCATGGTTGATTGACTCAACTGCATCCTATCACATGACTCCCAATAGGTATTGGTTCTATGAGTATGATCAATATGATTGTGATGATGTCTTCCTAGATGATGATAGGAAGACCAAAATCATAGGACCACAAAATTTCAAGTTGAAGTTGACAGGTGGAAGGAATAGAACACTTCCTAGTGTTATACACATTCTAGGATTGGCCATAAATCTAATTTCCATAAGCAATATGGATGATGCATGTTTAAAAATAGTGTTCGAGAAAGATACCTGCTAATGGGCCTCTAAATTAGAAATAAATTAAGGGTCATCTAACCTTTCTTAGGCACATAAAGGCTATATTAAATCTCTTCTGCTACACTTCATAATTCTTTTTTAAAATTTAGTATGTTCTTGGGAAGGTTTAGAGATAATTTCATATTTGTGCCTAATATTATTTATTTTTTAAGAATATTGTGAGAATATTGGATAGATTATGAAGATTTGGAGAAGGAGATAATTTAGGGAATTTCTCCCTACAATAGGAGGATCAATATTGGAGAATAAATGAAAAAAATATCATGAAATTATTGAGATATTTTGGAACTCCAGTGATTGAGAAAATCTAGGAATGTGTTCCTTGTCATTTAATGCAAACTCCTAGTGTTGGGAACCAGATCCACTATTTGAGGGATTTTGGAGGGGAAAGCTTCCTCCTTTCAAGGATAATTCTTCCCCATCAATTTTTATAAGTACCATTTTAAATTGGCCTCTAGGAAAATGTATTTTCTTAGTCTTAGTGTGAAAACTTGTTTTTTGTTGCTCCGCTTTCGTTCCTTCCAAGGATGTACTTGGATTAATTCAAATAATGATGCTTGGTGCCATTTTTAGATTATAAATATTATTTTCTTCCATAGGGATCAGAGTATCCTTGGGCTTGGCCATCCCAGGAGCCTCAAAACCCACTTTCACAATTTATTTATGTTCTTTTCACTTCTTATTCACATGCATCTCTTATTCTTATTTTGCCTATTTATGTATTTAGTATTGATGCTTTTCTTTCTGTAGGATTGAGTTAAATGATTGAAGTGAGTTATTTTGAAGGTTATTACCGATTCACAAGCATTATTCATCCTTATAATAACTTTATAAGGTCATCTTCATCAATGATATACTTGGATTTGGTTACTAGTTCACGAATATAGGATTTTTGTAGATGCCTTCTAGCGAAATAGTAGTAATTTTCTGCTACTTTTTAGAATAGGTTAATGAGATTCATTTGAGTTTATTACAATTTTATTTGGCATAAAAAATTTCAAGTTAATAACAAAATTTACCCAATTTCATTTTCACTTGATTAGGTTAGGCATTTGATAGGTTAACTAGCTCACTAGTTCTTGAATTTCTAGTTTTTAGAGTAGTATTTTTTTGTTATTTTTTATCACATGTGAAAAAGTGTATTTGGGAGTGATTCCACTTGGAATGGAGACCTAAGAAATCATAATTAATAAAACAAATTGTCCCATCCCATTTTCATTTGATTTACTTGGTCATTCGATGAGTTATCTCCAAAACAAAACATCCTATAGCAAAAACAAAACTTCTTGTAGCATTCTTGTAGCACGTGTAAAATCGACCATATTTGGTCCCAAAGATTGTTTATTTGTCTCTTAGGATTTAATCATGACCCCTAAGACCTAAATCCATGATTGAGGAAGAATAAACACCACTAAGGACATGCATTTTTACAAAATAGATTAGGCCTATTTATTTGAATTCATGCTCTTAGGATTTCAATTACAAATTGTTGTTCTTGTCTAGGATTACTTACTTTTCAAAGCAACACTTCTATTTTTGAAATTATTTTAGGATTTGATTTCATGACAGTCACTCCATTACATCAGATCAACTAAATAAGGACACATTGTATGTTGCACATATAGTGCCAATACCTCTTAAGTTTATACGAACCCTGGGTTGATAATTAAAGTCGATAGCCTTGGGAGTTGTAGCATTATTATTGCAATACTGAGGCTCATCACTTTTTAGCGCCATTTCCAGGGAGGTGTCAAAGTATGCATTGTTTTCTTCTATAGTTGATTCATTTCTCTTACTTTTTGCAAAAGAAAAAAATATTTTCATTAGACATATTTCATTTCAAAAACATAAAATTGAATTACATTAGCATTCTTATTCAAAAAATAAATAAAAATACTTTTACAACACCAATTCTCCCCCCCCCCCCCCCCCCATTTGATCACGTGGTGTAGTAAGAACCACATCACCATCCACTTTTTCAGGTAGAAGAAGAAGAGGTGGCAGAGAATGTAGAAGAAATGGATGGATATGATGATAATGAAGAAGATCCTCTTGGATTTCCCATTCAAGATACTAATGTCAGTGTGCATATGAAGAACATACCTCCATATTTCCTTCCCAACTTCCATGGTATGATATCAAAGGATCTGAAAACCATTCTCTTTGAATTTTAAATTGTTTGGAGATCTTATGGTTTCTTATTAAACACTCAAAATTTGAGATTGTTTCTGATAATATTGAAATATAGAGCTCTTAAACGGTTCAGAGTTTAGGTACTAATTCAACAAGATCATGGAATGATATGCAAAAGATATTTATATAAAAATATAAATATCATAATCTTAAAGAAGAAATCTTTAGAATTAATAAAAAAACAAGATGAGAGTCTTGAGGATATAATAGAGAGATTCATGTATAATGTTAAGAGGGAAAAATTATATCATTTAGGATTTGACACACTAAAAAATCTCTTACTTAGAACAATTAGGGATGATTGGATTGATCTCATTGATCTCATGAGTAGGGGAGATGTATACCAATTATCATTTGAAGGAATTTGTGAAACATGCAAGCACATATCAAGAGGAAGGGCAAGAGTATGTAAATCAGCATCAAGATCGGTAAGTCAAGTTGAACTTGGAAATTTGTTTGATGACTTTAAAACAAAAAATCTTAGCAATATCAGTGAACAAAGAGACATGTTAAGAATGAAAAATGAGCAAAACTAAGATGCTAATATTTGTGTTTTCAATCCAGAACCATATTCCCATCATTACCAAGGTTGAAGGAATTTTACCGAGAGGACAATGGAGCAAGTCAATCACCAAAGAAGCCATGCTATGTAGCTCAAAGAGGACCATGGCTGCCTGGTCAACTTGATATGATTAAAGAAAATAATTCACCATTTTAAGGTTAAGCACGCCCATCTCAAATTAATTATAACACACCCTTTCCTTCGCAACCTTGGCCATATCAACCCCAAAAACAATCTTGGAATCAAGGTTGGCAAGAACCTTATGGGAGAAATGCACAAAATCCTTAATATTTTCCTCAATATCCTCCATACCCATGATACCCCCACACTCCATGCTATCCCTACCATCCACCTCCACCACAACCACAACCCAACCACATCCATCTTAAAGATCCACTCCCACTCAAATACCTATACCACCATTTCCAAACCCACACAAGGAAGTAGATTTTCCCACTTACAATGGTGAGGTACAACACTTACAAACATATCCTCTTGATCTAAATGGTATTCACCATAGTTCAAGAAAGGTATTGCAAAAAATAGATTCTCTTGATGTCATTGAAGGACAACATCCAGAAGAAGAAGATTCAAATTAGGAGATCAACGATTCATGGGCTGCACTTGATGGAGAGAAGACATCATAATCAAAGACTGAGAGGATTCCCTCATGTTTACCATCATATTCTCCATGTGTTCAAGAGAACAATCAATAAAGAGGGGAATATTTGAATGTCATGGTAGAAGAGGAAATCGAGGATGATCCAAACTAGCAAGTGGACCAGTGGTATCACAATTCTATTGAAATATGGTTCTAGAAAATCATTAAGTTGCAGCAACACACTCTTCTTCAATAATTATTGATCTCATCTTAGTAAAAGAATTTGGTATCACATATTCAGGTACATGTCAATTCCATCATTTTTAGCCTCCACATGAGTTTATCTATTATCTTGATGTGTACATGCCTCCATTGGAAGTATTCCTATACTTGAAAGAGATATTGTTTTTTCAAGTAGAGTAGGATAGGGAAAAAAATAAAAAACGGAAAAAGAGAAAAAAAGAAAAGAATAAAATCTCAGGTGAAAACCTCTTTTGAGGCACCTAAGATTGGCTCATTGATTGAAAACCTCCATGAGGCGGTCAATGGGTTGGAAAAAAGAGAAAATAAGAGAAAAAAATATCCTAGGCGAAAACCTCATTTGAGGCGCCTAGGTAGACCTACTAGTTGAAAACCTCATTGAGGAAACTAGTAGGCCTAAAAAACATTAAAAAAATTGAAAATTGAGAAATTGAAAAAATTGAAATAAAATGATTATTTTCTCGTATCTCCCTCTGATAAATGCAGGTGCTCTCCAACCTTTGAAAGCAAAAAAAACAAGTTGGCACCAAAAGAAAAGGTTGGTAAAAAATCTAGTCAAAGGAAGTCAAACTTGAACTTTCTCCACCTTTGATCAGATGCTCCAAAAGGAACAAGGTAATTCCAATCCATTACCCTCATCCATTTCCAACATTCCCCCATCATTTCCAATCTTTTCTCATTGATTTTCCTTGTTGTCCTAAAATGCAATAGGAAGTCGTGATTTTCAGCAGTTAATTGTTTTTATTATATATTGAAAAATGTGCATCAATTTGCCTATTTGTTTCATGGGGAGATGCATATATATGATGGTAACATTCTCAAGAAATTTCAACAAATTGCAGTGCACAATTTGTGAGAAATCGACCTCCATCACCTTTCAACCATTTTTATTTTTTCTTGAGATTCGTGCATCCAATGGCCAATATTCTTTATGGGGAGGTGCATACGGATGATGGTAACATGATCAAAAAATTTAGGTCAATCCAGTCTACCATTTGGGAGTTGTGGATAAAACAATTTTGCTATAAGAGGGTTGTCCTTAAATGATACAGGAAGTCTTGTAGCTACTACAGGAACGATAAGCTACATGCAGGTGGATCAAGGATAAACAACAATCACAAAGGGAATTGAAGTGTAAAAAAATAATTGAGGAGAGTCTTCCCTTAATTTTCTTCCTACTTCTCATCACTGCTCCATCTTAAGAACAAGGGTTTTTCTTTCTAATCCTACCTTCTGTCACCTATGTAAATTTCTGAAAGACACAGAGTTCTTGCACTCCATTTTCCTAGGCCACACTCCTTTCTCATCAATCTATAATCCTCCTACAATCACCCTAACACCACCTCACACTCTCCCTCATTACTCATACAGAGCTAGAAGCCTAAAATAATCAGAGAAAGAGGTTGCTACAAGAAAATTAACTTCATGTAGTAAGCCTTGTGTAAGCACCAGAAAATCCCTGAAAATGGTTTTGACCAATCAGGGAGACCAATAAGACTTGTGAGATGAATATGAATATAGTAATGGAACTACAAAGAGGATCCTCCACTAGTAGAAATACATGAGAAGAATCAGCAAGGTACCCGCACATAGCAAACAAGTCAATTAAAACACTTCAAAAAGAAAGAAGACACAACAAATAATCAAGAAACAATACAAACACAGTGATGTAACTCCAGCTCCAGCTCCAAATCCAATGTGCATCATCCTACAAAAACACTACTAGGAGGTAAGGTTCAAGTATGAAACTCTCTAACCTCACCCTTCGAATATATTCTAGCTTAATAAAACATTAAAAGTGTGAGAACGAAAGGTTTTTTATAGCCAAAATTGGTAGCAGAGCAACCTCGGCCTTATTTAGCAGTTAACTTCACCTTTCCACCAAAACACACACACACACACATATGGGAGAGGAACAAGACAAAAGTGAAGAGGACTAGAGAAAGTGGGTGGTAAGCAGTTAGTTGTGATGGAAGACAAGGAGTGCCAAGGGATAACAGAGGGAAAACTCAGTTAACAAAAAAAACACTCGAGTTTATTTTGCATGCAATGAAAAATAAAAATAAAAATTTGAAAAAAAATAGAAAAAAAAGGTGAACCCACCACCTCTTGGCATGCAAATATTAACTGTTATGGGCGAAATAAAGTTGCTACAGGAAGTTGCTATAGGAAAAACAGATTTTCTACACGAAGAACAAATTTGTTATAGGAAGGACATATTTTCTACCGCAAGTTAACATAGGGCTATAAGAGAAATATTTTTCTACTAGGATGTTGGATAATGATTATTTAATAGCTACAAGGTACAAAGAAACACAATATAGCTACAAAGGATTTGTGACAGGTTGTTTGGGATGCCTAATGGTAAATTTTCCAAGGGTGAAAGGTATCCAAGTTAGTAGATTGGTTTCATATCACTCCTTTCTTTTGCTTTAAATTATTCACCATAATTTCACCCTCTACAAGAAGAAAGTGCTATGTGTTAAGTTTTTTCAATTCCATAATTTAATGAGAAAAGAGAATTTACATTGCTAGTTAAGAATGTTCATAATAATTTGATGGATAATATGATGTGTCGTGACCAAAAATTTGTATCAAAATTAAGAGGTTTGGGCTTCAATGAGAATGACATTAATAATGAGGTAATGGTTTCCAAGAAATCCTTATTTTCACAAGGAGCAGTGCCAAAGGAATACGAAGAAGACAAACCAAAACCAAGGTGTTTCTCTCACAAATAGAAACCATTACAATTGAAGAATCACCTTAGAGAAAGAAGCATCCTAAACCTACATTAGAAGTTCCATGGGAAACTGAGATAAGGGAAGAAATTAAAATATAAGAGTAGCAAGAGGAACAAGAGAGGGAGTAACATATAGACCAACAAACAGAGAATGACCAAGACATCATACATGAAGAACCATAAGGCAAAGAGGAAGAATTGGTTACTGAGAGGATGAGAAACAATTTTGGTAGGGGGTACAATGGGCCTCTAAATTAGACATAAATTAAGGACATCTAACCTTTCGTAGGCACATAAAGGCTATAAGAAATCTCTCCTACTATACTTAATAATGTTTTTTTAAGTTTTAATATGTTCTTAGTAAGGTTTAGATATGATTGCATGTTTGTGCCTAATATTATTTATTTTTGAAGAATATTGTGAGAATATTGGACAGATTATGAAGATTTGGAGAAGGAGATAATTTAGGGACTTGCTCCCTACTACAGGAGGATCAATATTGGAGAATACATTAACAAAATATCGTGAAATTTTTGAGAGATTCTAGAACTCCAATGATTGAGAAAATCTAGGAATGTGTTCCCTATCATTTAACGCAAACTCCTAGTGTTGGGAACCAGATCCGCTATTTGAGGGATTTTGGAGGGGAAAGCTTCCTCCTTTTTAAGTATAATACTTCCCCATCAATTTTTATAAGTACCAATTCGAATTGGCCTCTAGAGAAATGTATTTTCTTAGTCTTATTGTGGAGAAAACTTTTTTTTTGTAGCTCCAATTTCATTTCTTGCAGGGATGTACTTGGATCAATTCAAATAATGAAATTTTGTGTCATTTTTAGCTTCTAAATCTTATTTTCTTCCATCGGATTCTAAGTCTCCATTGGATTTTCCATCCCAGGAGCCTTAGAGCCATATTTCACAATTTATTTATGTTTTTTTCACTTCTTATTCACATGCATGTCTTAATCTTGTTTTTCACATTTCTATATTTAGTATTGATGTTTTTCTTGTTGTAGGAATGAGTTAAATGATTGAAGTGATTTATTTTTCAGGTTATTTACATATTCACAAGAATTATTCATCCTTATAAGAACTTTGGAAGGTCATCTTCACCATTTAGCTACTTGGATTTGGTTACACTAGTTCACGAATATAGGATTTTTGGAAATGCCTTGTAGCCAAATAGTAGTAATTTTATGATATTTTTTAGAATAGGTTAATGAGATTCATTTGAGTTCATTACACTTGGATTAGGTCATAATAACATTCACGTTATTAAAAAAATTTACCCCATTTCATTTTCACTTGATTAGTTTAGGCATTTGATAGGTTAACTAGATCACTAGTTCTTGAATTTCTAGTTTCTAGAGTAGTAAATTTCTATTATTTTTTAGCGCATGTAAATAGGGGTATTTTGGAGTGATTCCACTTTGAATTGAGAACTAAGACATTATAATTATTAACAAAATTTTTCCTTTCCCATTTTAATTTGATTTACTTGGTCATTTGGTGAGTTATCTCCAAAATAGAACATCCTGTAGCAAAAACAGAACTTCTTGTAGCACTCTTATAGCACGTGTAAACAAGAAGTAAATATGATTTATTTGAAATGTTTAAAGAATTTAAGGCTCTGGTGGAAAATCATACAAAGAAGAATATTAAGGTGTTGAGGAAAAATAATGGTGGAGAATTTTGCAAGAATAAATTTGAAGAGTTTTGTAAAAAGTGTGGTATAGCACGACATAAGATTAATCAATAAAGACCTCAACAAAATGGAGTTGCAGATAGGATGAAAAGAATGTTGATGGAAAAGAAAATAATCATGCTCGGTGGTGTTGGATTAGGACAAGAATTCTAAGAAGAGGCAGTGGATACTTCATGTTACCTATTTAATAGGTCACCCTTATAAGCGTTGGCAGATAAGACTCCACATGAGGTATGGACTGGTAAGAAACCCTCTCTCTCACATATCACGGTATTTAGATATGATGCATATGTACATGTTCCAAAGGAGAAAGGAATCATGTCAAATAGTATATCTAAAATGTGCATATTTAATGGGTATAAATATGGTTTAAAATGTTACAAGCTTTGGAATCCATAAACAAAGAAGGTAGTGTACAATCAAGATGTGGTATTTAGAGAGGTGAAGGATTTCCTGAAACAAGAAGTCCTACTAAGGGAAATGGAACTAGAGGAGATAGAGTTTGAATTGAAGGATGAAGATTTAGACTCCACAAAATAACAAGACCTAAAGGAAGTAGAACCACACAATTCAGTTTTGAGGAGATATATTCAAGAAATAAAGAAACAAGAAATGTATACTCCATCTGGTTTCTATTAAATTTTTTCTTTATATATTATTGATGATGATCCCAAAATTTTTAGGCATGAAATAGATTAATAGGATGGAAAACTCTAGAAAAAGGCCATGGTTGAAGAAATGACAGCCTCGGACAAACATGAGGCTTGGGATCTGGTGGATTTTCCTACTGGAATAAAACCCATTGCTAGAAAATGGGTGTTTAAGAAGAATATGAATGCAGAAGGAAAAGTGGAGAAATAGAAAGATCAGTTGGTAGAAAAAGGTTTTTCTTGGGTGTCGGGAATTGATTTTGGTGATATTTTTCCTCTTGTTTCAAAATGATGTTCTCTTAGATTACTTTTATTTGTTTTTGTTTATTTTGATTTTGAGGTAGAACAAATGGATGTGAAGACAATTTTTCTTTCTAAGAGAACTACAGGAAGAAAACCTAAGGCTTTGCAACAAAGGGCTAGAAATAATTGGTGTGCAGGTTAAAAAAGTATTTTTATGGGTTAAAGAAATCACTAAGGATGTGATATCAAAAATTTTATACATATATAAAGGACTAGAATTCATAAGTAGAAAATCATATCACAATGTGTATTTTAAATTAGTTCGTGATCATGTTATTTATTTGGCCTTGTATGTGTATCATATTTTGTTTGGAAATGAAATTATCCAAGATTTGAAAACCTAATTGTCCTCTAAATTCGACATGAAGGATATTGGTGCTGCAAACTTTATTTTAGGCATGGAAATGAAACTATATCTATCAAAGAGGAAGTTATGGCTAAACCAGATGAAATATTTTGAGACAATATAGTAGAGTTTTAATATGTAGGATAGTAAATGGGTGAAGGTTCATATTCCTGTAGGTGTTGTTAGCACTCCACAAGTTCTCCAAAGTCTGAGAAGGAAACCAAAAAAGGTAACCACAAACCACTTTGGCCTAGTAGCTAGCCCTACTAGGTTGAGAGGGATCTCTCAATGAGATTCATAGCCTTCATGAAAGATATTAGGCTAGGTATGCAGATTAGGCTTTGATTTGATTTTGAAGGTTTTGTGTTGGATGGTGGCTTAGGTCAAGGAGGACTAGGTCAGGGCTCTGAAAATAAGATTTGCAGAGATGTAATGGGGAAATGTAGGCACACACTTTAGCACTTTAGAGATATTTTTGTGTATAGGGTAGAATGATAGGGTTTCAAAATGAGCATGAATCTCATGAATTCGTTTATATCAGAAGAAAATGAACATAAATGTGAAAGCTTCTCCAAAATAGAGCATCAAGATTAATGAATTTTGTTTATCATATTAGAAATAAAACACATAAAACATGGACATGGAAATGGAAGGTACAATGCTTTAAAAAATATGATCACAGCAAAAGAAACACTGCTAAATCACATACCACATGAATCCCACCACAATAGCTGCAAATATTGTTTATTAATTCCTGCCAAATTCACAAATACACTAGTATCCAAGGCTCAATTCCACAACATCCAACCTTTAAAATTGATTACAAACTACCTCATATATCCACTGAGTTCTAAATCCTCCCTTGGAGGTAGAATTCCCAACAATAAAAGACAAATTCATGCATCTATCCAAAGTCTGCTACACACTAGGGTGGTTGCTCAACCAATTCCTCCTTTTCCTAACCATCATGAGACATATCCTGAAAGCATTAAATGGAGGATAAGACACCTAATAAACCGTATATTATCCATTTAAATTTAATTTTTACCATATACATTCATCTACTTTTACCTTTTCACTTTTACAAAAGTGAAACTGGAAATTGTCAAAAATTACACAGTGAAAATTTCTTGAAAATTGCTGAAAATTGTAGAAGCACAACGAGCTATTGGAGGCAATTTTTGAGTGAATTTATGATTTCCAAATCCAAATTTGAGACTTTTTATGGAAATATGGGAGATTTTATATTTCATTTGACTATTTTTTCATAAAAAAAGAATAATTTTTAATTGAGTTATAGCCCTTTTCCCAAGGTGTCTCCAGAAGTGCAGCGAAATTGAAAAAGAGGGACAGAATGTTGATTTTTGAACCCTTTTTCTCACTTTTCTCAAAATGGAAGGCCCGAATAAAAAATCTGAGGAAATGGGTTTTGAAAGGAGGCCAATATATATCTATAAATGTTAAGTTTATTCCATTTGGAGCTCCAACGAAAAATCGCAGCGTGAGCATGATGCACTTCTAGACCTAGTGTAATTGTCTGAATTTTGTAAAATTGCACCAAAATGCACCAAAATACAAAAAATGCTCCAAATCTTACCAAAATTGTTCTAGAAGTGGAAAATGAGTCTATTATGCAATCATGAAGGCATATACAAGTAAATCCAACTTACCTTTCTCCTCATGGTTGATTAGTGTTTCCTTTAGCTTAGCTTGTAGTTGTTTTACCTTCACATTACAAATTTGATTTAGGGAATAATAGTGGTCAACCATGTGTTTGTGAATATTGTTGTACCCATTGGCCTTGTTAAGGATATTATCCAAGTGGATATTCACCTTCGCAAGCCAAAACTCCCTATTCTCATTTATCTCATTTGCAATCCTGTCATCAAAACTGAGCTCTTCATCTGTAGGGTTCCGCTCTTTTCCTTCTGTAATGCCTTTTTTAGACCCATGGTTCTTGGCCTCTTATTTTTCACTTGTTTTTCATGCTCATCGTGTTCATCATGCTCAGCCACTTCTTTTCATTCCACATCATGTTTTCTTGCCTCAAACTTCCATTTCCCTAAAACAAAATATTTTTCCTTTAGATGTTGGTCTTCTTGCTCTAGAAGTGAAATGAAAAAGTTTTCCCTTTCCAAGTTGTCTTGCAACTCTTTGATTTGCGCATCCTTTTCCTTGATAACCCTCTCTAGTTTTTCAATATCATCACTAGCCTCCAATTCTACTAGGTCAAAATAATGTTCCTCTTCATCATGCATGGATGCCTCATGATGTGCTGATGTTCCCTGCTCCGCTAGAGTAAGCTTGGCCCCTTCCTCATTTCGAGGAGAAACTACAAGCCTTGTGCCTCTCTGATAAGTATGAGTGAACTCAGGTCTAGGTATCTTTGTCATTGCTTCTTCCTTGCTTGATGAACCAACCTCCTACATTGTATGTGGCATGTTTTGCTGCTAGTTAGGTGAAGTAGTTTATAGGGATTCCTCAATGAAGGAATCCCATGTCATGTCCTTTTCTACCAACTAATGGAGAACTATGACCTTCACCAAATGGAAGAGATAGGATAGTGCTCTTTGTTTTTCACCTACATCTTTTCATACATGTTTATCACACTCCTATAAAATAAATTTCACAAATTGAGGGACTTCACAGCTGTGAAGTTCATGAGCAGTCTAATGTGGTATTGATACAGTCTTGAAAACATTCCCTCACATGTGAAAAATTTCATTATAATCTTCACTAAGGATGCATATCTCTCTAGCAATTATCTGAATGGGAAAATGTGTTTATGAGCTCCTTTATACTATGATTTCAAGTAGGGTTTGTATTGCTCAAGGTCTAGGTTCATTCCTTTGAACCAATAATCACCATGGTTTGGAATCCCTATAGCATTAGATATGGAATCTACTGAGAATATGAATTCAACTCCTACTATGGTGACCTTCTCCCCTTTAAAATTGGTGGCAAACATCTTTGTGAGCTGATCATGAAAGCCTACCTCCTCCACTCTTTAACAAGACTCCAAACAACTGAAATTTTGAAAGAATTTTCTGATGAATGGTTAGGAGGTAATTTCATTACAGTTGGAGGGCTCAAAGCTTAGTATCTTTCCCCCTTTGTTGTATTTTCTCTTCTCTGATGGTGATGAATCAACTTCCATGATGAAAACCTAGATGATTGGAGGGAAAAACATAGAAGGGAATAAAGTGATGAAATGAGGGAGTTAGGAAAGGGGGCTGGGAGTAGAAAAATTTAAGGAGATGGGTAGGGGTCTTAGGGATATTTAGGGAGTGAGATGGAGGGAAATGAGTGAGGGAAATGGGCTAAGAAATTAAAACATAGTCCTAGCTAGGAAAGCTTCCCAAATTGGCATATTTGGGCTAGGGTTTATAGGTATAGTGATGAAAATGAAGGTAGATAGTTGTATAGTGGATGGAAGTGATATATAAAATGCAAACAGAGGTGTAGGAGAAAGGAAGATAGAGTTGATGCAACAATTTGACACTTAGGAAGCAAAACCAAAAATTCTCAAGCAAACCCTAGGAGGAATTTTGTTTCATTGCTTTCTTTTGACAAACAATGCTAATGAAGGTATGAAAGGCATGAGATTACCTTTGAAAAGGTTTGGAGGATGAAACAACTGATGTGAAACCTTCAAAAACCAAATTTGAGTGATAAAATTGATTTCTAGGCAACTCTGCCCATGCGTAGTGAAAGCCACCTCTGCGCAACTTTTTTCCTACAGAAGAAAAGTGAATTTTTGAAAGTGTAGCATGCTCCTATAGAAGTGCAACGTAGTCTCTGTAAGCACAACGAAAGGCAATTTTCTCCAGTGTTAGGTAAAAACTCTAGTTTTCTTGCCAAAATGATGGATGAACTCGATGGTAGGAGAACATAAGAGTGCAAATGAATATTCCTTATGTCTTTTTGGCTCTTTTATAAACTTGAAATGACTTCCCTTTGAGGGATAATGGACCCCACATGTCTTTTTCTAGCATTTCTTTCATGTTTTTAACTTTGTAACCTTGGAAATTCTAACTTTTTGGAACATTGTAACTTTCTTTAGAACCTTGAATCTGTATGAAACCTTGAACAACAAATTTTAAGGACATGGATTAATTATTACATATAGAAACATAAAATTGCATTTTGAAATAAAAATTTATTGAAGAAACTTACCTATTACCACTCCTCCAAATGTCGGATTTTATGAATGAAATGATAATTTGGTGACCTTGAAACCCTAATGACCTAATGGAGACACTGAACTGAATGAAATAATGATGGAGATGATTGAAATGATGATGATAATATTTGAATGATGATACACTCAGCTGAGTGATGACATGGACCAACAATTTGAAAATTTTGGGGAGTGAAAATAGTCCTAGACCTAATACCCAGTGACCAAATTTTTTCTTGAAGACCTAGTGAAATGACAAAAGTGACTATATAATTACTTGTGTGTGATAAACAATCCCAACAGAATATACTCTCAGTGGGATCAGTTGATCAGTTTGTATTCACAAAGGCAGTGAAAATTACATATATACATGACATATATATATAACCTGGAAGGAGGATTGCTTGGACAAAGATAAAGTAGGTTTTAAAGTTTCTCGATGGCACTATTGACTATGGTTTGTGTTACCAAGGAAGACCAGGATCAAGTAGAGTGTTGGAAATATGTGTCTATGTTGATGCAGACTAGGCTAGAGATCTAGATCAGAGATGATCTACATATGGGTATATGTTTAACCTATTTGTAAGAGAAATGTGTTGGATGAGAAAGAGACATTATGTAGTGCAACTCTCAACTATAGAAGTTGAATACATGGAATCAAATCATGCAGCAAAATGATGGTTGCAATCATTATTTTTTTCCATTATGGGTTGTTTCCTTGGCTATAAGATGAATTGTCTTTTTTATACTCAGCTTCTTCTTCATTTATTGATACCTCACACAAAGTTCTTTTTGATGTGTGTGTGTGTGTACACCACCACCGTCTGCACGATATATATATATATATATATATATATATATATATATATATAAAACCTCAAAAAAAAATAAAAAAAACAAAAACTTTGAGGTTACATTAATGAAGAAATATGAATTTCTAAATAATCCCCAAATACATAAACAAAAATGAACAGAAATATCAAAAATGGTTACCTAATAGCTATAAGCAAGAGAAATACAACATACAGATAACATGTACTAACATATCTAAACAACCAATAAAGAAGGAATTGCTATACATATGCATTAAATGAGACATAAGTATAGGAAAATAAATCACTTTTTTATTAATTAATGTAGAAGAAGATACAACCCTTTGATATCTTGACCTTGTATATGTCTCCAATTCATCTTTCCCTTCCTTTCCCACAAAAAAATCCTCCAATCCCAACTCAAGTGCATGAATGGATAATGAATCCTTAGGCACAAAGTAACAACATGAGGGAATAACTAAGAGTCTCCAAAAGCTAACCCAAATTCTATGGGAGGAAATGAATTTATAGGGTAAATGGGGTAGTTTTGTATTTCCAGTCTAAGACCTAGATCCAAATATGGGGGAGGACAAGTTATTGGGATAAGAGTTAATACCTCAAGTATAGGAGTTAGAGATATTGATCTAAAAGTAAATATTTAAAAGCAATCGGGAACATTCCGGAAAGAGAATATTCAAAATTATTTTTTATTTTTATCAAAATTCAAGATCCATCACACTTAATGTAAAGGAAACATGCACTAGTCAGTGCAGATGCTTTGTGTACAACTTGCAACATTGCAGATTGCATAAAGGGAAAGTGTAACGGGGCCATAATTTAGGATTCTTAGTTGTTTAACCCAAAGATCTTGGAATTCTTGTAGACAACATGTTATAGGATTTGGAAGGGATGAATGAAAAGTGTTAAAGGATGATGATTGATCTAGGTTTCAGGCCATCTTATTTGATGTGACAAAATGACATGTAAACCCCCCACCCCTAAATTACAAAGTCATAAGAAATGACTGAGGATTGAAGTTCTTTACCATGTGACATGTCTAAATAAAGAATAGATTGTTAGATATTACCATTTGTCTATTACAATAAATAATCATCATGATATCATTGTTGAGGTAGGCATACCCATACTCAACATATAAGCCAATCTACATGTACATAGCCAGAATCACGTCCATTGATGATAGATTGTGGACACATTATTGGATAGCTTTCCAAATGACCATAGCCACAATACTTTGTAATTGTAATATTCCCAAATTTTCACCTGATATTTGGAATATTAGAGTTCAAAATTTTCTTAATGAGTTAAGTAAATAAAAGGGTGGAGGGACCCATAATCCTCAATATGAATAAATTTCCACTTTTTGTGTGTGAATGTGGATTAAGTAAGCCTATATATACATAATGAGGTAGTTGAGAAACTACTAATGTGAATGGAAGAAAAGATCATGTCTCTTTAATGAGATAGATCATGAAGGTTGACACAGTCAACTAAGATCTTGAAGAGGTCAAATAGAAGATCATGGAGCATTCATGATAGGATGATGGAGGAAGTTGTGCAATTAATGCACACATGATGGAGAGGGTGTACATTGCACCTAGACATGATGGATGACTTGGCTAGATAGCACAATCAAACATGGAGGATCTTGTCCACATGCACAACGCAGTTTAGATGAGGGACAAGGCATGGGAAGGCTCAAACTCTATACAAAGAAGATGAAGAAAAGAATGAAGACATGCTTGAGATTATTGATGTTGAGGATCTATTTAGATCTAGAATTGTCATGTGACATTCCATTGCTTTCTTGGGCTATTTAGCAAATATTGCAAGCGTTGTTTAGCATAGGGTGTTCCTGGTCGGGAATCCCACCTCTTTCATTGAGTAGCTATTGAAAAATTATTGTACTACATTCTATATCAGGCATTGGTGCCACTTATATTTTCCTACTTTCTGTAGAACATTCATATTCAGAAATTACAAATTTCTGAAGATTAGTTTGGAAGGTGGAGGTTGTCTTCAGTATTTCAGCTGGAGAACTGGTGAAGGTTTATTCCTATCACCTTGCGCGTAAATATCATCATTCCCAGAGATTCATATCAGATCTAGCATCAGGCCAAAATTTATTGACCTCCTAGCAGCAGTAATCCCTTCAGGAATTATGTTGTTCATTTTGCAGATCCAAAAGGAGGAAGGAAGTTGCTAGCATTTCAGCTAGTAATCCTATAAGGGATCATCCCCTCACATTGGCATCAGTATTTCCATCAGCTTGGAGTTTATTGCAACATATTTTAGTAGGAATAGAGCCTCTCTTTCCCTTACAGCATAACTTTTATGAGCAGTTGTGTTGCAGCAGCTGTAATCATCATTGGATGATTGTGAAGCTAGATCTAGAGCTTCTAGCTTGTAAATCTGAAGGAGGGATCAGCACTTCAATATTAGATCTAATTGTGTGACATATTTCAGCCACCTATTTGTCAGATATAGCTTCATATTTGTAATCCCAATAGATTAAGGATCAAACCATAGGAGGGTGATTTTCCAAAGTTGTAGATCTAGAAAATCCTTTCTGGGTTATCTTGGGAATCCATCACATTGGCCAGATCTTGAATCTTGAAATCATCAGTGCTCCATATTTCTATATATCTGCATTATCCTTTTCATCCTGCAGTCATATATTCATATTCCGCTGAAGGGACAATGCATTATTTGCTTCCAATAGCTCTCCAATTACATAGTGCCTATTGTCGCATGTTTTCAAGGTGATTCTAGGCCATCTCTTTGGCTAGATCTACTCATATTTTGTACACTGTGTAACTGAATCTTCTCCTATATAATAAAATGGCTCAACTTCTTTGTAAATTCTAATGTTGTCTTGAGATTTATTGTTTAATTATTTGTAGTTCTTCTATTGTGTTTAAGTATTACTACATTCTCCCTTTTGGGATATTACAGTGGTATCAGAGCATGATAGTTGGCTCAGCTTGTGGATACTTCATGTTTTGCATCAACAGAAGAAGCATATAGATGAGATCTATCATGAAGGAGAATAATTTTTGCATTCCTTCCCTTAGATCCATGCAATATCTCTCCTAGGATGTCTATCAAATGAAGAAGGAAAGGCAAATGAAGGATCCAAGAAGAATATTTGAAGAGGAAGGTCCAAGCACTTCCTATCAGCAGGAAAAAAAAAACCGAAGAATCATGATCTCCTAAATAGAAAAGAAAACCTGAGACTCATGAGACTCTCAGTTTGTATCTTGAAGAGTACAAGGAACAATATAGAGCATTCAAAGAGAGTCTAACTCTCCAAGAATTCTTTGAACTCAAAGAAGAAAGAAGATCCTATAGCAACAATAGAAGGAAGAGGCACAATAGATTCCATTTGCCTACATTAGATGGGTCTTCCTCAAGCAATGCTAAGGCTTGGAGGAAAGAGTTAGATTCATTTTTCATGCTACATCCTGTAGCTGAAAAAGAGGTTGTCCGAATTGCAGCACTTCATCTCTTAGTTGAAGCCAGGATTAGTGGTTTAGTCACGTGGAGCATGCAAAAGTGACTAAATATTTAGATTTCTTTCACAAGTTGAGGAAGAATTTTGATGTAAAGAAGAAAAATATGGGCCACAAAGAGACATTTCCTAAGGAAACAAAGGAGGACGTCATTCTTGTCACTCTGGACAAGAATTCACTACATTCACCACCAGCTGCAGAAGTGCTTACATCTGGAGAAGATACACTTTCAATATTGCAAAATAGTCTTGAGCTATTGACACGTAGAGTCCCATGCATGATTCAGGAGATGAATGAGGAAGAGGAGGAAGATTTGAGTGTTGGTACATTGGTAGGAGAGAAGCCATCTTTCTTACTAGTAGTTGGAGACACCATTTTCCCTGTCGGAGGAACTCTTTTGTTTTGTCAAGAGGTTCCCACACATCAGTTGATCCAAGGCATGCATACACATTCATGACCTATTGTTTCAATAGATATTATTGAAACTTATGGGGACATGCCATCAGGGCTAATGCAATACCAAGGGTTAGATAAAAATGTTGATTTGAAGCAGCAACACATCACAGCGCAGAGGACCCTTGATCTAATCAAGGAGGAGATGGAAAGCTATCCTAGTTTGTCATGGATGGACTAAAATCAACCTCTTGAGTTGAAGTGTAGAGTTTCATAAGAAGGGATGAGCATGATCCTATGTACAATGACTGCCAACTGGTTATGAGATCAGTATTGTACTTTTCTTTGAGACAACATATGTATTACCTTGCAGATCTACAACACTGTCACTTAGTAGCAGTGATAATGATGAGGCCCCATTATTCTTGGAGAATTCTGAAGGTAGCTTCACTCATGAAGCAATGGAGGATAAGATGATGAATGGTAGACATCTTGAGATGAGAAATATTTTCTCCTTTCTCAATGACACTTTCTCAATTAGCATCTCAAATCTCAAAGAGAGACTTCTACCTGTAGTAGATCCAGAACCTCTTTGGTTTTAAAGGCCATGGATGAGAAGAAGGTCTCATTAAGAGATCTCATTAGAGGCGCACTTCAACATTTCATGGAGTGCAAGGTTCTTCAACAGTTTGAGGTGGTTGGTGTCTTACAATGGGAGGATGCCAAGTTTTTGGAAAATGACATCCATCATCCACATTGGGATGAATGGTTGATAGTATGGATCAAGGGGTTGCCAAACCACTTGCATATCTATGATACAGGCCAGCAAGAAGCATGGTTGTGCTGGTTACTCTTGGGTGAGTATGGCTACCACTCAAGAAGTCATATTTTGTTGATTCATGCCTTATACATCACTGGAAGAATGCATAAGAAAAAGGAATGGTTACTTTAGTTATTGATGAGAGAGTTTGGACATCACATGTTATTATTATGTCCATGTATTTACTCTTGTTTGGGATATGTCTCATGTATTTACATATATTTCTATTTGGGATGTATCTCATGTTCATGTATGTACTTGGGGTTGGGAGAACTTATAACTCTCACATGATGTGGCATAAGGGAGCTTGTTTGTATTATGTTGATGAGACATCTCACATGTCCATTACTATATTGTTGCTCCATGACTTGCATCATGATAATGCAAGGAGGCTGCAAGAATCCTTGTTGCTTTGGTTACTATTGCGAGAGTATGGGCTGAATTCTTCCTAGAAAGATGCCTTTTTAAGGTGGCTTATCTTGATAAAATATGGCCACTACATTTGGTACAATGATGATGTGGTATGGAAACAGGAAGCATTGTTGAGATGACTTCTTTTAAGAGAGTATGGCTCTCTTACTTATTTTCATGATGATATAGCATGGCAGCAGAAGGATTTGTTGTGTTTTTTGTTGTTAGAAGAATATGGTTTGACATTGTTTATGTTTTCCCATATGTCTCTACTTATTGTTTTTCACTATGTTGACGTGATGTTTGATTCCTACATGGCCAACAGGGCTGATGATGAGGGCATTGATGTATGTAATCTACTCTATGTATCATGGGTTGGAGAGATAGTTCATGAGTTGGGACTTTCCACTTTGGGAATGAACCACTTTATCTTATGTATCTCATGTATAGAGGAGAACTTTGGTAATCATATGGTTGCCACATGGAGATTCATTGATGAACATGGGTATCTAAATTTTCAATTGGAAGCCATTCTAGAAATTCTAGAGGGGAAACTTTGGAGCTGGACATGCATGACTCATTGTGATAGATGGGAAGAACTTCCACATGAGGATGCCGTTTGGAGGGAGGATGTTTTCTATAGCATCCACTTTTGCAGTTGCTTAAGGACAAGAAACATTTTCCCGAGGAGGACTGTAATATTCCAAAATTTTCCCCTAATATTTGAAATATTAGAGTTCTTAATTTTCTTAATGAGTTAAGTAAATAAAAATGTGGAGGGACCCATAATCCTCAATATGAATAAATATCCAATTTTTGTGTGTGAATGTGAATAAATAAAGCCTAGATATACATAATGAGGTAGTTGAGCAACTACTAATGTGAATGGAAGAAGAGATCATGTCTCATTAATGTGATAGATCATGAAGATTGACATAGTCAACTAAGAAATTGAAGCAGTAAAATAGAAGATCATGGAGCATTCATGATAAGATGATGGAGGAAGTTGTGCAATTAATGCACACATGATGGATAGGGTGTACATTGCAAATAGACATGATGGATGACTTGGCTAGACAACGCAGTAAAACATGGAGGATCTTGTCCACGTGCACAACGTAGTTTAGATGAGGGCCAAGGCATGGGAAGGCTCAAACTATATATAAAGAAGATGAAGACAAGAATGAAGACATGCTTGAGATTATTGATGTTGAGGATCTGTTTAGATCTGGGATTTTCATGTGACATTCCATTACTTTCTTGGGCTGTTTAGCAAATATTTCAAGTGTTGTTTAGCACAGGGTGTTCTTGGTCAAGAATCCCACCTCTTTCATTGAGTAGCTCTTGAAAGAGTATTGTACTACATTATACATCAGGCATTGGTGCCACTTATACTTTTCTACTTTCTGTAGAACATTCATATTCAAAAATTGCAGATTTCTTAAGATCAGTTTGGAAGGTGGAGGTTGTCTTTAGTATTTCAGCTGGAGAACTATGAAGGTTTATTCCTATCACCTTGGGCTTAAATATTAGCATTCTCAGAGCTTCATATCAGATCTGGCATCAAGCCAAAATTTATTGACCTCCTAGCAGCAGTAGTCCCTTGAGGAATTACGTTGTCCATTTTGTAGATCCAAAAGGAGGAAGGAAGTTGCTATCATTTCAGCTAGTAATCCTATGAGGCATCATCCCCTCACCTTGCCATCAGTATTTCCATCATCTTGCAGTTTATTGCAACATATTTCAACAGGAATAGATCCTTTCTTTCCCTTCCAGCATAGTTTTTATGAGTATTTTTGTTGTAGCAGCTGTAATCATCATTGGAGGATTGTGAAGCTAGATCTAGAGCTTCTAGTTTGTAGATCTGAAGGAGGGATCAACCCTTCAATATTAGATCTAATTGTGTGACATATTTTAGCCATATATTTGTCATATCTAGCTTTAGATCTATAATCCCAGCAGATTAAGGATGAAACCCTAGGAGGGTGATTTTCCAAAGTTGTAGATCTGGAAAATCCTTTCTGGGTTATCTTGGGAATCCATCACATTGGCTAGATCTTGAATATTGACATCATTAAAGCTCTAGATTTCCATATATTTGCATTTTCCTTTTCAGCCTACAATCATATATTCATATTCTGCTGAAGGGACAGAGTAGTATTTTCTTCCAGCTGCTCTCCAGTTACGCAGTGCCTATTGTGGCATGTTTTCAGGGTGATTCTAGGCCATCTGTTTGGCTAGATCTACTCATATTTTGTACATTGTGTAACTGAATATTATCCTATATAATAAAATGGCTCAACTTCTCTGTAAATTATGATGTTGTCTTGAGATTTATTGTTTACTTAGTTGCAATTCTTATATTGTTTCTAAGTATTACTGCATTCTCCCTTTTGGGATATTATAGTAATCTTGTATGAAACTTGAAATTACAAACCAAATGGATGAAAGTAGTTTTAGGGTCTTCTACCTCATCACTCGATAGTATGATTCTAACCATGTGAATAAATGTGTTGGAGTCAAACATGGTAGACACTATTTGATTATCAACCAATGATGTAAGTTGTTAGCAAATGAGATAGGAACCACAAATAATGAAAATGGCCCTCAAGGTACTACAATACAATCTATAAAGTGTGAATAAATGAGCTAAAGTCAAACACCACACAAAATATTTCAATAAAAATCCAATGGTGAGAAACTGTCGCCGAAAGAGAGGAAGCTTTCAATTAAGGTATGCAATCTCCAATGCACTGAAGGGAGTTTCTAAGTAAACTTCCTGGATAATGTGTTGATGTGGAAAATAAGTGACCTGTTGCAGAAGGGACTTGATTTATCCCCCATCAATGACACGAAACAGGTATCAACATTTGAGACAAAATGTGATGATCAAGAGTTATTTCAAGAGCGACATACATGAAGTAAGGCTTAAGGGTATTGTAGTAGATGCCAACTAAAGGTGGACATTCTCTTGAATGTATCAATGACATTGAAATGGATTTGGTATAACTGACTCAAATATCCATCATGAAGGCTTATATTAAGGTGTGATCAATAGAGAAGCAAGTGGATTCCCCAACCCAAAGTAGCCATGGAGATGAATTGAAAGAGTATCATGTTCAAGAGAAACTCGCTACCATTAACAGGTTTTATGCCTTGTTTTCCCAATTTTCCAACCATTTCTAGCCATTACCTCTTTATTTTTGACAATATTAAGGAGGATAACATATGTTTGATCTATATTTTCACCCTTCGAATGAATCCTTCCAAGTAATTTTAACGAACATCGAGAAGGACTGGTTTGGTATCATCATGCTTGATGAGTCCAACATTGTTTAATAGTTTTATGAGTCCAATGAACAACTTCCTTTTCATGTTAGAGAGTTTGAAAAAAAAGGATAAAGAGAAAAGTCCAAGATGTTCATGTTCTAAAATTTGTCCCATGGGCCTGAAAAGGCATAAAACATACCCAAGAGAACCTTTTAGTCATGTTTGACTAAACTATTCATTTTTTGTAAAAATTCTATCCATTCCAAGAAAGGGTTAAACTTATATTGGGAAGACGCCTTTTCATTTCTTTAACAAGTTTGATAAGAGAAGTGTTCAACAATATTTTCATGTTTTGGGAGTCTGAAAAGAGTTTAAAGAGGACTCTAGGGGGTTCCTTTTTCATAGTTCTAATGAGCCCAAAAAAGCGATAAAAGTATAATCATTCAACAAAATCATCTCCATTCAATTTATAACATGCATTATGTCCTTCGTTTATCATTTAACCTACTCAAAGCACCATAAAAACATTAAAACATACATGATACATGGTAAAATTAGGTCAAAAACATTAAAAAATATTAAAATATTGACTTATTTTGACCATAAAAGTGAAAAAGTAACATATTTCTTACAATTTTCATTTTACCAATTTGAGTGAGCTCTGAGTTGTTTTTATCTTCAATCTTCAGCATGTGATTGCAGGAAATTGAGTGGACCACTATAACAACCCTGGTAAAAAATCCATGTAAAAGTTAATAAAGGAAAAATAAGACCTTGGTCATGGGACATGTATTCCAAGTTGAATGTTGGGAAAAACATCTTAGTGTGGGTGTTCATATGGTTTATTATGGATATGGAAATTGACAAAGAAAATGTCAAACACTTTGGAAAGGCCAAGTTAAATTTATTGGCATTTATTTATGAAAATAATGGAAATTAGGAGAAAAGGAAAGTGAAAGATCATATGTTTCACGTGAGGAGGAAATTGAAGGAAAATAATGGAAAATGGAGAAAATAGAGGCCTCATTAATAAAATGCTTCTAAGCATAAGTTATGGCTCTTGTTAGTTCAATTTTTGGAGCTGTCATTTTATTTTCTCTCTCTCCTACTCTCTGAAACTTAGATTTTTCTTGGAGCACTCTTGGAGGAGTGTGGCATACTTGGGATTTGGAGAAATAAGGAAAAGGAAAAGCATGAAATCATAAGAGGACATCGGTATCAGCAGCTACAGTTGGTTTTTCTTGTAGCTACAGAGTTTCATGTGTGATTCTCTTACTAGTTTTGGCATGCATGGCATGTGCATGTGGCCATTTGGTTATGATACGTCATTGTCATGGAAGATTTACTAGATTGCATTTCCTATATAGCCATGGTGTTGTGGGTGTTAATTTTTTTTCTAGTTGGTTTTCATGTGCCTTTGGTTGTGGGTTGAGTTATTAGTTCTTGGAAGCCTTGGTTGGAAAAATGCTCTAGAAGCCCTGTAACAGCTTGGGTTGAGTTACTAGTCATAGAAGCCTTGGTTGGAGAAACGTTCTAGAATTCCTTGGTGTATTGAGTTACTAGTCCTTGAAGCCTTCATTGTAAATTTTGAATATGGCAACAAGAAACAGTGAAGGAGGCATCCTGAAACATCTTTCCTGATCCTAGTTGGAAAGTGATCACCTAAACTAGGTGGGGGCCACACAAGTGATTTTGTCGCAAAGTCTATTTTTAGACTATGTCTATTTTTAGACATATGGATCATGGTCTATGAGTTGCGGGATGCTATTTGTGGATGGTTGGTCAAGTTGGTAAAAATAGATGGACCTCTATTTTTAGACATTGGGCGGAGTCTATTTTTAGACTGCCAGTCTAAAAATAGATCAGTCAAATATTATTAGCTCTTAATAATATTTGGACTATAAACATTATCTTATCCTCTTGGAGCACTTCAGTTTGATGCTTGGATGTAGCACATGCAGCTGACAGAAGGAAATACGCTTTTCCTAAGGGTTATTTGAGCTATTGCATGGTTGACTTCAGTTAGAACTCATGTGGCAGAGTTTGGTGGAGTTGATGAGACAGTTGGTGGAGTTGTGTTCGGTTTAACTTAGTTGAACTAGTTGTATTTAGTCTAACTGAAAAATACACTAGTGATGAGTGATGTGAATTAATTATTAATTAATTCACTAATTATTAACTCATAATTCAACTAAAGAACACATCAGTTAACTGCAATGCATGGACAGTTCAGTGGAGACCAGTGTTAGAGGTGGGTGAAAGGGTGAGTCTACTATCAGTTGTGACTATGGTTGTGCATGAGATTTGCACACACATGGATTGAGATTGCCAATGAGGATTGTGCAGTACAAGCCAGGTGGATTCGAACTTGGATCCAACCATTATTCATCTTGGATTGCGCAGTAGAGGCAGGCAGACTTGTGGAGGAGATTTGAACCTGTGACTTGTTCATCTTCCGTGCTAGTTTGTGTGTAGCATGTGAGATAGTGTTGAGAGCTGTGAGAGCTTTGTGCTATGTATTGTTACATGTTCTCTATCATTATAATATATATATAGTTGGGGGTTTTCAGCTGTAAGCTTTCCCCATTACATACTGTGTTATATGTGTGCTTGATTATGTTTTAATGTGCGCATGCGACTGCTTCTAATTTCCGCAAATTGATGATCAATTGTAGAAGAGGTTATGTATTATGCATGAAGCTCAAACAGTGTGTAATCAGGATAATCTCGGTGAATAATTCAGCTATTATTCAAATTTCTACATGGTATCGGAGCGAAATTGATCATCGGATCTATTACAGTGATTACAATTTATTTCGGTAGACAGAGTCTGTAAGCGGGCCAGGTAGCCTCTGGATCCATCCTTTCCTTGAAAGGTGATATATCCAGTAAATGCCCCTACAGTCGATCTCTGTGCTAGAAATACTTTGTTCTCACAGATTAGAAGCGATTGAGTTTTGAGCTGGTGGAATTCGAATTTGCAGCAGTGTTTTCTTGGTGTCGAAGTCAAAATGTCTTATCAAGGATTGTGATTGGAGTATGCTCTTGAAGGCAGCTCGAATTATATTGCATGGAGAGATAGGATGGAGGCGGTGCTCGATGACAATGGGCTGAAGGAGTTCATAGATGCTGAAGTTCCAAAGCCTAGCGATGCAGCCTTGGTTGAGGCTTGGCAAAAGAAGACAGCAAGGTGTCGAAGGATTCTGTTGGAGGGCGTGAAGGATCACATTATATCCAGCCTGCATGGAAAATCTTCTCCACCCTTGATGTGAAGCGTTGTGAGTTATTCCAGAAAAACTGACTCATAGGAATTTTAGCTCAAGGATAAACTCGGAAAATAAATGGAAAATGAACTATTAGGTATACTTGACAACACACAAAGGACTGCAGGGATGAGCCTTGGAGTGTAGGAGTTAAGGGTTGATAATGGATGAGGACTTGGTGGCAATATCTTGGTCTTCAGAAGGTGAAGCATTCTATGAGGACTCTAGCAGTAGTGGAGAAATTTCCGGGATGGGGCCGACTTTGGTTGGATCTTGTCGCGAGAGGAGATAAAGTAAGAATTGCCGGAGATGGATCTTCATCAAAGGCATCGATATGTGCTGTGTTACAGTTATAAAGCAAGGAAGGGAAGGGCAAAGAAGAAAGCTTCTAAATACGGTGCGGATGGTAAAGAGCGTGACATGTCCAAAGTGAAGTGTTTTCAACTGGCTAAGTCATGGACATTACGCCACGAATTGTCCACAGAAGAAGAAGAACAAGCAGGCTGCTAGAGCTGTAGCTGGTGAGGCTCTTGCCTCGCAATTTGAGCTGGACTTCTCATTGATCGCATGCATGGTGTCTAGTGCATTGGGATCGGGGTGGTATTTTGATAATGGCGCTTCCTTTCACATGACGGGAGATGTGAATCTTTTTAGCGACTTGGTGGAGAAAGATCTACAGTTGCATGTTGAGTTGGGCGACAATGGACGATACAATGTGACCGACATTGGTACCATAACCTTTTAGAGGGAGTCAGGTAAACTCATTCTTTTACAAGATGTAGTGCATGTTCCAGGTTTCAAGAATAATTTGATCTCAATTGCAATGTTAGAGGATAAAGGGTATGAAGTTGTCTTCAGTGAAGGAAAAGTTTTCCTTTGGCACAAGGCAACTGGACAAGTCAAGAAGGTTGGGATTCAAGAAAAGAATCTCTACAGACTTGAAGTAGATGGGATGTCTACAGAGCTTCCTACTGTTGGGAAGTGCAAGAAAGACATGCAATTGATGCTTGAGAGGGAGCAAGTTTTTCATGCAGGTAATAGTGAACCTCAAGATGTGGAGCATCCACAAGATGAGGATCATGGAGTGGAAGAAACCACTCATGCAGAGAAATTTCGTGTCAGATGGGCAGAGGGAGTGCATGCAGCTATACCACCAGGTGAGAGGTGGGGCGACATGCATGATTAATCCCAAGAGGAGATTTCTGGGCAGGATTCATGAGATGGTGTGGATCTCATGAACTGAACCTGGCTACGAGGTGACCACAGCACAGCAGTAGCATGATCAGTTGGATTGATGCATGCAGATCAAAGTGACAGTGTCGGATACTGGAGCGCGGATCAGAGTTGACAGCAAGTGCAGAGTGCTTGGGTGCAAGAGTTCAACAACACAATGGTTCCTGAAGACATGTGCAGTAGCTAAGCAGAGGTCGAAGACTTTGATAGATGCATCAGATTGATTGAGTTGTTTGGAGCCTATTCAGTTTTAGAGGAGTTGCAGAGCAGATGCATGGAGTTGCATGGCGCTTGTGAAGGTTGCAGGGCTAATGCATGGAGTTGCATGTCGCATGCAAAGACAGTCCTTTCTTGTTGAGAGGGAGTGTTGAAGATGGCAATAAGAAACAGTGAAGGAGGCATCCTGAAACATCTTTCCTGATCCTAGTTGGAAAGTGATCACCTAAACTAGGTGGGGGCCACACAAGTGATTTTTGTTGCAAAGTCTATTTTTAGACTATGTCTATTTTTAGACATATGGATCATGGTCTATGAGTTGCAGGATGCTATTTATGGATGATTGGTCAAGTTGGTAAAAATAGATGGACCTATATTTTTAGACATTGGGCGGTTTCTATTTTTAGACTGCCGGGCTAAAAATAGAACAGTGAAATATTATTAACCCTTAATAATATTTAGACTATAAACATTATCTTATCCTCTTGGAGCACTTCAGTTTGATGCTTGGATGTGGCACATGCAGCTGACAGAAGGAATTACGCTATTCCTAGGGTTAGTTGAGCTATTGCATGGTTGACTTCAGTTAGAACTCATGCGGCAGAGTTTGGTGGAGTTGATGAGGCAGTTGGTGGAGTTGTGTTCTGTTTAACTTAGTTGAACTAGTTGTATTTAGTCTAACTGAAAAATACACTAGTGATGAGTGGTGTGAATTAATTATTAATTAATTCACTAATTATTAACTCATAAATCAACTAAAGAACACATCGGTTAACTGCAATGCATGGACAGTTCAGTGGAGACCAGTGTTAGAGGTGGGTGAAAGGGTGAGTCTACTATCAGTTGTGACTATGGCTGTGCATGAGATTTGCACACACATGGATTGAGATTTCCAATGAGGATTGCGCAGTACAAGCCAGGTGGATTCGAACTTGGATCAAATTCATTCTCATCTTGGATTGTGCAGTAGAGGCAGGCATACTTGTGGAGGAGATTTGAACCTGTGAATTGTTCAGATCTGAGCTAGTTTGTGTGTAGCATGTGAGATAGTGCTAAGAGCTGTGAGAGCTTTGTGCTATGTATTGTTACATGTTCTCTATCATTTTAATATACAGATAGTTGGGGGTTTTCAGCTATTTGCTTTCCCCATTACATACTGTGTTGATATGTGTGCTTGATTAAGTTTTAATGTGGACATGCGACTGCTTCTATTTCCGCATATTGATGATCAATTGTAGAAGAGGTTATGTATTATGCATGAAGCTCAAATAGTGTGTAATCAGGATAATCTCGGTGAATAAGTGATCTATTATTCAAATTTCTACAGTAAAAATGATCAGGAATCCATATGGTAGTCATAGGTTGAGTTACTAGTCCTGGAAGCCATGGTTGGAACAAACACTCTTGAGCCCTAGATAACTTGAGTAGAGACTAGTAATGTGATGGTTTGTGATGTCCGACTATGAGGTGGAATCACTGGCTGAGGTTTGTTGTGGTTTGGCCTCTAGAAAGCCTAGTTTGGTTTTTATTGTTTTGTTTTATTAGATCCCACATTCATGCTTGGAAAATGGCACAGGGGTGACTAGCTGAAAGAAATATTTTGTTTAGCCTAGCCTATGGTCAAGTGGTTTGTGGAAGTCCCATACCTGGTCAGTCTATGAAATCATCAATAAGAGCTCCCTCTCCTTGGTATTTTATGGGTAAATATACTTGTTTATAAGTGGATTATATGGATGTTATACCCTTGATATTTTTGTTGGTTATATGTTGGTTATTAGTGAGTTTTATGACAATGATAATGTATGAATCTCATAATATTTTGATTAATCCCTGAATATACAATGAATATATGGCTTAATATATGGTAATGTAGTTATTTTTATGAGGCATCAATGCTTCTTAGAAATTCCTAGATAAGTGTGAGACCCCTATGCTCATATCTATTGTTTAAACCTATAGAAAGCATATTTGTGACATGTTTGACTAAATGTCTGTCATGGATAGTAGGGGTCCATTCATGTACTTATTCAAGTATTTTAACATGTGTCATTTTCTTCTTGTTAATTCTAATTTTTTTAAGTTTCATGGAGTTCTGGATAGTGGCCTGGGTCATGGCCCTAAAAAAGTGGCATAGAATCTGGAGTTGTTGGCACATAACTACCTGAAAATGTTCCTAGTCGCACACATGCCTTGCTATGGGAGAAACTAGAGGGTCCCAGTCACATGCATGCCCATGTCATGGGAGTGTCTAAGGATTTAAGGTAGTAAAATGTCATGTTTTCTTAGGGTTTGGTCATCTGGAAGGGTTGGATGGCTCCTAGGGTTTTGTTGCATGTATAGAAGTTCGGGTTCATTGTATTCCATCAGTTCCACTTCCTTAACTGACATATAAGGAGTTGAATCATATCATAGTAACTCTTCATCGCCTATTTACCCCTGTTGGCCGGTTACTAGGGCATATGTGGGAGGAGGGTGTTACAGAGTGGTATCAGAGCATGGTTCCATTCTCCTTGGCCAGTTTCTAGTTTTTTGTTCTCCTTGGATGAATGTGTTTTCGTATGTACATGTCAGTTGCATATAGGTCCTTATGCTTGTAGTATATGTGCTTGTTGTGTATGCATGGTTTTGGTTGTTAGTCATCAGTAATTTTCACCTGTTTTAGATGACTAAATTCTTTGTCCAAGATTTATAGAAATAGAATTCAAGAATCATGTGAGTTCTAGAAATCCCCTCAAAGAGAATTTTTTTCATTATCCCACCTCCCTGTCAAAGCATGGCCAATCTATCACCCAGACAAGACCAATTGTCCCTCACTCTCACTATGTTTGCCATCCCTTCCTATAACACTATGTCTCTGTCTGCCTAAGCCCTCCACTTTCACACCTTGCTTTTCCAAGTAAACGAAACTTTTCTCCTTGCTCACCAAGTGCCTCAAGCAATGGTGTTGTCAAAACTCCCTGTATAAAAGCTCTTTGAAGTAGAAACAAGGTTTTCTAGTGGTCTAGGATGGTAGTGCATAATAGAGTGTCAAAAACCATGACTCCTCATCCAAACCCTGATTCAAGTCTTTTCAGTCAAAAGCCTATTTCAAGGACATTACAAATGAGTCAAATAGGGTTACCTAGGTTATGCACTATCATGGCTCTAAATTCACTATTTCCACAAATGTTCAAGGGTAAAGTCAAGAGAACACAAGGATGGAGCTTATCATTTTCCAAAGAACATCAAATACTTCCAAAGATGTCTTCTTGATCAAGCAATAAGCCTGCAACGGAGAAATTTACCATGTGCAAGCATTTTTGTAGGAATGTTTTGTAAATGGTCAACAACAGAACAGAGTCAAAGAAGGAGGCCTAAAGCTCATAAAGGCATCCAAAGCGGGTAGTAAGATACAAACAGGCTTTAAGTTTACAATGAAGACTAGGATCTCATGATAGATTGTTATGAAGTGTTGCCTGTTATAGGTCAATTTGGACACCATTCCCAATGACCTAGTTAACTGGGCATCATCTCCAAGACTGATGATCAAGGGTCTATCATTCCCTATCATCTCAGTTGCTACATGCCCTAAGACAAGAAACAGGACAAATCAAACAAGACCTTCATCAAGAAAAGGTTTCCATGCTTTAAAGCTTATTTTATAGCATATTAGAGCTCACCAACGCAAGCTCTAAGGGGCCTAAGTGCGTTGCATGTGCAGGTAGCCTCATGCAAGGCTACACTGCAAAGCACTTCCCGACATTCAAAGGTGTGTTGGTCACATTGGGAGCGAAATTATCATTGTTCCAGAATCTCCACTTGGCCAGTGCCTTTTAGAAGAGTTCACATGTGTCAAGCTTCGGATCCAAGTGTCCATTTGACATCTACATGACTGGAAACATGACTTGCCTTTTTTTGGAAAGCTATTGATTGCAAAACAACCTACAGTTTGTCTATAAATTGAACATAGATCGAAGTGTTTGAAGAGGAAGAATTTGAGTAGAGAAATGTTAGAGAATTTTCAATTGAGAGTTTGATTTGTGGAGTTGTTGCTGGAGAGATTAATGCTGTGATGAGACTTGGGAACTCTGCTGGAAGGTCACTTCAAATCAGTCACTAGGTTGTAACCTCTCCTTCTATCATCAATAAAGAGTACTTCTTATTTTTCCCTACATGCATCTATGTTAACTTTGATTTTCCATATTATAAGATCTTGGTTGATGAATGTATTTTATGCTTTACTGATTTAGCTAACTAGCTTGAATAGATATCTATATTATTGCATCTTCTACTATTTCAATTTTCTTTCTTGCAGGAAGCATTCAGCCAACAAACCGCTTGAATTTGAAGCTAAAGTGGAAGCGATAAAAGGAGCCATTTGGAAGAGACTGAACAAGTAAGCCTCCAATCCTCTCTGTGTATCTATTCTGAGTTAGGAGAAATGGTAGTATAGTCTTTCACCTACTGTTCTAGACTAGCACCTATCTAGGGAAGCGTAATTTTTTCGTGTATTACAATTCTGGCCCAACAAACTGGTGACTCCACTGGGGAGATTTTCTCTTACTTATAGGTGTTTTAGCCTCTAATTTTCTTTCTAAATCCACCCAGCATTTGTTTCACATAAATATTAGACATTTTCAGAGCTTAATTTGCAAAGGTAGTGAGTCAAACAGTAGCTTTTTCTTTGTTTACCGCGCCCAATGCACCCTTACACAGGACACAGTGCTTTGTAGAGTATTGTCTCCCATCCAAGTCTACGTTGCAGAGCACTATCTCCCCTTGGAGACTATGTTGGCTCCTAAAAGGGACCAAATTCCCTTGAATTCGACTTTGCAACTTGCTTCAGTTTTGTTTGCTGCTGTGTTCTGAAAATTTTAATGCTCAATTGACCAGTGACTCTATATACTTCTTCTCCTTTGACTGAAAATTTGTTCAATGTTGTTTTATAAAAGTTTTTCTTTATCATTGACAAGTTGATTTCAAAGTATTTTTATGGTCGCATTAAGAATCATTTGCTTTTGAAATAGGAAATTGTCGTAAAATATTCATTTCCTTGATAGGAGAAATTGTTGTCGAAATCCTTGTTTTTCCTTCAAAAGAGAAATTGTCGTTTGTATTATTCATTTCTCGAAAGTAAAAATCATTTGAATTTTTGATCTAGTGCACCTAGTTTCTTTTCTGCATTCATAACATTAAGGAAATTGAAAAGAAAAACTTGCATTTTTATGTAGGGTTGTGTGTTTTTTGCAAAAAGGAAAATTAGGAAATCTGCATTTAGTTTGAGATTCATTGATTTGTTTTGCTCATTGATTTGTTTGCTCTCAAATTATTTGCTCTCTTCCCTCAGTAGCTAGGTTCTTCATTGAAAAAGCTAAAAGTGAAAGTTTATTTATCGTTCTTAGCTTGCATTTTAGGAATTTCACACACATCATCACGGTGAACCTGAAAGGCAAATTGTTAAGCAAGATCAACATAAAATAAATCTCAATTTACTTAACAACACTTTGGAACATTAAAGATAACATTTGGAAGGTCTAGGCTAGAGACGTGTTCCAGCGTCGTAAAACATAGCAGTTATCGTTAACTTGTCTACGATACATTCCGAGTGTGATACCTTACTCCACGTACGTAAGTATATCGTAGCTTGTCCATGTACTTTCCGGTATATCGGGCGGTGTTACAGTACGATAAGTATAAAGGGATGCTCTCACTGTGCAGTTTCACATCAGACAGTGCTAATACGGACTTGGGCCTCCACGTACCTATGGGTATATTTGGGAGGAAAAATTTTAGGTGCTATCCATCCATAGTGAACCGAGTCGGTCGCCTTGAAATTTTGATACACCGAACACAACATTTGGGGAGATTACCTGCCCATACTTCTTGGTTCGCCAAGAGGTATTCTACAGTTCACAATTTCTTGGTAAACCCTTTTGCCTAGCATTACCCTCTTTTTGTTTATTTGTTTTTGGATAAAATAAATCAATAATCATGGAAGAACACAATCCTATCCCCCGTCTTTCGCATAGATTACATTTACCACCGAAAGTTATTTCTGGTAGGCGAAGGCAATCACGATCTGTCGAATCAAGTACAATTTGTACCTCTGGCGAAACATCATATTTTAACCCAGAGTTAGCTCAAATTTTTTCCTCACATCTCGGTTCGTCTATTGTTGTCAAAATGGAGTCTTCACAGCTACCCGTGGTCATGATCCATTTAATCGTTGAGACCATACCTCTTGGACCCAAAGTTGTTCAATCACAAATTGATCCAAATCCTATCTCTTCTTTTCCAGAACATTTGAATCCTGAAGTCGAACAGTCGGAAGTTGTTCCTACCTTGGTCATCTCACAAAGTTCCGTAGCTATTGAAACTCCTATATCGCACAATCAACCGTCTAAAATATATTTTGGGCCTGACGGTGAAGTTCTTCATCCTGGTTTAATCGCGATTGAAGAAATCCCACAACCTGATACACATTTAAGTAAAACCCACTTTGGGGGAGACCTTTACCTGTACCAGTATTTTCCTCAATCATTTCCATCTGCTTTTGTTGATCCCTGGGGCACATTCGCATATCAGAAACTTCCGTTTGGTCTAAAGAACGTTGGGGAAACTTTTCAGAGAGCAATGGATTATTCTTTCAACGACATCAAGCACATTGTTCAACCATATCTAGACGATTTACCAACACATTCATGAAATTGGACTGATCACCCAATGAATTTGAGGGCCATTTTCTTACGCTGCTAACACTACAAGACACACCTCAATCCACATAAATGTGTGTTTTGTGTTGGTTCTAGTCGATTGCTCATATTCGTAGTCTCAAAATAAGGAATTCGAATAGACCCACTAAAGGTTCAGGCCATTCTTGATTTTCCTACACCCTCAAACTTACTTCAGATACAAAAACTTCAAGGAAAGGCTAACTTCTTAAGTAGGTTCATTCCAAACTACGCCGAAATGGCTAAAGGATTTACTCGATTGTTGAAAAAAAGGGTTCCCTTCCATTGGGACCAAGTTGCGCAAGCTTCTTTTGATGCTATCAAGGACCATCTTTTCCGAGCATCATTAATGTATCCCCCAAATTATCAAAACGATTATTTCCTATATATCGTCACGGCTGAAACGACCATCGCTATGGTTTTGGTCCAAGTAGAAGATGAAATTGAACATCTGATCTATTCTTTGAGTCGTAATCTCAATTATACGGAAGTTAAGTACTCGTACGTGGAAAATATTGCCTTGGTAGCTGTTCAAGCTGTCCAAACATTTTTCCATTATATCCTGCTCCAAAAAACAACAATAGTTTCAGATTGCAACCCCATGACTTACATCTTATCACGTCAATTGTTGGGGGAAAAATATTCAAAATGGATTGTCATTTTGCAGGAATTTGATTTGGAATTCATCAAATCCAAGTCAAAGAAGTCTTTAGTTTTGGCTGAGCTTCTCTGTGACCTTCCCTCTTATAGTAATCCTACTATGTCGGAACCATCTATTCCAAACGAGTCTCTATTTCTGATCGGATCATCTGATCCTTGGTATGGGGATTTCATCATTTATCTCCAAACCCAAAATTTTCGACATAATACATCTTGATCTGATTAGCGACGTATTCGATACCAAGCCAAAGATTATCTGATCGTTGGCAATACACTTTATCCTCGTGGTGTCGATACCATTTTAAGGAGGTGCCTCACTCATGAGGAAGCTGAAAAAGTGTTAAATGATTGTCATGCTGGGGCTTGTGGTGAACACTTATCTGGATATGATACTGCAGAGAAGATACTCCGCGTTGGTTACTTTTGGCCTACTATTTTTCAAGATTGCATCCTCACAGTTAGAAGTTGTCATGCATGCCAGATTTTTTATCGTAAAATCTGCAAACCGCCAGTGCCAATGCATCCTGTTGTCTCTGCTGGACCATTTACAAAATAGGGTATTGATTTCATTACCTGTAACCCTCCTTCGTCAGGGGGGCATGGTTATATTATTGTTGCATTCGACTATTTTACCAAATGGGCCGAAGCAATGCCTACATTTAATAACACAGGACAAACAACTGCATTGTTTTTCTTCAACCATGTTATTGCACAGTTTGGGGTCCCATAGGCTATAGTTATGGATCATGGGAAGCATTTTCACAATCGTATGATGTTTGAATTGACAGCCAAGTTAGGATTGTTACATGATAATTCTACCCCTTATTATCCACAATCGAATGGACAAGTTGAGGCTATTAACAAAATTTTTAAACGAATGCTTCAAAGAATGATAGGAGTCCGTAAAAGGAACTGGCACTTGATCCTATACTCCACCTTGTGGGCGTATCGAACCTTGGTGAGAAACACGATTGGATTTACTCCCTTTCAATTGGTGTATATTTTGGAAGTTATCTTACCAATCCAATGCGAAATATCATCGTTAAAACTCGTGATATATTTGTTACCTGACACCTCAGAAGAAGAAGCGCATCTCCTTAACCTCTTCCATCTTGATGAAACGCATCGTGAAGCCCAATTGGCCAACAAAGTGCATAAGAGACGAATAAAGGTGCAATACGACAAAAATGTCCAGCCTTGCATCTACTCATAGTGCGACTTGGTCCTTCTTTACGACAAAGAAGCTGATGTAATAGGTACAGGGAAATTTGAGCCATTATGGCATGGCCCCTATATTTTCAAAAGAGTTCTTGCTAAGGGTTCCTACGAGTTAGTTGATTATGATGGGATTCCATTAGCACAGCTTAGAAATGGGTTGTATTTGAAACGTTACTATGCTTAATCATGAGCGTTGTAATTTTTTGTATTATATTGTTTATATGTTGTTCATTTTCATTCACTATCTTAATTTGTTTTTTAGATTTTTCTTGATGTTAGTAATTCACTTTACATTTTATGGCAGATGTCTGAATCTTAGAAACCATTTGTTGGATATGTTGATGGTGCTAGTCGTAGTACACAGAATCTATCCTTTGCAGCATGGGCCATTTTCGCTCCAAATGGCAAGTTAGTGAGTTTTTGAGGGATTTGTATTGGTAGATCGACAAAAAATATCACTGAGTATAGTGCATTGATCGAACTTCTCTCTGATGCCATTTCATTTGGTATTAACTTCATAATTATAAGGTTAGAGTCACAACTCATGGTATTACAACTTACTAGTGTTTATACTGTTAGAAATCCAACACTCTTAGATTGTTCCTAAGAGTTCGACTTTTGGAAAGACATTTTGATTTTGTTCAATATTAACACATTTCCATAAATTTGAACACTTTAACTGATTCATTAGCTAATCAAGTTTTAGCCAGACATTTGCGACATAGGTAAAGAAAATATTCACATCATTGAATAGGATTGCGCATTAAACATAGGAAAAACTTTGAAAACATATAGATAGATAGTTATAGGTTTTTACAAAATTTGTGCCCAAGACACATTGGTCATCTGACCTCAAAATGTATGCAAAATGTCACAAGTAAACTAGTGGTGCTCATGGTAACATGTTAGAGATCTAGCGATCCTACGAAGCAACCGCATCCAATGGTTAGGAACCCCAATTGTGTGTCACTGTAGTTGCATGGGAAGTTCTTCGATCCGGAAATCTGGAATCCCGAAGGTCAATCCCTCTATGTGTTGCTGAAGCTCAGCTAGAGTCTCAGCCATATCAAGGTATTGAAGGACTTCGCTCCCAACATCCCTCTCTACTGGTGCATCTGCTTCGCACTCTGGTTCCTCTACTGGTTGAACACGACCGATATCTGCATTACATCAAACATTTAGTTTAGTCTTGGAAAGAAATAAAAACACAAAAACATTGTATAAACCTTAGAAAATTAAAAAAAACATGGTCAAATCATTCTTACCTATTGCACCCCACTGAGCACCTTCTGGTAATACTAGATCTGGATCTCCTTGGAAGTCAATGCCTACGTATGCATACTCATCGATAACGATAATATGTCGCCAGAACCAGGAAAAGAATGCAGTCGAGAACACAATGGTCGATTGGCCTGCATGCTGACCCATGAGTTCTACCCATCTCTACATTCAAGGATCTCTAGGACTAGATATATCCAATGTTATATGTTGTGGCTGCATCAGTGGAATCCGCTCCAAAGCGAAGAAGATAAGGATTGAACCATAACTGAAATTTTTCTTCCTTCCTCCCTTTTCTTTATTCATTTGTTCCTTTATCTGAGATAGAATAGCTTTAGACCAGTTAAATAATGTTGGCTCTAAGCACTCTAGCGCATATTGCATATACGATCTGTTCGATACATGGAGTGTAACGGTTCCAGCAAGTTTAGCGATCGTGAAAATGATGGTTCTCAAAGGCAAATCCCTGACATCCCGAATGTTTATTTTTCCATCTTTGCTAGGTTTTGACCCCGGATAGAAATACTGCATAACATAATCCCTCGTTGTCTCTCCTCCAACAGTAGATCTTGTGAGTGAAATGGGCAAACCTCTCCTCGACAAACCTGTGAGAAAATACACATCCTCAACTGTTATGGACAACACTTGATTTTTTATGTGAAATGCCTCTATCGTCAGATCCCATGCTCGAACTAAGAACTCCAAGAGTTCTATCTGTTGCCTCATTCCCAACAATTTGAAGTACTTAAGCAGTCCACAATCTCTTAAGTCTCTTACAGTACCCAAATCATTCAAGGAAATCATATATTGTTCTTCATGTTCTCTTTCCCTCCATGTAATCGTCATTATTATTTGATGGAAACCTGAAAATCAACCATAAGATCCATTAGATACCATTCATTGCAAAAAAATAGGCAAATTTTGAGCACATCATGAAAATAAAAAACTTGAACTACGCCCAACGCACTCCTTGGGTTGAGACAGTGCGTTGCATATGCATATACCCTTCATTGTACCTGTTATGCAATGCAGGTTTCAATGTCCAAGGGTGTGTTGCCCTCTGTTAGTATGAATCCTTTGTCGAAGTGTACGAAAAAGGACCACTTTAGCTACGCATAACTAATAGCCCTAACAACAAAAGTGGCTGCCAATATCTTGAGATCTACGGTTAGTTGAACATAAAAGAGCTGCAAAAACCAGATCTATGCATGGAAAGACATTAAGCAGAAAAAACAAGGGTTTGCTCCATATACCAATAGACAAGACAAGAACAATTTTTGAAATAATTTTTATATTAATTGGGCACTTGGGAGGAAAACAAGAAGGCGTATCCAATTCTCCTCAGTGGGATGGGTTCTTGGAAGTCCTCGGCACTTCAGATCTAAGATTTCTCTCTCTTGTTGGTGTAGAAAACCCACACAAAGAATGGAACTCAAAGGGAGCTCACACAGCAAATGGCAGAAAATGGTGACCAAGTGTATAGATCCAGAGTGATCTAATAGGCAACAAAAGGTGAAGAATGGTAGGAAAAACCCTCCTATTTATAACAAAATATTGGGTCATTCTAGATCTTTGGTGCATGGGTTAACCAGATCTAGATCCACTTTTTATGGAATATTTTATTATATTTGTTGGAGGGAAAAGGTATTTGACTTGGGTCAAATCCCTTAATTTGTCAAAAATAAATAAATAAATGATTTATTTATCTTTTTAAGGAAGCGGTTAGAAGATAATCAAATAAATAATGATTTATTTAATTATTTAAGGAAGTAGTTGAAAGATAATTAAATAAATAATGATTTATTTAATTATTTGTGGGTGATTTGGTCATATTTAACAAGGAATATTATCTAAATAAGATTTAAATAATTATTCCTAGAAAATAATAAGATAAATAAAGGTTTATCTATTAATTTCTTTGTTTTTGGGTTAAACATGACTGGGAATAATAATTAAATTATGGTTTAATTAATTATTCCATGAGGAAAATCAAACAATATAGGTTTGTTTAATATTTCCTTTTGGGGTTTCCTATTTAGACCATAAATAACCTAATAAATATGGTTTATTAAGTTATTTAACATAGTGAAGGCAATTTTACTTAGGGTAAAATTGGTCTTACATGGTGTACTTGGGTCCATCTAATGATAATAGGTTAGATGACCAAAAAATGGTGTAACACCCTCAATTTGGGCAGAATTTACCCTAGGGGCCTTAAAACCCTAAAAATTTGCAAGGAATGGGAATGAAATGAATATTGAAGGAAAGAGGAGGTTTATGCTATTAACCTAGATCAAACAGTGATGAAATCTATCCACAGAAATGATTGTAATCAATGACTAAAGTTTGAGGGAAAAATTAGGTTCAGAGCTCCAAAATGAAAATGGTAACTATGGAATGGTAAAAATGAATAGTGAAACTACTTTATATAGTCATTTAATTGCTTGCAAGTTAAATTTATTGCTATGACTATAGTTTTATTATGTTTTTATCATGAAATAGGTATTTTTAATCCATTTGATGTTGTTCTGAATAGGAAATATAACTGATGAACAGATTATTCATGCAGATTTATTTCAAAGAAATACTTGACCACAAAGCATACTTTTTCTCCTTATTTTTCGAGCTTTGATAAAAATGAAAAAGGATTTGAAGCACTTTTTTATCTCTTTTTAGAGCTTCGATAACGGTGAAGAAGGAACCCCTAGAGTCTTCTTTCAGCTCTTTTCAAACTCTGATAATGTGAAAAGATTTCAGAGCACTTGTCATTTCAAGCTCGTTAAAGTAAATGAATTGATATCTACTTAGTATAAGTTTAACCCTTTTCCAGACTGAGATGGATTATTTACATAAAATGAATACCTTGGTTAAACATGACCAAAGAGGTTCTTTCAGATATTATTTTACACTTTTTTGGATCTTAGAGACAAATTTACGAAAAAGTACCTTTAGAGTTCTCTTTCGTCCTCTTTTTCAAACTCTCTAAACATGAAAAAGGGTTGGGCTATCACTGTCGTTAAGCTCATTAAAACATAAAATCACAACGAGCTTGTCAATCATGGCAAGAATCGAGTTTCATTCATTGCTAGACTCGTTAAATTATTAAATAGCGATACTTTATTCACCCGAAGGGTTGAATTATAGATCAAACAAATGTTATCCTCCTCAAGCTTGTTAAAAAATAAAGAGGTACTAGTCGACAAATGACCGGGGAAAATTTGGGAAAAGTAAGAAAATTTTCTTTTTGGTAGCAAGTCACTCTTGAACATGACACTTCTTTCACTCCATGTCCGTGACTGTTTGGGTTGGGTAATCATCTTGACGGTTCATTCACACCTATGGTTCATCATACCTTCACTTCGGTTTTGAGTCAATGCTGCCAACTTATCACAGTGTCACTGATATTCTCAAGAGAATTCATCCAGTGACTAAGAACTCATCCTTCTGCAATACTCATAAACCTGCATTTTCATGACTGTCATCCCTCAAAAATTGCTATATCAAGTCATACCCTTGTCTCTGAAATTAGTAACTCTTGTTTTGCAATAAGGTGACTTCATATCGATGACAAATCAATATCCAAGAAGTTCACTTAGAGACATCATATTCTAGTACCATTCGGCTTGTTATAGCTTCGACAAGATCCTCGCCTCCAGACTTTTGACCGAAAGATTTTATTTGGCATTCGACATCAAATCATCTATTCACGCCTTATGAAATGCACTGCAGTACCTTGAGGGCCATTGACATTAATGGTGGTTCTCTCGTGTTTTTTAATAGCTTACATTATTGGCTGGTAATCAAACGATGTATTTCCATGTTCGACTACAAATCATATTCACATGGCTAGACTTGTACCCGAATGATCGAGTGAATGAGATAAGAAGACCCCGGATCTAGTTTCAGCCATTTGGGCTGTGATTTCAGGATTTTTGTACACATCATCTATACGGTGACCTTACATACAGATTTTCATCCAAAACATGGACCTATATCTGTAGGCATGTCTACATCTGGGCAACATTCCAATGTAGACGACTTTCTGAATTATGTACATGTTATTAGATCATTTATGTGCTAACTATGGGAATGCCTACCCTCAGTAATTATGATCAATAGAGGATATGTCATGATGTAATGTATTGTAATATTGATGCAGGTGACCACTCCGCTTTGTTTCCAGGCTCATCACAGTGTAAAGCATCTCAATAAAATGTTGTTATTATTATTTGGATCTAATGCTTTAGGGGGGAATTGTTATAGGTAAATTTGGGCACCATTCCCAATGACCTGGTTAACTGGGCATCATCTCCAGGACCGATGATCAAGGGTCTATCATTCCCTATCATCTCAGTTTCTACATGCCCTAAGACAAGAAACAGGACAAATCAAACAAGATTTTCATCAAGCAAAGGTTTCCATGGTTTGAAGCTTATTATATAGCATATGAGAGCTCACCAATGCAGGCTCTAAGGGGCCTAAGTGTGTTGCATATGCAAGTATCCCCATGCAAGGCTGCTCTACAAAGAACTTCCCGACATTCAAAGGTGTGTTGGTCACATTGGGAGCGAAATTCTCATTGGAATCTCCCGCAGCCGTGCATACCTAGAAAGTTGTATTGTCAAGCCAGATCAATCGGTTCTCCATTTGTATCTACATGTAACTAGAAACATGTCTTTTCTATAGTATTTACAGGAAAGCTATTTGTGCAAAACAACATTTAATCTCCTATAAGTGAACCTGGTCTGATGTTGAAAGTGAATAATTTAGTGAAAATGTGGAGAATTTTCAATTGAAGAGTTTGATTTGTGGAGAGGTTCTTTGGAGAATTTATGCATAAGACAAAATGCTTGGAATCTGTAGTGATCACTAGGTTGTAACCTCTCCTTCTATCATCAATAAAAAGTACTTCTTATTTTTCCCTACATGCATCTATGTTAACTTTGATTTTCCATATTGTAAGATCTTGGTTGATGAATGTAGTTTATGCTTTACTGATTTAGCTAACTAGCTTGAATAGATATCTATATTATTGCATCTTCTACTGTTTCAATTTTCTTTCTTGCAGGAAGAATTCAGCCAACAAACCGCTTGAATTTGAAGCTGAAGTGGAAGCGATAAAAGGAGCCATTTGGAAGAGACTGAACAAGTAAGCCTCCAATCCTCTCTGTGTATCTATTCTAAGTTAGGAGAAATGGTAGTATAGTCTTTCACCTATTGTTCTAGACTAGCACCTATCTAGGGAAGTGTAATTTATCCATAAATTACAATTCTGGCCCAACACTACCCATCAAAAGGTCTATGCAGGTCCTAAAAAACAATGGCACATAAGCAACATTGTACATCAATAAAAAAGATCATTAAAAATTGGTTTGGCCTCAAGCATGAATCTGGTAGAGGGACAGCTGCCCTTTTCTTCATTCCTGCAAACAAGACAAAAAATCAATCATATTAGCCATGAGGATAGGCATCATTAAAAGAGGAGGCATAATCGCAAGAGGACCATTCATAGCAAGAGGGGAGCAGCAGGTATGTGTTTAATAGGAATCAAGATGTATGACTGTTTTGACCAAGTAAAGAGAGCAAAACTAGGGTTACAAGGGCAAAGGCCTCCTCTACTCCTTCAAGTGCATAGGGAAGGACTGTAGGAGAAATTGATGAGTTTGAGAGGTTTCTGAGAACTTAGGAGACAACACTGTCTACCTTTTCCCTAAGCATCCCCAACACCTTGGAGTTTGGAAAAATGGACAAAGATGGTCACATGATGACAAAGAAAGCCTTCTTCATCACAGCAGATGGCTTGAAAATGTTTTAACCAAAATACCTTCCTAAGGTTTGGAAAACAAACACTATACTCCATAAGGTCAAAGGAATAATTTTGCAAATACAAAATATTAGTCAAAAGGAGGAATTGGAAAAATGACAAGTTTTCTGTATAGATGATCAAAGTCATAAAACAGGTTCACATTCCAAATTATAGGGGAGAGGCATAGTTTCAGCTCCTTCAAGAAAGGTGTCAAATTGGAAAGAGTCTTAAGAAGCCTCCATCAATGACAAAAGAGCAATGTTTTAATCAAATATGCCACTTTCAAGACCAAAACAGGCAAAAAGAAAGTGAGAGGATTATAAAGGGAAGTTAAACATTATAAAAGTGGGTTCTTACTTTTTAATTTTTATCAAATGGTTCAAAACAACCCCAACACAATGTATCTCCACTCCTTTTTTCATTCATGCACATAGTAAGGGTTTTTTCAGAATTTCAGCAGAGTCCTTAGCAAAAAATTTCGAGCGCTGTGCTCTTGTAGTAGTGCGCTACGCGCCTATAGCCTTTGCCTGTGTATTTTGACATTGTGTGTCGTGCTCCTATAGAGAGGTGTTGTGATCCTGGCAGATCTTCCCACCATGTAGAAGAAGGGCACGACACCCCGTGCAAGCACCCGGCAGCACTGCACTCCTGCCACTGCTCCAGACTCTGCACGACATTGCCTGGCATTCAGGAGCTACATGACACCTCATTCAGGTTGCTGCCCATGGTGTTTCGCTCCTTCCACTGCCCCAGATGCTGAACGATAGTGTGTTCAGTCACTCGACTCCCTCGGTGTTGCGCTTCTGCCATAGTGATGCGCTCCTACCACTATTCTGCATTTTCTGCCAGATTTCAGGTTCAGGTTGCCTGACGCTACCCACAAGCTTCTTGAGCCATTTTCTCTACTGTGAAGGCACTTCAAGAGGTATTATGGTTTTTTCCTACATACAAATTTCTTCCTAAAAGATAAGGCCACTAAGAAGTTTCAAATTTGGTTTAGAAAAGGCAAAGGAGTCTTAGAGAAACACTTGGCCTGCACACTCCTAATGCCTTGACCTAGTATACAAAACTCATCATCTCCTTTAATCCTTTTCCACATCATTTCACTAGCAGTATCATCCCTTTAAATATTGTGAGGCAAGGGTAAAAAACAAAATTTCTAAAGAGGAGAATGTTAACATTGATGAGTCAAGCTGAAGGCCTAAAAAGAAGCCAAAGAAGGGAGGGATTCCAAATAGGTTTGAACCTATAAATGCTGAAGAGTTGTTAACCTCCCCTACTATTTTTACCTGTTTTCAAGAGTTGGGCTGCTATGAATTTTGTAAAAAAGGTACAAAAGCTCCAAATTGACCCTTAGTTGACCAAGCTCTTTGGCCTAAACCTTCATAAACATCAAGTATGTCTAGCTGGGGTAAAATTTGAGTTGACTCTATATGCTATCTCTAGGGCCACTGGAGTGCCTTGCATAGGAGAAAGGTGGTTCAAACAAAAGTATCTAGACCTAAATCACTATCTCCCATTCTTGAAACCAAGTTGTTAAGCTGACTGTAAAATCATGTTCCCCTTCTCTCATCTATTAGACATATATGCTTTCCTGATGACGATCATCATGAAGTACTTCACCCGTGAGGGTAGGTTCTCCAGATTCTATTCATACCACATAAGGCTCCTCATGCACTTCACCAAAAACAAGTTGCTACACATGCCCTACTATCTGTGCAAAAGTATTGATAAAATGGCCTCCATCATGCAGAAAAGGCCTCCCTCCCAGCAAATTTCAAGCCTTTTTCATCATTCTCTCATCAAAGTGATTGTCTCATGCCAACTAGAACAACAAGGCATCCCCTGGGAGGTTTTCATCGTCCATGATGTTTTCACAACTCTACAGCCCACTCCTCTACAAAATCTGCCATCATCATCTCAAAATCCTCCTCACACACCTCCATCACCCTCCACTAACCTTGGTTCATCTCCTTCACATGAATCATTTCCTCAAATAGAACTTCCTCATTTAGCTTCCCCTAAGAAATCGAAAAATGAAGAAGGCAGTGATGGCCATGAAGAAAGCAGTAAGGAAGAGGATGATCAAAATGAAGAAAGAAGTAAGGAAGAGGATGATCAAAATGAAGAAAAAATTCAAGGAGAGGAAGATAGTCACAAAGAGGGAGATAGCCAAGAAGAAATTAACAAAGGCAATGACAAATATGACTGTGTTGATAAGGAATAAAATAGAGTTGAAACTAATGAGCCCATAATGAGCAAAAATGCCAAAACAGTGGGTCTTATGATGAAGAAAATGGCAGTGACAAGAATACATATGAAGACAGTGGTGAGGAGGCATATGATGCAAATGAAGAACATAGTGAGGGAAAGGAAGATAAAAAATAAAACAGCAGTGAGGAGGCCTATGAAAGCAATGAGGAAAAAAAAAATGATGGTGACAATAATGGAAAAGACAGTCAAGAAGCAGAGTTTAAAGTTGTTTGCCATAGGCAAGAAAATGATGACAAAGGGCAAACCAATGAACGTACCCAAGGCAGTGACCATGAAGAAAAAACAAACAACAGTAAGGAATACAAAGAAGGTGATGATAGTGTTGGAACACCTAATCCTACATGGGTAGGTGTGGAATGCGAAAAGTCACAATGGAGTCCAAGTGACCTTGGAATATGAAACCAAGAGCACACCATTGTACTATAAATGTACATCTTTGTATAATGGAAAATAAGAAAGCCTCATGCTTATCCTTCATTGTGTGTTGAGTCTTGTGTGTGTGTGTTTATCTTCCTCATACACCATGTGTGTGCTTTAACATGGTGTTTAACATGGTATCAGAGCGGGCGATTGCTGGCCCTACTTCAATTTGAGTGAGCCATTTGTGTTTATGGCCTGTGTATATCTGAAAAAATTCTTGACATTTTTGCATCACTCAGAGTTTTTGCAGCAGAGTTTTTACCGCCATTCAGCAGTGTTTTGAAGAAGAGCAGCATTCAGAAATTGACTTTGAACAAGAGCAACAGTGGTGTTGAAGAAGCGCATCTGAAGGTTTTCTAAATTCTGATCTTTTCTCTGCATTTTCTGCCTTTAATTCTGCTTTGGAAGAGCTACTGGAATACTATTCAAAGTGAGGTTTTGAAGAAATTTTTTTGGTTTTCAAGCAAAAATTCTGATTTTTTCTACTGCTGGAAAATATTTTCTGCAGCTGGGCTATTGGAAAAATGTCTGGGTTTTACTGCTGAAATTTTCTGGAAAATTCTGCATTCTCATTCTCTGCTGCTGGAAAAATTCTACTATTGCCCTCATTTCTGCATTTTTTCCATTCTGCTATGTATTTAGAAGAAAAATCTGCTGCTGTTTTGAAGTCCCCTATCTCTACTCTACTGTTTTAAAAATAAAAAAATAAATAAATAAAAAATTAAAAAAAAAATAATTAAATAAAAAAAATTAAATAAATTTGCATCTTGGCCTTTCGGCCTCTCAACGCCCTTCGGCCCCCTGCAACTCTATGTATTCACTCCATCTTCCATTCAATGCTACACCCACTTCAACCCTCCACGCATACACGATACACTACCCACAGCAACTCCCTACAACATTGGCTCCTCACCCCGCCCTCACTCTGCAACGCAACTCTCTACTCAAACTCCAGCGCCCCACCACCGGCCCTTCCCTTTTCTTAACACACGCCCTCTGCACAAACTTAATCCACCACCGTGTGTAATAAGTAGCCCCTATTCTACCGTCCCCTCCCTCCAAACCCTACGGGCCTCCCTACGCACCTTATCACTCCACGCACGTCCCTCTCCCCATCTACGCACTCACCTGCTGCTATGCCCTCTCCATCCATACGCTCATACGCTCTTGCCGTCCTTACTCATCCACTCCCACTTCAGATTTTAATTCACATTTTCTATTTTTGTTATATCCCCCTCTCCGTTACAATACGACTCTCCATATCCCCTTTTAAATTTTAAATTATCCCTCCTTTACGTATATACATTCCCGTTTTAAATTTCCTTTAATGTACCCCCCTCCCTTACGTATATCATTTTCCTCTTAATTTTTTATTATTAAAAGCTCCCTTTCATTTTTTAAATTACTTTCCCCTTTTCCCTTTTAATTTTTTATTATTAAAAATTCCCTTTTCCCATATCTTATTAATCCTCTTTTTAATATTCCCTCCCCACCCCCATATAAATTTCCCTCTTCATTTTTTTAATTACCCCCATCCCTTTTAATTAATTCCATTCCCTTTTATTTTTAATTATTCCAATTTTTTTAATTAATTAAAAAAATAAAAAAAAATAAAAACAACAGAGAGAGAGAGGAAGGAGAGAAAATTTGAATAGCAGAAATGAATAGAAAATGACATTTCAGTAAATGGACAGTACACATAGATAATTGCAGATTTACATTGTGATTTGTGGCATTGATTTGAAGGGTGATTTTTTGAAGAATTTGACATTTGAAGACAAGTTTTCCATCATTGAAAACAGCTCTTTGAAGAAATTTCAGTTGCCTTAAAGGCCTCCTGCATAGTGTTTTCAGCTGCACATTTTTGTAGAGATATTGTATTGAGCTGACATTGTATTGCATCTTCTTCCTAGTTGCAATCAGTTGTTGATGTAACTCATTGTTGATTGTCCTCCATCATTTGAGGAGCACACTTTTTACTTTGAGATTTCGATATTCGGAAATTCTTTTGAGTCATTTGTATTTGTTGTTGAATCACATTGTAAACGGGTGCATTTTCGGTTGAAGCTGACACCCTTTCATTTATTTTTTGAGCCTAAGTTGTTGAAAATGGCTAAAATCAATGAGGCATTAGAGTTGTTGAATGACCTCATTCATTCAAATGTTGATGATATGATAAAAATGAGCAAGGATGCTCTTTGTAGAATTCAAAGTTGTTTGCAAGCTGCACATGAAAAGATTGAGTTTTTGCAGTTGGAATCTCAGCTCCAACAAGACGAACTTCAGCAAAAGAGTCACCATTATGAACCTGTTTCTGTTCAGAAGATTGTGAAGGACTCCTTCAGGAAAAGATAAGTTGCGGATGATTCACGTAACGAGAGTAAATCCCCTCTGCGGACAGAGGCGATCCCTACTAGCCCAGCAGGGGTCTAGCAACAAACAAACAATGCTATGACGCAAACTCCTAGTTACGAATGAAAGACTTGGGATAAGAGCCTACCTGGATTCCAACGCTCTGATCTGAAGAAGAAGAAGCGTCCCCGTCCTTCAGCCCTGGCAGATCACAATCCTTCCACGATCTCCGTGGATGAACACCTGCACACAGAAGAAACGAACAGATACATGCATAGGAACCAGCATACGTAACTAAATATCGGTCAGAAAAGATATTACTCGCATTAACATAATGGAAAAAGGAGTGGAACTATAATCATAGTCATCTATTAAAGTGATAAACGAATAGAAGTTACAACCAAGTTCTGACGTCGCAGCTTCCTTCGAACGGGTCTCCGGTCATCCATGTCTCGCAAAGCTCGCCAAGGGAAAGGGAAACCTCTCCTGAGTCTCGTAACAATGGTCTCCTCGCTTAAATGGGCCTTAATGGAAAGAAGGGATTCTTTACAACACAAAGGCACTTGGGAATAGGGAGATGCAAAGCTTCAGCACTTCAAGACTAGCTTGCCATGGATCTGAGCAAGCTTTTATAGATGGGGAAGGAGGGATTTGGGATCCCTATTATTATGGGATTGGCCCTATCAACAAGGAAGGTTCCATAGAAGGTGGCAAAACCACTTCCCTTCCATAGAATTCCCGCAGCCAAACCTCCCAACTCAAGATAGGCAATGGTTGTGAGTTTGTTTGAACTCAACTTCCGCCATCCATATTTAAAAAACGGTCCCTAAAATGGGTGGCGCGATTGCTGCTCTATGACAGAGCGCCAAGTGGCGCGACCTCTTTACAGGATTTCCCTGATTGGCGCGAGCACTGAACTGTCTACCCGCGCCAATGCAAAAAGAGCTATTTTTCATGAGTTTTGCAAGGAGATGTCTCAAGGGGAAATGAAGCTCATACTCAGAGGGATGCATTGATGATGTTTTCAAGGCATGACAGTGTTCACAGGTCACATAATGGGTCCTCCATTGTGCGGGACGGGGAATGGTAGGGACGGTGACAAATTACTGTGTAACAGATGCCCCCTAAAACATGAGGCCCGAGAGAGAGAGGGGTGAAATGCTTTACGAGAACATGTCCAACTGAAGGCCCGCCGTCGGAAAACCTGCACAGAAAGATACAACTGATATCTCCAGTACATGATGTATGTATATGGTATGGACGCAGCCATCCGAACAGAGTGTGCTATAATCCGGATCTAGGGTATGGGTGCAGCCATCCAACTAAGATCAAACAAATAGACTCAGGTATGGTCGCAGCCATCCAATCAGTGAGTCATGTACAAAATGATAATAATCCACAATCGCAGCCTGGATTACAACAGACACAATCCAGGGTCTTGCGCTCCATCTCGACCCAAACAAGTACAAGTTCGAGCATGTGAATATGTGAGATGATGTCGAACATGCAAGAACATCGTCTGATTACCAGCCAATGATGAAAGCTGTTAACAGACGCGAGAGAAACCACCAATAATGACAATGGTCCTCAAGGTACTACAGGTACAATCCACGGCGTGTGAATAAATGAGCTGATGTCGAACACCCGCAGAATCATTCGATCGGAAGCCAATGATGAAAACCGCACGTCGAATGCGACGAACCTGCCATTGAGGCATGCAGGCTCCAAGGTACCATCAGGAGTCTCTAGACCACCTTCCTGGATAATGAGTTGATGTCGACAGGAAGTGACCTTGATCGAAGGTGGGCCATAATGATTCCCACATCATCGACACGAGACAGAGGAACATAATGTTTTGTTGTGAATCAGAACCATATGAGAAACAGAGGAAGGTTGATTTTTGTGCAGAGGCCAACTTCTCTTGAACATATGAACGGCACGACAATGGACTTGGCAGTATCTGACATCAACGGATCAAAGGTCATGGCGACGAGGCAGTGAACAGATGAGAGGTCACAAGAGATTACCCAAACCCATGGAAGCAAAGTGAAGCAGCGAGATGAGATGTCCCCAACCCGACACGAATGCAGACAAGTGCCATGTTCAAGAGCGACATCTTGCTGACTGGCAGCGTGTGCCCACCATTTTACGTAGTACCCCAATTATTTTGGCAGTAACTTGAAGGAGGGGATAGCATATAGCAATATAGGAGGTCTGCCAGGCGATCAGCCTAGTGCATTTAACGAGTCTAGGAAGGAAACTCGGAGAACGTCATTTCGACGGAATCCAATGTCATCAGGGTTTAACGAGCGATGTCATCAGGTTTTAACGAGTCTGACAAAGGAAGAACTCGGCGTCTTTTCATGTTTAGAGAGTTTGAAAAGACAGCTGAAAAGAAAACTCCACAGGTCCCTTTTCGTACATAGTTCCCCAGATCCGAAAAGGTAGAAAACAATATCCGGGAAAACCTCCTAGTCGCGATAGGCTAGGGTATTCCTTTTTCGTAATCGATCCAGCCCAGCCCGAAAAAGGGTTAAAATTATACTGGGTGAATGTCGATTCGTGTCCATTTTAACGAGATCGAAACGACAAGGGCCTCGGCAATCTTTTCACATTTAGAGAGTCAGAAAAGAGCTGAAAGATGACTCCAGAGTGACTTTTTTGTGTATTTACCGAGTCCGAAAAAGTATAAAACACAACTCGTTTCCACCTTTTTAAGTCACAAATACCTGTCACTGCACATACCCAACAAGCGTAAAACCCATTTCCGACATAATATATGCAAATATTTGACAAAAATAACTTTTGAAAACTCATTTTAACGTCGAAAAGTTATAAATATGTCCAATGGTAAAAAATGAAATTACTTTTTACTATTTACCTTGTGGAGAGCAACAGTGGTCCATTTGGAGCAGAATCTTCTGACGGCGATTGCGACCAATCCAGGCAACCATTCAGCATCTCGTCTGTGACAGGTAAGTGGCGCTCTTTTCCTCCTTCTTTCCATACATTTTTTAATGCATTTCCCTTAGAAATCAGCTCTGTACGGGCACTTTTGAAATTTTAGGGCCGGGCCAGGTGGCGCGGGTATCGGGCACGGACCCGCGCCACTAAGCTCTTTTTACCAAAGGGCCCGCGCCACATGGCGCGACTGTCAGCAAAACAGTCGCGCCAGCGACGGAACCCAAATTTCCGCCTAAAATTCCACCATTCATGCCAAATTTCTTGAATTTTGAAGCTCACAAAAGATCTAATCAAGGGCTTTGAACCATGTGAATGCAGATAAACAGTCAGAATGGCAATTGAATGGAAGGAACGGGAACACGGAGACGAGGACGAAGAGGCCATGCAAAGCCAGGATTGCATGAATGCTCTAAGAAACTGTGGCTTAAAAAAGTTCTTCCTCACGCCATGCTTACGAGCTCAGCCTGAGCTCCTCCAATATCTGATCAACCTCTGGGATGAAAACGACCAAGTATTCAGAATACGAGACCAGGTGTTGGAATTGGAGGTCGCTGACATTTATTTCGTTACTGGATTATCCCGCAGGGGTCCAATCCCTGTACTGACTGGGAGCAGACCATCAGGGGAGAAGATGGAAGAAGTAATGGCACGGGTGTGCCGCGGGGCACAAACAAGAACAGGGAGTAAGAAGGTATACATCTCAACCATCCCTGACCTAGCACTGAGAGTTGTACTCCACACCATTACGCGGGCTGCTGGATCGCAGGCACCGCACGAGGCTACAAAGACTCAACTCTTACTGGCCTCAGAATGCATGGGTCCCCGACCGTATGACTGGGCAACAGCTGTCACCATCAACATGAAAAGGCAGCTTACAAAGTGCAAACAGAACAAACTGAAGCAGTTTGGGTATGGTTCCATCTTGGTATCGTTCATTCTGGAACGCATACCAACCTTCCAGGGCCAAGAGGCCCATGTGGCGAGTCCGGTACCACGAGAGCCGAGGATGGCTCGCTGGGCAGCACTGATGCCCAGATCTGGAGGCGGGCAACAGATGTCCTGGAAGCCCGAGTTCTTTAGGTGGCTACGGCGCCAACTGATCGTTGTGGAAGATTGGCCCTATGCGGGAACTGACTTTACAGGGGACCCAGATCTCCCACTGCCAGAAGGAGACGACTGGGACGAAGAGCTGGGTAAGACCTCATATTTTTGATTTTATGTTTATATGTTTTTTTGTTAATACATACTTGTCTAAACACAATTATATATGCATGCAGATGTAGGACCTGAGAGACCAGCCGGGATGTCTCCTATCTCCCGGAGGACACAACTCGCCCCTGAGATTCAGGGGGAAGGCACTGGAGGAGGGGCACTGGTTCAGAACCTCGAGGGGATCGTCCATGGGATCCCAGACTATGCCCGACTGTCAGATGTACCACTGGATTACCAGCGCCATATGGTGGGAGTTCCAAACCGACTCCACCGAATCCTGAGGCGGCTAGTTCGTGCAGTGACGTGCTATCATGAGCACCATGCTGATTAGTCTCTAGGATTTACCCACACCTATTTTTGATAGACACAGTGTCTCCGGATGTATTAAGACAATTATGTATATTTTTTGAGTTTTATGTGACACACTTCTATGTAAACATTTCGATATATATATATGCATATCTATTTCTGGATGAGTCTTCTTTACATGTGATGATGATTTATAAATTGCGCAAATGTCTGTCTAACACCAAATTTGCTACTGCATCTGTTAATGTATTCAAATGTCTGGGTATATGATGATATGTAATGTATTCAAAATTCCTTTCCAGTAATCGAATACGCAAATACAATCGTAAAATGGACGGGTTTCTTACCGAATAGTGCCCGTTCAGCTGCAACACTACAAGCTGTGAATCTAGGTACACGAGCAATTCACGGATACCAAGGTTGACTGCCTCGGTTAATAATTCCCACACGGCGCTATATTCCGCGATATTATTCGTGGTACGTCCTAAACACACACCTTGCAGGTCGATCAACTCACCGGCAGGATCGTAGATTACCCAGGCTGCAGAAGACAGATTCCTGGTACTGCGGGAGGCACCATCCGCGAAACCAACAAATGGATGAATAGACATCTGCACAACCAGGAAGACCCGATCAATAGAAAGACGTTTACAAAGCACACCACACCATGCACACAAATGACAATCACACACCTATGTACACACACCACACCAAAAATCATTTCAGGTGTAGTACTTCTTAAGGTACAGTCCATTTCTGGGCTGCGCCAATGGAACTCCTTCGTAATCTATAAGCTCGTAGGCCCCATTTTTCAAAACACGTTTTACTATATAGGGACCATGCCACATCGGCTGGAGCTTCCCGACACCAAGCTTGTCATGTGCCTGGTCGTACAAAATAACTAGGTCTCCTTCAATGAAAGAACGGGGAGAAACAGATTGATCAAAATGAGATTTGACCCTCTTCTTTTGTGCTTCGATGATCAAAGCAGCTAGACGACGGGTTTCATCCAACCGTTCGAGATACAGAAGACGCTCTTCCTCAGGATAAGTATCCGGTAAGAGCTCCACAGCTAATTTGAGCGAAGGAATTTCACATTCAACCGGCAAAGTAGCTTCCAGACCGTACACCAGTTGGAATGGTGTGAATCCGGTCGCACTTTTAGCAGATGTTCGGTACGCCCAGAGAGCTGAGAACAGTTGGAGATGCCAACTGGATTTATGAATCCCAACTGTTCGTTGAAGCATAGTGACCAAAACCTTGTTCACCGCTTCAACCTGACCGTTCGCTGGAGGGTAGTATGGCGTTGAGCTGTCGTGACGCAGGCCCAACGCAGCTGTCAGCTCCGCCATCATGTAATCACGGAAATGAGTACCGTGATCAGTGACGATAGCTTGAGGAACCTCGAATCGTGCAATAACATGGTTGAATAAAAATGAAGCAGCCGTTCTTCCGTCAGCCGCTAGTGTAGGCATCGCCTCGGCCCACTTAGTGAAGTAGTCGACGGCGACAATGATATACGCATGCCCCCCGGCCGAGTGAGGGTTACACGTCATAAAATCCACGCCCCATTTCGCGAAAGGGCCGACGGTAATAATGGGATGCAAAGGTAACGGCGGCGCGCGCATCTTGCGCTGGAAAATCTGGCACGGATGGAATTTTCGGACTGCAGTGATACAATCCTTGAATATAGAAGGCCAGAAATAACCTGCCCTCAGAATCTTTTGGGTAGTGGCATATCCGGACATGTGTCCACCACAGGCGCCACTGTGGCAGTCATTCAAGACTTTCTCAGCCTCGTCCAAGGTAAGGCATCGTCGGAGCACCGAATCTACTCCAACACGATATAAGGTATCCCCTACTATGCGGTAGGGTTGGGACTGGTGCCGAATCCGACGGCGTGCAGCTTTATCCAACTCAGACCGAAATGTCGCGGTCTGAAGATACACTATAATGTCACCGTACCAAGGATCACGAGTATCGATAAGAAACAGCGTTTCGTCCGGTATATGATCTTCTGAGTGTGAGGGAACAGAGTCTGTAGGGAGAGAACATATCAAATCCGCGAAGACCAGTGATTTAGTTGACTTGGCAGTGGTGAACTCCAAGTCAAACTCCTGCAGGATGACGATCCATTTGGAGTACTTGCCCCCCAGCAATTGTCTAGAAAGAATATATGTCATGGGGTTGCAGTCTGAAACCACTGTTATCGTGCGCAAAAGGATGTAATGGCGAAAGCGCTGTACAGCGTGTACGGCTGCTAAGGCCAACTTCTCAACATGTGCGTAACGCGTTTCCGGGTCGAGAAGGTTCCGAGAGAGGTAATAAACAACATGTTCATCACCGTTCTCGTCATCCTGCACCAAGACCATGGCGATGGTGCTTAATGCGGCGGCTAGATACAACGTAAAGTCGCGGTGGTAGTCCGGGGGACGAAGCAACGGAGCATTGACGAGCAATGTCTTCAGCTTCTCAAAGGATTCTTGAGCGATTTCGTCCCAATTAAAGGGAACATTCTGCTTTAGCAAACGAGTGAATCCTTTGGCCACCTCAGCGTAATTCGGGATGAAGCGCCTAAGAAAATTCGCTTTCCCTTGCAGACTCTGTAACTGATAAAGGGAGGAGGGTGACGGGAGATTTATAATGGCCTCAACCTTCAGAGGGTCGAGGCGAATTCCGTCTTTCGAGACTATAAAGCCTAAAAGACGGCCAGAATCGACGCAGAAGACGCACTTATGAGGGTTGAGCCTAATATTGTAGCGTCTACAACGAAGAAATATCTGGCGAAGATGCTCGGGGTGATCCTCTTGCTTACCCGAATGGGCAGGCAAGTCGTCCAGATAAGGCTGGACAATATGGCGAATATCATGAAAAGCGTATGACATCGCTCGCTGAAACGTGGCGCCAGCGTTCTTTAAGCCGAACGGGAGTTTTTTATATGCAAAAGTGCCCCACGGACAGATGAATGTGGTCTTATGTTGATCCTCAGGTGCAATATTGATCTGGTTGTAACCTGAGAAACCGTCCATTAAAGAATAGATCTCACTCCCCGCGCAATCGTCGATAATCTGGTCGATAAACGGAGTGGGATAATTATCCTTAGGACAGGCGCGATTAATATCGCGATAATCCACACAGACTCGAATGGTACCCTGCTTTTTATCGACAGGGACGATATTGGACACCCATTCTGTAAGGGGGATAGGATAAATAAACCCCGCGTTCAGAAGTTTTTCAACCTCTGCCTTGATAGCGGCGGCTTTCCGAGGATGCATGGGACGCAAGCGTTGACGCACGGGTTTCGCACCTGGGTAGGTTGGAATCTCGTGCACGACAATACTAGGATCAATTCCCGGCATTTCCTCGTAGGACCACGCAAAAACATCTCTGAACTCTTTGAAAAGTTCCGTATAGACTTGAATCTCTTCGGGAGAACAAGTCACACCCACATGAATGTTCTCAACAATCCCTGGTTTAACAGAGATGTTGATAGGAACCGTTTGAGTAATGTTACTCAAATTACCCTCCGAAAAGACCTCGTGCGTCAAGATCGGTGTTTGAAGAGGAGGGGAAGGAACCTGAGTAGCATAGCGCTCGAGACAGTCAGTCATTGCCCCCAAGCTAGGCATAAACGAGGAACGATGATGCCCATCGCCCCAGGGTAGCTCTTCAAGAGACATAGTTTCGATGATAGCCTCATCTGAAGGAAAAGTCTCTCTAAGAGGATCAGGCGAATCAGCCTGACCAAGCCAGGGGGATTGTGAGTAGACGTCAAGAGCCATGCTCATCGGAGCATGCCGAGGAGGTGGAGGATCCGATGCGGCAACAATCTCACAGTAGCTGATCTCTACTGGCGTTAAAGGCATGGATTCTCCAAACTCATATACCTGCTCAGGTGTAGGAATGAGCCAGGGGTCATCAGTCCTGGACAGCATGTTAACTTGAGCGGTATTCGGTGGCGGCGCAGGGAAAATACCCATGAGGACTGGGTCTTTGAAGAGACCAGGTCCTATGCTGTCTGGGGGATTCGAAATTTGATCCACATACGGCACGTTGTTCTCAGAGCTAGAGAAAAAAAATGACAACTGATCTACCGTGACAATCTTGCCCTCGTGAGGGAACTTGATAAATCGAAAGACGGTAGACGGCACGCAGAGCATGGCATGGGTCCAGCTGCGGCCAAGAAGTATATTTTAGTTGAGTTTGGCGTCAACCACTTCTACTTCCACGTTGACAGTTTTTCCCTGTAACGTGATCGCAAGACTCTCGAGAACTCCCAGGGGTTTAGATTCCCGGTCATCAAATGCCTCAAGGGCATTGGGCGACGATGACAAAGTTGGAGAGCCAATGGCCTTCCAACAGGCGGAGGACATAACGCAGGTAGATGCACCTTCATCTACGACGGCCCTATGAACATTTAGACCGTTAATCCCGACTTGAATAACCAAAGCGATTTGATGTGGAAGCCGGGGAGTAAAATTCTCCAGATCGAAGGTGAGAAGGCTCGAGTCGGCGGGATCGATACCACCGATGGCAGACAGCAAAGCCTTCCGTTGCGAAGGACAACTTTGAAGAACCTCCAGTGCAGACATAGCACTTGGCGCTTGTGCCAAATCCTCAACAATACTGTAATGTTGAGCGGCACGAGCATTTGGATTATAAGAGGATCTCCGAAGAACACCCTTGGGAGGTGGCTTCACAACGGGTTCGAGAGTCGGCTTCTCGATTTCCAATGAACCAGAAACAGGTGGGGGAGGCGGTCCATCCGCGACTGCCTTCCCGGGTGCCTGCCGTGATTCACTGTAGTCCTTCGACCGCGTAGCGATAGTGATAGGTGCATTTGTCTTCATCATGAAAACCTGAGACCCAAACGGTGCAGACGGTGACGCCTGCTCGACCATCTGGGTCTGCTGAGATGGAAATGGCTCTTTTAAAACAGCCGGAGTTCCTTTTGAGCCTTTAAGAAGTTGACTGATTTCGGATCGTCGTGGACAATCCTTAGTATAGTGGTCACCTTCACAGATGAGGCAAGGAAATTTCGGCTTACGTTGGGAGCCATCCTCGGATCGAGATTTAGATTCCGGTTTCGGGGCATCAGATTTTGATTTGCCTTTGCCCTTCTTCTTCCCCTTGGAGGATTTATCTGCAGGATTGGCCTGAACAGCATTTACCTCCATGGTTTTACCAGAATCGGATGAAGCGGGATTAGCAGAGGTATTATTGGAAGAATTAGCCTTCTGCTTCCCATTCGAAGACTTCTTCGAATTTTGAGAGACGGAACCAATGACGCCATCCACCGTGGGGGTAGGCGGGGCCTTCTTGGCTCCAGGCCGTGGAGCATCAGGCAGGATGTCATAAAGCGTGCCAGATTGTGAATAAACAAGATCCAAGTACTGGGCACGCGCGATAGCTTGTTCCTCCGTCACACACGCTCCCATCGCGATATCCTGAGCGATTTTATTGACAAAAGAGGTGGTGAACCAGTGAGTCAAAATCTGACCAGGTATGTGAAACTTGATCAGTCGACGATGGCGCCGCCACTCATGGATGTGATCCGAGATGTGAGTGGCCGAGTCCTGCTTCAGGGAAGACAGGAGGTGCGTCCCAGTCTCATACCGGACTGGTAACTGGAAATGTGCGAGGAAAGCCATAGCTAATGAGTTGAAATCCTGAAAAATACCACGGGATAGCTCTATGTACCACTTAGCAGCAGCTCCTGTTAACGTACGCTGGAAAAGACGCAAACGAACCGAATCGTCAGTCCAAGAGTTAGACGAACACCAGAGGTGATACGTCATCACATGCGCCTGGGGGTCTTCGCCAGATTTGCCCTCAAACTTGGGACAATCTCCGGGTATCTTGGTTGGGACCGGAGGCCAATATGGATTATGAGAAATCGGATCATTGGTCAACTTTGAAACGTCCGGCAGATCCAAGGTAGCCAGGAACGGCAATGGAGGGTTTATTCCCATGCCAGTCCCAGAATAAGGTCCGGTACCCATGCTCCACGATGGTTGTGAATATCCCTGCCCCCATGGGTTCTGTCCCGTAGGATTCTGACCGTGAGGGGCATAATTCGTATAGCCAGACTGATTTGGATTCTGGTAACCATTGTGTGGGGCCTGATAACCAGAGTTCGTACACTAATTAGGCGGTTGCCCCGTATAAGCAGCGTTTGGATTTGGCTGCTAAGCATAGTTAGAACCGGGTGGAGGAGGTTGATGCTGAGAACCTCCAGAGTGGTTATAGTTCGGTTGTGATTGACCATGAGGATAATAACCACCCTGAGGATGAGTAGACTGCTGATGAGTGGAACCCTGCGGAGCCTGGTACGTAGGGCGCAGCTGTTGATTTGGCTGCGACATTGAATGAGCAGGCTGCTGAGCAGAGTGAACGGAATGAGAGGGCTGCCCTGAATGAACAGGTTGACCCGAGTGAGGGGGCGGCCCTGAATGAACAGGTTGGCCCGGATAAACAGGCGGCGCTGGTCGCGCAGGTTGACCTGGTTGTAAGTGAGCCCCAGGTTGCATCGAATAAGCCGGTTGGCCTGGAGGCAGGACACCAGGTTGTACCGGATGACCCGGTTGGCCTGGTGGAGGAACAGGACCAGGTGCTTGCTGGAAACCAGTTTGACCTGAAGCAGAACCATGAGGTGGTCCTGGCTGATATGCAACGTTAGAGACAACAGGATACTGCGGTTGCATCGGCAAAGAAGGCTGGATTTGCCCCCCAGGACCATAGGCCGGTCCCTGTTGATATCCCGGCTGAGGCTGAGCAGGTTGACCAGCAGGGTTATAATACGGTCCTTGCGGATTATAGAATGGCCCTTGCTGGCCCGCAGAGTAGCCTTGATTGGGCTGTCCCTGCGGGTCGTACTGATAGCCAGGTTGGCCTGCAGGTTGACCTTGGAAAGGTTGATCCTGCAGGTTCTGAGCCTGGTTGTACGGTAAACCTTGAACATACAGATAAGCCTCAGGAGCAGGAATACGCAAAATGTCTCCATGCTCATCAAGCTGACCCGGGAAACCATACACGGGAGTGCCGTCCTGTGCATAGTGCGAAAAGAAAGATCAGTAAGGATCTTGGGGAATGTCCGGGAATTTCGACGTTCTATCGTCGCAAAACAATCCCATACTCCTCCCGGAGAGATATTCTCCCAGAGCAGCGCAGCCAAATAGACATTCTTCGTGAGTTGGCCTCAGCCTCGGTAGCCGAGACAACAAGAAGAGGCAACACACAAACAAGGCCGCACGGAACAGTAAGGGACGGCGTCGAAGGAGACACCCCGGTGTAGTGGCAGCTGGCCTCGAAGCATGAGATGATATTCCCATAGAGGCAGCAGCTGAGATAATCTGACCCAGAGATCTGTATCCCTGTGGCAAAGAAGGACCAGCTGACGATGTGGTAGCCAGCTCAGACTCGTCTCCCTCAAACAATCTACGAGGGATGCGCCGATAGTCATCAGACCCGGGAATTTCCTCACCAGAATCACTCATGGTTGATCCTGCCGTTAAATCACGCAGAAGACGGCGAGGACTAGGAGGAAAAACAGCAGCAAAAAACGGTGAGCCCGATGTAAGAGAAAGGAAATCAGCTCCCAATCTCAATTCAGACAGAGGGTCCGAAAAGGGCCAGTGGAAGTCAACTGGCTCTCCAAAGGGTTGCTCGGCGAGGACCGGTCCCCCGTCAGGGAACTCGGAAACAACAGGCTGCTGTGGTTCAACAGAAGGCTGAGAAGCTTCTGAAGAATCGTCCGTGTAAGGACTACCAGTAGACGAAACCGAAGGTTCCGCCACCGTGACAAAAGACTAAAAGAAGAGAGCAAACACACACACGGGCTGAAAACGAGTTAAGACACACGATCAAACAGTCACAAGCAATATCTAAACGGGTGTGTAATCGTGGGAGATTGATTTTACCACATTGGAAAATAAACAAATTCTACCGTTTCATGTTTTAAGAGTCGAGAAACGATAAAAAGATGACTCTATCTCTTTCAAAGTTGAAACAAGCGTGAAAGGACAAGCGCTTGATGGTCTTTTCAAGTTTACGGAGTCAGAAAAGACCAAATGACTGCTCAGGAAAAACTAGGCACAAAGGGTGTACCAAATATCCGTGAACTGCAATATACACCTTGGTTTCAAAAATGAAACAGAAATCGACCAAGGGCTTTCCGTACGTGCAGGTAGTCTCCCCGAATGCTGTGTTCGGTGTATCACGGGTATAGGGCGGCAGACTCGGCTTCCTGTGGATAAAGGATTGAAAACCTATAGGGGTCTCCCTTTATATACGCGACAGTACGGGGAGCGCAAGTCCGTACTAGCGCTGTCTAAAGCCAACAGGCGAACGACAGCTGCTAGGTTTAACGACGCCGGAACACGTCTCTAGCCTAGACTTTCTAAATATGTTGCGTTAAGTTCCAATGTTGCCTTAGGTTAATTGAATAAGTTTTACAGTTGATCTTCAATTAGATTTCAATTTCCAGGCCCTATCGTATGTAGTGTCTCCTAAATGCAAGCTATATGCCACGATGCAACATTTCGTTCGATGAAAACTAGTTAAATGAGAGTTGAGAGCTTTTATACAAACGAAATGAACGGAATACAAACAAGAATGTCTCTAATGCAACTAATGCAATTGCATACTTTTCATTCAAACACTAATCACTAGCAATATGGAAAAGATCACAATTTGCACTAATTAATCAAAAGAGATTTTTTTTTTTTTTAATTTTCAATGTTTAATGGTTAATGTGCACTGAAAACAAAAGGAACAATTTGAGAGATGATATCTAAGAGAGCGAAACAAACAACATTCACTCAACAAAGCAAGCAACCAAATCTCTAAATCGACCCAAAGTCCCTCAAAGCAAAGAAAGACTCAAAAACTCCCAATGGACCGTGTGATCTAGGTCCAAAGCAAGGGCAAACGAATTCCGAATGAAGGAATGAACGATCACTCAAAAGACGCAGCAAAAAGATCAAAGACTGTTAAGAGAGTGTGGAGAATCAATCAACAAGTCGACAGGACAATCAAGACACCAAAACTCCAAAGGAGGGCTCGATTCACTAAGCCACTAGATGCCCTAGGGCTCAAAACGCGAAATCGGTAGATAGAGGCAAACAACCAAAGGATAGCGGTGAATTCCAGCCAAACAAGACTCCAACACACTCAGACAATCAGGAAATCAAGAAGAAAAGTACTGGTCAAGCTCAGAAAGCCAAAAATGAAGAAACTCAAAAAAGTCACAGGGGTGGCGCGACTGTGGCCTTGAAACTAGCGCCAGAGGCCGAGTGGCGCGACACAGACAAATGCAACAAGCGCCAAGTGGCGCGACTGTCGGGTTAAAACCCGCGCCAGTCGAGTTCTTCAATAAAAATTAAAAAACAAGCTATTCTGAAAAAAGACCAATACAAGCTAAGCAAACCAAGAAGCTAAAATAATGAAAGAATCCAACCCAGAAGGTTCATCAAGCAAGGAGAAACAATCAAGGCGAAACAATCATAAACAAGACAAGGAAGACCGGACGATCCCCAGTGGAGTCGCCAATTTGTTGAGGAGGTAAATCCCCTCTGCGGACAGAGGCGATCCCTACTAGCCCAGCAGGGGTCTAGCAACAAACAAACAATGCTATGACGCAAACTCCTAGTTACGAATGAAAGACTTGGAATGAGAGCCTACCTGGATTCCAACGCTAGATCTGAAGAAGAGATGTCCCCGTCCTTCAGCCCCGGCAGATCACAATCCTTCCACGATCTCCGTGGATGAACACCTGCACACAGAAGAAACGAACAGATACATGCATAGGAACCAGCATACGTAACTAAACATCGGTCAGAAAAGATATTACTCGCATTAACATGATGGAAAAAAGAGTGGAACCATAATCATAGTCATCTATTAAAATGATAAACGAATAGAAGTTACAACCAAGTTCTGACGTCGCAGCTTCCTTCGAACGGGTCTCCGGTCGTCCACGTCTCGCAAAGCTCGCCAAGGGAAAGGGAAACCTCTCCAGAGTCTCGTAACAATGGTCTCCTCGCTTAAATGGGCCTTAAGGGAAAGAAGGGATTCTTTACAACACAAAGGCACTTGGGAATAGAGAGATGCAAAGCTTCAGCACTTCAAGACTAGCTTGCCATGGATCTGAGCAAGCTTTTATAGATGGGGAAGGAGGGAGTTGGGATCCCTATTATTATGGGATTGGCCCTATCAACAAGGAAGGTTCCATAGGAGGTGGCAAAACTACTTCCCTTCCATAGAACTCCCGTAGCCAAACCTCCCAACTCAAGATAGGCAATGGTTGTGAGTTTGTTTGAACTCAACTTCCGCCATCCATATTTAAAAAACAGTCCCTAAAATTGGTGGCGCGATTGCTGCTCTATGACAGAGCGCCAAGTGGCGCGACCTCTTTACAGGATTTCCCTGATTGGCGCGAGCACTGAACTGGCTACCCGCGCCAATGCAAAAAGAGCTGTTTTTCATAGGTTTTGCAAGGAGATGTCTCAAGGGGAAATGAAGCTCATACTCAGAGGGATGCATTGATGATGTTTTCAAGGCATGACAGTGTTCACAGGTCACACAATGGGTCCTCCATTGTGCGGGACGGGGAATGGTAGGGACGGTGACAAATTACTGTGTAACACACATTCAGTTCCTTGTACTAGAGCAGATTTTCATGCAGATGCAGCAGCTCAGCCTGCACTTCCTAAGCCCATCATCAGACCTTGGGAAGAGCTTGTCCACAACAAGCACAGAACTAGTCTTGGATATGACAAAGATGTGAACTTTCATATTCCAGACTACACCAAGCCCATCATATTTCAGAGTGTCGGATTCCTATATGACAGTTCACCTGCAGCTGTTCCAGATCCTGTTCCACTACCACAACAGATTGAAAAATGCCAACACTGTGATTGAGTTGGCCATATGAAAGATCACTGTTTTGATCTTCATCCATGTAAGCACTGTGGTCGGCACACCCATTCTTCAGACAGATGCTTCAAAAACAAGCCTCCTGCAAGAACAAAGATTCATCTTGGATGGATCGCTTCTTGGCAATGGGCATCAGCAGCCAAGAAGATGTTTACAACACATGTTAGAACTTCTTCACGGATATTGAACAAACTTGCAGTTGAGTTTTCGCCATCATCTCACCTTGTCCCTGACAGGGGGGAAAATGGTGGTCATGTACAAGCTTCGATGACAGATCAAGCGAGCCTGAGCCACAATCTCTCATTCCATGTTCAGAGTTGTAGCCAGTAGTTCAAGCGAGCCTGAGCCACAATTCATCATTCCGGATTCAGAGATGTAGCCAGAGACATGGATGCCCATGAGCATGCCTTTGGTTGGTGGACAACCTTAAACCATCACCTTTGGTTGGTGGACAACCTAAAACCACCACAGGTAGTAGACCTCCCTTCTTTCAGGTCGAAGGTCTCCCTTTCATATATGAGGAACACTTCCTCTAGCAGAAGCATTCAGCTTAGCAGCCTTCAGCTTCTTGCCAGCATTGGTTGAGTTCCAGGAAATGATTCAAGCATTCCAGAGTTGTTGGTAATCCTAAAACCATCACAGGTAGTAGACCTCCCTTCTTTTAGGTTGAAGGTCTCTCTTTTTTATGAGGGACAATTCCTCTAGCAGAAACTTTCAGCTTCTTGCCAGTTTTGGAAGAGTTCCGGGAACTGCAACAAGTTTTGCGTTCTAGTGTTTGTCGTCATCCTAAAACCACATCTTTTTTCCAACATTTTCAAAGAGTTGATTCAGCCCAAGTACTGCCATGTATAATTGCATATTTGTATTACAACTCTTTTCTTGGACTCACACATACCCCTTCGAATTAAGGGGGGATGTTGGAACACCTAATCCTACATGGGTAGGTGTGGAATGCAAAAGGTCACACTGGAGTCCAAGTGACCTTGGAATATGAAACCAAGAGTCACACCATTGTACTATAAATGTACATCTTTGTATAATGGAAAATAAGAAAGCCTCACGCTTATCCTTCATTGTGTGTTGAGTCTTGTGTGTGTGTGTTTATCTTCCTCATACACCATGTGTGTGCTTTAACATGGTGTTTAACAGATAGCATGGAAGGAGGTGAAGAGAATGAAGTAGAAAATAGTGTTACAAATGCAAATCTTGAAAAATATGATGAAGGTGTTGAAAATGATGAAGATTATGGGACAAAAACAGAGTTTAAAGAAGAAGAAAAGCATAATTATGATGACCAAGGAGAGACAACCTCTCAAGGGGAAAATAGTCAAATAACCAAAGATAGTCATGGAAATGAAGATGTGCCCAACAAGAATTAGAGCGCCTCTAACATTGCAAAAATAGAGAGGGACAGTCCTAAAGATGTTGATAGTGATGGTGGCATAAAGGATGGTGAGGGTGCTTGTCAAAGGGGCAGCCAAAAACAAGGTAATGGAGATGTACACACGGAGATCATCCATGAGGAGAAAAATAGCCCTAAGCTCACTAGTGATCAAGCTTTGCAAGTAAAACTTGTTGCCCCTTTCACCTTTACCTATCAAAGAGGAGAAAGGCATGTGTTTGCTGCCTCCAAAGAGCAAGGGGCCATGCACTTATCCTCAACTCTAATGAAAGACAAAGGCAAACAACAAGTGGAAGAGGAAGAGGACAATCATGAAAAAGAAAAATAATTTGAGCTCATTCACATAGACAGTGAGGATGAAAATGAGATAGGAATAGTAAACTCTCTTCTACAAAACTGGAACGCACATATCAAAGACTTGGAATTTGAGTTAGAGAGGTCTAAGAATCTCGTTCACTTTTTGTAGATGCAGAATGAGAAAATGAGTGGAAAACTAGCCATCTATGAAGAAAGGGTTCTCAAGTATCAAAAAGAGGCTCAAAGGTCACAGGTGCAGTTGAAGGAATACATGGGCACTTATGAAGAAAGTGAGGATGAAGAGGCTAAAAATAGAAAGAGACCTAGGACCATGGGTCTAAGAAAAGAATTGGCCAAGCAAAGAGAGGAAGAATCAGCCCACGCACAACAATTTCCCCTCACCAAACTCCTTTCCATGGAAATTGAGCATAACAAAGAAGCATGGCTTGAGAGAGCCAACCTACATCTAGAGGCCAAACTAAAGAAGGCCAACAAAGACTTGAGATTGCAAAGGAGAATGATTAAGCATTATAAACAGAGAAATCACTTTGCAAGGAAAAAGCTCAAAACTACCCAAAATGAAGGCTCGGCACCAAAAGATGAAAAGGACCAAGCTAGGCTTGGTATTTTGGCCCAAGTTTCTCTGCAGATCTCCAATGACCCATGAGGCACCTACCTACCAAATTTGAGGCAATTTGGACAACTTTTTGTTTTTTCCAAATTTTGACCCCTAGGAGCGTAGCACCCCCTGTGTTGCACTTTTTCTCAAGGCATATTCATGAGGAGAGGTTTACATTTTTGGATTCCCCATCACTAGAGGAGTATGCTCACCAAATTTCAGCTCAATTGGAGTTGTTTTTACCCCCCAAAAGGGTCAAAAACACTCATTTTTTCACCTTTCTGCCCACTTTTCTGAGCATGTACTGCACTCTTGGCAGTCTTGGTTTTTTCCACTTTTTGGGCAAATTTCAAAGGTCAGCTTGAAGAAGTAAATGTATATCTAGAAAGAAGACTTCCATAGCTTTCCAAAATCGGGAAGGCCTCCAAAACACCGTTGTAAAAAGGCCTATTTTGGTGTTGCGCTCCTGGCATAATTTCAAAGTTCCACACAGTGTGTTGATCTCCTGTAACTGAGTGGAAAAAATGTGCGTTTGGAAAGTTTTCTTAGGCATGTCAGGTGTAAAATTCAATTTTATTTCCTCTTATAGTCGGAAAAGATATTTTATTTAGATATTTTTGTGCCTTGGCCTTTGCAAAGCCTCAAGGACAAGTTAGGATATTTCTCTTTGGCCAATAGGCTTCTAGATGCTCTAGTAGGCTCTCTTCTCCTCATTTGTTATATAATACATGAGGACTCATTGTAATCAGTTGGAACTTGATGTGTTTAAGAGTAATACATGGTTTTATGAGCTTGGACAAGATATTGGTTTTATGAAGTGAATGAATGGCTTGTGTGGCTTGATGTTGGAGAATCTTGCTTACAGGATTCCATAGCTTGGTGAATGGTGATGTTTTCCTAACTTGTTAATGTTTTCTTGTCCTCATTTTGCTTCAGTCTTCTCGGTTACTATAGATCAGAAAAGTATAGGTTGAGATATGCTCATAGAAGCACCTCAAACCTCCTGTTTTCTATAGTCTTGATGTTTTCTTCTTTTAGTCATCTTAAGGAATTCTTTATTGCTCCTTAGGCCCACTAAAACTTGATCTATTTCATGAATGGTTAGTATGTTAGCTTATAAATATGATTGATGGTATGCCCTGCTTATTTAAATTTTTCAAAACCCTTTTGTGAAGCTTTTCTATGAAATAATGATTGATTAGGTTAAGACAAAGAGGCCTTGTTTCAATCTTGCCCTTTGCACATGCTTACCAACTTGTTTCACAGTTCCCAATAGTTTTATATATGATGTTTAGGAGTTCCCACTCCATAGATTGAGTTGTTTTTTTATCTTATGTGTTTTCTCAAAAAGGTGAAGGTAAATTTCTAAAGTTAGGAGTTCTAATGCTTCTATGTCTCACCGGAATATTCATCTTACATGTTTATCAGTTTGAGTATTGTTCATAGAGATTAATGGTTTGCCCTACCTCGTGATTTATTGCTTTCGGACTATATATTTTTAAGATCTCTTAGTCTTTCCCAAACTTAATGTTCATTACACCTCATCATCACCTAAGGATCCATTAACCTTGCTAAATCGGCCCTACAATACACTCTGATTCATCATTTCGACACCCTTGACTTCATCTAACCCCATAGCCCTATTGATTTGATAGCCTCTCATTCCACCTATCCTACTTATTCATCTTACCCAAACCCAAAACAAACAAACAAATTACCCTTAACAACTAGCCTAAAATCAATCATCCAAAGCAAACAAGTTCACATCCTTCGCACAATAGAGAGAGCCCTCTCTGAGTCTAGGAAGTCTAGGTCCTAAGACTCCAAAGACTAGTCTAATGTTACCCCACTAGTACATTTTGGGGAAATTCGGACACTTGGTTCCGACACTTTTGACCAAATGTCAGAAATTTCCCCAAATTTTTTCAATCTCGCCCGAAACCGTCACTATACCGACGTTTAGAGAAAAGTGTCGCAATACCGACACTTAGACAAAGTGTCGCAATTGCGACGTTTGGAGGAAGACGTCGCAAGTGCGGCACTATGTCCCAAAACGTCGCTATTGCGACGGCTGCCTCCAAACGTCGCAAGTGCGACACAATGTCTAAGTGTCACAATTGTGACGTTTGGAGGCATCCGTCGCAATAGCGACGCTTTGGCCGCCATCGATATAATGACACTTATATGCCTTTGCAAAATCCGTGTCACTTATGGTTTATTTTTAATTTTCTTTTGCTTGAACTAAGTCTTATTTCCATGTGGATTGTGTAATTTCACTTTTATTGCATATTATAGAATGTGTTTGTTTATAAGATTATATGATACATGTGAGATAAAGGTTTATTATTTATCATATATAAATAAATTTTATCAATATTGTACATTTACACTTTTATGAGGTGATGTTATAAGTAAATTCATAAATATCTTTTTTTAATCCTCATTTTACTCCATGAATATGTTTGGAAATGAAATTTCAATAGATTAATTTTCTCCTAACCTATGTATCATCAATATTGTACATTTACATTATTAATTATGAGGTGATGTTATAGGTAAATCCATGAATATCTCCTTTTAATATTCATTTTACTCCATGAATATGTTTGGAAATGAAATTTCAATAGATTAATTTTCTTGCTATTATATGTTTTACGAAGATATGGTAAGGAATTCTCTCTCGTTCTTCTTAGAAATAATTATATATAATTTTTTTTTTTTCAAAATAGATTAAAAAAATTATATGAGAAAAATTATTAATTCATCAATGTGTGTGTGTGTGTGTTGTGGTGAATAATTTCATAGTTCAACTTAATGGTTCATTATATAATCATGTGACCATCACCAATGATGTATCTTAAAAAGCAACTGAAAATCCATGTGTACAAAATCGATGTATACTCTAGAGAGAGGTTCTCATATCACTATGTAAATTGTTGTATGCTACTTCAACAAAATTATAAGATAAATTGTAATACACATCATATATGCACCATAACAATTGCCATACAACTAATTTGTTTTAGGATACATGTGGCATTATAGGGGTAAATTCCATATGATGTGTATATCAATCTATTAGGTGTTGGTAAGTTGTGAGTATCTAAGAAATGATAAGGAATATCCATACATCATGATCTTGTAATGTGATTATAAATTATGTCTATAATTTCCATAAAATGTATAAATTTATAAGTGAAGAAGCGCTTGGCTAACACCGCTAGGAAAAGACTGTAAAACATTGAAATCAATTGATCCTACACCTCCTACCCTTGTTTCGACATTGTAATAATTTGATCCTGCACCTCTCCGCCCTTGTTGGTCTCTCTTCCCTTTGTGTCATGTTTGTGTCATCACCATTGCACCACCAAGGCATTTATCCCGGAGACTTCTTGGCCTTCATCCTCAGTTTCTGGTAGGAAGACTTACTCCTCTGCGTAGGATTCGAGTTATTCCTCCACTGATTTTGCACTCTGATTATTCTTCTGGTTCATTGTGTTCTCCTTTTAATTCTCCCCCTATCACCTTCACCATAGCTGGTTCAGGACCTAACACTGGTGGTAACCCCAACCCTAATGCTGGGAATACTACTAGTGGGACCGCAACAGGAACTACCCTGACTGCTCCCTTTCTCCCCTATATGGTAGGCCTCAGTCTTCCCGATTTCAACTAGTTGATAAATGACCCTATACACCATGACGCTAGTTGGCCTGCTATCCTGACCAAGGCCCCTTCTGAAATCCCCAAGTTTTAAGGAATCGTTGGAGAAAATCCTACAAATCATGTTCGATCTTTCCACATGTGATGTTCGTCTAACTCCATTACTGATGACTCTGTCCATCTTCGGTTGTTCCAATGTATTCTTAATGGTGAAGCTTATAAGTGGTATGTTGATTAGGCCTCATCCTATCATACCACCTTTCCGACTCTTTCCCAGGCCTTTTTGTCTTATTTCCAACTTCCCCTTCGTTATGACACCGGTACCAAACTTTTCACTTCTTTCTATCAATCTTCTGCAACCCGCCTATCCGATCATGTAAAGGAATGGCAGAGAAGAAAGAGCCTATGTCGAGCCCCTACCTTCGAAGACCATGTCTACATGGACTGGTTCCTTAGATCTCTCTTGCCTGCCATTGGCAAAGATGTCGCATCGCATTTCCCTCAAACTGAAGAAGCCACTCTCCAAATTGCATTAAAATATGACCTGATCTATGCTCAGTTGGGTTATGTTTATACCATTCTACCTGATCTTCCTAGACCCGGTGGTGCCAAATCACCGGCGTCATCTCATGTCACCGATGGTATCATTGGAGCTCTCTCTCATCCATATGTTCAACCTCCTGTGGGCTATGGTTTTCCTCAGGGAGGGGCCAACACCTCCTTCACTTTTCCCTTTCCCGGTAGCATGTATCCAGGATATGGCATGCCTCCTCCTTTTGCCCAACCTATTTACCACAATTTTATCCAACCTCCTTATTATCAGTATCCACAACCTGATGTGCCAGCTCCTCCTGCATTCGCACCTCAGGCCCCCTTGCCTTCTCAACCCCCGCAACAGTAGCCACCGCCCCCTTAGGGGCAGGTGTATGCACAGCAGGGCACGACTAATCCTCCTTCGACTAAAAATAAGAGGAAATGCATTCAAAATAAATCTTCCCTTAGTAATCCTGGACCTAATTCTCAAAGTACTGCACCTAACACTACTAACCAGCAACAGGGCACTTAGCCCAAGTAGGACAAGCATGTTTGCATGAATAAGCCTTGTTCTTTTTGTGGTGTTTTTTTTCATTACACTCATGATTGTCCTCTTTTGCCACAGATGTGATAGATGTGGGAGACTCAAGCAACATTGTGAGGACAGAAATCCTCCCCTTCTGTCCCTCCCAATGTTGGGCCTAGTCAACCAACTATGTTTACTAATCCTTTCCCTCTGCAAGGAATTGTGGCTACCCAATCACCTAAAGGGAAGGTGGCCACTCAACCTCTTCCTTTTGGTACCTCTGATTACCAACTTCTCATGATGAAATCTAACCAATCTATACCTATAGACATCAACCTTCAGACTTGGTCCCATCAGTTCAACAAGCCTCCAGCTACGTCTATCCCCGAGCCACTTTCTTTAGGTTCTATAGAGCCTCTTTCGACACCTACATGGAAAATTTTAGGGGCTAATATTCGCAGGTGGGCTAATTTTCCATGTTTTTTCAAGAAAAAAGATTCGCCAATTTCCATTTTTTTGAAAAATGATTCGCCCAAAGTCTATAGTATAAAATTATTTTATCCTAAGAATCGCCAAAATTTTATATATACTAATATAAAATAATTATAAACCTAAATATTTTTACAAAAATATCATAAAAAAAATTAAAATTTACATATTGGGGACCATTAAGATTCACCAGGTTTCGAAACTTTAAGATTAACTTCCATCCTTAAAATTTTCCCTGGAAACCTAATGGTCCTTTGCAGATCCCTCAACCTAAGGTAGAGGTTCATACCAAGATCCCTCAAGGACCATCACATTGAAATTCTACTTCTAGTAAAGCTGCCTATTTGTATAACATAGTAGATGATTTGGTGCAATCTCTTGCCGCCATCTCAACGTTGGAACTCCTCCAGTCGTGCCCATCACAACGAAAAGCTTTACTATCTACCATGGGTGCTGTAGACCCTTCAGATAATTGATTGATCATCTTTGATGCTGACTGGTCAGAACATCCTCCTCTCCCTACTTCTGTCACCTTCCAAATCCTAGTCAAGGTCCAGAATGCCAACGTTTCCTGGTGTACCATTGATGAGGGGGCATCCACCTTCGTGATGTCCGCTTCGGTTTGGAAGAAACTTGGATCACCTGAATTGGCCCCTTCCATGATCACTCTCCGAGTGTGGGATGGTCATTCCTCCCAGCCCATTGGCCTATTCTGTAATTGTCCTATTACTCTTGCGGGAAAGATTGTTTGCGTTGACGTTGAAGTCATAGATTCCCCCTTAGATTACAACATTCTATTGGGTCGTAGCTACACCTATGCAATGTCTGTTGTACCATCTGTGGTTCACCGCAATATTTCCTTTCCCCATAATGGAAATATAGTCACCATCGACCAGTTGAAATATTATAAACCAAAGTCTTAGACCTCCCCTGAGTCCAGAATATCCTCGGTGGCCAATAAGAAAATCGTCGATCCCTTGACCAGTGTCTCACCCGGAGTCTACAAAGACTCCTCTTTGCTTGGTACATTCCCTGGTCTTCCTCCTCCTATCTCTGATCCCATCTCATTAAATGTTTTCATGATGTAATTGTCTCAGGCTTCCCTCAAGAGGCCTGCTTCGGCTAGTCAGCAGCCTCGCCCTCCGCAACCTACTCCTAGCCTTTCGATTCAGCCTTCTAGACCTCCTCCTCCTGGCCCTTCACCTATAGCTAGTATCCATGAGCCTCTCTACCCTCCTGGAATGGCTCCTCCAGGCCTTAACCATCTCGGAGCCATCCCGCCTAGCCATTACCCCTCTGATTAGATATTGTTCCTAGCTTCCTCTCCCGGAGTGTTCTCAGTACCTGTCATGGCTACCCTAGCTCTTCCTAACCTGACCCTGGGGATTCCTGTCTAGTACTTCAATCCCCTAGTCGCTACCCTACTTGTTCAACCCAAATATTATCTTTCTTTGACCCCAGTTCAACCAGTCCCTATGACTTCTCCCGATGCTACAATGCCTCAGTCACCTCAACAGGAACCTCCTCCTGTTGCGATCACTTCGGGTAGAAAGGGAAAAGCTCACAAAAAGGCAGCTAAAGACAAGGCTTCCCTGACAAACCATGCTTCTCCTCAGCCTCCAAAGCATACACCTCCGTGTGCTTTGTGTGATGTTTTCGGTCATGCCACCCATAGTTTTCCTGAATTGCCTTGTCTGAAGCCCATGGTTAATGTCGCATTATTTGAGTCTATGGTCCTGGAAACCTCTGTTCCTTCCTCAACTACAGCCAAGAACACCAAGACTATTCACACCAACCACCCCTATGTTTTTTGTGATATCCATGGCCATTATTCCCACCTCCATCCCCGCCTTAAGGAATTCCGCAGCTCTCTAGTGGCAGTTTGCCAATTTGAGGCAAAGCGCAACAAGTCCACCGCTCCCTTATTTGCACATTCTGCTTCAGCAGAACCAGAGAACACATCCACCCTTATTGAAATTCCCCCTTCGGATGTCAAAATGATAGAGTCTTCGGCCACTATCCATTGCCTGTCATCATCTATGAGATCCTCAGTGAAAGACCCCTCCCCCGGGCCTTCTCCTTCTGTTTCGCCTGACCTCCTTCCAATGATCACCTTGGGCTCAACATCGGTGGATCCTTCATCTTCTTGTTCTTCCATCACCCTCCATGACGATGCACATGTGAACCTCTCTTCTCATGGTGATGAATCAGGTAGCTTCGCCGCGTCAGGTGGTCTTTCTTTCACCAGTCACCCCATCTTACATTACGATGATGACATTATGGAAGTAGTCACCACCCCTGACTTTATATATCCCCCCTTACATCTAACCCATGCATTTGAACCACATACACCTTGTGGCCATTACATTGATACCCAATGTGTCGGTAAGGGGGCACCCATATTTAAGAGTCCAAGAGACGCAATTCTCCACAACTATCCTAGTGTATCTAGTCGTGTCGACTCTAGTACCATTATTCTTCCCCATTTAGAAGAACCTCTAGAGTCCCATATCTCTTCCAATCACTTTAGGAATGATACCCCTCATCATTCCTTCTTCTTACATCAACAACCCAGTCCCCTAGACATTGTTGTTGACTAACCTATCGATTTTCTAGGGGAGCACCAGTTCATTATCTACAAATCCTCTCTTTGGGATAGTGACACCATGTATGCCAACCTAGAAACTTAAGTCCATTTTCTTCATATATGCAGTACCAAAAGAGATTGGTAATCCTCCATTCCCTTTCTCAAACTGCATAACCATAACAAAAACAAATGGCACACCACATCATAAAAATGTGTTTATATTCCCTCTTTCTAAATACATTTTGGCATGACCACAACATTCTTGGGGGCACCGATACCCCTCAACCATAAAAATCCCAGATCTCAACCAAAAACAGAATTGAAACCACCTTTCTCTGACAGGTCGCACTTTTCAAGTAATTTCCTAAGACAGGTTTCATTTTTCTTCCCAGTACCTGCTACCCAGGTCGCAAAACAAACCACAAAAAGTGTGACCTGGCCTGTTCATGAGCTCTGGGTGCCTAAAATGAAATTTTAATTGAAAGAGTAGGGTTATGCCTCTTACCTACAATTGATGGATCTCGATTCCAACAGTCAGTTTTTTCACTACGATCATTGCAATATTTAAGGCCTTCTCTCCTCTCTATATTCACCATAGCTACACTTGCCAATGAGTGAATTTGGAGGGAAAATGCCTTATTAAAATAGAAACCCCTAATTTCTCTTTTGCCTGTTGCAACCAAACCGTAGCTCATTTTGACAAACCGTCTATACCGTTGGAAAGCTCTCACCGATCCCTAAAATGGGTATCTATTATTTTTTTGTGATTTGATACTTCACCAAGATACATTTTGTCTATGAAGGGTCACTTCGCCACTCCTCAAAATCGAATTTCATCACTTGCAACACTTGTACTTGTGGGCACCACTTTTCCCCCATACTTATCCACACTCATGTCAAATTTCATCATGAGTAACCATCTCATACTCATGTTTTTATGGTCCCCATTGGACCTTTTCTTGTGTGGCAGCATCATCGAGTCATGCCTTGAGAGTGCGAGTGTAAGGAACTAGATGCCTAAAGCTTTTATTTTGTGCTTGTGTAATTCACTGTTTGACCATCAAGCCAAGCCACCAACTATATTAACACTACTTCATGTTGGGGCAGATTGGCATTGTAATTTTTTAGTGCTATAGCTGTACTTTTTCACTGCTTCACTAATCGCAACCTTGGAAGTTTGTAGGGCAACGGACTTTATTCTTTATTTAGTGTTTTATGTAAAAGAAAGGATTTGTGAACTTTTTGTAATAGGAAGGGGAAAACTAAATTGATTCTAATTTTAAAATATCAATAATGATAAGTGGTAATTCCTTTATTAAATTTTTTATTTTGAGTGAGCCAAAAAAGTAACTTTCCTTACTTTTTGAGTACAACCTTGCAATTGCGAAGAGGACTAGTGTTGCAAAATTATTGGTAAGTGGAAATTAAAGGGCATAAGAACATTTTTGAAAAAAATTCAAACGTCAAAATTAAGTCTTCTATCCTTCCTAGCACATCATGTAAAATGGGAATCCACAAATTCTAATCGTCAAATACGTGAAAAATGCCTTATGACAGGTAAAATGGAGGACTAGTCCTATACTACTACATGAGTTAGGGTTTCATGTGGCAGCATGGAACCTTGTATAGTTTTTCAAGGATAGGAAAGGAGAATATTGTCAGTTAATGATCACATGAAACTTCATCACCATTTGAAAATTGTGTCCTAATTTGAAACAATAAGACTACCCAACTATTTCATTATTTAATTTAGATTGTGTAATACAAAAAAATATCCTAGATAACTTAAACAATGTAAGCACTTTTGCAAAAATTTAGTGGGGAGAACCTTCAATTACATTTATTTTGAAGATCCACTTGCATTTTAAGCCATTTTAATTAGTCTTTCATGGTTATTCTAGTAAGAATTTCAACCTCTTGTAGAAATTTGTTTGTCACTTGTATTAGAAATGCAAAAATCAAATGTATATAAAAATGATTTGAAATGCAAAAATCAAATGCGCGCTACATAAAAATTATTTTATTAAAAACTACATTAACGTCTGATATCACGTGCGCATTCACCCTCAGCTCTTGCAGAACATCATTCGCCCTCAGAATTCGCCCTCAGCTCTTGCAGAACATCATTCACCCTCAGCTCTTGCAGAACAGCATTCACCCTCAGCTCTTGCAGAACAGCATTCGCCCTCAGCTCTTGCAGAACAGCATTTGCCCTTAGCTCTTGCAGAACAGCATTTTCCCTCAGCATTCGCCCTCAGCTCTTGCAGAACAGCATTCACCCCCAGCTCTTGCAGAACAGCATTCGGCCTCAGCTCTTGCAGAACAGCATTCGCCCTCATCTCTTACAAAACAACATTCACCCTCAGCTCTTGCAGAACATCATTCACCCTCAGCTCTTGCAAAATGGTAAGTTCTTACTGCAACCCCTTCCTCCTATAGTAGGTTTGACTCTATTTGGGTTTTTTTGGTCAATTCCATTGGATTGTGTTAGGCTATAGGGTTCTCTCTAGATGTCTTCCAATGTTCTTTCGGATGAGTTTCAAAGAGGATGTGTAAGATGTGTTTGTGCTTGTATGAATTTGACTCCACCATTTTCATGAAGTTTAAGCTATGGATTTTAGTTCGACAAACTCATCCATCTCAACACCCAGTAATGAATTGCCCTTGGTCTGATCTATATTGAAGGTGAAGTGCAAAGTGGTAGAGAATGGGAGATCGAAAGTAATCAACTTTATCACAATGGTAGTACTCCAGATCGAAAGTGATGAGCTTTAGTTCTCCATATTTGGGGATTTTCTGATATTTGGGTATTTTCTGATGACATACCAAAGGTCACATCCATACAACCATATCAAGGTCAATGTTGAGATCATTCTCATATAGATATAGGTCATTGATATATAGGGTTAATATCATCATCACTATCCATGGAAATCGAATGGTTACAAAATCTGTGATTGTGGTTGGCTCATTTATAATTATTACCCATTTACAGTAGAGCACAGAAACACTAAATATGGCCCGAGTAGAGCCTTTACAACAGGCAATGGAATTGCAGCTACTTCATCAATAACCAATAGCTCCACTTGAGAAAACTTTTCATAATCTTGGGGCTGGATATACTACAGAGCAAAAAATTGTATTTATCATTCATGCTCCAATATATTAATATACTTTTTACATTGAACTGAAGAAAGGGAAACAAGAAAATGCTAGCCATCATACAATGCTTTGACATAAGAGTTTTGAGTGACATACTTGAAAAAAATAACTCATCCATTGATATTTATAATCATTTGATTTATTCAAGTTAAACACAATGTCAAGAATCAAGATTCAATACCCTCTATTATCTTCATCACCCAATACAAGATTTAAATTTTTCCCAAAGAAACTCTTATTAAATTGGCAGCCATTATTTCTCCCTGCTTTAAAAACCCTACATTTAAATGAAAACAAGCATTGCATTTCAACTACAAAAATATATTAGTGTTCAAGTGTACATGTGTGCATCACTTGTGTAGGGTATTCCTTTTCCACTTTCACATTATCCAAGAATGTGTGCGGTATAGTTCATATTTTTTGTGATTTAGATTATCTTGAAAAAGGAAAGGTAAATTATTTCCCATGGAAAAAGAAGGTTTTCCCTTTTTACTACTGGAAATGGTACAAAAAAGTTCCATTTCTACTCGAAACTCCTATGAAACGGGAACCAAATAAAGGCCATGTCCTCAATGGACATCATTTGGCTTTGAAAATGGCCATTGCACCGTGTTGTTTCTTATATTACATCACGATAGTTTCTTGGGTCATTTCTTGTTTCTTGAGATGAAAAACAACCAAAGAAATTGTGAAGATCCTTTCAAGAAATAAATGACCATTTCTCAATCATATCTCAACTATTTTTTATTTTATTCAGTGGTTGCTTACTTTGAGAGAAATTTGACATTTTTATAAGGAATATAACATAAAAACACAAAATGGGAAGGAATTGATGAGGTAGATGACCTTTAGTTGTTGTCAATTAAGAATTGATAATACACGATGCATGTTCTGTACTACAAACTAGATTCCTTCCTGGAGTTAGGACACAGAGTATTGAATCAAAGTTGTAGTTTCTAACTTCTTGTATTGGTTCATCAATATTAAAATTCAGACATTGCATGTCTTCATTGCTTCATGTTTGAATAATTTTCATTATAACGTACAATAGGAAATTAGGAATTATGAATATTATTACTTTATGGATCTGTTAAGTTACTTTTAAGTTTGCATGGTTTAGTGTGAAATTATTCTTATGTGCCCCTAGGCCCAGGTGAAGGAATGCCAAGGACTGAGAACCCTATTTTTTAAATGGTATTGTTTCTTATACCCAAAAGCCCCTCAACATCACTTCTTATTAGTTCTTAACAATAGTGTTGTAAACAATTTGAGAATTGATATTGCAAAATCTCGCACTTCTCAAGATAAAGTCCTAAAGCTAAAGTGTGATACCATGTGTAATCCAATAGCCCCATTGTCACCTCACCAACCTATTTTCACTTCGGGCTAGCTCTCCTCCAACTCGAGGGGGGTTCTCCCTAGTAGATGTTATGGATATAAGGGCCCAACCAAACCAAGTCAAGAGCCCCCTAACTCTCTATGTTTACTACTATTAATCAAAATATTGAACAATAGGGTCAGACATGCATCCTGAAGATAAAATTGCCAGGGTATTTTTGGGTAATTTCAAAGGGAAAGTCCCCAAACACATATAATCAAGGAATTATAACGTGATTTCAAACATTAACTATCAAAAAAATCGTTTAAAGGATATTGAAAGGAAAAATGTGATGGAAGATAGAAAGTGCCTTACTTAAATGCTCTAAGGATTTTTCAATAGTTGCTCCAAAAGCTTCACTTCAAGGCCCTTCAAGATCGTCTCCAACAATGCTATACCATTAGCTTCAACAATGTTTCTCCAAAAATGTCCTCAAGGTCTTCACAACAAGTTTACTAGAAGTTGCTCCAACAATATATTCAATAAGGTCTTCATTGTCAACTCGTCTCTTGTTTGGGTGCCTTAATGTGCAATGACATGTTTCCAGGATTGAATTCAATGCAAGGCATATTTGAAACTCTAACTCTGTCTTCCGGTGTCTTATTAGAAATTATTTCAGTTTTCATTTGTGTTTTCAAGTTAGATATTGTTTTCAAGTTTTTACATTTATAATTTTATTGCAATGTGGCAGACTGATTAGGGCAGTACAGGAACAACCCCGAGACGGGATGATCGCGGAAAGAGGCCAGCGGAAGAACATGTAAAGTGCCAGCATTGCTCTATCTTCGGGTATTTTAGTTATTTACATAATTGAAATAATATTAATTTTGTTCAAATATGCAGACACCTAGCCATGGTACGCCTGATGATTCCCTCTATGAGGAAGAGCTTTCTTCATCCCTATCTCCAGTGCTCTTGTTGCGAAAAAAGGCACGAAATGCAAGGTCAGAATTTGATACTTTGATAGACACGCCTCAAACACCTGAAACAGAAGAGAGGATAAAACAACTTATGACCCAACTAGAAACATATCAGGTAATAATAAAAATTCAAAAGGATATTTTTTTTGTTCTGCATGAGATGAATTGTGATAGTTTGATTTTTAATTTTTACATTGACTAAACTAACAAAAATTTATTTTTTATGTAGCGTTTTCTGGCACTTGCTGAACCCGGTGTTGGTGGTAGTGGGACACAAGGGCAAGAGATTGCCCAACAACCCTCTCATACACCTTCTACTCCTTTAAGTGCTAGCCAAGAAACACACCCTGCCCAAGCAGACACCCAGCCAACCGATGAATGTGTTGGCAGTGATGAGGCTGATATGGCCAACTACATTATTGTGTTTCCTGGAGCTACATGTGTCGGCTCCACAGGGACCATTAATGGCATGTTGTTGGTGAACAATGAAGGTGTCCCTATAAAGTAGGTATAACTCCCAGGTAAATTTTAATATTTTAACTATTTCATGTACTCTATCTAAAACATATTTATCATGATTTTTATTTTTAAATTAATGATAATATCTTTTTTTTCTGTGTAGGAAACAATGAGTTCTATAGGTTTTTGGAGAGCCACGCATTGGTAATTTTTCACCCAACCATACGCACAAGGTGGAATTCCCATAATTCCAACCTGAAAAAAGAACTTCTAGATTATCTAGAAGCCCTTTTTGGGGTCGGCGCATTTGACAAAACAACGGTGGCTCGAGTAGCCGGAAAATATTTGAAATATACCAGGGACACCTATAGGACGCAATTGCAATTTAACCCTAGATATGAGCGTCCTCTCACAATTCTAGAGAGTGAGTGGAGAGCACTCATCCATGACAGAAAAGAGAAAATGACAAAGAAAGAAGGAAAAATGCCAACTAGACCCGCAAGGTAAATTACAACTTTAATTCAATGGCTTTAATTTTCTCTATATCTAAAATAAAAGTGTGCTATGTCATATCTGACTTCAATCTTTTGATGCTAGTTTTCTTGACACCTTGAAGGCAACCAAAGCTAGGATTGAAAAAAAGGGCCATCACAAGCTAGGCCAGGGTGGCTACTTGAAATTAGCCGCAAGAATTGTAATTAAGTAGCTAAACATCTTCTAATTAATTGTATCGCCTTCCAACGTTTTTGTAATCCTATCAAATATGATTAAAAATACACAATCATATGTAATGTAGGGTGATGACTTCGGAACAGAAACTACAGAGGAAGATAAAAATATCGCTTTCCATTTTGGCTATCAAGTCGTAGTTGAACGTCGCAGAAGCTTGGGGCAGGTCCCAAGATCCAGAATGCCTGATAAGGTAAAACATTAACCTTTCAATATGTTTTTTTTCATCCATAAATTTAATGTCTAAAAACGTTATTTAAATCAGAGGAGCAGCACTACCGACGAGGCAAATAACCCAGTTTTAGAGCCAGATATAGATGATCCTCATGTGCAACATGATCATTGTAGTGGGGACCAGGCCGACAATGCTACTATCAGTGAGGGCCGTGACGGTAATTAATTTCCACTTATAATTTTTTCTAATTATACCTTGATGGTTGTCCTTATAACATTTTTGTTTAAATGACAGAGAATGTTTCCCTTGAGGATCTTACCACCAGAGAGGAAGACAGGGCAACAGTCCCAACGGCGACAACTGGTGCACCAGGTAAATAATCTCATTGCAATTTTTTTTTTATTAATATTACCGAACTAGTTCAATGATATTTAAAAACTGACAATTAAAATTTAATATTATCTGTTTTTGTAGGCGATGCCCTATCACTGGATGAGACCAGACATCATGACTATGCAACTAGGTCAACAGTGCGGGTCGAAAGGCACAAAACAGGAGCAGAGCACGATGATATTGATGATGTAATTAGGAGCTTTAGAAATAGGAAGAAGAAAAAGAAAATTTGATAATGTAAAATATTTTATTATTATAAGACAAACGTTACCATACTTGGAACATTTTTTGCGTTATATAAAAAACTCATTTATCATACTATTTTTATGTCAAGCATTAATTTCAATGTTTCCTTGCGTACTTTTTGTTGAATTGTTTCTTTATTAGTTATTGAATATTTTTTTTTATGCTCATGAAAGTAAAAAATGAAATATAGATTAGGTATTGGGGAATTGAGAGTGATGTGAGGTGGGGGGGAGGGGCCATAAGAGCTTCCACCTTCACGTGGTTGGCCCTTTTTAGTAGAGAATAATTTATTGGAGAGATTTAATCTTGGAGCAAACATCCCTCGATCCAGCGTAGCAACAAAAAATTCACTGTTGACTTAGTTGCTACTCTTTCAGATCGTGGGAGGCTTGTTCCAAGTTCATGCGACTCCAATAAATTTTTCTTGAAACGAAGAGGAGCTTATTCAGGTATGTTTTGACATTTTCAACATATGTTCTAACATTATCATAATAATGCATCTTAGAGTAGAAAATACTACATCAATTACTTGTATTTATTGTATAGATAATGATGGATTTTGATTGACTTGGCAGTGCAGGTACAAATCCTCTTGCATCATGAGCAATACAACTTGTCAACCGGGGTCATGTCTAGGATATTTTTGCTTGTGTGCTTGACTAGGTTCGTAATTTCACATTTTGTAAGTTCCTTTACAGTTCATAATTCAATATTAAGGTTGTTCATGATTATTATCTAGGTTTTTTGTATGTGTTTTTCATCTATTTTATTGTAATCAACTCTGCATGTTTCCTGTTGTTCACTATGATTTCTCCCATTACCACTCCCAGGATGAATTCGACTTTATTGTTACATAGGTTACTTTATTGTTACTATGATTTCTCCATTTACGATTTCATAGGTTACATCATGTAAAGTTGTCAATCTCAAGTTGGTGATGAGCTTTAGTTCTCCAGATTTGGGGATTTTCTGATATTTTCTCCCTCATGTCATTCCTGCATCACCTCGTTGTTTGAGCATGCCAATTGTCTACCACTTGTACCAATTGGCACATGTCAATCTCTGAGTGGTGCCACATTTCACTTATTTTCGGCCCACTTGACCACCTGAAAAACTCAAATCCACACACCATGTGTCTTTATCATGGAGTGCCACATGTCCTAGATATTTAGGCCGATAAGCCTTTTGTTATGAAAGAGATCAATTTTTTTTCATCAACACTTCTTATCTAGGCACGACACCTGTTACTTGTTTAATCTAACGGTCACAGTATCTTGGGTTACCTTCTAGGTTTGACATACCACTGGTTTCCTGGTATATTTCCATGGAATCGGTCTGAAAATACCAGCAACAATCCACACACTTGCAACCATCGACAAACCTGCATTTTTAGTAGCTTCATTTCCGCAACTGCCAATACACCTGCCGTTTTAGTTGCTGCATTTTGGCAACTTCCAATACACCTACCGTTTCATTCTCCTGGACTCTGTGTATGCATATTTTTCATATAATTTTATCACGAAGTTGGCTGCAGTGCTTTGACATGCCTTTGAATGTTTTTTCAAGTTAGAATAAATTTTAGGCCAGATATATTGAATAGACTTGATGAGATAGTTGTAATTGATCCTCTTTCTCGTGATGAGCTCAGAAAATTTGCTAGACTACATATGAAAGATGTAGTGATTCGTCTTGCAGAGAGAGGTGTTGCTTTAGGGGTTACAGATGCTGCTTTGTATCTTGTTCTTCAGGAAGCCTATGATCCTGTAAGTAATCACTTTGTTTTGCTTTCTTTCTTATTCAGAGTCTATCTTACCAGGGGATGTGCCCATTATGGTTTGTTATGAGACCGTTGTCAATTTCATCACCGTCCCTCATAATATGTTTGATTGTGTTTATAAATAATGAACAATTATTACACCAAACAATAAAAAATTAACTGTACTATGAGTAATATGATATCTTGAAATAATTCTCATTATAATTTCATAACCTCTGCTCTCACTTGGTGGTGTCTATATCACTAAGTGTGTCTTCTTTAAAATTATAGTTACAACGGACAATGAACAATCAACTGCACTGTGAGTGATATCTTGTAATAATTCTTATTATAATTTCCTAACCTCTACTCTCACTAGGTGTCTATATCACTAGGTGTATCTATTTTAAAATTATAGTTTCAATGGTAGATAATTTTTTATCTTAAAATTATAGCTTTGATGGTGATACCTTGTGATTGATAATGCAGTTTGAAGCAACTTTGGCTTTGACTAATATAGTCTCAGGAACCTCTGAGAATACAAAGGTTGTGATTGATTACGGGGCACTGCCTATATTTGTGGAACTTCTTACCTCTAGGAATGATAATGTTCGAGAATAGATAGCACGTTTATTTTAGAGGCATAAAATTATTCTTCCCAACTATCTTTATATGTCTGTAATTTTGGAATTTGATTTAAAAAACTAGTACCCAACTTTGAGTTCAACTGGTGTTCGTGTAAGGCTGTTTGGGCTTAGGGAAATATTTCTGGAGACTCTGCAACATTTAGGGATCTTTCCCTCAGTCATGGAGCTCTGAGGCAGGTGCTTGCCCAGTTGAATGATACTGCCATAATTTCAATGATAAGAAATGCTACATGGGCTCTATCAAATTTTTGCCATGGTAAACCCCAACCACTATTCGAACAGGTAAGTAGAATACATTTTCTGCCTCTTTTTCTTAGTTCACAGATACTGTGGATTTTTTTTATAGATCTTGGTGCTTGGTAGATTTGGATGTAATATGGACCTAGGCGCTTGTTCATTACAATGACTGTGTCATCAGGTTTTAGAAAATGCTCAGAAATTTGGGTTTCACAAGGGGATTACCCTTGCTTGCAATTATCGATTATCAATCACATTCAAAAAAATTCTTTCGTAGCATTGCTAAGCTCTTTGTAGGTGAATTTCCAAGGCAATTTCACAATATCTGAACTAAATTTGTCTATCCTTTTCAATACTCTGCTCTTGTAATAGAACCAGACAAACAATCTAGTGGCCAATGCAACAACAACAACACCTCCTGTTGCAATGCCTGCAATTCACCCTCTATACACGCATGAATGACTATGGCACCCTCTTTTGTGAACATGTACAGGAGCTGAAGGTACTGGTTTCGATTAGGATCGTGGAATTCAACATCCAAAATAGTATCAAATTCCACTGTAATAGTATTCCCCGGTGAGGGCAACAGTTCATTGAGACCTATTGGACTCATCACCCCCAAATAGCCTCCAGGGCTACCCAGAGTGTGATCATCTTTGTTGCTGAGTATATTTTTATTTTTCAGTGAGATTTTAGGGTTTCTCTAACATAGCTTCAGAAATCCGATTCAATGCCTGCTTGAATATCGTCACATAATAATCATGGTTTGGATTGATGAGCATGCTCTAAATTTTTGGTTGATTCATAAGAACCACCCATATAGTCATCTTGAGATATTTCAGAAGTTTTCTTAGGTTTCCTTTTTCATCGTTTCTAGTGGGTGGGATGGTGTGGGGTGATCCATCAATACTAGTGCTCTTGTAGTAGGGAATTTGTTTTTGGGGATATAAATGAGCATTTGATGTAGATATCCCATTGGATGCATTCACAGATGGGCACGAGAGGTCAAGAATTTAAATTAAAAATATGCAACCTCTAGCATGGCAACCTGAAGGCCGCGATAGACACTGGTTAAATATTTTTTTTGTGCTGGCCTTAATATAGTCGTGATTTATTTCTATTATCTTAATTCAAATATATAGTCCGGTCTCATTAAAATGAGGATTGTGGTTGTATTTATCTTTGGTTTTTTCTCTCTTAATGCTCCAGAAGTTGCCAAAAGTTGTGATAGTTGTTTAGTTTCCCTGTTACAACTTAAAAGTGGTTTTTAGCAATGGGAGTCATGTTTTTTAAGGTTCATACTAATATGAAGATCTTGTAATTCTATATTCAGCATAAGAGAAGATGGCCTCTGCTTTGGGCAGTATGACAACAATTACCACATCTACCTCATTGGGTAACAATGGAAAGGGGAAGAAGTTGGGTGCAATGTTTGATAATTATGGCAGACAATTGTCTTCTCTTTCAGTTTTTTCACCCATTTCCTTTAATTGCTCAAGCAGAAGAGGGACTCTGAGATTACGCGACAAAGAGAATGTAATTAATACAAGAGCTATGGAAAAGGAGTTGTACTTCAACAAGGATGGCTTAGTGACAAAAAAATTGCAGGTCAGAGAAAAAATTATGTTTAAAGGAAGGTCACCTGCACGTGAAACTGCACTGTGGTGGATCTTTCCTTGTCCACTTATATTTGATTTTAATGTGTTATTTTAATTTTTCATGGAGGGTTGTTTTGGCATATGGTCTAGAATTCAATTGCACACTTACTGAAAGCATTTTCAATTTGTCTTGCAAGTGGTGTGAACAAACTTGCTAATCTTGTTGGATTCACCCTTGGGGCGAAGGGAAAAATGTTGTCTTGCAGAGCAAGCATGGTTCTCCGAAAATAGTTAATGATGGTGTGACAGTAGCTAAGGAGGTAATTTGTAGATGTGTGCTCTGGTTTTCTTTTTAACATTGTATTAGTTCCTCTTCTTAAATGTCTTAGATTTGGTAGGCATAATTTGAAAACTCAAAGGTGAAAGGAAACATATTTGTTACCCAGTGGTCTACTTGGCCTATGGACTAGCCACATTAGAGTAATGCATAAATCTTTTCACAACAATAAAAGGAAAGGGTTATGGCTGAGTCAAATTTTATTGTTATTGACAGTGTAATGAAATGTATCTCAATGCTATGGTTTTGGCATTTTTATTGGTTGAATTAGAGGACCCAGTTGAAAATATTGGGGCCAAGTTGGTAAGGCAAGCTGCGACAAAGACAAATGATTTAGCTGGGGATGGAACCACAACATCTGTTGTTCTTGCACAGGGTTTAATAAGTGAAGGTGTAAAGGTAAATTTTTGTCGATAGTACTGGATTAAGATCATCTATTCATTTTTGTAGGGTCTTATGTTGTTTGGTTTTTTAGTTTTGGGTTGGGCTCATTGAGTCTAAGATAGTTTTTGAGTGAAAAAATTGCTATCGAGTATTAAAAATTTTTGGTTCTTTTGTCAAAATTTATGAGCTTGTTAGGAAATACAAAACTGACAATGGTTGTATCTTAAATTTTTGGAAAATAATTTGAAATGAAACCTTTTTGTTTAGGTTGTTGTAGCAGGTGAAAACCCTATTCAAATTACTAGGGGCATTGACAATATAATAAAGGCCCTTGTTTCGAAACTCAAAATTTTGTCAAAGGAGGTAAACGCTTGCCTTTTGAGTAGGCTGGTTTCCCTTTTTGCTGATGGTTTGGTGTATCTAATTGAATTAGTTGCCTAAGGTATTTTTGGTTGCACACTCCTTTTCATTTTTCATATAGTATTGGCCTTGTGGAATACATTTGATTGTGTGGTATTGTTAGATCTACAACATTTGTAGTTGTTTAGTCTTATGGCCGAGGTGCACTTTTATTATGGAAATAGTTGATGCAATATTGTCATTTGATCCTTACTGCAGGGTAGCATGTTGAGAAGTTTCTTGTGAAACATTTGGTATTCAAAATGACACTTAATCCTATATAGAATCATGCACTTGACTTCAAAGTTCATATTCAAAGTGTGCCAGACAATTCTTGCAAAATTTCAAATATTTATGTTGTTTTAAACCATTATCTTTTTCATGTATTGGATGCTGAAAATGAGAAAAATACTTTGGTATGAAACCAACTGGTGAATAATTTCTAGCAAAACAACCACTTCCAAGCATGATTTAGAAGTAGAACATATGTACTTATGAAGCATAGAAAGATATTCTTGATGCATTGTTAACGTTTGGGTAGGGTTATTTTTGGAGAAAATAACTCCTTATTCCTAGAATAGTGATCTTCAATACAAGTAAATGCCAGAGAAGAGAGATCATCATGTGACATAAACCTTTTAACAAAAGTGAACAGGGAATGATAATTAATTATGGCATACTAAGTTGTCAGTGATTTTGACTATTTGTCTTTAACATGTAAAAATGTTAAATTCCAAACTTACATCATCATGGCTTGGCATCATGAGCTTGAATAATTGTCCACCATGCTCATAATTTCATTGTTGTATTCATATCTATAAACAACTTTTCAAATAATAATAAAAAAGTTCTATAAGAAAAATCCAGACCTCCATGCTGTTGCTCCTTGTGAGACAAAGTCAAAATTGCATTACACAATCTGACACATAAGAATCTCCTATATCTCGGTGGTATGTATCAGAATTCTTATAATAGTGTCTTCAAGACTTATGTTGACATTGCCAATGAGATATTTAAGCAATGAAAGATGGAGCCTTCTTCATTGTTGTATATGTAACCGTCTTTTATTAATATAAAGATTGATGGTTTTGTCTTTCTGAAAATGAAATGTAAAAATAATTTATTGTGGTCAATTGAAAAGTTATTTTTTTAAAGCTTTTCATTATGGAAGGGCGACATAGATATATGCCCTTCTAATTGAAATTCGGACCTGCCCTTCAAATTTGATCATTGTGTGGGACCTTAACTAACAATAAAACTATTCCGCCACACGTTATATAAAACATATAACAAAACCTTTGTCAAAACTTCAAACGAACCCTTTAGCCGTGGAGCCCGCCGGACTTCAAATGGCGATAAACCATAATTCAAACCAAATTCGCGTTCCAAAATAGCCTGCTGATGTAGGCCAATTTTGTGACGCGAAAACCAAATGAATTCCGCCCTTATATTTTTCGGGTCCGAATTTGGGCTGGCGTATGGAGAGAGAGTTGTGACGCGAATTTCTTATCAAATTCGCCCTAATATTTTTTGGGTCAAGATTTCCATTACACGAGCGGCCCAAACAAAGATCCGCTCCAATCAATTTCTGCCACGTGTCCTCAATCAAAATTTGCCCTGTTCCCGGATGCGGGTGCATTCGATGGCGTTTAAGGCAATGGGGCATGGATGTGGCGATTTCATATCAATCGCATTAAGTTTTAACATTGTTCAATCAGCCGATATTTAAGTTCCAAGGTTTTCACATAAATCGCATTAAGTTTTAATGCTGTTCAAGATCAAACGTCCACTCCTGTTAGCAATTCCGCATGCTCGAATATGCTCCGGCCATCGGCTCTCATCAATGAGATATTTATGACGGGTGTTCTTCGATGCCATTGTAGTCGGGTCGATAAAATGGCATTTCGCTATGGTTTTTCAGACGAGCCACAACGTTTGAATTGCAAATGCTCTTTGGTTGCTAGGTTACACTGCCTTCTCACTGTGACGAGAAGGAGAAGCCAGCTGAATTGCTGCTTAGAGCTTGGTGCAAATCTGCATTTCTCTCGGTCTGGTGTGTGTCTATCTTCCTCGGTTTCTTGGAATCCTGCTTCTCCGTCTCGTCTTGTGCCAACTGCTGAGACTACACCCATGCCTTGCCTGCGTCAAAGGATGCGTTGCTGTAGGGGTAGCACCAGAGGTCAACCCTGCGTGCTCCATCCAGCCCCTCAACCGAGTCGTCTTCCCAGTCCAGTGATTATTACGCAGGTTGTTATCCAAACACTAGAAGTGGGTGGTGTCAGGTTCTAGGATCTGGCCACCATATGGGCTCCCCTGTTCCTCATTTCCCCACTGCTTCACCTTCTCCCACGATGCGCACTGCACTTTTTTCCTTTAATTTCTCTCTGAACCGCCCATGAATTACAGCTTCAATCACCATGGTTTTCCATGAAGAGGCCCAAGTGTAGGAACAATGCACCCGTCCGGAGGGTCTGAGCTCAGAAAAAGCCCAGGAGGGGAGCGGTGGCGTGAATGTGGAGATAGTGCCTGGAGATCCTGGACCTTCCGAAGGATGGTGCCGAATTGTGGAAGAACCACCAGATGATCAGTAGCTGCTTCTCTTTAGTTTGGTTTTCTTGTTTCGCGGACCACTTAATTGGGCATGTTTTTGCTTATATTACTATGCTGGACCTCTGTTTTATTTTTGAATTATGTAAACACTGTAATCGTCAAAGCTGATATCAAACGATGGTTCCCCTGCGTGGGAAATGCAACAACCTGAAAAACGTACAAGATTGGTTTCCTCGTATGAGGGTAGTCTTCTTTTTTGATTTTTTGATGACAAATTTGCCATAAGTCTGGGCAATGTTTTTGACTTCGGTCATGGTGTAATTTTATTCCCACTGTTAATAGATTAACTTTACTTAGAAAAAAAATATGTTGCCCTGTTTCTATTTTAAACTTGTTTTTTGAAATACAGAGCCATGTTTATATGATTGTTTATAGTCAAAGCGCTATGGGGTGGTTTATTATATTAATATTTCACTGTCGAATTATGTTTATAACAATTGGAAAAAAAAAAATGTTGCCCTGTTTCTATTTTAACCTGTTTTTTGAAATACAGTGCCATGTTTATAAGATTGTTTATAGTCGAAGCGCTGCGGGGTGGTTCATTATATTAATATTTCACAATCAAATTATGTTCATAAAAATTGGAACGCCCACAATTCATAACAAATATTGGAGATTTACTGTCCTGTTTTAAAGTTTCATTTTTATGTTTGCCGAAGGATGGTGCCGAATTGTCGAAGAACCACCGGATGAGTAGATGCTTCTCTTTAGTTTGGTTTTCTTGCTTCGCGGCCCACTTAATTGGGCATGTTTTTGCTTATATTACTGTGCTGGACCTCTATTTTATTTTTGAATTCTGTAAACACTGTAATCGTCAAAGATATCAAACAATGGTTCCCCTGCGTGGGCAACGCAACGACCTAAAAAACGTTCAAAACTAGTTTCCCCGTATGAGGGCAGTCTTCTTTTTTGATTTTTTGATGAAAAATTTTCCATAAGTCTGGGCAATGTTTTTGACTTCGGTCATGCTGTAATTTTATTCCCATTGTTAATAGATTAACTTTACTTAGAAAAAAAAAATGTTGCCATGTTTTTATTTTAAACCTGTTTTTTGAAATACAAAGCCATGTTTATATGATTGTTTATAGTTGAAGCGTTGCAGGGTGGTTTATTATATTAATATTTCACGGTCGAATTATGTTCATAAAAATTGGAACGCCCACAATTCATAACAAATATTGGAGATTTATTGTCTTGTTTTAAAGTTTCATTTTTTTTTTAAAAGTTGAACCCGTCGTCGGTATACCGACGCTTTGTAAGCCTCGGTCTTCCGACGTCTTGAACGATTTCCATTTCCGTCGGTCTTGTGACATCCATCGATATTGTGATAGTTCTTCTTAGGGTCGGTATTGCGACGCTTTTGGAATGCGTCGGTATTGCGACGCTTCTGGAAAGCGTCAGTCTTGCGATACTTTTGCAACGCGTCGGTCTTGCGACACTTTTGTACGGTGTCAAAATTGCGACAACTTAAAAACGTCGGAAGAGCGACAGTATAAAAACGTCGGAAGAGCGACGTTCAAAACGTCGGACCACATTTCATTGGAATTGCGACATTTTACAAACGTCGAAAGAGCGACGGTATTAAAATGTCGAAAGAGCGACATTCAAAATGTCAGACCAAATTTCGTCGGAATTGCGACAGTTTACAAACGTCGGAAGAGTGACGGTTTGGGAAACGTCGGAAGAGTGACGGTTTAGGAAACGTCGGAAGAGCGATGCTTGTTTGGAAGCGATGGAAAAAGTGTCGGTAGTGCGACACTTTTTCAAGGCGTCGGAATTGCGACGTAATAGCAAACCACGTTTTGCCCATCCTCAAACTGTCGCTCTTGCGACGACTATGTGTTGGAATAGCAACGAAGTGGCCATCGGAAATTGGGCCAAATTTTTTAGTGCCCTGTCATTTGGTTAGCTAATATACCAAATCATAGGACCCTAACATAATGGCGATCACGGTGGGACTCTGAGTAATAAACAAACTTAGAATTCCCTAAACCTTTCAGAAGCCATTAAGAATACTATCTTGTGGATTTATCCCACCACTCACTAACATAATGGCGATCACAGTGGGACCTTCTGAGTTCATAAAAATCTAAATACCCCTTAGGAATCTGAAATCCCTTCATTAAACAGTATCCTATGATTTATAGCTACCTCATCACTATCACCAACACAATGATGATTATGATGCAACCTCTAATGTCAGTGACAAAATAAGTATCCCTTGGGACTTTAGAAACCTTCGTCAAATCATAAAGAACTTAACTAATAGCCTAAGAGTAGAATCTAGCTTTTTTAGCATCTTAGCAAATTGATGACTCAACTATAAGACACTCTTACAAACCTTAAGGGCTGCATATAGAAAACTCAGAAAACCGCAAAACATTTCTAGATTGGCTTTTTGTCAATATTGGTGGTGGACCATAGACGACATATCTTCAAAACAACCAAAAATATCCACCTGGCGACTCCACTAGCCTCCAGTAGGCCTTCTAAATTTTGCTAAGTATCTATAGACTCCTGTAGGACTGCATCAAAATAACCTTAGGAAATCTAGAACCATAGTCACACACAATATGAGTTTGATAGCGCCTAGAGAGGTTAGCCTTCCGAAAGCAGTCATAAATTTTCAGCCTCTCTAAATTTTGAATTTGAAAACTCGCTCCGTGAAGAATCAATACCAGATCTCATCCAGCCCCAAACCCTCCTACTCTAGTTGATGACCCAGAAAGGATTTTGTGGAAAAATTCTGAAACTGGAAACTTAGCTACTTTTAGGACCATTCATAGAGCAAGCTCTATACCCAAACATCTTACAACATTGCAAGACCCCCAGTTTGAATTGCACCATACTAGAAACCTTTTCAGAACCAAGTAACAAAGTAAAATCGACCATACCGATCTTGAGCCCATAGACTTACAACAATGTCCTAGCAGAGAAACTTCTCCTTCGAAACCACCTGATCTACAACTTCTCCATCACTTCGGCTCTTTTCACCCCAAGTCTGCTCAGAATCAGTTTATTGTTCCAAGTACTTCTGCCACACCCATTCCCACCACCACTGTGAAAACCACTCCATCTCATAGCACAAATCCTCTGCTTGTAAATCCACCATTAGCTCCGACCATGGCAGCATGGTATGTGCCCCTTGTGTTACCACAACCTTTGGTACCTTTTCCAAATGATTACCAATCCAGAATTCCACACTTCACCGGGGCTGAATCCACTACTACCCAACAACATGTGGATAGAAAGAATGATGCTTTTGAATACATGGAATTAGAAGAGGAAACCATGAAAATGAGAATTTTTGCCCAAATCCTATGAGGAGAAGCTAAGAAAGGGTTCAAAATCCTAACTCCCAACAGCATACATGATCTCCCTTCCCTTTACCAAAATTTCATAAACAAATGGGAAATCAAGAAAAACCCTCTTCAAATCCTCTCGGAATATAGCAACCTCAAACCAAACACAGAGGAAAGTGTCCAAGACTATTACACTATGTTCAATAGTGTTTACAACATGCTACTGCCAAACATGAAACCCCCATTAGGCCTACCCTTAGCTAAATTCCCGTAGGGTTTTGACCTCGACATGGCCTATCAACTAAGAGAAGGAGAGCCCCTAACTCTAGAAGACATGTGAAAAGGAGCTATAAGTGTAGAGGCCAACTTAATTGAAAAAAGAGCTAGGCTAAGATCAGAAAAAAGGGTAACATACAAAGATGACACCATGCCCTCCACCCCCTCATCTGATTCCAAGATGGAAAACCTTCTTAGGACCATGAAAGAATGATGGAAAGAATAAGCATAAACAAAAGAACACCCCGTAGGGACAACCAAACAAATCCCCAAAATAGAAACTGGAATCAAAACTTTAGAAGAGACCCGCCTAAAAACAGACCAAGGGAAAATGATCAAAAAATCATGCCACCCTTCCAAGATAACTATGTTGACGAAGGGGAAAGAGATATTGAACAACCAGATGAGAATCATCTAAACTTAATAGGCTCTGATAGTGAGGGTGAGGTTTTTCTCACAGAAGAAGAACAAGGTTTTTCCTCTTCAAACCAATATGAAACAAGCTATGAAGATTCTGAAGATCATGAATTGGGATTAGAAAATTCCATAATGGAAGTCCATAGGCAATATGATCTTAGGAGTAAGAAAAACCAAGAAAACTCCAGGAAAAACAACTCAGACACTGTTGTTAAGAAAACTCCCGAAAACATTCTTAAAAGAACAGCAAAAAATAACAATACCATGGCTAAGAAAGTTGATCCTAACATAGATAAAATCAGCCAATCAAGTTGTTGTGTAACCAGCTCCAAAAATAGAAGAAAAGAGATATCAATGCCTTATAAATGAGCCACTTCGAGGGGGAAACCTCCAATACATTATATAAATGAACAATTCTTGGATGATACAATTTACAAAACCTCCTTTCTATATATAGGAGTCCATGGGGCCATAATGTAATCCTAGTGGGCCACAATGTAATCCTAGCCGACCTAACAATAATAATTTAAGGGCACAATAATAACAAAATGGGGGTTACAAGGGTACAATAATAACAATAAGGGGGTTACACTAACAACAATAAGGGACTATATTAGTAATATAGGGACCTAACATGCCCCTCTCCTTCAAAAAAGTGTTGTCCTCAATGCTTGAGTAGCTTTGGGTGCTTCTGTATAAAATTATCATCCTCCCATGTAGAATCTTCAGTGGGTAAATTCTTCCACTTGATGAGATGCTCTGAAATTGATTGATTCCGTAGTTGTTGAGTTCTTGTTTCCGTGACCGCTTCAGGTTACAATATGATTTTTCCTTCCTCATCAAGTTCTGGCAATATTGTTTGAACTGGAAGATTTTCACCTATAACCTTCTTTAAGCATGAAACATGGAAAACTGGATGTACTCGCGAAGAAGCAGGAAGCTCCAATTTGTATGCCATAGAAGCAATCTTTTGCAACACCTTGTAAGGACCATAGTACTTTGGTGATAATTTATTATCCTTCTTAGCTTGCTTGAGGGACATTTTTTTGTATGGTTGTAGCCGTAAAAATACCCAATCTCCTACATCAAAACTTCTCTCGCTACGATGTTGATCTGCCTGTTGTTTCATTAGATTTTGTGCCAAATTCAGGTTATCCTTTAAGAGTTGGAGAACTTCTTGCTGATGCTCGATGTGATCTTCCACTGCTTGAACCTTCGAATTTTCCTTTAAAGATGATGTGATCGATGGTGGATGATATCCATAAAGTGCCATAAATGGGGTCATTTTTGCTGCAGTATGGAAGGAAGTGTTATACCACCATTCAACGAGAGGTAACCACTTGACCCATTGTGTTTGTTTATCAGATAAAAAACAATGAAGATATCCTTCCAAACATTTATTTACTATCTCAGTTTGACCATCATATTGAGGATGATAAGATGAGCTATGAGTTAATTGAGTACCCAAACAAGAAAATAACTCCGTCCAAAAATTTCCAGTAAAAATGGGATCTCTGTCGTTCACAATAACCCTTGGGCTTCCATGTAGCTTTTGAATTCTGTCCATAAATGTAGTAGCAACTGTACTTGCTTTAAATGGATGAGATAATGCACAAAAGTGTGCATACTTGGTAAGTCTATCAACTACCACCATGATGACACTCTTTCCTTCGGACTTAGGTAAACCTGTGATAAAATCCATTGAAATCTCCTTCCAACATTGACTTGGAATGGATAAAGGTTGTAGAAGTCCTGGGGTCTTAATTGTTTCCACTTTATTCTGCTGGCAAACCAAACATTCCGCCACAAACTTTCGAATATCAGATTTAAGGCCATCCCAAAAAAATTCTTTCTTCACCCTGTGGTAAGTTTTTAAAAATCCTGAGTGTCCTCCTAAAGGAGAAGTGTGCAATTCGAGAAGAATATTTTGTTTTAGTTGGGAATTCTTACAAAGATATAAGCGATCTTTGTACCATAAGGAATCATTTTTCCAACTAAATGTATCAGATGTACTAGGATCTTGCTGCAACTTTTGAATAAGTGTCCATACATCTTTTTCCTTCTTCCATTCATCTCTTGCTTCGGTTATCCAATCTGGTTGGATAATAGAAATGGCACAAAGAAATGCTTCCACCTCTTCATTCTTTCTTGAGAGTGCATCTGCAACAACATTAAGCTTTCCTTTTTGTAGATTATTTCAAAGTCATAACCCAACATCTTTGTGACCCATTTTTGCTGCTCTTCTGAAGATAGTCTTTGTTCCAAAAAGTGTTTAAGACTATCATGATCAGTTTGTACCTTGAAGTGTCTTCCCATTAGGTAAGTTCGCCATTTCTTTAGTGCATGCGGTATTGCTAACATTTCCTTCTCATAAATAGGTTTCTGTAAATACTTTCCTTTGATTGGACGACTTTCAAAAGCAATGGGTCTTCCTTCCTGCATTAAAACTGCACCAATTCCATTTCCTGAGGCATCACATTCCACAATTAAGGTTTTTGTGAAGTCTGGTGTAGCTAAGACCGGTGCTAGGCACATTGCCTCTTTAAGACGTTCAAAGGCCTTAGTTGCTTCAGGAGTCCATGAAAATGCATCTTTCTTGAATAATGTTGTTAGAGGTGCTGATATTCTCCCATAATTCTTAACAAACTTGCGATAATACCCTGTTAACCCGAGAAATCCTCGCAACTGCTTTATGGTTGTGGGGACTTTCCATTCCTTAATAGCTTTAATTTTGTTAGGGTCTACTTTAACACCCTCGTGAGATACAATATGACCCAGATATTCCACCTCTTGTACTCCAAAGAAACATTTGGATTTTTTTGCATATAATTGTTTCTCCTATAATAGTTTGAGCACCCTGTCAACATGTTCAACATGATCCTTCCAAGACCTGCTGTAGATTAGTATATCATCAAAAAATACTAGCACAAATTTTCTAAGGAAGGTTTGAAAATGGAATTCATCAACCCTTGAAATGTAGAAGGTGCATTGGTAAGGCCAAAAGGCATGACCAAAAATTCATAATGACCCTCATGAGTTCGAAATGTTGTTTTTGGAATATCTTTAGTCTTCATTCTAATTTGATGATATCCTGAACGAAGATCCAACTTGGTAAATAAATTGCTCCATGTAATTCATCCAATAATTCATCAATCACAGGAATGGGAAATTTATCTTTAATGGTGAGCTTATTGAGCTCCCTATAATTCGGACACATTCGCCATGATCCATCCTTCTTGTGTACCAATACTACGGGAGCAGAGAAAGAACTTTGACTAGGTTGAATTATACCCGCCTCTAACATTTCTGCAATCATACGTTCAATTTCGCTCTTTTGGAAGTAAGGATATCTATAAGGCTTGATATTTGGAGGAACACTTCCTGGAATCAAATGAATAGCATGATCATGATCACGAATAGGTGGGAGTCCTTTGGGAGTTTCAAACACCTTGGAATGATTGTCCAAGACTTGTTGGAGATCTACAGAAATAGATGATTTTGATGTTGAAACTTCTAGTGAGCATAATTGTGCAATTACGCCTCGTTGTTCTTTCTTTAGAAGCTTTGTCATGACATTAGAGCTTATTATCCTTCCCGACTTCCCTTCAATACCTCGTAATTCGACTTCCTTTCCTTCTGAAAAAAAATTCAAGAAAAGTTCTTGAAAATTAAAAGCTACCGTCCCCAAAGATTGTAACCATTGTACTCCTAGTACAACATCAGCACCTCCCATAGGAATGGAAAGCATTGGACTAGTCAACACATATTCCCCCATTGTTAGCTTGATATTATGGCATTTTCCAGAGCAATTTATAGTTCCTCCATTTGCAACCATCACTTGACATTCTGGTGCTGGGTATAGGAAACAATTTAATTCCTTGGATACCTTAAAATGAATAAAATTATGGGTGCTACCTTAATCAATCAACACTATTACCTTTTTCTTCTTGATTTGTCCTTCTATCTTGAGAGTTTGAGGAGTGGTAATTCCTGCCAGTGCATTACACGATATGGTCGGATTCATTTCTTCCTCTTCTAGGGGTGGTTCCTGGTGTATATCCTCTTCTTGTTCATTTTCTTCTTCTTCTTCACAATGTATGTAAAATAATTTCTTCTCAGCACACTTATGACCTTTAGTGTATTTGCTATCACAACTGTAGCAAAGCCCTTTTGCTCTTTTTTCTTCCAATTGTTGTGGTGTCAACCTTGTAGGTTGTGGAAATCTAGGCGTAGCAACACTTCCTTCTTTATATAATTGAGTGGTAGGCTTCCTTGTCGCCATTACTTTACATTCAAATTTTCTTGCCAACCTGAATGCCTTCTCAAATGAATCTGGTTCCAAAACGCGAACTTCATGTTGGATATTATCCTTTAAAGTGCCTATGAAGAGATCGATCCTGTGTTCCTCTGGAATATCAGTTACCCTTATATTCAATTTTTGGAATTCCTCAATGTGTTGCCCCACTAAACCCTTTTGTTTGAGATTTATCAATTGGCTAAAGAAGGTGTTTCTCTTTGTATCCTCATAATGTGCTATCATTTCCTCCGTAAAAATTGACCAAGTAACAATTTTTTTACGGGAGCAAAGCCATCGATACCATACAAATGTATTTTTTTCTAAATGTAAAGTTGCAATGCGTACCTTTTGTGTGTTTTGCACATTATGGAGGTCAAAATATTGCTCCATCTGTAGTATCCATGTTACAGGATCCTTTCCATCAAACTTCCTCATATCCATTTTTGGAATATGGTGGTTCTTCCCACCAACATTAGAGTTTATGAAATCACAATTAACGTTTATTTTGTTCTCATCATGAGGTTCTTCTACTATGTTTTCACCATTAGGAAACATTTCTTGTATCAACTTTGTCAAACCTTCGATGTCTGTTTTTAGATCATTCTTCATGTTTTCCATGTTGTATTTCATGTCATCCATCTTAGCTTCCATGCCAGCTTCCATGCCATCCATCTTAGCTTCCATGCCATCCATCTTAACTTCCATGCCTTTCTTCAAAACTTCCATTTCATTTTTTGTTGCTCTTTGCGAGAGTGAAATTTGTTGCACTTGCTCTTGTAATTTTGATAGATCATGTTGCAATTCTTCATCTTCATGAGTCATAGTAGAGCCTTCTGAAGGCTTAATGGGTGTTGAATTATTTTTACGGGGCATATTTTAGAACCCAATACTGATATGTATTCTACAATATGCCCTTGGAATCAATTCAAATTGATTCTTCAAACAAGACTTATGCAATTCGGAAAAAAAATACACACCTTTTTCTTGGTTTTGAGGAGCTCGATATTGAAATTGGATTATCTTTGTGATTGCAGCACTTAAATATTTGATTTTTGGTACCAACTTAGCCCTCTCAATTATCTTTCAAATTCCACAGGTCTGACCTGATTTGGATTCTCCAAGACAAAGTTGTGTCCAATCTCCCAAAATGACCTAATTATGGATTGGTTCAGTAGAGCGAACTTGTACGACTTGCCACGTGTCACTATTTCATCCTTAGTCTCTAAGATTGATAGCCAAGAAACTACAATCTATGTACTTGCAACCACTTTTTACGACACTCCAATCCGATGCCCAGAGAGAGAGTTATTGAACTTTTCCCACAATCACCTCTTTGAGATGAAATTCAGGAGCCTGAAAAAGCACTACCTTCCACAGATCATATCTCCAAAAATATTGCGAACCAAGCTCTGAAATTTTTTGACGAATTTCCTCAGGATTTCAGCTTCGCACCATACGAATTTCAGATTCTTAACCTTCGTAGAAAAAAATTTATAGCGAAAATTCCACGATGACCTGTTTAGGAGCTTGAAAAAAGACCTAACTTCCACAGATGATATCTCCGAAAATATTGTGAACCAAGCTCTAAAATTTTTAGAAAATCTTCCTCAGGATTTCAGCTTCGTACCCTAAAAATTTCAGCTTCTGAAACTTCGTAGAAAAAAAGTTATAGCGAAAATGCCACGATGACCTGTTTGGAGCAGCGAAACCCTAGAATCCAAAGCTCTGATACCAAATGTTGTGTAACCAGCTCCAAAAATAGAAGAAAAGAGATATCAATGCCTTAGAAATGAGCCACTTCGAGGAGGCAACCTCCAATACATTACATAAATGAAAAATTCTTGGATGATACAATTCACAAAACCTCCTTTCTATATATAGGAGTCCATGGGGCCATAATGTAATCCTAGTGGGCCACAATGTAATCCTAGCCGACCTAACAATAATAATTTAAGGGCAAAATAATAACAAAATGGGGGTTACAAGGGTACAATAATAACAATAATGAGGTTACACTAATAACAATAAGGGACTATATTAGTAATATAAGGACCTAACACAAGCATTGGCACAAGCTGTCCTAGCACCTCTGCTAGTGGCCTTGAGAAAACTCTAATTACCAAAGCCCCGAATCAAAGTCAGCAAATTAAAAATGTGGAGAAATTTATGGCTAATAACACTGATGTAAATATTTCTAAAACTCAATTACCTTTCATTTTTGAAGGAGAGATCACTAAAATTAAAATAACCATCCCTCTCACTTAACTAGTAGCTCAGGATATGTATTGCTCCCAAGACTTGAAAGTCTTGAACATAGGAAATGATACCAACACTCTGAATTTTATAGACGATAAACCAGAGTTGTTGTTCAAACCCAAATTAGATGGAAAATACCAGGAAGGATTCATTCCCCCATTCTATATTAGCCTAAACATACACGAAAAAAATCCTACATAATGCCATGTTAGACTCTAGTGCCTTTCACAACCTCATGATGAAGGTAGTGATGGAAATATTGGGCCCATAAATAACCAAGCCCTACAAATATCTGTATTCCTTCGATTCAAAACACATAGCACAAATCCTCCGCTTGTAAATCCACCATTAGCTCCCACCATGGCAGCATGGTATGCGCCCCTTGTGTTACCACAACTTTTGGTACCTTTGCCAAATGATTACCAATCCAGAATTCCACACTTCACCGAGGCTGAATCCACTACTACCCAAAAACATGTAGATAGAATGAATCATGCTTTTGAATACATGGAATTAGAAGAGGAAACCATGAAAATGAGAATTTTTGCCCAAATCCTATGAGGAGAAGCTAAAAAATGGTTCAAAAGCCTACCTTCCAACAAAATACATGATCTACCTTCCCTTTACCAAACTTTCATAAACAAATGGGAAATCAAGAAAAACCCTCTTCAAATCCTCTCGGAATATAGCAACCTCAAAACAAACACAGAGGAAAGTGTCCAAGACTATTGCACTAGGTTCAATAGTGTTTACAACGTGCTATCGCCAAACATGAAACCCCCATTAGGCCTAGCCTTAGCTAAATTCCCGGAGGGTTTTGACCCTGACATGGCCTATAAACTAAGAGAAAGAGAACCCATAACTCTAGAAGACATGCGAAAAGGAGCTATAAGTGTAGAGGCCAACTTAATTGAAAAAAGAGCTAGGCTAAGATCAGAAAAAAGGGTAACATACAAATATGACACCATGCCCTCCACCCCCTCATCTGATTCAAAGATGGACAACCTTCTTAGGACCATGAAATAATGATGGAAAGAATAAGCATAAATGAAAGAACACCCCGTAGGGACAACCAAACAAATCCCCAAAATAGAAACTGGAATCAAAACTTTAGAAGAGACCCGCCCCAAAACAGACCAAGGGAAAATGATCAAAAAATCATGACACCCTTCCAAGATAACTATGTTGATGAACGGGAAAGAGATATTGAACAACCAGATGAGAATCATCTAAACTTAATAGGCTCTGATAGTGAGGGTGAGGTTTTTCTCATAGAAGAAGAACAAGGTTTTTTCTCTTCAAACCAAGATGAAACAAGCTATGAAGATTCCGAAGATCACGAATTGGGATTAGAAAATTCCATAATGGAAGTCCATAGGCAATACGATATTAGGAGTAAGAAAAGCCAAGACAACTCCAAGAAAAATAACTCAGACACTGTTGTTAAGAAAACTCCTGAAAACATTCTTAAAAGAACAGCAGAAAATAACAATACCATGGCTAAGAAAGCTCATCCTAACACAGATAAAATCATCTAATCAAGTATTGGAACAAGTTGTCCTAGCACCTCTGCTAGTGGCCCTGAGAAAAATCTAATTACCAAAGCCCCAAATCAAAGTCAGAAAATTAAAAATGTGGAGAAATTTATGGCTAATAAAAATGATGTAAATATGTCTAAAACTCAAGTACCTTTCAGTTTTGAAGGAGAGATCGCTAAAATTAAAATAACCATCCCTCTCACTTAACTGGTAGCTCAGGATATGTACTACTCCCAAGTCTTGAAAGTCTTGAACATAGGAAATGATACCAACACTCTGAATTTGATAGACGATAAACCAGAGTTGTTGTTCAGACCTGAAGTAGATGGAAAATACCAGGAAGGAGTCATTCCCCCATTCTATGTTAGCCAAAACATACACGACAAAATCCTACATAATGCCATGCTAGACTCTAGTGCCTCTCACAACGTCATGAAGAAGGTAGTTGTTGCTGTCCCATGTTTTTATAGTTTGGCAAATCAAAAGACAAGGCAACATCAGAACCAATCTTTAGAGTTACAGGATCTAGTCCTCATGTTCTCAGAGAGGGATCTCTCAAATGTTTGTTTGCAAAGGTTTATCTTGTGTGCTTAAGAGTATTGATTTTAGACTAGTTATTAGGTGTAGGTGTTTATTTGTTTGATTGTTTGGTTGGAATGATACAGCAGAACATGAAGGGCCTAGGAAAGATATATAGGACAGCAAAATATCTGTTTCATTGGACAATGGAGTCAAGAAAAGGTCATAACAAACTCATGAATGGATATGGGATATCAAAGGGAAAATCTAACTTGGCCACGAGATCCTTTTGTTTTTGGAATGAGATGAACATTAACGATTTAGAAAGAGAGGTTTAATTCTCAACAGAGGGAATTTGAAAGCATAACTTGAACAATAAAGAGCTTTTTAATAGACAGGGCTAACCATGAAATCTACAAATCACACCTTAAGCAAATAATGACTCCAAAACAACTTTTAAAATGAAATCTAAGATTCGGGGAACACCCTATTTCCTCAAAGATCTTATTTCAAATGACTTAGAAAACATAAAAGATTCACTGATAATTGCAGTCATAGAAGAGGGAACACATAAAAGCATCTATGATTATAATTATAACGACCTTTAAGCCAACTGCTTAAGTGAGGACAAAGGGCAAGATCAAAACAGACCTCTTTGATTCACTGTAAGCAAAGAACTTCAAAGGGAGACTTCAATAACGGTTTTTAAGTGGGAGCAGACAAGCAGGGCAAACCATAATCATGCTGAAACCAATTGTTCAAACTATTAAGGAAATAAAAAAGCATGAAGACTAAAGAGAAAGATTAAAGCCTTTAAAATACTTCAGCAGCAAAAAACATTAAACAGTGAAGGGTGAACAAGTCTAAGGTGCTTCCAAGAGTCATTTCTTAGCCTAAAACTTTCAGCCTATTGTAGTAAGAAATTATGGAACATAATGAAAACAGGGGAAAAACATAAAATAGTTCAGAATACTTCACCAATAGCCAAGCTCGTGGATCCAATGATAGAGCCTTCTCAGGAACAAGCATGCAACAACATCATCGAGACTTCAAAAACTCCAGTTTCTTCTTCAACTTCAACAGACTATGTATTTATTTCAGAGGGTTTCAGTATTACAACTTGTGATCAAACAACAACCAATCAACCAACACCTCACTCATCTTCTGCAGTGGTATATATAGAAGAATGAGGAGGTGAGATCTGATAAAATATCTCAAGACTAATTAATACAGACTTAATGTCTTCTTAGCCTTTGGGGGGCTCAATTAAGAAATGTATAGGTGTTTTACTGTATTAATTGATTTATACTTATGAATTAAGCTTGGTGGGAGATTTTGTTGACCTTTCAGGCTCTGTGTGATGTTGGGGTCACTCTGAAGATATTTTTTGCATTAAGTTGCCTTGCAGAAGTAACTTTTTAGCTGCGCTGAGGCGAAAATCTTCATTTGATCAATAACTTCGGCCTCTGATTGAGTACATTGAGGAACAGGTGGCACTATGGTAGCTGAGGAATAAATTGGCCTCAGATGTGGCAGTGGAGGCTTTCTGTCTGATAAAATACTCAAGCTTTTCTTCTTTAACTGTGTTTTAAATCAGGGATTAGGCTTTTGATAACTATCTTAGCCATAATCCCCATAAAAACTGTCTCTAATCCTCTGTTCTGATACATTGTGGTCTTCGGCACTGATACTCTTTGACTGTGTTCGATTCTTGGTTTTCTTGCTATTGTGCAGGGCTGCGCAGGGTTCATAAGGCATCTGTGCTCGATAAAACATGATGAAACGTGAAATTAAAACCCTTAAGTTGATTTTCTGTGGTAAACCAAAGGCAGTAGGATCATCACCCTCACCCTTCGAAATTTCTTTAGACATAATAAAGAAATCATTCAAACCTTGCAAAAACAAAAAACAATTAAAAAATCCTGTGTATGTGGGTTTATTGCTGTAGAGGATACGTGGGGAAAGCATGGCCGTTGGATGGCATCATCCAACGGTCAAGATTGATCAGGAGAGATCATAGAACGGGCAGAGAAAAGATTAAATTCAAGACATCGATCACGTAGAGATCGATGGTTGAGATCGAATGAGGAGGCAGGAAAGGAGAATGAATTTGAGTTGTCGATCGCGCGGAGATCGACAGTCGGGAGCGAAAATTAAAATTCAAAGTGGGGATCATTGAATGGGTGACAGAATATGGGCAAATGGAATGTGGACTGTCGATCTGCAGATCAGATTGACGGTGGAAATTGATTGAATGTAGCACCGTAGCCCATTTAAACATCGAGCATCTTCGACGAGCGATAGCCATTGGATGGGCGGGTTCAGATCTGACGACTGTGGTCAATATCGCTGGGCATCCACGTCCGAACAATAACGTGCGATGAGCGGGCGGTTTTCAAATAGTGCTCAGGACACATGGCGGCAAGTGTATGGAATCGCTGGCGATCGGGGGAAAACAGCTTTCGCCTCAAAGGCGGTGTGATGGATACCGCTGTTTTTGGGCAATCGGCTTATGGACGGCGAGGACCCCAGGGAGATGGACTCCGCACCGTTCAATCTATGGATTAGATCGACGGTATAGATTTATTGAGAAATCGCTCCGGCGGAGAATTTTATAAAATAAAATAAAACCCAAAGTTTACAAATAACAAAGGTTTTTTATGGTTTTGGACGAGATATATATGTGATATAGGATAAGCGCCCGACTGCAGGGCCTTTGGACTTATGGAATACAATGGGCCTGGAGCTTTATATAACAAGGGCCAATCGCAATCGCAGTTTCAGGCCCGGGTTTTCAATCAACCCATTGGAAAATTTGTGATGCGATAAAATATAGACCGTTGATCTGCAAATCAGATCGACGGCGGGAGATGCATCGGGGGAATCACAAATCGTAGATCAGGCCAGGGCGCTTTAATCTTCTCATTGGAATATTGCGATGCGATCGCATCGAAACTTTTATAATGGCATAAAGACTTGCGCTCTTGTGTTTGCGATGCGATAAGCACCGGAAAAAGGTCAGCGCTTAGTTCCAGGGTGTGAGTGTACGGAAGAAAAGGGTTAAAGACTTAGCCCAAGGGGGCTTGAGCTTTTATGTAAAATATGAATTTTTATTGATTTTTCAACGTTTTCAAAAGGTTTCCAGGGTTTCGGTATAGTTAAAAAATGGGTTTTTAACTATGGAAAAGTGATTTTCATAAATGGAAGAAGAGGATTTATGAAAACAAGGGAGTTTTATGGAGAAAAGGGAGAAAATGGAGGTTAGTTTTGGAAAAGGGGGAGGGGAAAAATGATGGTTTTACAGCAGTCTTTCATTTCAAATCAGCAGAACTTTCTGAGTATAAAATGGAAATAGTAATGAAGATTTTGGACAGAGGCATGAGGCCTTCAAGGAGCCTTCTAGAGCCAACAATTTTTAGTGATAAACTTTGTTCCTTGGAGGCTCACAAAAATCTTAGCCGCCTTTTGGTATATCAAATATTATAGGTGGCTAACAATGGCTCCACTTGGGGATGATGCCTTATTGAAGGTATCAAGAACTTTTAGACTTGTATTTTCTGGGAGGCTGATCAGTTGCCTAATCCATTGGGCTGCCTTTCTTTGATTGAATGATCTTCTTTTGCTCTGGAAATGCTAACAGCCATGGAAAACAATGGATATTTTTATGAACAAGCTTTCTACCTACCCAATCCTACCAATCTAACATTGTTTCTTCATTTAGAGTGCACTTGGATTGGAAAACTCTCTTTCAACATTTTATTCTTTTTGAAAGAAAAAATATAATCTATTTCTACTCCTTATTTTTCCATGGATTCAGATTAAACAGTTGAATCCATATAGTTCTCTACCTAATCTACTATCTATTGGGATTAAACTGCCCAACAGATTTGTATTCTCTAATTTTGCTAAAACAGAAATTTAAAAAGCATTCAAGTTAGGATTGAACAGTCTAACTTGATGCTGATATATGGCATAAAAACAAGCTGCACATAGATTATTATTTGCAGAAAATTAAATCAAAATTGGAAGGCTTAAGGTATAAAAATTCAAGCACTCCCTTCACTCTTTTTACAGCTCTGTTTTGACTCTTTTTGAGTTGTTTCTTCCTTGTTTTCTGGTTCAGATTTTGAGCTATTTAGAACTAGATTTTAACATTATTTGACTCAAAATTTTGAAACAGATTTGAGTCATCTCTCTTTTGGAAACTTAGGTTCGGATTTTGATCATGTTTGAACCTTTAATTTCTATCCTAATCTACCTACTGATAAGCCAAGATTAAACAGTTTGGCAAATCAATTTCACTATCCTATTAGTAGAAAAATTTAAAGCTAATTAGTCGAGATTGAACAGTTTGACTAACTAGAAGTGTGTTTTGAGGAGTGGCATTTAAGCTTTCACACTTTCAGAATTTATTTTCTTTTTTGGCATGGGGTTGTGCCTTTCTTGTTTTCACCATCTTCCCTCTTTTCTTTCTTTGGTATGTTTTTGTATTTTTTGGTTTTTCTAACTTTGAATGCAATGGTTAGAATATGATATTTACAATGAAAAATAAAATGCTTCGAAACTTAGGATTCTTGACAGAATTAATGCTTGAGCATCTTGCCATTGACAGGACCTCTATATAGATCTTCTCCATTCAATTATTTCAATAAAAATGTATTATCATCTCTCTCAGCATGAATAATATAGGGCCCTTTCCACAAGTTCTCAAACTTTGCATGTTTTCCCTTCTCTTCTCTTCTTGAATCCCATTTAAGAACAACATTTCCAACTTGGAAATTGTTTGCCTTAGTCCTTTTATCAAATAGCTTCTTCATATTCTCTTGGACTAACTGTGTTCTTTCATAGACTTCCTCTCTGGTTCGCTATAAATGGATTGTCTGGTTGATTCTTCTCTGCATATCATTCTCTTCGATCTGCACTTCTTGAAGGAGCTTCATAACTAGCACTCCCAATGAGGTGGGAAAGACTGCATCCATGCCATAAACTAGCTGATAGGGGGACATGTTTATTTATTTCTTTGTAGTCAACCTATCAGCCCATAAGGCATGAACCAATTTACTGTGCCATGATTTCTGATTTTGTTCCAACAGCTTTTTGATTATATTGATGAGACTCTTTTTGGAAGATTCAGCTAATCGATTCCCTTGGGGATAGTAAGCAGTAGAATGGCCCAAGTTTATGTGGTATTTGTGACAGAAACCAATCATATTCTTAGATTTGAAAGCAGCAGCATTGTCTGTTATGATTTTTCTAGGACAACCGAATCTGGATAGGATATTGGTTTTAAGAAACTTGATAATGATAGAGTCATTAGCATTCCTGGATGGTATAGCTTCTATCCACTTGGTAAAGAAGTCAGTGGCTGTAAGGATACATTTATGCCGAGATGAGGAGGATGGGTGGATTTCCCCAATGAATTCTAAACCCCATTGTTGAAAAGGTGCCTCAACTCTGATAGGATGTAAGGGTAAGGGAAGAAGTTTTCTTTTGCCATAAAAAATTTGACACTTATGGCAATACATGACCAGCTTTTGAGTGTCTGGGAAAAGGGTAGGCAAATAATAACCAGATCTAAGAATTTTGTTTGTTGTGGCCTTCCAGTAGAGGTGTCCTCCACATTCTCTGTCATGCAACTCATGCATGATTTTTCCTGCATCATCTTCAAGTAAACATTTAAGAAAAATTCCAACAGCATTTTTCAAGTATAATACTCCATCTAATATGAAAAAACTCAAAGACTTTTGTTTCAAGAATCTAGCTTTAGTTTTAGACAAAGAAGAAGGGGCATTTAGATAAAAAAAGCACATAAATAATGTCAGCATACCAAGGAGAATTCAAAAATGTTTCTTCAATAAAAGGAGCATCGGATTCCTCTATTTCTTCCAACACATCTACCATATTCATGTCTAGGGCTTGGAAGTTAGACACAGCCATAAGTTTTTCTAATCCTTGCCCTTTAACTAGTTTGGTGGGCCTAATTTCTAAGTCGTATTCAAGAATAGTTGCAATCCATTTTCCCCTTTTACCATCAGGGTCTTGACTTAAAATGTCCTTGACAACAGTATGTGGGACAAAAGCAATTACGTGAGAGTGTAAAATATAGACCCTAAAGTCTTTTAATGCTTTCACTAATGCTAAGGCTTGCTTCTCCATGATGTTATATTTGAGAGGAGCATCTCTCAAGGCCCTACTAAAGAAATATATTGGTTTTTCTTGCCCCAAATCATTCTTTTGAAGTAAAACTGCAACTATTGTATGTTCATATGCAAAGGAAAAGATGTAAAAATATTTGGTAAAATCTAGACTAATCAGGATTGGTGCTTGAGTAAGAGCTTGTTTGACCAATTCGAATGATTGTTTAGCTAGTAAATTCCATTTTACACCGACATCTTTCTTAAGCATGTTTGTAATGTTTTTTAATAGCTCAGCAAGGTTAGGAATAAACCTCCTTAGAAAATTAATCTTCCCGATGAAAGATTGCAATTCTTTGAGGCTCCTTGGATGGCTGATCTGCAATATGCCATCAATCCTTGTAGGGTCTATCTTGATTCCCTCTTCTGAAATTATGTGGCCAAGAAGTTTACCTTCTTGGAGACCAAAGAGTGTTTTCTTGGGATTCAATGACAAGCCGAATTTCCTACACTTCTCAAAAACTTTTCTCAAGTGAATCAGATGTTCTTCGTCAGTTTTTGAAAAGACGGTTATGTCATCAAGGTAAATAATGACGAAGTAGCCAATATCTTCAGAAAAGGCTATATCCATGGCCCTTTGGAAGGTGGCCCCTGTGTTCATTAACCTGAAGGGCATTTTTACATACATAAAGGTGCCCCAAGGTGTGGTAAAAGCAGTTTTGATTTGATCTCTTGGGAACACTAACACCTGGTTATAACCTGAGAACCCATATAAGAGTGATATCCTTTTAGACCCAAATACCTTTTGAAGTATATGGTCCATCTTAGGAAAAGGGTAGTTGTCTTTTAGGGATGCTCTATTTAAGTTTCTGAAGTCGATACAGAGTCTGATCTCCCCTGTCTTTTTCCTAATAGAAACTAAGTTTGATACCCATTCTGAAAATCTAACTGGCACTATAATGCTAGCATCATGCATCTTTTCAATATCGGTTTTAACTAATGGTAATAAAAGTGGGTTTATTCTCCTTAGTTTTTGTTTGAAGGGCCTTTGATTTTCCTTCATGGGAATTTTGTGCTGAATGATGCTGGTATCATAAGATTTCAGATCCGTGTACGCCCAGGAAAAAACATATTTAAACTCCTTAAACAGATCAATGTATCGAGATTTCATATGAGTTGAAAGAGTGCTGGACAATTTAATCATTTTGGGTTCTGTTAGGGAGCCTATGTTGTGTTCTTCTACGTTTGCTTCTACAGGATCCATTTTTGGTTCTTTGGTTGCATCATTAAAGTCGAAAAGGTGTTCCAAAGGTGAGAGACCTCTTGGAATTGAATCGTTCTTACATTCTAAAACTTCCAGGTATTTTTGGTCCACATTGTCAATTAACTCTGCTTCAAATGGATTCTCGTAATGATTTATATCAGCAGAGTGTGTTATTTCAGCTTCTGGGATTTCTTCGATATATAAACAGTTTTCCTTATGGCTAGTTTCTGATATTGGTATACTAAAATCATTCTCTGATTTCAAAAAATCATCTATGTGTTGGTAAGAATCGAACACTTGCCAGTGGTATTCATTATTGGGTACTGTAGTCCTGTGTTTCACCTTTACGCTAAGTTGTTTGTTTATTTCAGGTATTTGACAATTATTGGCATTGAAAGCGAGTTTATTTGCTAAATGATTAAACCCTCTAGGAATGAAAACAAGTTCGTATTTTTCAAAGGTTTTCAATAAATCAAGGGCAACGTTTCGATATTCCCTAAGCCTCGAATTCCTGGCTGAGTACTCTCCTTTGATTTGTTTTACAATAAGTTCAGAATCTCCTAAGATTGTTATCTTTTGGGCTTGTAATTGTTTGAGCAATTGTAAACCTAGGAGAAGTGCTTCGTACTCAGTAATATTGTTAGTGCACAGGAAATCTAATTTATATGAAAAACTCTGATTTGTATACTGGATCCATACGCCTGCACCTGCACTTGCTTTATTACAGGATCCATCAAATTTTAGTGTCCACATTACGTTTGACTCATTTTCATTTTCTTGTTGTTGTTGATTGTCGGTGTTTTGAAGTTGATTTGAGAGAAGATTTGATTCTTCTGGTGAATCAGTTGGTTCTATGTTCTCTTTACCTTGTTGAGTAATTTTATCTTCGTTACATAAGATAAATGAATCTAAACTTGACTGAATGGAATAGATTGGAGAGTTGTTTGGTTTTTCTATGTTACTCACCATGTACTTCATGTGAGATTCTCTGTACAGTCTTCTGTTTTGGTTGAAAACAGGGATGGTGGCGTAAGACATGTCCATTTTAAGGCTTCCTTGAAGTTTGGCTCCCCAAGATCTTGATAAGAGCATGCCATACTTAGGATGGATGTCAGCTACAACTATATCCATGACCAGACTCTTAGCAGGGGTCTAAGCTAAAGTAACACATAAATCTTTGATTAAACCCAAACATTTGACTCGGCTTGAGTCAAAAGAACAAAAATATTTGTATGGTTTAGTAATCTCTAAGCTTAAGCTCTCCATTATCACCTTGGGCATCAGATTGTGTGAAGCTCCCAAATCTAACATGGCATTGTGTAAATTTTCTCGTGTATGTTCAAGCTAACATAGAAGGGAGGGACAGGCACTTCTTGGTATTTCCCTTCTACTTCAGGACCAAATAACAACTCAGGTTTGTCATCTATCAAGTTCAAGGTATTAGTATCACTTCCTAAGTTCAACTCTTTTAAAACTTGGTTTTTGTACATGTCCTGGGTTACTAGTTCGGCTAGAGGAATGGAAATTTTTATCTTAGCAACCTCTCCCTCAAGGCTGAAAGGAATAATTGACTTGTTTATATTTACATCAGCCCTCTCAATTGAATTCTTCTTAGCAACCTTGATTTGCTGAAGTTTGTTGGGACTGGTAATTGGGACAGTTTTATTAGGACCACTAGCTGAAGTGCTAGGGGTACTATGTTCGACGCTTGGCTGGACACCTTTGTCTTTGTTTAAGTCTGGTTTTTGGACCGAAATGTTGGTTTTTTCTGCTGTCCTTTTGGGCTGGTTTTCTGTGTTTTTCTTGACGGCAGTGCTAGTGTTCTTATCTTTCGAATTATCTATACTTCCCTTGCTCCTAAGGTCATACTGTTTATGTACCTCCATGATTTCATTTTCAAAACCCCATCTATAGTCATCAGAATCTTCATAGGTGTTTGTATTTTGATCATAAGAGAAGAAACCTTGTTCCTCCTTAGTGAGGAAAACATCATCCCCACTGTCTGATTCAATCAAGTTTACATGTGATTCTTCCAACCTTTCCAACTCCCTGTCTTCTTCATATTGATCCACATATTTTTGTTGGAAGGGGGCTCTAATCTGTTGGTCATTCTCGTTCTGTTTGTCTTGATTGTTTTCTCTTCTATAATTCTGATTTCTATTTCGAGGAGCAGTTTGATTTTGATTTGCTTGTGCTTTCTTAATTATGCTCATCTCTTTCATCATTTCTTCCAACATCCTCTCCATTTTTGAGCTTGAAGTAGAAGGAGTGGACTCTTCTCTAAAAGACACTCTCTTCTTAGTTTTCATTCTTGCTCTCTTCTCCATTAAGTTGACTTCCACAGAAAGAGCACCCCTTTGCATATCTTCAAGAGTTGTGAAATCTCTCTCTCTTAGCGAATAGTTCATGTCAAAGTCAAAACCTTCAGGGAACTTGTTTAAAGAGGTGCCCTATTGAAGTTTCAGTTCTGGGGAAAGGGCATTATACACACTATTAAATCTAGTGCAATAAGCTTGCACACTTTCCCCAGGGTTTCTATGGAGATTTTTCTAATCAGAAAGGACTTGGAGAGGGTTCTTCTTCACTTCCCATTTGTTTAAGAATGTTTGATGGAAGCCTTGGAGATCATTAATACTATGAGGGGCTAAAATTTTAAACCATTTTCTTACATCTCCCCCCAAGCTCTGAGCAAATAACCTAAGTTTGACATAATCATCATCAATTTCATTTCTGTCAAAGTAGTCATTCATTTTGTCTACATGTTGTGATGCAGTTGTAGCATTGTTAGTGTTGGAACACCTAATCCTACATGGGTAGGTGTGGAATGCGAAAAGTCACAATGGAGTCCAAGTGACCTTGGAATGTGAAACCAAGAGTCACACCATTGTACTATAAATGTACATCTTTGTATAATGGAAAATAAGAAAGCCTCACACTTATCTTTCATTGTGTATTGAGTCTCTTGTGTGTGTGTGTTTATTCTTCTCATACACCATGTGTGTGCTTAACATGGTGTTTAACATGGTATCAGAGTGGGTGATTGCTAGTCCTACTCCAATTTGAGTGAGCCATTTGTGTTTATGGCCTGTACATATCTACAGAAATTTTGATAATTTTTGCAGCACTCAGAGATTTCTGCAGCAGTTTTTTTGCCGCATTCAGAAATTTTATCTTGAAGAAGAGCAACATTGGTTTTGAGAAGGAGCAGCATTCAGAAATTGGCAGCATTCAGGCATTGGCTTTGAAGAAAGGCAGAACTGCCCATTTGAAGGTTTTCATTCTAATTTTTCTCTGCAATTTTTGCTTATTAAAATCTGCAATTTGAAGAGCTGCTGGATACTATTTATATTGGGTTTCTGAAGAATATTCTAGATTTTTACTGCTATAATTTCCAGAAAAATTCTGCTGTGTATGCCTGCTTAAAATCCTGCATTTTTTGTGAAATTTTCTGCTGCTGTTTTAAAATATAGAATCTCAAATTTCACGGCTCTTTGCTCTCTGCTGTTTTAATTAAAAGATAAAAAAAAATTAAAAAATAAAAAAATAAAAATTTGGCCTTTGGCCCTCTCTGCAACTCCCTTCTACGCTAACCCACCCCTCCACTCCACGGCTCCCTCGCTGCAATACAAACTTACCATACACCCTCACTCCGCTCACAGGGCTGCCCCCTCTCAACCAACCGACTGCCCCTTAACCCCGAGCCCCCTCCAAACTCCACACGCCGAGCTCTCACCTATTGCTCACAGCACCATACCCCACCTCCTCGTATACATTCCCTACCCCCTCACCTCAAATCCCAAACTCTGCACTCAATCAAATGCTCTCCCTTGGCATTCGACCCTTGTCTCAACTCTCAACACCCCGCCCCACTTCAATAGCACTCCATTCAACCCATTAATAAAACCCCATGATACTACAACTACCATATACGATACCCCTCCCTACGCTATAGCACTCTCCACCCAACGCTTCACCCAACCCCCTCACCTCGGCCTTACCACTCACAACTCCCTACGCCCCTTACGCCCTCACAACCTGTGGCCCCTCCCTCGAGCTCTTACCAGGTAACCTCCCTCACGCTCCGGACCGCTCTACGCCCTATCCTGCCTGGCCACTCTCTTTAACCTCTGCATCGAATGCACACATCCACCCCTTTGCACTCGACCCTCCTCCCCTTTGCCACGGCCTTTTGGCCTCCCATCTCAATTTTTTTTTAAATTATAATTTTTATTTTTTTAAATATACGCCCCCCTCCCCCCTTTTCAAATTTGTAAATTCCCTCCTCCCCCTATTTTTTTAATTGATCTCTTTTTATTAAAAATAAATAAAAATAAATAAATAAATAAAAATTAAAAATTAAAAATTAAAAATTTCCCATATTTCTAAACTCCACACTCTCCCACTCTTTTTAAATTCCCCTTCCCATTTAATTTCCCTCCCCTTTTAAATTCCCCTTCCCATTTAATTTCCTTCCCCTTTTAAATTCCCTCCATTCTTAATTAATTTCCATTTTTAATTAATTTAAAAAAAAAAAAAAAACAGCAGAGAGAGAGAGGAAGGAGAGAAAATGAACAGCAGAATTGAAGAAATGGCATGGACTATATTTAGAGAAAAGTGAATTTGACATTGTGTGATTTGTGGCATAAGGGTGATTTTTTGAAGAAATTGAAATTTGAAGACGAGTTGTTATTGGTGCAAAATAGCTCTTTGAAGGAAAATTCAGCTGCCTTAAAGGTCCCTTGCACAGTTGTTTTTGTTGCACATTCATACAAATATTTTGCAGTGATATTGTATTGAACTGACATTATATTTCCTCTTCATTCATCGTTGGAATCATTGAATTTGAGTTGTTGGATTGTTGATTGCCCTCCATCATTTGAGGAGCATATTTTGTGCTTTGAGAATTCCTCAGAGTCATTTGTATTTGTTGTTGAATCACATTGTAAACAGGTGCATTCTCGATTGAAGCCGACACCCTTTCATTTTTTGAGCCTAAGTTGTTGAAATGGCTAAAATAAATGAGGTGTTAGAGTTGTTGAGTAACCTCATTCATTCCAATGTTGATGATATGATAAGAATGAGCAAGAATGCTCTTTGTAACATTCAAAATTGTTTGCTAGATGCACAAGAAAAGATTGAGTTTTTGCAGTTGGAATCTTAGCTCCAACAAGATCAACTTCAGCAAAAGAGTCACCATTCTGAACCTATTTTTGTTCAGAACATTGTGAAAGACTCCCATCAACAGCAAGTCAGCAAAGTTCCAGTTGATTCCCATTCAGTTCCTTGTACTAGAGCAGATGTACATGCAGATGCAGCAGCTCAGCCTGCACTTCCTAAGCCCATCATCAGAGCTTGGAAAGAGCTTCTCCATAACAAGCACCGAACTGGTCTTGTATATGACAAGGATGTGTCCTTTCATATACCAGACTACACCAAGCCCATCATATTTCAGAGTGCTGGATTCATGTATGATAGTTCACCTGCAGCTGTTCCAGATCATGCTTCACTTCCACAATAGATTGTAAAATGCCAACACTGTGATCGAGTTGGCCATATGAAAGATCACTGTTTTGATCTTCATCCATGCAAGCACTTTGGTCGGCACACCCATTCTTCAGACAGATGCTTCAAAAACAAGCCTCCTGCAAGAACCAAGATTCATCTTGGATGGATCGCTTCTTGGCAATGGGCATCAGCAGCCAAGAAGATGTTTACAAAACATGTCAGAACATGTTCACGGATATTGAACAAACTTGCAGTTTAATTTTCGCCATCATCTCACCTTGTCCCTGACAGGGGGGAAAATGGTGGTCATGTACAAGCTTCGATGACAGATCAAGCGAGCCTAAGCCACAATCTCTCATTCCATGTTCAGACTTGTAGCTAGTAGTTCAAGCGAGCCTGAGCCACAATTCGTCATTCCAGATTCAGAGATGTAGCCAGAGACACAGATGCCCATGAGCATGCCTTTGGTTGGTGGAAAACCTTAAACCATCATCTTTGGTTGGTGTAAAACCTTAAACCATCACAAGTAGTAGACCTCCCTTCTTTTAGGTCGAAGGTCTCCCTTTCATATATGAGGAACACTTCCTCTAGCAGAAGCCTTCAGCTTCTTACCAGCTTTGGTTGAGTTCCAGAAAATGCTTCAAGAATTCTAGAGTTGTTGGTAATCCTAAGACCATCATAGGTAGTAGACCTCCCTTCTTTTAGGTTGAAGGTCTCCCTTTTTTATGAGGGACAATTCCTCTAGCAGAAGCTTTCAGCTTCTTGCTAGTTTTGGAAGAGTTCTGGGAACTGCAACAAGTATTGCGTTCCAGTGTTGGTGGTCATCCTTAAACCACCTCTTCTTTCCAACATTTCAAAGAGTTGATTGAGCCCAAGTGCTGCCATGTATACTTTGCAGATTTGTATTACAACTTTTTTCTTGTACTCACACATATCCCTTCGGAATAAGGGGGGATGTTGGAACACCTAATCCTACATGGGTAGGTGTGGAATGCGAAAAGTCACAATGGAGTCCAAGTGACCTTGGAATGTGAAACTAAGAGTCACACCATTGTACTATAAATGTACATCTTTTTATAATGGAAAATAAGAAAGCCTTACAGTTATCTTTCATTGTGTGTTGAGTCTCTTGTGTGTGTGTGTTTATTCTTCTCATACACCATGTGTGTGCTTAACATGGTGTTTAACAGTTAGCATCATATAATGGAATTTTGAACTGATAGTCCTGTGGAAGATTGACTAGTGGCATAGGAAGGACTAAGGGAGCATACCATGCTACCATGATATGTGGTGGGGGTGGATTCACAAGAGGGGAAGTGGGTTGAAGTGGAGTGGTTTGGATAGTGGATGTTGGATGGACAGATGTGGATGTACCGGGGATATATTGTTAAGCTGACCTTGGATGAGAGACACCTAAATTGAGAAGGAAATGTAAATCAGGTGGTGTGGTTTCTTTACTACCAGGTTGTTCACTTTGTTCTGGGAATGAAAGTGAGGACTCAGAATCTATCTGAATTATATCATCAAGTGACCTAGTTCTAAAAGGATTTCTTAAGTCGACTTGTGATTGGTGTAGGGCTGTGAGATTTTCAAGGACTGAATTAGATCTCAAGGGTGATCTGAAAACAGTTGAAAATTTTATCTTGGAAGACTTCCTAAGTATACTTTCAGGGTTTTCAACTTCTTCCAGTGGGTTTGGGTCAGGGTAGGCTCTAGTATGAATCTTTCTAGGAGCCATTATGCTATGTTTTTTAGACCTAGTTGAAAAAGAAAAGTTTTAACCAAATATGACAATCTTTAAGAGGCTAACTGATCTTCTTAGAAGAAGGAAAATTTTAATCTTAAAGCCTTCTAGCTGAGTTTGTATGATGCTGTTAAGACTTGGGGTCTTCCCAATGGAGTCTTAAGATCTATTTTTTAGGATTGTGGAGTCACCAGGTGGAAATTTTTAGCTCTTTTGGAGGTAAAGGTTTTATGGTCCACCACCAAGTTTATTATGAAGCCAAACTGAAATTTTTTTGGTTTTTTTGAGTTTTATGATTATAAGGTTATGAGAGTGTCCTAAATCTGTCTTATCACTTAGCTAGGGTGTCAAAACACACAAAGTTCACTCTTATGGCTTGGTAACTGAATCCTTCAAGGTTCGATAAGGCTTTATAAGAACCCTAAGGGTTACTTAGTTTGTCACTGATTCAAAAGGTCCTATCATAATTACCATTACTTGGTAGTGCTTGAAGAAGGTTACTTATGTTATATTTAGACAGTGAGTGTTTTGTTTTGCAGATTTTACTTAGTGTCCCACCGTGATCGCCATTATGTTGGTGGCAATGAGGTGGCTAATAATCACTGGATATTCTTGAAAATAAGGGATTTCTGGAGTCCTAAGGGGTACTTAGATTGTCACTGACTTAGAAGTTGTCCCACCGTGATCGCCATTATGTTGGTGTCTCATGTTTTGATAGTTTGTCAAATCAAAAGACAAGGCAACATCAGAACCAATATTTAGAGCTACAGGATCTAGTCCTCCTGTTCTCAGAGAGGGATCTCTCAAATGTTTGTTTGCAAAGGTTTATCTTGTGTGCTTAAGAGTATTGATTTTAGACTAGTTATTAGGTGCAGGTGTTTATTTGTTTGATTGTTTGGTTGGAATGATACAACAGAACATGAAGTGCCTAGGAAAGATATATAGGACAACAAAATATCTATTTCATTGGACAATGGAGTCAAGAAAAGGTCATAAAAAACTCATGAATGGATATGGGATATCAAAGGGAAAATCTAACTTGACCACAAGATCCTTTTGTTTTTGGAATGAAATGAACATTAACGATTTAGAAAGAGAGGTATAATTCTCAACAGAGGGAATTTGAAAGCATAACTTGAACAATAAAGAGATTTTTAATAGACAGGGTTAACCATGAAATCTACAAATCACACCTTAAGCAAATAATTACTCCAAAACAAATTTTAAAATGAAATCTAAGATTTGGGAAACACCCTATTTCCTCAAAGATCTTATTTCAAATGACTTAGAAAACATAAAAGATTCACTGATAATTGAAATCATATAAGAGGGAACACCTAAAAACATCTATGATTATAATTATAACAACCTTTAAGCCAACTTCTTAAGTGAGGACAAAGGGCAAGATCAAAACGGACCTCTTTCATTCACTGTAAGCAAAGAACTTCAAAGGGAGACTTCAATAATGGTTTTTAAGTGGGAGCAGACAAGCAGGGCAAACCATAATCATGCTGAAACAAACTGTTCAAACTATTAAGGAAATAAACAAGCATGAAGACTAAAGAGAAAGATTAAAGCCTCTAAAATACTTCAGCAGCAAAAAACATTAAACAGTGAAGCGTGAACAGGTCTAAGGTGCTTCCAAGAGTCATTTCTTAGCCTAAAAATTTCAGCCTACTGTAGTAAGAAATTATGGAACATAATGAAAACAGGGGAAAAACATAAAATAGTTCAGAATACTTCACCAATATCCAAGCTCATGGATCCAATGATAGAGCCTTATAAGGAACAAGCATGCAACAACATCATCAAGACTTCAAAAACTCCAGTTTCTTCTTCAACTTCAACAGACTATGTATTTATTTCAGAGGGTTTCAGTATTACAACTTGTGATCAAACAACAACCAATCAACCAACACCTCACTCATCTTCTGCAGTGGTATATATAGAAGAATGAGGAGGTGAGATCTGATAAAAGATCTCAAGACTAATTAATACAGACTTAATGTATTCTTGGCCTTTGGGGGGCTCAATGAAGAAATGTACAAGTGTTTTACTATATGAATTGATTTATACTTATGAATTAAGCTCGGTGGGAGCTTTTGTTGACCTTTGAGGCTCTGTGTGATGTCGAGGTCACTCTGCAGATATTTTTTGCATTAAGTTGCCTTGCAGAAGTAACTTTTTGGCTGCGTTGAGGCAAAAATCTTCATTTGATCAATAACTTCGGCCTCTGATTAAGTACTTTGAGGAACAGGTGGCATTGTGGTAGCTGAGGAATCAATTGGCCTCAGATGTGGCGGTGGAGGCTTTCCGTCTGATAAAATACTCAAGCTTTTCTTCTTTAACTATGTTTTAAATCGGGGATTAGGCTTTTGATAACCGTCATAGCCGTAATCCCCGTAAAAATTGTCTCTAATCCTCTGTTCTGATACATTTTGGTCTTCGGCAATGATACTATTTGACTGTGTCTGATTCTTGGTTTTCTTGCTGTTGTGCAGGGCTGCGCAAGGTTCATAAGGCATATGTGCTCTATAAAACACGATGAAACGTGAAATTAAAACCCTTCAGTTGATTTTCTGTGGTAAACCGAAGGCGGGAGGATCGTCACCCTCACCCTTCAAAATTTCTTCAGACATAGTAAAGAAATCATTCAAACCCTGCAAAAACGGAAAACAATTAAAAAATCTTGCGTATGTGGGTTTATTGCTGCAGAGGATACGTAGGGAAAGCGTGGCCATTGGATCGCATCATCCAAAGGTCGAGATTGATCGGGAGAGATCATAGAACGGGCGGAGAAAAGATTAAATCCAAGCCGTCGATCACGTAGAGATCGATGGTCGAGATTGAATGAGGAGGCAGGAAAGGAGAATAAATCTGAGCTATTGATCGCGTGGAGATCGACGGTCGGGAGCGAAAATGAAAATTCAAAGTGGGGCTCGTTGACTGGGCGACGAAATATGGGCAAATGGAATGTGGACCTTCGATCTGCAGATTAGATCGACAGTGGAAATTGATTGAATGTCGCACTATAGCCCGTTTAAACATCGAGCATATTCGACGAGCAATAGCCGTTGGATGGGCAGGTTCAGATCTGACGACTGTGATCAATATTGCTGGGCATCCACATCCGAACAATAATGCGCGATGAGCGGGCATTTTTCAAATAGTTCTCAGGACACGTGGTGGCAAGTGTATGGAATCACTAGCGATCGAGGGAAAACAGCTTTCGCCTCAAAGGCGGTGCGATGGATACCGCCGGTTTTGGGCAATCGGCTTATGGACGGCGGGGACCCCAGGGAAATGGACTCCGCACTGTTCAATCTGTGGATTAGATCGACGGTGTAGATTTATTGAGAAATCGCCCCGGCGGAGAATTTTATAAAATAAAATAAAACCCAAAGTTTACAAATAACAAAGGTTTTTTATGGTTTTGGACGGGATATATATGTGATATAGGATAAGCACCCGACTGCGGGGCCTTTGGACTTATGAAATACAATGGGCCCAGGGCTTTATATAACAAGGGCCAATCGCAATCGCAGTTTCGGGCCCGAGATTTTCAATCAACCCATTGGAAAATTTGCAGTGCGATAAAATATAGACCGTTGATCTGCAAATTAGATCAACGGCGGGAGATGCATCGGGGGAATCACAAATCGCAGATCGGGCCAGGGCACTTTAATCTTCTCATTGGAATATTGCGATGCGATCGCGCGATCGCATCAAAACTTTTATAATGGCATAAATACTTGCACTCTTGTGTTTGCGATGCGATAAGCGCCAGAAAAAGTCAGCGCTTAGTTCCAGGGTGTGAGTGTATGGAAGAAAAGGGTTAAAGACTTAGCCCAAGGGGGCTTGAGCTTTTATGTAAAATATGAATTTTTATTTATTTTTCAACGTTTTCAAAGGGTTTCAAGGGTTTCGGTATAGTTTAAAAATGGGTTTTTAACTATGGAAAAGTGATTTTCATAAATGGAAGAAGAGGATTTATGAAAACAAGGGAGTTTTATGGAGAAAAGGGAGCAAATGGAGGTTAGTTTTTGAAAAGGGGGAGGGGAAAAATGATGGTTTTACAGCAGTATTTCATTTGGAATCAGCATAACTTTCTGAGTATAAAATGGAAATAGTAATGAAGATTTTGGACAGAGGCATGAGGCCTTCAAGGAGCCTTCAAGAGCCAACAATTTTTAGTGATAAACTTTGTTCCTTGGAGGCTCACAAAAATCTTAGCCACCTTTTGGTATATCAAATATTATAGGTGGCTAACAGTAGTGATGGAAATATTGGGCCTAGAAATAACCAAGCCCTACAAATATCTATATTCCTTCGATTCAAGGAGAGTTAAATGCTTGGGCTTTATCAAGGACTTATGTGTCAATCTGGCACAAATCCATGCTAAGATCCTAGTCATGGATATAGTCGTGGCTAACATTCCCCCCAAATACAGCATGCTCTTGTCCCGATATTGGGGAGCTAAACTTCTGGGAAAACTTTAACTTGACATGTCTTATGCTACCATCTTGATTTTTAACCAAACAAGAAGACTCTACCAGGAATCTCACATGAAGTATATGGTAAGTAGCCTAGATAGACCCAATAACACCCCTATCTATTCCATTCATTCAGACTTGGACTCACTCATCTTGTATAATGAAAATGACCTTCATGAGCAAGTAAATTAATATTGTGAAGATCTAGACACATTACAACAATCAGATCACTTCCTCTATGATGATTTTGACAGTCAAAACTATCACAGTATTGAAACACCACAAGACAATAAAACTGAAATTGATTTCCTGCAAATTGCAAATGAAATGTCAGGAAAAAAAAAAAAAATCAGTTTAGAAAAGGGAGCAGGTTTCTCAAAAGAAAAAAAATCACAGGAACACAACCTCTTCCTTTTGCTCATTCAGAAAAAATGAAACACCCCCACAAAACACAAATCTTTGGGAATCTGGAACAAGACAGTCTGATGTTTCTACCTTACCTAGATACTTCATCATCCAAGAAATTTTCCCTTTCAGAATAATTACCAATTTTCACAAATATTGCTACAAATCCCAAAGAAATTTTTGTTGAAGCTGTTATAGAGGAGGATAGCATGGGTAAACTTAAGGAGCTTGAAATAATTAAGTTGTCCAAAATTTTATCACTACACACAAAACAAAGGAATACAAGACTGTGCAAAAAAATTCATAATACTTATGTGTGTAGGCAGGCTAGTCTAAAACCTTGTAACACAGCCATTGGTCTAAAAAGACTTCCTTTCAAAAAGAATCAGAAAAATTTTGAGCAGTTGAATTCACTTAGAAAGAAGGCATAAGGACATAGGCTTTGTATAAATTTTAGGTACCAGGAGCAACCCTTCCAAAAGAACAAATATATTTTTACCAAAAAAGATCATACTTTACAAAGGGTAGGGTTTTCTAACCAAATATCATTGCATGATAGTTTTTCAAGTTACCATCAGATGATATCACTTCAGATCAATCAGCTCAAAGATTTTCTCAAATTTCCATGGGATAGTTGCATACTTAAACAAATACCTCCCGGGCTAAAAGACACTGGAGACACCTTCCAAAGAACTATGTTTCCAGTTTTCAATTTCTTCACTATGGTATACATTGATGACATCATCATTTGTTTTAAAAATGATAGAGTAACTTTTTTACCTAAAGAAAATCTGTAACAAAAACAGGTATGGGAATCAAGAGTCAAAGGAGAAGCATCAAGGAGAACATGAGTTGTTTGAAAAATCTTGGAAAAATCCTTACACCATGTTTGCAAATGAAGATAACTATCATCTTTATTCCACAAAACTGAATGGACAAAAAGTGTTAGGAGATCCTTTTGAAGATAGGATGATCAAGTACCACTGCTGCAAAGATTCCTAGCTTTAATTTTTTTTTACTCATTGTACATACCATGGTATGAAGAAAAAATTCAAAAAGACAGAAAACACAAAAACATAGAAAAAATAGAAAAGAGGGCAGATTCTAAAAGAAAGGGTTTATACCCATACCCAAAAAATATTGATACTGAAAGTGTGCAAGCCTAAATGCCACTACTGGTGCAAAAAGAATGTCTTGTTCAGCTATCTAGCCTAATCATGGCTAAACATGTTTTAAATTTATTGTTAATAAGTTAGTGAAAAGAATGCTGGTCAAAACATTGAAGCTTGACTTGTCAAAGAAATTAGATTAGGAAATAAAGGTACTGGTTCCACATGCTAAAAATAGAACCAAGGAGAAAAACAACGATGAATAGCAACCTATGTATCTTAGCCCTGTTTTTTCTAGTCTTATGTTGTACAAAAATAACATTTGTGTGAAGCTTGTTTTTATGCCACAAACCCATGATAAATCAAATTGTCTAATCCTGATTTAGTCACGTTTTAAATTTCATGTTTTTAGCCTAGTGAATGAATCCTGTAAAACAGTTTAACCTTGACAGTTGAGTAGAATAGGTAGAGAATCAAAGGATTTCAATAGCTTAATCTGAACTCCTGAAAGAGATAAGTGTAGAAGTAGATAGTTTGTTTTCATTTTCAAAATAAAAATGTCAATGGGTTTGCTAGTTCAAGTGCACCCAAGGAAGAAAAATGTTAGGCAGGTAGGTTGGGTAGGTAGAAGTGAAGTTGAGCTAAGCATGCTTTCATATTTTTGAAATTACTACTTTAGGAAAAGCATCAGCAAAAGAAAAGAGGAAATTCGCCCAATGGATGAGGCACTAGTCTTCATAAACCAAGAGATCTAAAATTCTGGACACCTCCTGAAAAGGAGTTGCCCTTCCCAAGTGGAGCCACTATTAGTCATCAGTAATTTTTACCTGTTTTAGATGAATAAATTATTTGTCCAAGGTTTCTAGAAACAGAATTCAAGAATCATGTGAGTTCTAGAAATCCCCTCAAAGAGAAATTTTTTCATTATCCCACCTCCTTGTCAAAGCATGGCCAATCTATCACCCAGACAAGACCAATTGTCCCTCACTCTCACTATGTTTTCCATCCTTTCCTATAACACTCTATCTCTGTCTACCTAAGCCCTTCACTTTCACACCTTGTTTCACTAAGTAAACCAAATTTTTCTCCTTGCTCACCAAGTGCCTCAAGCAATGGTGTTGTCAAAACTCACTGTCTAAAATCTCTTTGAAGTAGTAACAAGGTTTTCTAGTGGTCTAGGATGGTAGTGCATAATAGAGTGTCAAAAACCCTGTCTTCTCATCCAAACCCTGATTCAAGCCTTTTCAGTCAAAAACCTATTTCAAGGACATTACAAATGAGTCAAATAGGGTTACCTATGTTATGCACTGTCATGGCTCTAAATTCATTATTTCCACATATGTTCAAGGGTAAAGTCATTAAGAGAACACAAGGACGGAGATTATCATTGTCCAAAGAACATCAAAGACTTCCAAAGATGTATTCTTAATCAAGCAGTAAGCCTGCAACAGAGCAATTTACCATGTGCAAGCATTTATGCAGGAATGTTTTGTAAATGGTCAACAGCAGAACAGAGTCAAAGAAGGAGGCCTAAAAGCTCATAAAGGCATCCACATCTTGTAGTAAGATACAAACAGGCTTTAAATTTATAATGAAGACTAGGATCTCATGATAGATTGTTATGAAGTGTTTCCCATAAAAAGGTCTATGCAGGTCCTAAAAAACAATGGCACATAAGCAACATTGTACATCAATCAAAAATATCGTTAAAAAGTGGTTTGGACTCAAGCATGAATCTGGTAGAGGCACAGCTACCCTTTGATTCATTCCTGCAAACAAGACCAAAAACCAATCAGATTAGCCATCAGGATAGGCATCATTAAAAGAGGAGGCATCATCAAAAAAGGAGGCATCATCACAAGAGGACCATTCATAGCAAGAGGGAAGCAGCAGGTATGTGTTTAATAGGAATCAAGATGTATGACTGTTTTGACCAAGTAAATAGATAAAAACTAGGGTTACAAGGGAAAAGGCCTCCTCTACTCCTTCAAGTGCACAGGGAAGGACTTCAGGAGCAATTGATGAGTTTGAGAGGTTTCTGAGAACTTAGGAGACAACACTATCTACCTTTTCCCTAAGCAGCCCCAACACCTTGGAGTTTGGAAAAATGGACAAAGATGGCCACATGATGACAAAGAAATCCTCCTTCATCATAACAAATGGCTTGAAAATGTTTTAACCAAACTACCTTCCTAAGGTTTGGCAGACAAACACTATACTCCACAAGGTCAAAGGAACAATGTTGCAAATACAAAATATCAGTCAAAAGGAGGAATTGGAAAAATGACAAGTTTGTTGTATAGATGATAAAAGTCATAAAACAGGTTTATATTCCAAATTATAGGGGAGAGGCATAGTTTCAGCTCCTTCAAAAAAGGTGTCAAATTGGAAAGAGTCTTAAGAAGCCTCCATCAATGACAAAAGAGCAATGTTTTAATCAAATATGCCACTTGCAAGACCAAAACAGGAAAAAAGACAACGAGAGGATTAGAAAGGGAAGTTAAACCTTATAAAAGTGGGTTCTTACTTTTTAATTTTTATCAAATGGTTCAAAACAGCCCTAGCACAACGTATCTCCACTCCTTTGTTCATTCACGCATAGAGAAAGGGTTTTTTCAGAATTTCAGCAGAGTCCTTGGCAAAAAATTTCGAGCGCTGTGCTCCTGTAGCAGTGCGCTGCGCGCCTGTAGCCTCCGCCTGTGTATTTTTATATTGTGCACTACACTCTTGTAGAGCGGTGTCGTGCTCCCGGTAGATCTAGCCATCATGCAGAAGAAGGGCATGACACCTCGTGCAAGCACCCGACAGCGCTGTGCTCCTGCCATTGCCTGAGTTGCCCGCCCAGCAATGCTGCGCTCCTACCACTATTCTGGCCTCTGCACGACATTGTCCAACATTTAGGAGCTGAACAACACCTCATTCAGGCCGCTACCCATGGTGTTGTGCTCCTGCCACTACTCCAAACACTGAACGAAAGCGAGTTCAAGCACCCAACTCCCTCTTTGTTGCACTCCTACCACGATGTTGCGCTCCTGCCACTATTCTACATTTTCTATCAGATTTCAAGTTCAAGTTGCCCAACTCTGCCCACAAGATTCTTGAGCCATTTTCTCTATTGTGGAGGCGCTTCAAGAGGTATTGTGGATTTTTCCTGCATATGCATGTCTTCCTAAAAGATAAGGCCACTAAGGAGTTTCAAATTTGGTTTAGAAAAGGCAAAGTAGTCTTAGAGAATAACTTGGCCTGCACACTGCTAATGCCTTGACCTAGTATACAAAACTCATCATCTCCTTTAATCCTTTTCCACACCATTTCACCAGCAGTATCATCCCTTTAAAGATTGTGGGGCAGGGGTAAAAAAACAAAATGTCTGAAGAGGATAATGTTAACATTGATGTTAGGTCCCTATATTACTAGTATAGTCCCTTATTGTTGTTATTTTAGCCCCCTTATTGTTATTATTGTACCCCTGTAACCCCCATATTGTTATTATTGTGCCCTTAAATTATTATTGTTGGGTCAGCTAGGATTACATTATGGCCCCACTAGGATTACATTGTGGCCCCATCGACTCCTATATATAGAAAGGAGGTTTTGTAATTTGGGTCATCCAAGAATTGTTCATTCATGTAATGTATTGGAGGTTTCCCCCTCGAAGTGGCTTATTTCTAAGGCGTTGATATCTCTTTTCTTCTATTTTTGGAGTTGGTTTCACAACATTTGGTATCAGAGCTTTGGATTCTAAGGTTTCACTGCTCCAAACAAGACATCATGGAATCGTCGCAAAATTTTAGAGCTTGGTTCGTAATATTTTTTTAGATATGATATGTGGAAGTTAGGTCTTTTTCAGGCTCCCGAATTTCATCTCAAAGAGGTGATTATGGGAAAATCTTCATAACTCTCTCTCTAAGCATCAGATTGGAATTTTGTAAAAAGTAACTGGAAGTACACGGACTTTAGTTTCCTATCTATAAATTTCAGAGCCAAAGGAGAAAACAGTGACACGTGGCAAGTCGTAAAAGTTCGCTCTACTGAACTAGTCCATAATTAGGTCATTGTGGGAGATTGGACATAACTTTGCCTTGAAGAATCCAAATCAAGTCAAACTTGTGGCATTTGAAAGAAGCTCCAAAGGACTACTATAAGGCCAAATTTCAGATATTGAGGATCTATAAGTATATATATAAGTCAATTTCAATATTGAGCTTCTCAAAAGCAAGTAAAAGGTGTGTATTTTTCTTTTCCGAATTGCATAAGTCTTGTTTGAAGAACCAAGTTGAATTGATTCCAAGGGAATATTATAGAATAGATATCAGTATTGGATTCTAAAATGGCCCCTAAAAAGAATTGAACACCCATTAAGCCTTTAGAAGGCTCTACTATGACTCATGAAGACGAAGAATTGCAACATGACATATCAAAATTACAAGAGCAAGTGCAACAAATTTCACTCTCGCAAAGAGCAGCAAAAAATGACATGGAAGTTTTGAAGAAAGGTGTGGAAACTAAGATGGATGGTTTGAAGAAATTCATGGATGGTTTGAAGAATGGCATGGAAGCCAAGATAGATGGCATGGAAGCTGGCATGGAATCTAAGATGGATGACATGAAAGCTAAGATGGAAAACATGAAGAATGATCTAAAAACAGACATGGAAGGTTTGAAAAAGTTGATACAATAAATGTTTCCTAATGGTGAAAAGATAGTAGAAGAAATTCATGATGAGAACAAAATAAATGTTAATCGTGATTTGATAAACTCTAATGTTGGAGGGAAGAAACACCATATTCCAAAAATGGATATGAGGAAGTTTGATGGAAAGGATCTTGTAACATGGATACTACAGATGGAGCAATATTTTGATCCCAATAATGTGCGAAACACACAAAAGGTACGTATTGCAACTTTACATTTAGAAAAAATTACATTTGTATGGTATCGATTCCTTTTCTCCCGTAAAAAAATTGTCACTTGGTCAATTTTTACGGAGGAAATGATATCACATTATGAGGATACAAAGAGCAACACTTTCTTTAGCCAATTGATAAATCTAAAACAAAAGTGTTCAGTGGGGGATCACATTGAGGACATCCAAAAATTGAATATAAGGGTAACTGATATTTCAGAGGAACACATGATTGATCTCTTCATAGGTACTTTAAAGAATAACATCCAACATGAAGTTCGCGTTTTGGAACCTGATTCATTGGAGAAGCCATTCAGGTTGGCAAGAAAAATTGAATGTAAAATTATGGCGACAAGGAAGCCTACCACTCACTTCTATAAAGATGGAAGTGTTGCTACTCCTAGATTTCCACAACCTACAAGGTTGACACTACAACAATTGGAAGAAAAAAGAGAAAAAGGGCTTTGCTACAGTTGTGATAGCAAATACACTAAAGGTCATAAGTGTGCTGAGAAGAAATTATTTTACATAGATTGTGAAGAGGAAGAAGAAAATGAACAAGAAGAGGATATACACCAGGAAACAGCCCTAGAAGAGGAAGAAATGAATCCGACCATATCGTGTAATGCACTGGCAGGAATTACCACTCCTCAAACTCTCAAGATAGAAGGACATATCAAGAAGAAAAAGGTAACAATGTTGATTGATTCAGGTAGCACCCATAATTTTATTCATTGTAAGGTAGCCAAGGAATTGAATTGTTTCCTATACCCAGCACCAGAATGTCAAGTGATGGTTGTAAATGGAAGAACTATAAATTGCTCTAGAAAATGCCATAATATCAAGCTAACCAAGGGGGAATATGTATTGAATATTCCAATACTTTACATTCCTATGCGAGGTGTTGATGTTGTACTAGGAGTACAATGGTTACAATCTTTGGGGACGATAGCTTTTAATTTTCAAGAAATTTTCTTCAAATTATTTTTAGAAGGAAAGGAAGTCGAATTACGGGGTATTTCAAGGAAGCCAGGAAAGATAATAAGCTCTAATGTCATGACAAAGCTTCTAAAGAAAGAACAATGAGGCGTAATTTCACAATTATGCTCACTAGAAGTTCCAACATCAAAATCATCTATTTCTGTAGATCTCCAAAAAGTCTTGGACAATCATTCCAAGGTGTTTGAAACTCCCAAAGGGCTCCCACCTATTCGTGATCATGATCATGCCATTCATTTGAGTCCAGGAAGTGTTCCTCCAAACATCACGCCTTATAGATATCCTTAAGTCCAAAAGAGATAAATTGAATGTATGATTGCAGAAATGTTAGAGGCGGGTATAATTCAACCTAGTTAAAGTTTTTTCTCTACTTCTATAGTATTAGTACACAAGAAGGATGGATCATGGCGCATGTGTCTGGATTATAGGAAGCTCAATAAGCTCACCATTAAAGATAAATTTCACATTCCTATGATTGATGAATTATTGGATGAATTACATGGAGCAATTTATTTTACCAAGTTGGATCTTCGTTCAGGATATCATCAAATTAGAATGAAGACTGAAGATATTCCAAAAATAATATTTCAAACTCATGTGGGTCATTATGAATTTGTGGTCATGCCTTTTGGCCTTACCAATGCACCTTCTACATTTCAAGGGTTGATGAATTCCATTTTCAAACCCTTCCTTAGAAAATTTGTGGTAGTATTTTTTGATGATATACTAATCTACAACAGGTCTTGGAAGGATCATGTTGAACATGTTGACAGGGTGCTCAAACTATTGCAGGAGAAACAATTATGTGCAAAAAAATCCAAATGTTTCTTTGGAGTACAAGAGGTGGAATATCTGGGTCATATTGTACCTCACAAGGGTGTTAAAGTAGACCCTAAAAAAATTAAAGCCATTAAGGAATGCAAAGTCCCCACAACCATAAAGCAGTTGCGAGGATTTCTCGGGTTAACAGGGTATTATCGCAAGTTTGTTAAGAATTATGGGAGAATAGCAGCGCCTCTAACAACATTATTGAAGAAAGATGCATTCTCATGGACTCCTGAAGCAACTAAGGCCTTTGAACGTCTTAAAGAGGCAATGTGCCTAGCACCGGTCTTAGCTACACCAGACTTCACAAAAACCTTTATTGTGGAATGTGATGCCTCAGGAAATGGAATTGGTGCAGTTTTAATGCAGGAAGGAAAACCCATTGCTTTTGAAAGTCGTCCAATCAAAGGAAAGTATTTACAGAAACCTATTTATGAGAAGGAAATGTTAGCAATACTGCATGCACTAAAGAAATGGTGAACTTACTTAATGGGAAGACACTTCAAGGTAAAAACTGATCATGATAGTCTTAAACACTTTTTGGAACAAAGACTATCTTCAGAAGAGCAGCAAAAATGGGTCACAAAGATGTTGGGTTATGACTTTGAAATAATATACAAAAAATGGAAGCTAAATGTTGTTGCGGATGCACTCTCAAGAAAGAATGAAGAGGTGGAAGCATTGCTTTGTGTCATTTCTATTATCCAACCAGATTGGATAACCGAAGCAAGAGATGAATGGAAGAAGGACAAAGATGTATGGACACTCATTCAAAAGTTGCAGCAAGGTCCTAGTACATCTGACACATTTAGTTGGAAAAAATGATTCCTTATGGTACAAAGATCGCTTCTATCTTTGTAAGAATTCCCAACTAAAACAAAATATTCTTCTGGAATTGCACACTTCTCCTTTAGGAGGACACTCAGGATTTTTAAAAACTTACCACAGGGTGAAGAAATAATTTTTTTGGGATGGCCTTAAATCTGATATTCAAAAGTTTGTGGAGGAATGTTTGGTTTGCCAGCAGAATAAATTTGAGACAATTAAGACCATGGGATGACTCAAGCCAAAGGCCTAAAAAGAAGCCAAAGAAGGGAGGGATGCCAAATAGGTTTGAACCTATAAACACTGAAGAGCTGATAACCTCCCCTACTATTTTGACCTGTTTTCAAGAGTTGGGCTGCTATGAATTCTGTAAAAAGGTACAAAAGCTCCAAAGTCACCCTCAGTTGACCAAGCTCTTTGCCCTAAACCTTCATAAACATCAAGTATGCCTAGCCGGGGTAAAATTTGAGTTGACTGTATATGCTATCTCTAGGGCCACTGGAATGCCTTGCATAGGAGAAAGGTGGTTCAAACAAAAGTATCTAGACCTGAGTCACTATCGCCCATTCTTGAAACCAAGTTGTCAAGCTGACTGTAAAACCATGTTCCCCTTCTCTCATCTATTAGACAGATATGCTCTCCTAATGAGGACCATCATGAAGTACTTCACCTATGAGGGTAGGTTCTCCAGAGTCTATTCATACCACATAAGGCAATCGTCTCACTTTGTTAGCATGAATCTTGATTCAAGGTGTACAAAAAAATACCACTTTAGCTGCGCATAACAAACAACCCTAACAACAGAAATGGCTACTAATATCTTCAGATCTGCAGTAAGATGATCAAGACAAATGTTGCAAAAATATAGATCTATGCATTAGAAGACATTAAACAATGGAAAAATAAGATTTACTCCGTAGATTCAATAGACAAGACAAGAATACATCCAATGAATATTTTTATTAATGGCACCTGGGAGGAAAACACAAGAGGGTGTTCCATGTTTTCCTCAATGGGATGGGTTCTTGTAAGTCCTCAGCACTTCAAATTTAGAATTCCTCTCTCTTGATGGTGTAGAAAACTCAGAAAAAAATGGAAAAGTATGGCTATGATTATGGATCAATAGCCAGACCAAGTGTTGGGATCCATAGTGATCCTTAGGCAACAAAAGGTGACAAATGAATGGGAAAACTCTTCTATTTATAACAGAATATTGAGTTAGTCTAGAGATTGGTGCATAATTAAAATATTATTAACCAAATCTAAATCCAACTTTTATAGAATATTTTATTATATTTGTTGGAGGGAAAAGGAATTTGACTTGAGTCAAATCCCTTTATTTGTAAATAATAAATAAGTAAATGATTTATTTATCATTTTAAGGATATGATTGTGTAATAATAAATAAATAAATGATTTATTTATCATTTTAAGGATACGGTTGAATAATAATCAAATAAATAATGATTTATTTAATTATTTAAGGGAGAATTACTCATATTTAACAAATAATATTATTTAAATAAGATTTAAACAATTATTCTTAGAAAATAATAAGATAAATAATGATTTATCTAATTAGTTTCCTTGTTTTAAGTTAAATATAACTGTGTTATTAATTAAACTATTGTTTAAGTAATTATTTTCGAGGAAAATCAAACAAATGTATATTTATTTAATATTTAATTATTGGGTTTCCGTGTTTAGACCATAAAAAACAACTTAATAAAGGTGATTTACTAAGTTATTTTCATAGTGAAAGCTGTTTTACTTGGAGTAAAATTGGTCTTACATGATGTACTTGTCCATCTAATGATAATAGGTTAGATGACCAAAAAATGGTGTAACAATTTCCCCCAGTTACAGGTGAGTGTTAGGAGCTAATCATGACCGAAGTATTCGTTGTAAGAACTCAACCACTAGACATCAAAGGAAGTCAAAGAGAGATAAGTATATGTGAACCAAAGTGCAAGGAAAGAACTAGACTCTTGAGGAGGCGACTGGCAGTGACAAGTCTCACAGTGAGTACCGACTATAGGCGGCAAGGGAGGCATACCTATGCCCACCGAGGCAATAGTACAAACAATAAGGCACCCGAAAAACCATGGAACACAATAATAAAGCATATGCTGGCATAAATATGAGCCAAATAAATAACACAATAATGAATCCCACATACATATTGTGCCTGGGATAATAGTTTTTCGTCAATTTAGTGTATCCTAAATTGCTACATTAATTTATCAACTGGACTGTTGATATGTGGCACACTCATGTGCAAGATAACCTATCTCTTACTTTTTGTCGTTGATTTTTATGAAATTCTAAAAAGACAAGTATGGAGACAAATATTCAAGACAATGATGTCCTTCTAATGATTTTCCAAATCTCAAAAGAATTTTAAAAACATAATGACAAAATTAATTCTTCAAAGAAAATGAAATTGCATCATTATTCTGTCAGACAAATGCTGAACTACTGATCATGAAACTCATTATCCTTATTACTGGCCCAAACACAAAAGAAACTATGCTGAAAGAAATCCAAAAGTTGCAATAAAGTAAATCTAAATCAAATTACATCAACTTGTATTCTGATCCCTCATCATTAGTCCAGCTATGATTTTCGGAAGTAACCATAAACAACTTGAGTAACTGATATCTAACTTGCAGAAAGTAAACTAATATCAAACCACACATTCATAATTCAATCCCTCACCATCAGTCCAGCTGTGGCTTTCGGAGGTAACTGAAGATGTCATGCACAATTTAATATTTCTAACTTGCAGAAAGGAAACCAATATCAAACTACACACTCATACTTCAATCCTCACCTCCATTAGTCCATGGCTTTGAGGTAACTAAAATGACATGAGTAACGATATTTCTAACTTGGTAAAAGTAAACTAATATCAAACTACACACTCATACTAACTCACTCATTAGTCCAGATATATACGGAGGTAACTGAAAATGACATGAGGAATTTAATATATCTAAATCTAACTACTGAAACAAATGTGCAAGACTGAAATAAACAAAGCAGCACTGGAATTAAACAAAAAAACTCAGAAAAATAAATTAGCAGCAAAATAATATTGATTCCATGTCATTAGTCAAAAGAACAATATTGATTCCATGTCATTAGTCAAAAGATATGCAAATTCCCGGGCTGCCTATTTGTAATCTGAAACAAGAACACTGATCAGTTAACAACAACATAAAACATGAAAGATTATGGACAGAAGTAAAATGTAAAGCATGAAATATTATGAACAAAGATGAAGCATAAATACCATGAAAGATGCAATGTATAAACATGTGAATGAATTATGGTACAATGAACTTAAAGAAATAAAACAAGAAACTATACAGTAATGCACAAAACCTCAGCGTGTGCAGGGGCCCTCTGCACCAGCCTTGGGCGACAGCCTTCAAATACGAATTACGCTTGGAAACAGAGTCTTCTTATATATTAAAATGCATTCATAACAGATAAATGATATTACAGCACAGTGGCAACGCAATTACATTAAAGAGCTATATGGAGGCTAACTATTATGCGTATGAAAATGCGTTATTTAGAACAAAGGTGATATAACTAATTCCCTAAAGTTTGTGCTGATAGAGACACGTGAACCATCACGTCCAGAGATCCAGCATCATGGCCGTGGTGAGGAGTAAATATATGAAGAGTGGATGTTGGATTCGGCTTATGGAGCCGTGTACAGGTGTCGATGTGTCTCCCGTAAATTAGAAATGGTCATACAAATCTTCACGTGATGAGAAATAGAGTCCTGTCACCGTGGGACTCTACGGTTGACTTCCACTTGGCCACCTTTGACCACAGCCTCCTTAGGTGAATTTGCCCGAGCCAATAGGACACGATCCATGTCCACATCATTTCTGACTTCCCCATGTGGCTCGATTTTCCTGAAGACACCTGCAACATAGACTTTCACAAAATGGCTGCGGAAAGTTGCAGCAGCTGCGGAAAGTGGCAAGATTCCGCAGCTAAATGAGCAAAAATCTAAATCAAACAGCAGACACAAAAAATAGTTAAAAACCATTTTAGATGCTCTTTTACAATTAATATGCAATGATATTGACAACTTAGAAGGTTCAGGTGAATGAAAAAGGTCTAGAAAGTTGTATAGGAAAGATGCAGATTTGAGACTCAACATACCCCCACTGTGAAGGTGTTGCATGTCCTCAGGCAACCAAAATTTTGATAATTCTTCTTCAGTTCATATGCCTTGACACTTCAGCCAGTACATCCAGTCCTCTCCTCCTCTTCCTTGGTGCTGCTAACATCTTGGGCTTCTTCATTAAGCATCTGAATTTGATATTAATCAGTGCTCTACTTCACTTCTGGCATTTCTTCTTCAATTTCCTGTTCTTCTTCTGCCATAGTCCCAGATGTAGCATGGTATTATCATGAATGATTTTGTCCAATTTTCTTTGTTCCTTCAATGTCTCATTTTCATTTTTAATGTGTCTATTTAAAATCTCTAGTTCAAATACTTATTTTTCAGTGATTGGACTAAATCATCTTGTGCTGTGTGAGGCTGAGTGGACGAAGTACTGGGACCCGTAGCTGCTTTTTCTAAAGATTCTATATAATCATATACTTCTTGCTGCTTTGGGTCTATATCAGGCGTCGTTTTTATTGGGTTGTCCCCAAAATGCTATGGAGGAGAGTTGTCTTCAAAATCTGGCTGAGAAGGGCTCACATCAATGTCTGGCTGAGAATGGGATGGACTATGTTCAATGTATAACTGAGAATGAAATGAACTAGGTTCATTGTCTGACTGAGAGTGAGATGGACTATGGTCAGCTGGGGATTGTTCAGATGTTTCTTCTCCCAAATCAATAAAATGGGGTCCTTTCGTTTGTGTTTTCCTCAACTTCCCCTTAAGCCTGGAACTTCTTCTCACACGCTGTGGACCACTGTCTTTTTGCTTTTGTTTTCCTTTCCCTTTCTTCTTGGGAATAGATGAATGTTCTTGAAGGTGAACTAGTCTTTCAGACTACACTTGATGATCTTCTTCGAAAGAAGGGGTTTGATGCATAGCCTCAATACTTTTTCTCTCTTTTGATGTTATTGGCTTTTTACCCTTGGTTTCTTTCTTCTTCCTTTTTGACAGTCTCTCTTCACTACTAGTTCTTTCAATTGTAGTAGTAGGAGTACTTTGAGTTTCATCATTTGTTCTTTTTCTCCTACTCCTTCTTGATTTGCTACCTTCAGGAATTTCTTGGGGTTCTTCAAAGAAATTTCTGATCAAAAATTGTTCCCATGTGTTCTTGTTCTCTTTTAACTGTTTTTCAATCAAAATTTTCACAAGACCATGGTGATATAGATGTGGTTCTACATCCCCTAAATGCTTCTGAACAGTCACAGACATCTTCTTCAAACTATTTAATAAAAATTATGGCAGATTGAGGGTCTGTTTATCTAGAAAATTCATCAGCAATATGGTATGGTACATATACATTGACCCAAAACGGCCCTCACAGGTGATAAATTTTTGAACAACTAGCAGCAAAGTAGCCCATTCCTCTTTCAAAGCATGAACAGGAATTCCTCTTTTAAAAATAGTTATGTCCATACCTGGGTTATGTAGAATCACTCTCTAGGCTTCATCACTAATGCTTTGTTCTTAAACCAACGTTCACCCTCTTGAAGAAGTTCTGTGGCAGATGCTATAGATGCCTCATTCACCGTAAACTTAAGGTCTCCAATCTCTACCTCCAGGCCATTGAAAGACCTTGCAAAAGCTTTTTTCACCTCTTTATGGTAGCCTCTAAACTTTTGGATAAACCGCAACCACTTTGCCTTCTTCAATATATCCCTAACTTGCGGGTATCCTTCCATGAATTTAGGTCCCTCTGGTTCTGCTCTCAACAATTTACCCATCCTTCTTTCTGCTCTTTAAAAACTTTCCTGCGTGAGGAGGGTTCAATGGAAGTAGGACGAATGAATGAATGAAAATGAGCACGATGACTGTAGGTAAATATCAGAGAATGGGTATACAGACTGTAGCGTAACAGAGAACGAAATGGGGTGAAGCGGAACAGAGAAGGGTTACGTGAGCACGGCGGAAATGCGGCTGTGAGATTAATAGAACAATAGGAGGAGTATAACACATCCAGCAGTGTTTAAAATTAGGTGGATGCAAAGTAAATGTAAGCACGTTTATACAACGGCTACGGATTTCATGCGGCTGAAAGAAGCCGTAGTCAAATCAACCACGTTTGATCATCACAGGTGGAGTACCGGAGTTTGAGTGAAGATTGGAGGTTTAATTATGGGACCGTTTGAGAATGAATGCAAGGATTGTGGGAGGATTGTACAGAGATCATGGAGTGGTTACGGAGTTTGTCAATACAATCATTGCACATAATGGAGCTTATGGTTTATAACTATATAAAAATGTGCTTAAATGCTATTTGAAATAAATTTTTACTCATACCTTGGAATTCTTGCCATTTTCCCTTGGTCTTCAATTAGTTGCTCCTCATTGATATCTTGAATGCCCCATGTCTTCATAATTGGTCCTCATACCTGCATTTTATTTCATGATTGTGGAAATAACATCTGGCTGTACATTCTTTTGAAAAACAGAGTGGTAGCTGCGGAATCTGCTTCTGGCTGCAGAAACTGGTGTCAGCTGCGGAAACAGATGTCAGCTGCGGAAACTGACACAGCTATTATTTGGGTGAATAGAAATGAACGGATGACAATTGACTAAATGGAAATGGTTATGAAAGAGAATTTTATCGGTGAAATGGAATGAAATAGATAAAATGAAGTGAAATGGAATGAAGTGGAGTGAAATGAAGTGGAATGAAGTGGAATGGTTGGTCACAAAACTTGTGAAATGAAAGAGAGATTTTTTTTTTGGAAAATATAGGATGTCAGGTGTTCTTGATTTTCACCCTACATTTTCTGTATAAGACTGCCAATCAGTGATTGGTTTTCAGGCTTATACATTTTTTTTTTTTTCTTTTTTTTTTTTTTAAACTGAAAAGAACAAAAGCTAGGTTGGTGGAGAAGAAGAATTCTTCTGTACCAGCCTGATTGCAGAATTTTCTTGAAACATTTTGACAAATTCCTCTTTTGAGAGTGGCTTATGATAAACTTTCAATCCGTGGCCATTCACAATAAGAGGAGTTTGAAACTCATCAATGGTCTTGATTCTTACCGCTCCATTGCTAAAGATCTTGTCAATCTCATATGGCCCAAGCCAATGAGTCTGAAATTTTCCTTGAAAATGTTTAAACTTGGAATCAAATAACAATGCCCAATCTCCTTCTTGAAACTTATTCTCTTTGATATACTTCTCATGCCATTTAGCTCTTTGATATTGAACTAGATCAGTTCTTAAAATTGCCCCTTGTCTGATCTCATCTAGCTCGTTCAACTGCTCCATTCTATGATTTTGGGCTTCTGATAGATCCATCCCCAAATGAACTGCTATCTTGAAGGTCTTGACTTGGAACTCAATGGGGAGCAGGACTTCCTTCCCATAAACAAGTTCATAGGGAGAATGTCCTGTTGTATTTCTCCATGTAGTTTTGTAGGCCCACAAGGCTTCAGGAAGCCTTTCTACCCAATCTCTTCTATGTAGATGAACAGTTTTGCTGATGATACTTTCGAGAACTTTTTTGGTAGACTCCACTTGACCATTTGCTTGCGGATGGTAAGGAGTAGATCTTCTATGCTTGATTTTGTATTCTTCCATCAGCTTCTCCACCAGGTTGGATGTGAATTGGCTTCCTTGATCTGTCACAATTTCTCTTGGAACACTAAAGCGAGTAAAAATATCCTCATAAAGAAAATGAACAACTAAATTTTCAGTAGCAGATACTAATGCTTTGGCTTCTACCCATTTAGTAACATAATCAGTACAAACCAATATATACTTCTTTTGCTTAGATGGTGGATTAATAGGTCCTATGAAATCTAAAGCCCATTTTTCAAAGGGTTCGATGAGTACCTATGGTTGCAATGGCATTTCATTTGAAAGGGTAGGTTTCCCTACTCTTTGGCAGCTGTCACACCTTTTGACATATTGTTTTGCATCTTTGAAGAAGGAAGGCCAATAATATCCTAAAGAGAGGATTTTATAGGCCGTCCTTTTGTCTGCAAAGTGTCCGCCGCATGGTTCATCATGACATGCCTTAAGGATATTAGGCATCTCATCTTCCCTGACACATCTTCTGATCACAAGATCTGGCCCTGTTTTAAACAATTCGTTAGAAATCCATGAATATTTTGAACTCTCCTGAATAATTTTTCGTTTTTCACTTGGAAATAAATGTGAAGGCAGTTTCCCTGTAACCAAATAGTTAGCAATATCTGCATACCAACGAGTCTTAATAGTTACTGCAAACAAGTATTCATCAGGAAACTTATCCTCTACAGGAGAATCTTCTTTAGTATTCTGAATCCTAGACAAGAAATCAGCTACTGTAGTTTGTTTTCCTGGTCTATCCAACACAGTAATATTGAATTCTTGCAAAAGTAAGAGCCATCTTGTCACTCTACCATTAGTAACAGGTTTGTTCATTAAATATCTAATTGCAGAATGGTCAGTATGAATAAAAGTTTCATAGCCTGTTATGTAATGTCTAAACTTATTAATTGCATGAACAACAGCTAAAAACTCTTTTTTAGTCACAGTATAGTTCAACTCTGTGGGAGTCAAATTTTTACTGGTGTAATAAATGGCATAAGGAACTAAATCTTTTTGACCCAACACGGCTCCAAGAGCTGTATCTGAAGCATCTGTAGAAATATGGAAAGGAAGTTTCCAATTTGGTCCTCTCAAGATAGGTGCTTCAGATATTCTTGTTTTCAAAGTTTCAAAAGCTGATTGACAATCAGGATCCCATTTAAATTCACGGTCTTTTGTAAGCAATTTGAAGAGTGGAGATGCTATTTTAGTGAAGTTTTCTATAAATCTTCTATAGTAACCAGTAAATCCTAGAAAACTTCTAACATCTCTTTGAAAATTTGGAATAGGTAACTTGGAGATGACTTCAACTTTTGATCTATCAACCTTAATCCCATCTCCTGAAATATGATGTCCCAAAACAATCCCTTCAGTAAACATCATAAAGCATTTTTCATGGCTTAATGAAAGGTTTGTTTCTTTACATCTTATGAGAACTTTTTCCAAATTTTCTAATGCCTCTTCAAATGAATTACCATAAAATGTAAAATCATCCATATAAACCTCTACACAATCATGGATTAGATCAGAAAAAATTCCTAGTACTGCTCTTTGGAATGTTGCTGGTGCATTACATAACCCAAAGGAAGCACTCGGTAGGCAAAAGTTCCCCATGGACAAGTAAATGTGGTCTTATCTTGATCTTCAGGTGCTACCTGAATTTGATTATAGCCACTAAAACCATCCAAGAATGAAAAGTACTTTTTACCTGCTAATGTATCTAATACCTGATCGATAAAAGGCAAAGGAAAATGATCCTTCAAAGTTGCTTTGTTCAATTCCCTGTAATCAATGCATACCCTCCATTTACCATTCTTTTTAGGTACTATAACCAAAGGAGAAACCCATCGGCTATCTGAAATTGGATAAATGAAGTTTACATTGAGTAGTTTTTGGAGCTCTTCTTTCACTATCTCCCTAAGATTTGGATTCATCCTTCTTTATGGTTGTCTGATTGGTCTACTGTTTTCCTCAATATAGATATGATGGATGCAACTCTTAGGATCAATACCTTTCATGTCAGTATACTCCCATGCAAATGCAGTAAAATGTTTTTGCAAGATTTTGGTTAGTTCTTCTTGTTGTGACTTTTCCAAATGTTTGTTGATATTCAATGTTTTTCCTGGAAAAATCTCAATGGTAGAACTACCAAACTCTTCCATAGAGTAAAGAGACATTTGTCTTGATGATAAATATTCTATGTCAGATTCCAAGTGAAATTGTGTGGGGTCATATTCTGAAGATGTCTCAAAATTTTCTAATGTGTTCAGAATTTGACTATCCTCACTGATTTCAGAAATGGTAAAGACAGGTTGTATAGTGTCCTCATCATCGACCCATTCATTGTCTCCTACTTCTGTGATTTCTTTTGCTAGAGGATACAAATTGAATTTCTTTGTCGAATTACCATTAGAAATGTACATATCCCCAGATCTACAACTAATGAAAGCATCAGCTGTGGCTAGCCAAGGTCTTCCTAAGATAAGTGGGTTCCCTCCTAGATTACTCTTGGGAGTCAAAATCATAAAATCTACTGGATATTCCCAAGAATCTAAGGAGACTGAAATATCTTCTAATACACCATCTGGTTTAATAATTGATCGATCTGCAAGTTGCAGTAAAGTAGGTGTAAAAAGAATGTTAGGAAGTTTTAGCTGGTCCATAGTCTGTCTACTCATAATGTTAATAGCAGCCCCTAAGTCAATAAATGTGTTTGGAATTTCTATCCCATTTATATGCGTCTTGACAATTGGACTTCCTGGATCTACATACTTCTGCATGGTAATTTTTCCCATCATAATATCTGCAATTTTTCCTACCAGGTGGATTCTTCTTGTGTCTTTTAGTTTCCTTCTTGGTCTTTTGAAACTTAACTCCTTTATTGTTTTTGCTAGAATAGGAATCTCTCGAATGGCTTGTAGCAAGGGAATATTGATACAAAAATTCTTCAATTCATCTAGAAAATCATAGTTAGGCAACAAGATTTGTTTTTCCACCCCCTTGTCAATTTGTAGTCTTTCAGGAAAAGGAGGTGTAGATGAAGATGCAGGCTGCTTAACTATAGGAGTTGTGGGTGTTAACTTTTCTTTCTCTTTTTGAATGTTTGAGTTTCGAAGAGATACTTCCTCAGAACCCTTATTGGCTTCAAGAGAGTCCTCCTCAGAGGTATCTTGCTCTTGGTCATCTATAGAAGGTTTTTCTAAAACTCTACCAGATCTGAGTTGTACATCATTGATAGGAACAATCATATAGGTAGGAAATTGTTGTCCTTCTATCATGTAAGTATTCTGAGGATTTTTATTGTTAGGATTTGGAAATGGCTGAGCTGGAAGTTGATTTTTCTTTTGTTGGTATGGGAGCATGAGTTGAGGATTTGGATTTTGTTGAGAAGGTTGTTGTTGTGGAAATGGAAATGAAAGTTGTGGATTTGGGTTTGGAAGTTGTGGAGCTTGTTGATTTTGAAAAGATGGAGGATATTGGTAAAATTGAGCAAATCTCCCATAAGGATTTTGAATCCCATGTACCCATGGCTGATATGGATTTTGATGTTGGGGCCAAGGTTGTTGCCAAGGATTCCAATTTGGTGGGGTTTGAAGATTCATAGGGTTGTTAAACCCTTTAGTTTGTTGTCCCTGCCAAGGTCTTCTTGCAACAAAACAGAGAGATTCTACTGAATTTGGGTCTTCTTGAAAGACAGCTTTGAGCCTAGGAATTGAAGGACAATCCTTGATCTCATGATTCTCTGAGAAAATTATACATGTTTCTACAACTTTTGCATCCAAGGGACATTCCCTTAAAGCATGTTTCTTCCTACATTTCAGACAAAAGATGGCTAGAGAATCTGTTTCTACTTTCTGCTTGTTTTGGATTTTAAGGCTGTCTAGTTGTTCACTAAGGCTCCCTAAAATATTAGTTTTGAATTCATCAAGCATATTACCAATCTCTGCCCTACTTACTGATTCAGTTGTAGATTTGTTAGCCCTAATAAGAGAAGGATCCCTAGGCCCTTTTCCTGTTTTAGATTTTCCTCTTGAGAGATGGACACATAGTTCTGTTATGTCACGAAGTGGAAGTTGAGAAATGTCTCCTTTCCCAATCATGTTTAAAATATCTATCCATTCATCTCTAATGGCTTTTAATATGAGGGCTTTCAAGGTTTCATCATCTAAGTTTCTCATCTTTTCTCTTTTTAAGTTGTATTGAAATCTTTCAAGTAAATCTTCCAAATTTTCATCTTCTTTTTGCATCATTTTGAATACCTCATCCTTGTGATTGGTGGGCATATAATAGTCCAAGTATCTATCCAAAAATGTTTGTTTCATATCATTCCAAGTCCTAATAGATTGAGTGGCTAATCCCATGAACCATTTCAAAGCAGCTCCCTTCAATGTTGAAGGAAACAGTTTGAGTTTTTGAGAGTCTTCCATATAGTCATAGATTTGGCACACGACTTCAAACTCAAACATAAATGTTTCAGGATCCTCACTTTGCAATCCATAAAAGTTGGCGAGGACAGATGGTGAGATATTTTTCATTGTTGTATGAGTTTCCTCATCAACTATAGGGAATCCAAACAAGTTGTCTCCTTCCCTATTTCTTCCATTATTATCTTCACCATTGTTGTCTCCATTGTTTCCTCCTCCTCTACCTCTACCTCTACCTCCAAATCCATCTATTATTTCCTCTGCCATGATAGTTCCTTTAGAGTCCTTAAAGTCCTCTGGTTCTTCTATCAAGGGAGGATGAGAGGGAGTCTCTTCCTTTTCTAAATGAGATTTAGTAGGTGGTATAGGAGAATCCTCTAATTCAGCTGCTCCTTGAATTCCAAAAATCTTAAGGCTAGGGGTAGATGGTTGTGAATCTTGTCTATGCCTTGAAGAATATGGATTTGTGAAAATCGAACTCTTGGCTTTAGCTATAAACCTTCCCCTAGAATCTCTTGCTCTATGCATGTCATATTTTTTTTTTTTTTTAAGTTGGGCTAATAATTCTCTTTCTGATCTTCCGGGTCACACTAGGTGCAAGAAGAGAGCATACTTAAGAAATTACTGAACCAATAACTCTCTTTTCTGATCCTCCAAATCACACTAGGTGCAAGAGGAGAGCATACTTCAAGAAGTTATCAAGTTTTCCCTTATTTTTATTATTATATATATTTTTTTAAGAAATTGGCTACCTAGTTACACTTCCCCGGAAACGGCGCCAAAATGTTTGGTCAATTTAGTGTATCCTAAATTGCTACATTAATTTATCAATCCGGGATTCGTTAGCTGATGAAGTGTGGCACAATATATGTGCAAGATAACCTATCTCTTACTTTTTGTCGTTTTTGGATTTTTATGAAATTCTAAAAGACAAGTATGGAGAAAAATATTCAAGACAATGATGTCCTTCTAATGATTTTACAAACTTCAAAAGAATTTTAAAACACACAATGACAAAATTAATTCTTCAAAGAAAATGAAATTGCATCACTATTCTAGTCAAACAAACAGTGAACTACTGATCATGAAACTCATTATCCTTGCTGCTGTCCAAATACAAAAGAAATTATGCTTAAAGAAATCCAAGAATTGCAACAAAGTAAATCTAAATCAAATTACATCAACTTATATTCTGATCCCTCACCATTAGTCCAGCTATGGCTTTTGGAGGTAACCATAAACAACTTGAGCAACCTGATATCTAATTTGCAGAAAAAGAAACTAATATCAAACTACACACTCATACTTCAATCCCTCACCATTAGTCCAGCTATGGCTTTCGGAGGTAACTGAAAATGACATGAGCAATTTAATATTTCTAACTTGCAGAAAGTAAATTAATATCAAAATACACACTCATACTTCAATCCCTCACCATTAGTCCAGCTATGGATTTCGGAGGTAACTGAAAATGACATGAGAAATTTAATATTTCTAACTTGCAGAAAGTAAACTAATATCAAACTACACACTCATACTTCAATCCCTCACCATTAGTCCAGCTATGGCTTTCGGAGTTAACTGAAAATGACATGAGAAATTTAATATATCTAAATCTAACTACTGAAGCAAATGTGCAAGACTGAAATAAACAAACAGTGCTGGAATTAAACAAAAAAAAACTAAGAAAAATAAATTAGCAGCAGAACAATATTGATTCCATGTCATTAGTCAAAAGATATGCAAATGCCCGGGCTGCCTATTTTTAATCTGAAACAAGAACACTGATCAGTTAACAACAACATAAAACATGAAAGATTATAGATAGAAGTAAAATGTAAAGCATGAAATATTATGAACAGAGATGAAGCATAAATACCATGAAAGATGCAATGTATAAACACATGAATGACTTATGGCACAATGAACTTAAAGAAATAAAACAAGAAACTATACAGTAATGCACAAAACCTCAGCGTGTGCAGGGGCCCTTTGCACCAGCCTCGGGCAACAACCTTCAAATACGAATTACGCTTGGAAACAGAGTCTTATTATATATTAAAATGCAGTCATAACAGAGAAATGATATTACAACACAGTGGCAACGCAATTACATTACAGAGCTATATGGAGGCTAACTATTATGCGTATGAAAATGCGTTATTTATAACAAAGGTGATATAACTAATTCCCTAAAGTTTGTGCTGATGGAGACACGTGAACCATCACGTCCAGAGATCCAGCATCATGGCCGCGGTGAGGAGTAAATCTATGAAGAGTGGATGTTGGATTCGGCTTATGGAGCCGTGTATAGGTGTTGATGTGTCTCCCGTAAATTAGAAACGGTCATACAAATCTTCACGTGATGAGAAACAGAGTCCTGTCACCGTGGGACTCTACGGTTGACTTCCACTTGGCCACCTTTGACCACAGCCTCCTTAGGTGAATTTTCTCGAGCCAATAGGACACGATCCATGTCCACATCATTTCTGACTTGACCATGTGGCTCGATTTTCCTGAAGACACCTGCAACATAGACTTTAACAAAATGGCTGCGGAAAGTTGCAGCAGTTGCGGAAAGTGGCAAGATTCCGCAGCTAAATGAGCAAAAATCTAAATCAAACAGTAGACACAAAACATAGTTAAAAACCATTTTAGATGCTCTTTTACAATTAATATGCAATGATATTGACAACTTAGAAGGTTCAGGTGAATGAAAAAGGTCTAGAAAGGTGTATAGGAAAGATGCAGATTTGAGACTCAACAATAGCCAGGAATTTTTACAATAATATCTGAGTACATGAGATATAAATACAACCCAGATGCCCCTGAAAACAGGAAAGGGCTCTAAAAATATGACTGATACATGCAAACAAAAAGACGTTGCAAGCGGCTGAGGCTGACATCATCAAGTGTATGGAGTTGCATTGAAGGCTATAATGAAGATGTCATCCTAGTGTGTGGGGGGCTACTTGTAGGGCCACCCCCTCATGAGGACTAAGACATCTCACACACAACCGGGAATCACCAATGTCAGCTGCTTCATCATTTAACCATCAAGTATACGAATCTTGATCATGCTTAAAGGAGCTGGAGCTGAAAAACAATCAAGTCAAAGGGCAATAAGGAGTCCCTTTGCCTGATCCGAGGCACCGAACAAGAGTGGAAGCTGGAACCAAGGTACATCGCCCTCTAGACATGTCTTCTGGAATGAATGAGCTAATGTCGATAGAAGGAGGTCCGCCATAGGTGAGGTAATAAGGGATCCTCAACTAAGGCACGAGAGAAAATAGTAGAGTGACTGACGGACTGACACCAATGATGATGATGAAATGGGGGGGACTAAGTAGCAAACATACGACTTCCCTTGTTAGAGCATAAATGGCATGGATGACCTGGCAGCGACTGACATAATATCATGAGGGATAGGGGACAATGGGACTGAAGGTCATAATGTGCGACACGAGAGAGGGACCAAGCAATGAATTATGGAGGACTATGGTGAGATGTGAAGGGACTTGGGATAGACTCCATGGCAGCAATGATGACTCTGCTCGAATGCTCTAAACAAGGGTGATTCGATGGTGCTGCCACATATGTAAAGGGTCCAATGGGGACCATAAAATTGTGAGTACAATATGGTAACTTAGACGAAATTTGACACAAGTGTGGACAAGTATGGAGGCAACATGGTGCCCCCAGTACGAGTGTTGCAAGTGAAGAAATTCGATTTTTAGGAAGGGTTAAGTGGCGGTTCTTGGACAAAATTTGTCCTGGTGAAGTATCAAATCAAAAAAGCTAATAGATACCCATTTGAGGGCTTGGTGAGATCTTTCCAATGGTATATATGGTGTTTGGTCAATTTAGTGTGTCCTAAATTGCTGCATTTAATTTGTCAATCCGGGATTCGTAAGCTGATGAAGTGCAGTGCACTATATGTGCAAGATAACCTATTTCTTAACTTTTTGTCGTTTTTGGTTTTCTAAGGTGAGATGGAGATTATAAAATAAAAACAAGTATGGTTATGTTTGTTCAAGGAAATGATATCCTCTATTAATGATTTACCAACTTGAAACTTAAGAAGGAATTTGAAACTTACAATGACAAAACTTAAAGCAATGACAAAACTTGAAAGGAAATGAAAATGTGCTGCTGAAATGAAAAGGTGCTGCTAGTCTAATAAATCAAAACAGTAAACTATTGAGCATGAAAACCAAAATATTCTTGCTGCTGTCTAAACACAAAATAAACTATGCTTAAAGAAATCCAAAATTGCAATAAAGTAAATCTAAATCAGATTACATCAACTTGTCTTCTGATCCCTCATCATTAGTCCAGCTATGATTTTCGGAAGTAACCATAAACAACTTAAGTAACTGACATCTAACTTGCAGAAAGTAAACTAATATCAAACCATACATTCATAATTCAATCCCTCACCATCAGTCCAGCTGTGGCTTTCGGAGGTAACTGAAGATGTCATGCACAATTTAATATATCTAAATTTGCAGAAAAGAAACTAATACTAAACTACACATTTCATAATACAATCCCTCACCATCAGTCCAGCTGTGGCTTTCGGAGGCAACTGAAGATGCTATGAGCAGCTTAATATATCTAAATTTGCAGAAAAGAAACTAATACTAAACTACACATTTCATAATACAATCCCTCACCATCAGTCAAGCTGTGGCTTTCGGAGGCAACTGAAGATGCTATGAGCAGCTTAATATATCTAAATTTGCGAAAGGAAACTAATACCAAACTACACATTTCATAATACAATCCCTCACCATCGAGTCCAGTGGCAGCCTTCACAGACAGCTTGAAGATGTCTATGTTATGGCTTGATTTAAAAATATCTAAATTTAACTACGAAGCAAATGAGTAAAAATGAATTAAACAAAGTAGTCTTTGAATGCAGAAACTAAGAAAAACAAATTAGCAATGAACAATGTTAATTCCATGTCATTAGTCAAAAAGTTATGCAAATGCACAGACTGCTATCATAACCTGAAACAAGAACATCATTCGAGTGATTAATAACATACAACATAAAACATGAAAGACAGAAGTGAAATGGAAAGCATGAAAGTTTATAAACAAAAATGAAGCATATATACTATGAAAGATGCAATGTATAAACATGTGAATGGATTATGGCACAATGAGATTTAAAGAAATAAAATAAGAACTATACAATAATGCACAGAACCTTAGCAAGTGCAGGGGCCCTCTACACCAGCCTTGGCAACAATCTTCAAGTACGAATTACGTTGGAAAACAGATTCTTCTTATATTAAAATGTAGTCATAACAGTAAGGTAGTATTACGGCACAAAGGCAGCGTAATTACATTACAGAGCAGACTAATAAAAGATAACAGAGACTAATCAAGACTAACTCTATATGCGTATGCAAACGCGTTATTTATAACAAAAGAAACATAACTAATTCCTAAAGTTTATGCTAGTGGAGAACACGTAGACCATTACGTCCACGGATCTAGGATCATGGCTGTATTGCAAAGTAAATCTATGAGGAGTGGATGTTTGAATTCAGCTATGGAGCCATGTACAGATGTCGACTTGTCCTCCGCAACTCAGAAACGGCCATATGAACCTTTATGTGACACGAAACAGAGTCCTGTCACCGTGAGACTCTATGGTTGACTTCCATGTGGACGCCTTTGACCGCGGCTTCTTTAGATGAGTTTTCTCGAGCCAATGGGACACGAACCATGTCCACATCATTCCACGACTTGGCCATGTGGCTCGTTTTCCACTGTAGACACCTATAACATAGAGAGTTTCCCCAAAATGCATTAGAAGGATTCTCTTGGCCAGTTCGGAAAGTGTGTCTAAATAAATGAACAAATCTAAATCAAGCAATGAGAAAAAAAAAAATATAATTAAAAACCATGTTAGATGCTCTTTTGCAATTAATATACAATGATATTGACAGATTAGGTGGGTACTAGAAAAAAATTAGAAAAATTAATATGGAAAAGATACGATTTGAGCCTCAACATACCCCCAGCATGATAGTGTTGCATGTCCTCATCTGACAAAATTTTTGATCATCCTTCTTGATTCATGTAACGCACTGGCGACCCATGATCCTCTCTCCTCTTCCTTGGTCTTTGCGCAAACGTGCGGGTTTCTTCATTAACTTCTAACTCTTATTAACAGTCTTTCTGCTTTATTTGCATTCCTTTTCAATTTCTTGTTCTTATTTTGCCATATTCCCAGATGTAGCATGGTATTATCATGAATGATTTTGTCCAATTTACCTTGTTCCTTCAATGTCTCATTTTCATTTTTGATGTGTCTATTTAAAAGCTCTAGCTCAAAGACTTCTTGTTTTAGTGATTGGACTAAATCATCTTGTACTGTGTGAGGCTGAATGGACGAAGTACTGGGACCCGTAGCTGCTTTTTCTAAAGATTCTATATAATCATATACTTCCTGCTGCTTGGGGTCTATATCAGGTGTCATTTTTATTGGGCTGTCCCCAAAATGCCGTGAAGGAGAGTTATCTTCAAAATCTAGCTGAGAAGGGCTCACATCAACATCTTGCTGAGAATGGGATGGACTATGGTCAATGTCTGACTGAGAATGAAATGAACCAGGTTCACTAACTGACTGAGATGGACTATGGTCAGCTGGGGACTGTTCAGATGTTTCCTCTCCCAAATCAATGAAATGAGGACCCTTCATTTGTGTTTTCCTCAATTTCCCCTTAAGTCTGCTGCTTCTTCTCACACGTTGTGGTACACTATCCTTTTGTTTTTGTTTTCCTTTCTCTGTCTTCTTGGCTATAGATGACTGTTTTTGAAGATAAACTAATCTTTCAGATAACACTTGATGATCTTCTTCTTCTTCAGAAGGGGTTTGATGTATAGCCTCAATAGTTTTTCTCTCTTTTGGTGTTATTGGCTTCTTACCCTTGATTTCTTTCTTCTTCCTCTTTGACAGTCTCTCTTCCCTATCATTTCTTTCAATTGTAGTAGTAGGAGTATTTTGAATTTCATCAATTGTTCTTTTTCTCCTACTTCTTCTTGCTGTGCCACCTTCAGGAATTTCTTTAGTAGGAGTAATTTGTGTTTCATCATTTAATCTTTTTCTTCTACTCCTTCTTGTTGTACTACCTTCAGGAATTTCCTGAGGTTCCTCAAAGAAATTTCTAACCAGAAATTGTTCCCATGTGTCTTTCTTTTCCTTTAACTCTTTTTCAATCAAAATTTTTACAAGACCGTGGTGATATAGATGTGGTTCTACATCTCCTAAATGCTTTTGAATAGTCACAGACATTTTCTTCAAACTATTGAATAGAAAATATGGGAGATTGAGAGCTTGATTATCTAGAAAATTTATCAGCAACCTGGTATGGTACATATACATGGACCCAAAACAACCTTCACAGGTAATGAATTTTTGAACAACTAGCAGCAAAGTAGCCCATTCCTCTTTCAATGCATGAACAGGAATTCCTCTTTTAAAAACAGTTATGTCCATACCTTGGTTTCGTAATATTGTTCTCCAGGCTTCATCACGGATGCTTTTATTCTTAAACCAACGCTCGCCCTCTTGAAGAAGTTCTGTGGCAGATGCTATAGATGCTTCATTGACCACAAACTTAAGGTCTCCAATTTCTACTTCCAAGCCATTAAACGACCTTGCAAATGCCTTTGTTACTTCTTTATGATAACCTCTGAATTTCTGGATAAACCACAGCCAACTTTCTTTCTTCAATATATCCCTTACTTGCGGATATCCCTCCATAAACTTAGGTCCTTCCGGTTCTGCTCTTAGCAATTTACCCATTCTTCTTTCTGCTCTTCACAAATTTGCCTGCGTGAGGGTTCAATGGAAATAGAACGGCTGAATGCACAGAGATGAGTACAATGACTGTGGGTAAATATCAGTGAGTGGGTATGCAAACTATAGCGTAGTAGAGAATGAAATGGAGTGAAAAAAACAGAGAGGGGTTTTCGTGAGCACGACAGAGACACGGCTGTGAGATTAACAGAGTATAACACATCTGGCAGTGTTTTGAAATGGTGGTTGCGAAATAAATGTGAGCACGTTTAAACAACGACTATAGATTTATGCGGCTGTAAGAGTCCATGGTCAAATCAATTACGTCTCATTGTCACCGGTGGAATATTGGAACATGAGTGAAAATTGGGGGTTTAATGATGGAATCGTTTGAGAATGAATGTGAGAGGACAATATGGAGATCGTGAAAGGTTACGGAATTGTCAATATAATCATTGCACATAATGGATAGAGCTCATGGTTCATAACTATATAAAAATGTGTTTTCAATGCTATTTGAAATAAATTTTATTCATACCTTTGGAATCTTTGCCTTTTCCCTTAGTCTTCAACTAATTGCTCTTCATTGGTGTCTTGAATGCTCCATGTCTTCATTTTTTATCCTCTCACCTGCATTTTATTTCATGATTATGGAAATAACATCTGGCTGTATATTCTTTTGAAAACAGAGTAGTAGCTGCGGAATCTGCTTCTGGTTGTGGAAATTGGAGTCAGCTGCGGAAACAGATGTCAGCTGCGGAAACTGACACAACTATTATTTGGATGAATGGAAATGAACAAATGACAAATGACCAGATTGGAAATGGTCATGAAAAAGAATTTTATTGATGAAATGAAATGAAATGGATGAAATGAAGTGGAATGGAGTGAAATGAAGTGAAATGAAATGGAATGAAGTGGAATGGAATGGAGTGGGTGGTCATAAAACTTGTGAAATGAAAGAGATTTTTTTTGGAAAATATAGAGTGTCAGGTGTCCCTGATTTTCACCGTATATTTTCTGTATAAGACTGCCAATCAGTGATTGGTTTTCAGGCTTATACAAAATTTCTTCTTCTTATTTTTTTTTTTTTTTAAGAACTAAAAGGAACAAAAGCTAGGCTGGTGGAGAAGAAGAATTCTTCTGTACCAGCCTGATTGCAGAACTTTCTTGAAACATTTTGACAAAATCCTCTTTTAAGAGTGGCTTATGATAAAATTTCAATCTATGGCCATTCACAATAAGAGGAGTTTGAAACTCATCAATGGTCTTGATTCTTACCGCTCCATTGCTAAAGATTTTGTCAATCTCATATGGCCCAAGCCAATGAGTCTGAAATTTTCCTTGAAAATATTTAAACTTGGAATCAAATAACAATGCCCAATCTCCTTCTTGAAACTTTTTCTCTTTGATGTACTTGTCATGCCATTTAGCTCTTTGATATTGAACCAGATCAGTTCTTAAAATTGCCTGGAGCAAGACTTCTTTCCCATAAACAAGTTCATAGGGAGAATGTCCCGTTGTATTTCTCCATGTAGTTCTGTAGGCCCATAAGGCTTCTGGAAGCCTTTCTGCCCAATCTCTTCTATGTAGATGAACAGTTTTGGTGATGATACTTTCAAGAACTTTGTTTGTGGACTCCACTTGACCATTTGCTTGTGGATGGTAAGGAGTAGATCTTCTGTGTTTGATTTTGTATTCTTCCATCAACTTCTCCACCAAATTGGATGTGAATTGGCTCCCCTGATCTGTCACAATTTCTCTTGGAACACCAAAGCGAGTAAAAATATCCTCATAAAGAAAATGAACAACTGAATTTTCAGTAGCAGATAATAATGCTTTGGCTTCTACCCATTTAGTAACATAATCAGTACAAACCAATATATACTTCTTTTGCTTAGATGGTGGATTAATAGGTCCAATGAAATCTAAAGCCCATTTTTCAAAGGGTTCAATGAGTACCTGTGTTTGCAATGGTATTTCATTTGAAAGGGTAGGTTTCCCTACTCTTTGGCAGCTGTCACACCTTTTGACATATTGTTTTGCATCTTTGAAGAGGGAAGGCCAATAATATCATAAAGAGAGGATTTTATAGGCCGTCCTTTTGTCTGCAAAGTGTCCGCCGCATGGTTCATCATGACATGCCTTAAGAATATCAGGCATTTCATCTTCCCTGACACATCTTCTGATCACAAGATCTGGCCCTGTTTTAAACAATTCGTTAGAAATCCATGAATATCTTGAACTCTCCTTAATAATTTTTCGTTTTTCTCTTGGAAATAAATGTGAAGGTAGTTTCCCTGTAACCAAATAGTTAGCAATATCTGCATACCAAGGGGTCTTAATAGTTACTGCAAACAAATATTCATCAGGAAACTTATCTTCTACAGGAGAATCTTCTTTAGTATTCTGAATCCTAGACAAGAAATCAGTTACTGTATTTTGTTTTCCTGGTCTATCCAACACAGTAATATTGAATTCTTGCAAAAGTAAAAGCCATCTTGTCACTCTGCCATTAGTAACAGGTTTGTTCATCAAATATCTAATTGCAGAATGGTCAGTATGAATAAAAGTTTCATAGCCTGTTATGTAATGTCTAAACTTATTAATTGCATGAACAACAGCTAAAAACTCTTTTTCAGTCACAGTATAGTTCAACTTTGTGGAAGTCAAATTTTTACTGGTATAATAAATGGCATAAGGAACTAAATTGTTTTGACCCAACACAGCTCCTAGAGCTGTATCTGAAGCATCCGTAGAAATATGGAAAGGGAGTTTCCAATTTGGTCCTCTCAAGATAGGTGCTTCAGATATTCTTGTTTTCAAAGTTTCAAAAGCTGATTGACAATCAGGATCCCATTTGAATTCATAGTCTTTTGTAAGCAATTTGAAGAGTGGAGATGCAATTTTAGTGAAGTTTTCTATAAATCTTCTATAGTAACCAGTAAATCCTAGAAAACTTCTAACATCTCTTTGACAATTTGGAATAGGCAACTTGGAGATGACTTCAACTTTTGATCTATCAACCTTAATCCCATCTCCCGAAATATGATGTCCTAAAACAATCCCTTCAGTAAACATCATAAAGCATTTTTCATGGCTTACTGAAAGGTTTGTTTCTTTACATCTTATAAGAACTTTTTCCAAATTTTCTAATGCCTCTTCAAATGAATTACCATAAACTGTAAAATCATCCATATAAACCTCTACACAATCATGGAGTAGATCAGAAAAAATTCCTAGTACTGCTCTTTGGAATGTTGCAGGTGCATTACATAACCCAAAAGGAAGCACTCGATAGGAAAAAGTTCCCCATGGACAAGTAAATGTGGTCTTATCTTGATCTTCAGGTGCTACCTCAATTTGATTATAGCCACTAAAACCATCCAAAAATGAAAAGTACTTTTTACCTGCTAATGTATCTAATACCTGATCGATAAAAGGCAAAGGAAAGTGATCCTTCAAAGTTGCTTTGTTCAATTCCCTGTAATCAATGCACACCCTCCATTTACCATTCTTTTTAGGTACTATAACCAGAGGAGAAACCCATCGGCTATCTGAAATTGGATAAATGAAGTTTACATTGAGTAGTTTTTGGAGCTCTTCTTTCACTATCTCCCTAAGATTTGGATTCATCCTTCTTTGAGGTTGTCTGATTGGTCTACTGTTTTCCTTAATATAGATATGATGGATGCAAGTCTTAGGATCAATACCTTTCATGTCAGTATACTCCCATGCAAATGCAATAGAATGTTTTTGCAAGATTTTGGTTAGTTTTTCTTGTTGTGACTTTTCCAAATGTTTGTTGATATTCAATGTTTTTCCTGGAAAAATCTCAATAGTAGAACTACCAAACTCTTCCATAGAGTAAAGAGACATTTGTCTTGATGATAAATATTCTATGTCGGATTCCAATTGAAATTGTGTGGGATCATATTCTGAAGATATCTCAAAATTTTCTAATGTGTTCAGAATTTGATTATCCTCACTGATTTCAGAAATGGTAAAGACAGGTTGTATAGTGTCCTCATCATCAACCCATTCATTGTCTCCTACTTCTGTGATTGCTCTTGCTGGAGGATACAAATTGAATTTCTTTGTCGAATTACCATTAGAAATATACATGTCCCCAGATCTACAACTAATAAAAGCATCAGCTGTGGCTAGCCAAGGTTTTCCTAAAATAAGTGGGTGCCCTCCTAGATTACTCTTGGGAGTCAAAATCATAAAATCTACTGGATATTCCCAAGAATATAAGGAGACTAAAATATCTTCTAATACACCATCTGGTTTAATAACTGATCGATCTACAAGTTGCAGTAAAGTAGGTGTAAAAAGAAGGTTAGGAAGTTTTAGCTGGTCCATAGTCTGTCTACTCATAATGTTGATAGCAGCCCCTAAGTCAATCAATGTGTTTGGAATTTATATCCCATTTATATGTGTCTTGACAATTGGACTTCCTGGATCTACATACTTCTGCATAGTAATTTTTCCCATCATAATGTCTGCAATCTTTCCTACCAGGTGGATTCTTCTTGTGTCTTTTAGTTTCCTTCCTGGTCTTTTGAAACTCAACTCCTTTATGGTTTTTGCTAGAATAGGTATCTCTCGAATGGCTTGTAGCAAGGGAATCTTGATACAAACATTCTTCAATTCATCTAGAAAGTCATAGTTAGGCAACAAGATTTGTTTTTCCACCCCCTTGTCGATTTGTAGTCTTTCAGGAAAAGGAGGTGTAGATGAAGATGCAGGTTGCTCAACTATAGGAGTTGTGGGTGTTGAATTTTCTTTTTCTTTTTGAATGTTTCAATTTTGAAGAGATTCTTCCTCAGAACCCTTATTGACTTGAAGAGAGTCCTCCTTAGAGGTATCTTGCTCTTGAATATCTATAGAAGGTTTTTCTAAAACTCTACCAGATCTGAGTTGTACATCGTTGAGAGGAACAATCATATAGGTAGGAAATTGTTGTCCTTATACCATGTAAGTATTATGAGGATTCTTATTGTTAGGATTTCGCAATGGCTGAGTTGGAAGTTGATTTGTCTTTTGTTGGTATGGGAGCATGAGTTGAGGATTTGGATTTTGTTGAGAAGGTTGTTGTTGTGGAAATGGCAATGAAAGTTGTGGATTTGGGTTTGGAAGTTGTTGAGCTTGTTGATTTTGAAAATATGGAGGATATTGATAAAATTGAGCAAATATCCCATAAGGATTTAGCATCCCTTGTACCCATGGTTGATATGGATTCTGATGTTGGGGCCAAGGTTGTTGCCAAGGATTCCAATTTGGTGGGGTTTGAAAATTCATAGGGTTGTTAAACCCTTGAGTTTGTTGTCCCTGCCAAGGTCTCCTTGCAACAAAACAGAGAGATTCTACTGAATTTGGGTCTTCTTGAAAGACAGCTTTGAGTCCAAGAATTGAAGGACAATCCTTGATCTCATGATTCTCTGAGCAAATCATACATGTTTCTACAACTTTTGCATCTAAGGGACATTCCCTTAAAGCATGTTTCTTCCTACATTTCAGACAAAATATGGCCAAAGCATCTGTTTCTGCTTTTTGCTTGTTTTGGATTTTAAGGGTGTCTAGTTTTTCACTAAGGCTCCCTAAGATATCAGTTTTGAACTCATCAAGCATGTTACCAATCTCTGCCCTACTTACTGATCCAGTTGTAGATTTGTTAGCCCTAATAAGAGAAGGATCCCTAGGCCCTTTTCCTGTTTTAGATTTTCCTCTTGAGAGATGGACACATAGTTCTGTTATGTCACGAAGTGGAAGTTGATAAATGTCTCCTTTCCCCATCATGTTTAAAATATCTATCCATTCATCTCTAATGGCTTTTAATATGAGGGCTTTCAAGGTTTCATCATCTAAATTGCTCATCTTTTCTCTTTTCAAGTTGTATTGAAATCTTTCAAGTAGATCTTCCAAATTTTCATCTTCTTTTTGCATCATCTTGAATACCTCATCCTTGTGATTGGTGGGCATACAATAGTCCAAGTATCTATCCAAAAATGTTTTTTTCATATCATTCCAAGTCCTAATAGATTGAGTGGCTAATCCCATGAACCATTTCAAAGCAGATCCCTTCAATGTTGAAGGAAACAATTTGAGTTTTTGAGAGTCTTCCATATAGTCATAAGTTTGGCACACGACTTCAAATTCAAACAGAAATGTTTCAGGATCCTCACTTCGCAATCCATAAAAGTTAGGGAGGACAGATGGTGAGATATTTTTCATTGTTGTATGAGTTTCCTCATCAACTATAGGGAATCCAAACAAGTTGTCTCCATCCCTATTTCTACCATTATTTCCCTCACCATTGTTGTCTCCATTGTTTCCTCCTCTTCTACCTCTACCTCTACCTCCATCTATTACTTCCTCTGCCATGATAGTTTCTTTAGAGTCCTTAAAGTCCTCTGGTTTTTCTATCAAGGGAGGATGAGAGAGAGTCTCTTTCTTTTCTAAATGGGATTTAGTAGATGGTATAGGAGAATCCTCTAATTCAGCTGCTCCTTGAGTTCCAAAAATATTAAGGCTAGGAGTAGATGGTGGTGAATCTGGTCTATGCCTTGAAGAAGATGGAGTTGTGAAAATCAAACTCTTGGCTTTAGCTATAATCCTTCCCCTAGAATCTCTTGCTCTATGCATGTCATTTTTTATATTTTTTTAAAAGTTGGGCTAATAATTCTTTTTTTGATCTTCTAGGTCACACTAGGTGCAAGAAGAGAGCATACTTAAGAAATTACTAAACCAATAACTCTCTTTTCTGATCCTCCAGATCACACTAGGTGCAATAGGAGAGCATACTTCAAGAAGTTATCAAGTTTTCCCTTCTTTTATGATTTTGTGTTTTTTTTTAAGAAATTGGCTACCTAGTTACACTTCCCCGGCAACGGCGCCAAAATGTTTGGTCAATTTAGTGTGTCCTAAATTGCTGCATTTAATTTTTCAATCCGGGATTCGTAAGCTGATGAAGTGCGGCGCACTATATGTGCAAGATAACCTATTTCTTAACTTTTTGTTGTTTTTGGTTTTCTAAGATGAAATGGAAATTCTAAATTGAAAACAAGTATGGTTATGTTTGTTCAAGGAAATGATATCCTCTATAATTATTTACCAACTTGAAACTTAAAAAGGAATTTGAAACTTACAATGACAAAACTTGAAAGCAATGACAAAACTTGAAAGGAAACGAAAATGTGCTGCTAAAATGAAAAGGTGCTGTTAGTCTAATAAATCAAAACAGTGAACTAGTGAGCATGAAACCAAACTATTCTTGCTGCTATCTAAACACAAAATAAATTATGCTAAAAGAAATCCAAAATTGCAATAAAGTAAATCTAAATCAAATTACATCAACTTGTCTTCTGATCCCTCATCATTAGTCCAGCTATGATTTTCGGAAGTAACCATAAACAACTTGAGTAACTAATATCTAACTTGCAGAAATTAAACTAATATCAAACCATACATTCATAATTCAATCCCTCACCATCAGTCCAGCTGTGGCTTTCGGAGGTAACTGAAGATGTCATGCACAATTTAATATTTCTAACTTGCAGAAAGGAAACTAATACCAAACTACACATTTCATAATACAATCCCTCACCATCAGTCCAGCTGTGGCTTTTGGAGGCAACTGAAGATGTTATGAGCAGTTTAATATATCTAAATTTGCAGAAAGGAAACTAATACCAAACTACACATTTCATAATACAATCCCTCACCATCAGTCTAGCTGTGGCTTTCGGAGGCAACTGAAGATGTTATGAGCAGTTTAATATATCTAAATTTAACTACTGAAGCAAATGAATAAAACTAAATTAAACAAAGCAGTACTGAATGTAAACAGAAACTAAGAAAAACAAATTAGCAGCAGAACAATGTTAATTCCATGTCATTAGTCAAAAAGTTATGCAAATGTCCGGGCTTCCTATCTATAACCTGAAACAAGAACACTGATCAGTGATTAATAACATAAAACATGAGAGACAGAAGTGAAATGGAAAGCATGAAAGTTTATAAACAGAAATGAAGCATATATACCATGAAAGATGCAATTTATAAACATGTTAATGGATTATGGCACAATGAGCTTTAAAGAAATAAAATAAGAACTATACAATAATGCACAGAACCTTGGCAAGTGCAGGGGCCCTCTACACCAGCCTTGGCAACAATCTTCAAGTACGAATCACGTTGGAAAATAGAGTCTTCTTATATTAAAATGCAGTCATAACAGTAAGGTAGTATTACGGCACAAATCAGCTTAATTACATTACAGAGCAGACTAATAAAAGATAACAGAGACTAATCGAGACTAACTCTATATGCGTATGCAAACGTGTTATTTATAACAAAAGAAACATAACTAATTCCTAAAGTTTATGCTGGTGGAGAACACATAGACCATTACGTCCACGGATCTAGGATCATGGCCGCATTTCAAAGTAAATCTATGAGGAGTGGATGTTTTAATTCGGCTATGGAGTCATGTACAGATGTCGACTTGTCCTCCGCAACTCAGAAACGGCCATATGAACCTTCACGTGACACAAAACAGAGTCCTGTCACCGTGAGACTCTATGGTTGACTTCCATGTGGACGCCTTTGACCGCGGCTTCTTTAAATGAGTTTTCTCGAGCCAATAGGACATGAACCATGTCCACATCATTTCTGACTTGCCCATGTGGCTCGTTTTCCCTGTAGACACCTGTAACATAGAGTTTCACAAAATGGCTGTGGAAAGTTGCAGCAGCTGCGGAAAGTGGCAAGATTCCGCAGCTAAATGAACAAAATCCAAATCAAACAACAGACACAAAAATATAATTAAAAACCATGTTAGATGCTCTTTTGCAATTAATATACAATGATATTGACAACTTGGGAGGTTCAGGTGGGTGAAAAAGGTATAGAAAAGTGTATGGAAAAGATGCAGATTTGAGACTCAACATATGGTTTGTCAAATTGAGCTACGTTTTGGTTGCAGTAAGCGAAAGAAAAATTAGGGGTTTTCTTTTAATAAGGAATTTTCCTTCCAGATTCACCTATTTGCCGATGGAGCTGTGGTGAATGTCGTGAGGAGAGGAGGCCTTACGGCTTGTGGCAGTTGTAGCAAATAAAACGACCATTGGAATTGGAGATCTATCGGTTGTAGGTAAGAGGCCTAATCCTACTCTTTCATTTCAGTGGATTGAAAGTTCAATTTAGGTACCCGAAGCTCATAAACAAGCTTAGTCGCACTTTTTTGGGGTCTGTTTTGCGACCTGGGTAGCAGGTTCTAGGCAGAAAATTGAAACCTATCCTAGGAAATGACCTAAACAGTGCGACCTGTCAGAAAAAAAGGGGGTTTCAGTGTTGTTTTTGGTTGAGATCTGGGATTTTTATGGTTGAGGGACACGGGTGCCTCCAAGCATGCTATGGACATGCCAAAATGTATTTAGAAAAAGGGAAATCTAAACACATTTTAATGATGTGGTGCGCCATTTGTTTTCGGTATGGTTACGCAGTTTGAGAAAGGAAATAGATGATTACCAATCTCTTTTGGTACTGCCTATATGAATCAAATGGAATTTAAGTTTCTAGGTTGGCATACATGGTGCGAATACCCCAAAGATAGTATTTGGGATAATGAACTGATGTTCTCCTAGAAAACCTATAGGTTGGTCAACCACAATGTCTATGAGACTAGGTCGCTGAAAAAATGAAGGAATGATGAGGGGTATCATTCCTAGAGTGATCTTGAAGTGATATGAGACTCTATAAGTTCTTCTAAATATGGAAGAATAGTGGGACTAGATTTGTCACGACTAGATTCACTAGGAGAGTGTTGAAGAACTTCTTCTCCTGGTCTCTCCAATATGAGCACCCCCCCTTACCCAAACATTGGGTTTTAATGTAATGTCCACACAGTGCATGTGGTTCGAAGTAAGGGGGGGGGGGGGAGATAAAGTTAGGAGTGGTCATTGCTTCCATAATGTCATCATCGTAATGGAAGATGGGGTGACTGATGGAAGAAAGACCACCTGACGTGACGAAACAACCTTACTCCTCATCATGAGAGGAGAGGTTCATATGCACATCATCTCAAGGGGTAGCAGGAGAGTGAGTAGACAAAGGATCCACCGATGTTGAGACTAGGGAGGGGTCTGAAGGGGGGTCAGGCAAAACATCAAGGGAGGTCTCATCATGGACTTCCAACCAAGGCCCCGTTATCTCAACATCATAAGGGAAAAAGTTAATGGGAGCATCTGTGTCCTCGGGTGTTGTGGAAGCAAGATGCGAAAATAAGGGAGCGAGTGACTCATGGCACTCGGCCTCGAATCAGCGTAAGGCTTATAAAGAGGAATGATAATCTTCAAGACAAGGACATAGGTGAGTGTAATAGCCATGGAAATCACATAAAGAACAAGGGTGATTTTTGCGCAATGGTTTGAGTTTCGGGATTGAATCGGGTATAGTGACATATACCTCTAGGATATCAGATTCTGGAAATGACTCATTGACCATGGACTTGAGTTGAGGCAATTCTGGGCAAGTATGGCTGGCGTGACCGAAACTGTCACAGAAAGCACACTGGATGGTATGCTTTGGAGGCTGAGAGGGGACAGGGTTTGGCAGGGTAGCCTTATCCTTTGATGCCCCCTTGTGAGATTTTCCCATCTTACCTGAAATGGTCGCAACGGAAAGTGTTTCCTGTTCAGCTAAATGAGGCACTGTTGTAGCGGGAGAAGTCATAGGGACTGGTTGAATCAGGGTCAAAGCGAGATAAGGTTTAGGTTGACCAGGCAGGGTAGCAGCTGGAGGATCGAGGTACCAAACGAGAATCCCAAGGGTTAGGTTAGGAAGAGAGAGGGTGGCCATAACAAGTAATTTGTACACTCCTGGTGGGGGAGCTATAAATGGTATCTGACCAGAGGGGTAATGACCAGGCCGGATAGTGCCAACATGGTTGAGGCCGGGAGGAACCATCCCAAGAGGGTAAAGGGGGTCATCAGTACCAACTCAAGGCGAAGGGCCAGGAGAAGAAGGTTCGGAAGGTTGATCAGAGGACATCATGAAAATTTGGTAATTGGGGGAACCATATGGAAGAGATTGAGTGGCCACCTGTCCCTCAGATGGTTGGGTAGCCACAAATCCCTAATGAGGGAAAGGAATCGTAAGCACAATCGACTGACTAGGTGCAGGACTGGGAGGAACAGAAGGGATGGCTTGCTGTCCTCTCAATGTTGCTTGAGATTCCCATAGCTATCACATTTGTGGCAGAAGAGGACAATCATGTGTATAATGACCATAAACACCACAACAAGAATAGGGCTTCTTCGTACGAAGAAGCCTATCCTACTTGGGCTGAGTAGTGTTAGGAGTGTTACATTGATTAGGTCCAGGATTACCAGAGGCAAATTGATTTTTATTTCCTTTCCTTTTCCTTTTTGAGGTAGGAGGATTAGTCATGCCCTGATGTGCGTACACCTTCCTCGGAGGGGGTGGTGGTTGCTGTTGCAGGGGTTGAGAAGGCAAGGCAGGAGGAGGTGCTAATGCTATAGGAGCTGGAGCACCAGGCTATGGATACGGAAAATAAGGAGGTTGGGTAGTAGTGTGGTAAATAGGAGGTTGGGCAAAAGGAGGAGGCATGTCGTATCCTGGATACATGCTACTAGGAGGGGGAAAAGTGCCGAAGGAGCTGGCCCCTCCCTAAGAGAAACCATACCCCATGGGAGGTTGAGCATACGAATTAAAGAGAGCTCCAATGATACCATCGGCAACATGAGATGCCCCTAGTGCATTGGCACCACCAGGTCTAGGAATATCAGGTAGGACGGTATAAACATAACCTGACTGAGCATAGATCAAGTCATATTTTAATGCAATTTGGAAAGCTTCTTCTTCAATTTGAGGAAATTGCGATGCGATGTCCTTCCTGATAGGCGACAAGAGAGTCCTAAGGAACCAGTCTGTGTAGACATGGTCTTCGAAAGTAGGGGCTCGACATAGGCTCCTTCTTCTCTGCCATTCTTGAACATGTTCGGATAGGTGGGTCGTAGATGATTGATGGAAAGAGGTCAAGAGCTCAATACTAGTGTCGTAATGAAGGCAAAGCTGGAAATAAGGAAAAAAATCCCAGGCCAGAGTCACAAAGGTCGTATGAGAGGAAGGGGCATGATCAACATACCACTTAGAACCTTCACCTGTAAGCGTTCGTTGGAACAATCGAAGATGAACAGAGTCATTGGTAACGGAATTAGACGAACACCACATGTGGAAAGATCAAATATGATTTGAAGGATCTTCTCCAGCAAGACATTCAAACTTTTGGATGTCTGAAGCGAGATTTGTTGGCATAGCAGGCCACTTAGCATCATGGTGTATAGGGTCATTTACCAAATGGTCGAAATCGGGGAGGCTAAGGCCTGCCATGAAAGGGAGCAAGGGTGCAGCTAGGGTAGTGTCCGTTGCGGTCCCACTAGTGGTATTCCCAGTGGGAGGGCTAGGGTTACCACCAGTGTTAGGTCCTGCACCGGACATGGTGAAGGTGACAGGAGGAGAACCAAAGGCAGAGTGGCAAGGAGAACCCAAAGGACCAGAAGAAGAGTCGAAGTGTGGACTTGGTTGAGGATTTACTTGAATCCTTTGCGGAGGAGTAAGTCTCCCTACCGGAAACTGAGGATGAAGGCCAAGAAATCTTTGGGATGAATGCCTTGGTGGCACAATGGTGAAGACACAAACAGGGTACAATGGAAAAAGAGACCAACAAGGGAAAGGAGGTGCAGGATCAACTAATTACAGTGTCGAAACAAGGGCAGATAGGTGCAGGATCATTTGATTTCAATGTTTTAGAGTCTTTTCTTGGCAGTGTTAACCAAGCCATTTTTCACTTAGGGTGTGTGTGTGTAAAAGTGTGTAAATTTTAATTTTTAAACCCAGACATTTATAGAGAAAAGAAAAAATGTGTTGTAGAGCTGTGAATAAACCTATAAATGACAGTATATAGGCCTGCAAAACAGAAAATAAACAACCAACAATGCAATAATCTAAACCCAAGAATGCAGGTCTCTCAACAATTAGTCTATAGGTGAGAAAAATAATAATCTAAACACACTAAAGAAAAGGCTAATAGATCTTGGGTCAAGAGGGACAGAGATCTAAAATACAAAATCTACTGGGAAGTGGTGCAGAAAACAACAACAAATCAGAGAAAAATTGTTGTAAAAAGGTGGTGAAATGCTATCTCTAGGAGGGAAGTGGAGTACACCCTAAAGGAAAACCCAAAAAAAGCTAGATGAGGTGATTTGTATGGATAACAAGCCGATCTAAAGTGGATCTGAAGATGAGGTATCAGATCTAAAAAAATGGCTGAAGACTCTGAAATTTTAGACAACCTGCAAAAGAAAACACTCTTCCACAAAAAGTGGAGGGTACTGAAGCCCTAGGGGGCTAGGTTCCCACTTAATTGAGTGAAACAGAACCAGTACAGATCCAAAACAGGCGGAGATGGAGGTCAGAAAACCCTGAACAGAGGCTTATCAAAACCCAAAAAACTTTAAGAAAAATCCCTATAGAAAGTCCAAGTCACAGTTTTTGGCCTGTTTTCAGTAGAGGTCACACTTTTTGGGCAGTAAAGTGCGCCCTGGAGGTCCAGGCCACAGGTTTTGGGCAGAAAAGTGTGACCTACACTTCTGACACTCTCAATCGTAGGTTTCAGAAAAATTTGTTGTCTCAGCTGCAGCTGATGTCGTTCACCTGCACAATGGGTCCGAAAACACACGAAAGTTAGAATGTTTATCATTTTACGGTTTTAGGGGTTAAAAACAATATCAAGAATAAGAAAAACAAGGGTCTGAAGAGAAATCCTAGGGTTTGAAGCAACTGGATGTGCAAGGATCAGAAAAACGACAGTGGTCGTAATGGTAAACCTATGTGGAGTCGCCAGTTGTTAGTATGAATCTTGATTCAAGGTGTACGAAAAAGACCACTTTAGCTGCGCATAAAAAAACAGCCCTAACAGCAGAAGTGACTGATAATATATTCATATCTACGTTTTAGATTATCAAGACAAATGCTGCAAAAAATCTAGATCTATGCATTAGAAGACATTAAACAGTAGAAAAATAATATTTACTCCATAGATCCAATAAGACAAGACAAAAATATATCTAATGAAATTTTTATTAATGGCACCTGGGAGGAAAACACAAGAGGGTGTTCCCTGTTATCCTCAATGGGTTGGGTTCTTGTAAGTCCTCAACACTTCAGATTTAGAATTCCTCTCTCTTGATGGTGTAGAAAACCCAGACAAAAATGGAAAAATATGGCTATGATAATGGATCAATAGCCAGACCAAGAGTTGAGATCCAGAGTGATCTTTAGGCAACAAAAGGTGACAAATGAATGGGAAAACCCTTCTATTTATAACAAAATATTGATTTAGTCAAGATATTTCTCAACAAAATTCTTAAAGGCCAAGAACATTTTAAAAAAATCACTCTTGAGTTTTAAGAAGTATACCCAAGTACATCTGGAAAAATCATCAATGAAAGTTAAGAAGTACTTGCAACTAGAGAAAGAAACAACAAGAAGTGGACCACATAAATCAATGTGCACAAGCTGCAAAGGGGTTGAAGTGTGCCAAGAGGCACGTTTGCCAAAATTATCTTGATGATGTTTTCTGGGTACACATCCAGAAAAAACACCATCTTAGCAAGATACCATAGGGAGACCCTCTCACCATATTTTCTTTACATATAGTTTGAAGAGAGCGATAGTTTAAGTGACCAAATCGCTCACGCCAAAGTTTGCTCACTTCATCATTATGAGCAACAAAAATGGAGGGAAGACATGATGACCCAAAGTTGTCAAACTTATACAACCTTGTGGAATCATCAACAATTCCAGTAGCTAAAATATGTCTAGGATATTTGAGGTCCTTAAAGACAACATCATGAGGTGACAATTCTACTTTTTTCACTTCACCTGAATGAGTTATCTGAAAAATAGTTATAAGGTTGCATGACAATATAGGAACACATAATACATCATTTAATTGACCATTATCTAGATGAATGGTTCCAGACCCTACATCGTTAAGAGATCTACCATCACCAACATAAATATTTTTGGTGTTACAATCAGCTAAAAAAAAACCATTGCTTTATTTTTGGCCATGTGTTAAGATGCTCCTAAATCAATGAGCCACTCATGAGAATGAGAAGAAGAGGATACATTTAATTCATTACCATATCTTTATTCTTGACGACCATAAGAAGAAAGTGTCGTTCCTGAAGACGAAGTTGAAGACTTCTCCAAATTTATGTCATGCGTCTTCATTGTTGCTTCCAAGGCCTCCATATTCTTAAAAAAATCGGAATCTACATGGCCATCACGATTACAAAAGTTGCAATGTCTATATGTTTTCTTCCCTTTGTTTTTATTTGTCCTATAATTTTGTTGAGTTTGTTTTTCAGTTTGAGGCTGAAATTGCTTAAGACCCTTGTTTGGTTAAGGACCATTCCTTTTAGGATGCTTCTTCTAACAATTCTTTGAATATATTTGTTGTTGGGATGCTAAGGAATTTTTAGAATAGTTTCCGATATTAATAATACCATGGTGTAAGAGTTTTTCTTTTTATCTTATCAAATAATCACAAAAGGCATCAAAAGAGAGGGACGTGAAGGCGGTTCCTTGAGAAATGATGGCTTCTCTAGTGGAATGGAAGATGGAAACAAATACAGAGTATGCAGGGCCAAGCTTAGTGAGAATGGAATAGATAAGGCTATCATCTTCCTTTTTGAACTTACAACCTTCAAAAAGAAGTCTAAGGGTCTTGAATTTGGACAAAAAAATCTTCAATAGAGGAGAAATTATTGGGGTCCAAAGTAAGAAACTCATTTTCACCTGGTGGCACCTTGATTTCATTTTCAAGGCCAAAAATAGTATTTATCTTTTTCAGGGTTGCATCAGGGGTGTAAATTTCTTGGACATGAAATTAAAGATCTTGGGAAATGCACATTCCTATCAACCCTCGTGCCTGATCTTGTTTATTTTCCCATTTAGAGACTTTATCTCTATCGGTAGGTTTAGTTTCTTGTACTGTGGCTATTCTATAAATCCATTTACTTCTAATTAAGTCTATCATGTAGGATAGCCATTGGAAATAATTGGTGCTATTAAGAATAATTGGACAGAAAATTTCCATTTTTTTTTTAAATTGAAGCTTAAAAGGCTGCAAGTAACTGCTCTAATGGAAGTATATCGACAAATTAGGCTAATTAAAAAAAGCAGCTCAAAAAATGGCTTCCGAATGAAGAAGTTATGTCTTTTTGAAAAAAATGTGTTGCTAATGCCGAATAGTTAGGTGAAAGGTTGAGAGTTGATGGTGAAGTTCTAGTTTAAAAAAATCCACCCCTTTTCCCAAACTTAATACAATAAGCTCACTTTTAAAAAAACTACTTTATGTGACCCACTTTTATAAATAAGTGAGAGTCACTTGATAATGTTACTTTTACATATGTTTTTAAATAAAACCATCCTTTTTTTTTTAAACTGGCAGCTTGTAAAAAATATATTTAAGAAAAATTAACTTAACAAAAATATTTTTAGAAAAAGAATCTTGAGAAAGAGACTTGAACCCAAGACCTCTATTCTCATAGACTAACTTTACACCAAGTGAGCTAGTAAAAGGATCCTGTTATTGTTTGAAAGGAGGATTTTTTTTTTTTTTTCTCTTCAATATGCGTGGTTTTTACTGCAAAAAAACATAAAATCCATCCAAAAAAAATACAAGCCTTGCGGTAGAATGTTAGATTTCTGCTATTTCTGATTTCCCGAGATCACATAAAGACGTGGGGAAAGAACATACGTAGCCGAAAAATCTCATCTTCCTGTTTATGATTTTTCAAGATCGCACACAGCGTAGAGAAAAGAGCATACACAAAGAATATGGTATAGATCCAAGAATTTAAAAATAGATCCCACAATTTAAAAATATATCCGGAAATAAAAAAAATATAACCTGAAATAAACTGAGGGATTAATAAATAAAAATGAAAAAAAAAATTATTTATACCTCTAGATCTAAAATGACATAACTTTGGCAACTGGAAACCTTTTCGCATGAAACAAAAGGGTTTCCTCACTATAACAAATGCTCCAGACACACCAGAGCATTTCTCTCATCCCGAAAATGGTCAAAAATAGTACATCTAGAAAACGACAGTCGCATGCAATCAAACTGGATTTGGATTTGGATCAACAATGGATGCAACCCTAAAAATGGCTCTAATACCATGTATGAATTTATAGGTTAAGTTCCTTAGATCAAAAACCAAAGGTCACTACTCACATATAGATCATAGATCAGTACAACGACACTTGACGAGGTTAAAACCCTCAAAGAGGGAAATAGTCCACGGCCTAAGCCAACACGGCCACTTCAAGAAATTTATTAATATAAAGAAAGAAAATTTACATAAGCTTCTCTTATAGATGGTTACCAGAAAAATAATCCTCCATGCTCTTTAAATAGAGATCATGTACCAATCAGGTGTTAATCCATGAATCAACTGTCAGTAATACCAGGGAGAGAGTGAATCGTCAGATCACTACATATCATGACCATCGGATTATAAGTTAAAAATGTACATAGTAAAGAAACACACTTTACCTAACTCTACACTAGACCAAGTTATACTTCACTATTTCCTATGTCTCAGAATATCCTAACATCCCCCCTTAAGAACAACTTAGGATAGGATTGAAGGATTTACAAAGGTGACACAAAAGGAGACTATTTCCTATGTGTCGAAATATCCTAACATGAACTGTACCCAAATTGCTTAATAAAACCATTTTAGCATTTGGATAGTTGTTTCTTCATATTTTCCAACACTACTTCCACCCAGTTAAATATGGTGGGTGCCATACAATCGATGGTTGTTTGGAGTTGATATTTCATAGCCTCGTGTGGTGCTTGTGCCCCTGCTTCTCACCCATGATCCGTGTCCCTGCAAAATGAGCTCGTTATCCTCTCCACGATAGACCAGTGATAAATTAAATTTTAGCAACCTTGATTTCCAATTCTTGGTCACCGATAATAAATCTCTCCCATCCCATGTCCCAAATTCTCACCAAGTACTGTAGTAACTCTGGCTGAGATCTCAGGTCGGGTGTTAAGACTAATTTAAGGAGACCACAACTCCTTAAATAATTGAGACAATATTGATCATCCATGGCTTCCCTGTCAACATATTCATGTTCCCCTTATCTCCATTCAATCACCATGTTGTTTAATTCTTTCTCCCTATAACAAAATTTAAAGAATATTTGGTCAAAAATCTAAGCATGTAAATCAAGTTTCAATTGAGATTTTTGGGAAAAAAGTCATGTTTTTCTTCTCTCTACGATTGGCACGGACATTAAAAAAAAATTGCACTGATCAGCACGTGTCCTGCGTTCAAAATGGTAGATCGGCGTGATCTTGATATGGAATTCCCCCGTCGATCTACTACGACAAAGAGTTTAAAAATATCTACCTAAGAATCGCCACACTTGGTAGAAATTGTTGAGACATGTATTAAAACAGAGATTATGAGAATGGATTTTACCTGGTACCAACGGTTCATTGATCAACCTCCTGGATCGCCCACAATCATCTTTTGGAGAATCAAGATAAAAATAGTAAAAAACCTCTTCCAAGACTGGTGAAAGTAAAAGTGAATTTTTTTTTACTTTCTCATTTTTCTAAATGTTCAAGTCACTTTTAGGGTTTTTTTTCCATTTATTTAATTAATTTTTTCTTGAGAACAAATAATGGGTTCATTCTTGTGCAGAAACAGGGTTAAACATTTGATGAATGATATGAAATGATTTCTATTTTATTAATTTTTCAGACTTAGTAAAAATAAATGAAAAATTCACACCCTCGAAGTCATCTTTAAGCTCTCAAAAAATGAAAATTTTTCCAGGTGTTTTTCATTTTGAACTTGTTAAAGTAAACAAAATGTCATTTACCCAATATATGTTCACCCCTTTTTCAGGCTGGGATAAACTATTTATAAAAAAGGAATACCTTAGTCAATCATGACTAAGAGGTTATCTCGAACTTTGTTTTCTACCTTTTTTGGATTGGAGATACTATCTATGAAAAGGGCTCTATGGATTTTTCTTTTCTATCTCTTTTCAAATTCTCTAAACATGAAAATGCATTGAGTTTCACCTTCGTCGGACTCGTGAAAATTTAACAACATTGGAATCGTCACCATGATGCTACCAATTTCCTCCTTATTAGGGCTTGTAAGATGTACTATGATGAATTTTTCCAAAGGGAAAACTTATATGAAAAGCATATACTATCCCCTTCAAGATTGTTTTGAAAAATAATTGGGAAACTTGCCAGAAATGGTGGGGGGTGGGAATGGAATTATTTATAAGTTGTGTCGGCAGTATGTCACTCTTGAACATGACACTTGTCTACTGTTTGTGTCGGGTTGGGGACATATTACATTTGTCACTTTGTCTCCATGGGTTTGGGAAATTTGTTTTCCTCTCATTTAGTTACCATTTTTCAACGTAACCTATGATTCCATTTGCGTCAAATACTGGCAAACTCTAGAGTCATGTCCCTGATATGTTCAAGAGAAGTTCCCTCTGGAGTTTTTCATCCACTAATTCTTCATTCAGTCTTGATTCACAACCATATTGTTCCTGTGTCTCATGTCGATGATGTGGGATACATAATGGCATCCCTTCAATCAATTGCTTCCTGTTGACTTCACCTCATTATCTCGGAAGTTGATCTAGAGACTTCTTTCAGTAACTTAGATCCTACATGCCTTAATGGTAGTTTTTTCACATTCGATGATAGGTTCACCTCATTAGCCTTTGATGAGATGATTTCATGAGTGTTCAACTTCAGTTCCTTATTCACATCTTGTGGATTGTACTACTAGTACCTTGAGGGCCATCACCATTATTAGTGGTCTCTCTCGCACCTGTTAACATTTTACATAATTCGTTGGTAATCAGGCGATTTTCTTACATGTTTGACTTCAACTCACTCATTCACATGCCTGAAATTGTACTTGATCGAGTCATTACATAATGAAAGACCCTAGATTTTATCTGATAAAGTCCAGGTTGCGAGGTGATATGAGTTATTCATGATTGTATACATGACTCTTTTTTACGGATGGCTGTGACCATACCATAGTCCATATTTTTGATCCTTCTTATTTTTAGATGGCTACGTCCATACCATGGATCCTATTTACATGATCTATTTTATGGATGGCTACATCCATGCCTCATCCTCATGTATTTATATCAGAGATTTCAGTTGTATATATGTACTTGATTCACAGATTTTACGGTGGCGGCTTCTTGATCTTGGCACATTCTCGTAAAGCATTTCTCCCCTCACTCTTGTTTTTCCTTCATGCTTTAGGGGGCATATATTACACATAATTTTGTCATCATCCCTAAAATCCCTATTCCCGAATCCTAAAGGACCCTAAAAAATGACCTCTGTGTCCATTTTCCATCATGAAAATATGCCATTGAATCCATTGCAATCTGTAGACCAAGCTCTCTGTTGATCATTCTTGGAGTAACTCCTTAAAAATATATATTTTTTAGGAGCATGACCTCTCTGAGTCTCACCAGCACCGATAACCCATCTTAATCTTATGATTAGTGCACTCGCACCTATATACTAATAGAAGATTTTAAAAAGAAGGAAACGAAGCTTCATGGCCTAGAAGCTTTGAGGGCAGAGAGTTGGATGTTTGTTGGTCAGGATATGGCTGAGATTCCTCCCTTGGGCCTCTTCTTGCTACAAAAGAGGAACCTCCCAAAGATATAAGCCATTTTCCCATCATAAGTGGATCCATGTTCCCTCCTCCATATCTATAAATTCATCAGCGTCCAATGCCTCTGCTAGTTAGAACAGAAGCGAGCATAACAGAGAGAGATTTCAATATTTCCATCAAGCTTTGAACGAGAGAGTTAAGCCCTTAGCCTCATCACCCCAAGTTGAAAATAAGTGCTTTGGATACGCGCTCGGATTTGGACCCACTAAAGGACAGCTTCGAAATCAAGGCGTAGGTTTTAACTCCTCTTATATTTATAATATGACATGAATCACATTTATTTCCATTCTTGTTCATGTTTACGTTTGATAAAATTGACATTCCTTGATCAGTTGGATAGGCTATATCTGTATATGCATGTTGTATTTGTATGCTTCTTATTGTTTATTGGTCACTTGTGCAGGTAATTGAATGTTGGTAGCAATGGATATCAAGCTCTAGAAAAGCGAAGGATCAAGGAGCTTTGACGAAGAACAACATCGCAGCATCTAATTGAGGTAGACCATCTCTCTTGATCTATATTTCATTTATGATCTAGGAAAATAGGTGTTAGTGTGTTTCCCTTATTGCTAGACCTAGTCTAGGGCTAGAGGGATCATCTCTGTACACATAAAGGATTTACCTATACAACACTCTTCCTCTCAATTAGTGTAATTTTTCATCAAAGTGAACACTTGTCTTTTATCATGTAATTGCATTTTAGGGATTCAAGTGACATCGGTAAGACCTTAAAACCGACACTTAAATTTGAGATAAAATGTATAATTTATTTAATGAATCTAAGGAGCATTTGTAACTTAACACAAAACATATAGAGGTCTAGGCTAGAGACATGTTTCAACATCTATAAAACTGGAAGTTGTCATTAACATCCTATGTTGCATTCTGAGAGTGAAACTCCATCCTACGTACGGAAGTATATAGCACTTGTGGCACATATCGTAAGTATATGGGGACACTCTCACTAAATGGCTACACATTAGACAACACCAACATGGACTTGTGCTCCTCGTACCATCGAGTATATAATGGGAGACCCCACTAGCTTTTTATCCTTTAGCCATAGGTAACCAAGTCTGCCACCTCATAAATGTGATACACCGAACATAAAATTTATAATATCCCAAAAAGGAATAATGCATTGATACACAAACAAAATATTTAAAACATAGAAAATGTACAAGTAAGCTTATGATAAACACAGATATAGACAGAATAGCTGATCCATTTCATTCATAGGAGATGATTTAGTTACAATAGTGTACAAAATATAAGGTACTCTAGCCAAAGAGATGGCTTAGAATGACCCTGTAAGGCTACTACAACAAGAACTATGTAACTGGAGAGATGCAGGAAGAAATATTGTGCTATCCCTTCAGCAGATAATAAAGATGTGACCGTTGGATGAAAGGAAAATGCAAATCCATGGAGCTCAGGAGCTCTGATTATGTCAAGGTTGAAGATCTGGCCAATGTGATGGAAACACAAGATAACCCAGAAAGGAAATTCCATATCTATGAAATTAGAAATTTACCCTCTTGGGGTTTGATCCCTGGTCTCCTAGATTATATAGATATAAAGCTATATTTGATCATATGATGGATGAAATATGATTTACAACCATATCTAATATTTGAGGGTTGATCCCTCCTTCAAATCTCCAAGCTACAAGCTTGAGATCATATCTCTTCTTCCTCCCCCTCAAAATGTAGTTGCTAGGAAAACTACACTATGCAAGAGGGAGAGACTCAATTACTGATGAAATATGTTTCAATCAGCTCCAGGCTCATGGAAATGGTGATGGAAAGGTGAGGGGATGATCCGTCACAAGATTCCTAGTTGAAATGCTAGAAAATTCCTTCCTCCTGTCGATCTACAATGATGGACTGCACAATCCTTGATGGGATTGCTACTGATAGGAGGTCAATAAATTTTGGCCTAATGCCAGATCTAAAATGAGGCCTTGGGATTGCTGATCTTGAAGCCCAAGGTGATAGGAAAAATCCTTCACCGTTTCTCCAGCTGAAACACTGAAGACAACCTTCTCCTCCCAAACTGATAGTCAGAAATAACATAATTTCTGAATATGGATGGTCTATAAAGAGTAAGAATACTATGGCACCAATGCCTAACGATGAAATGGAAGCTAAGAATACCTTCCCAGAGTAGGCACACAATTCCCCCGTGGGTAAAGGTGGGATTCCCACTTGGGAACACCCTATGCTAAATAACACTGCAGACTTAGCTAAACAACGTAAGAGTGCATGGAATGTCAAAATACAACCCTGTTCTAAAAATATCATAAATCATAAAACTAAAGCATTCCTCCAATGTTGCCTTCATCTTCATTATATAGTTTATGAGCCTTCCCATGCCTTGGCCCACCTCTAAACTGTGTTGTGCATGTGAACGTAATCCTCCATGTTTGACTTCACTACCTCTCCAAGTCCTCCATCATGTCTACATGCAATGTGCACCCTCTCCATCATGTGTGCATTAAATGCACTAATTCTTCCTTCACTTCATCATGAATTCTCTATGATCTTACATTATATTCCCTCCATGATCTATCTCATTAATGAGACATGACCACCACTCCTTTCAAATTAGTAATTGCTCCACTACTCCATTATGTAGATCTATGTTTAATTAATCCACATTCACACATCAAAAGTGGATCTTATTCATCCTTGAGGATTATGGGTCCCTCCACCCTTTTATTTACTTACTTAATTAAGAAAATTAAGAACTCTAATATTCCAAATATCATGTGAAAATTTAGGAATATTACAGTCCTCCCCTGCAAAATGTTGCTTGTCCTCAAGAAACTGCAAAAGTAGAGGCAAAGCCATCTATCCCCTCCAAATGTAATCCACATAAGGAATGCCTCCTCCATTTTCTTCAATGTGTTATGCATGTTTGGTTCCAAAAGTTGTCTCTTAAAATGCATAGAATGACCTCCAACTGTGTAGTTAGATGTCCTCCTTTCTCCAAGAAGTACCAAGTGACAACCATAATATGTCCAACATCATCATCAATACATAGGATAAATAATATAAAGTTTCTCTTTCCACAAATTAAAATATCCATCTCACAATACACCTCTTCATCCCATGCTTTATGAAGTAGATTGAGCATTGACATGCCCTCATCCTTATCCCTGTTGGCCTTGTTGGATCCAAGCAGCATTCCAACATTATGCAAAAGAAGAAATAAAGACATATGTGTAGAAAAATATTTCAAACCATATTCTCCCAATAGTAACCACTGGAGTAGGGCCTCTTGCTGCCATCCGCCATCTCCAGCATGGAAGATGGACAAGCCAAACTCCCCCAAAAGCAACCAAAGAAATAAAGAGATCTTACTACCTTTTCACCTCCTCATGTGCATCATGGAGTAAAAACATACTGATAGACATGTGGGATGTCACATCATCCCAATACAATCAAACACCATCTATACACATCATGAGAGTACCATGCCAAGTTCTACATAATAAAAAACACATAGACATAGGAGATGTCATTTGATGGCCAAACTCTCTCAAGGACAACAAAAGTAAACATGCCTTATTTTTGTGCATTATATCATGGATACACAAGGCATGAGTCAAAGGAATATGAGCTATTGGGTGGTAACCATACTCACCCAAGAGCAGCCAGTGGAGCCATGCCTCCTTCTTCATTACATGAGTGTTTTTCAAGGCATGTATCAAAGAAATAGAAGCCTTTGGGTAGTAACCAAACTCACCCAAGAGAAACCAGTGTAACCAAGATTCTTCCTAGCCCATTTCATATATCTACAAGTGGTCATGCAACCCCTCGCTTATCATCCTCACCCACTCATCCCATTGTGGATGATGAATGACGTTCTGCATAAACATGGTATCCTCCCTTTGTAGGATACCATCCACCTCAAACTGATGAAGAAATTTTCACTCCATGATATGTTGAATTGCACCTCCAATGATATCTCTCCATGATACATTCTTCTCATCAATGGCCCTCCAAAACTAATAAGGTTATGGATCTGCTACAGGTAGAAGTTTCTCTTTGAGCTATGAGATGCTCATTAAGAAAGATTCATCTTGAAAGGGGAAAAGTTTTCACATCTCAAGATGTCTACCATCTATAATATTCTTCTCCATTTCTTCATGAATGAAGTTGCCATTTTATTTCCCCCATAAGGAATGGGTCCTCCTTTTCTCACTCTTGCTCATTAACAATGTTGTAGACCTACAAGGTAAAACGTGTGATGTCTCAAAGCAAGGCACAATGGTGACCTAAAGCCATCCATTGCACATAGGATCATACTCATCCCATTTTCTGAAACTCCACATTTCAATTCAAAGGGTTGAATGTAGCTCAAAAATGATGAACACAGATAGCTTTTCATCTCATCCTTACTAAGATCAAGGGTCCTCTGTGTAGTGATATGTTGTTGCTCCAAATCAGCATGTTGTTCTAACCCTTGGTTATGCATTGGCCCTGATGACATGTCCCCATAAGTTTCAATAAGAGGTACTAAAACAATATGAGATGGAATTGGTTGCATACCTTGGATCAACTAATGTGTGGGAATCTCTTACAAGACCACAAGGTTTCCTCCAATAGGAGCAATAGTCCCTCCAACTACTGGTAAGAGTGATGGCTACACTTCTACTAATGTACCAATGCTGGAATCTACCTCGTCTTCCTCATGCACCTCCTAAATAATGCATGGGACTCTATGTGTCAAGAGCTTAAGACTATATTGAAAAGATGAAAGTGTCTCTTCTCTAGATACAAGTACCTCCGCAACTAGTGGAGAATGTAGTGACTCTTTGTTCAGAGTGACAAGAATGACATCCTCCTTTGACTTCTTAGGAAATGTCTCTTTGTGAAGTATCTCTCGTTTTCTCATACCAAAATTCTTCCTCAAGTTGTGAAAGAAATTTGAATACTTAGTCACATTTTCATGTTCCATGTGACCAAACCACCAATCATTGGATTCACCTAGAAGATGAAGTGCTGCAATCTAGACAACCTCTTTTTCAGCTAGAGGATGTAGTCTAAAAAATGCATCTAACTCTTTCCTCCAAACCTTAACATTGCTTGAAGAAGATCCATAAAATGTAGGAAAATAGAATATATTGTGCCTTTTCCTTCTGTTGCTGCTGTAGGATCTTATTTCTTCTTTGAGTTCAAATAATTGTTAGTGAGTTAGTTTCTCCTTGAATGATCTAGACTGTGCTTTGTACTCTTCAAGATATAAATTGAGAGTCTCATGGGTCTCAGGTTCCATATTTCTTCTTTCTTCATCTCTATACCATTCACCTCCTTCAAATAAAGTGGGCATAATAGATCTACGAGGAGATCTATGATTCTTTGGTGTTCTTTGTTGCTGATAAGAAGTATTAGGACCTTCTTCATTTTGAAATCTTCTTGAGGTTTCACTTTTCCTTTCTCTTCTTGTTTCATTGATATCTTTGGAGAGATCCTTGATAGCTCTAAATAAATATGAGGCAAAACTTAATCCCTTCAGTACATTATATCTCTACTATCTGATTTTCATATTTTTTCAATAATGTCCACAAGCTAAGCCAAAGATCATTCTTTGATACCACCGTAATATCCCAAAATGGAATAATATCCCAAAAAACAAAATATTTGAAACACATAAAATGTAGAAGTAAGTTTATGATCAACACAGATATAGATAGAATAGCTGAACCTTATTCACAGGAGATGATTCAGTTACAACAATGTACAAAATATAAGGTACTCTAGCCAAAGAGATGGCCTCGAATGACCCTGTAAGCCTGCTACAACAAGCACTACGTAACTGGAGAGATGCAGGAAGAAATATTGCACTGTCCCTTCAGTAGATAATAAACATGTGATTGCTTGCTGAAAGGAAAATGAAGATCTATGGATTCAAGAGCTCTGATCATGCTGAGATTCAAGATCTGGCCAATGTGATGGAAACCCAAGATAACCCAGAAAGGAAATTCTATATATATGATATTGGAAATTTACCCTCTTGGGGTTTGATCCCTGGTCTCTTGGGTTATGCAGATCTGAAGCTAGATCTGATCATATGTTGGCTACAATATTATTTGCGGCTAGATCTAAGCTTTTAGGGTTGATCCCTCCTTCAGATCTCTAAGCTAGAAGCTTGAGATCTTATCTCCTATTCCTCCTCCTCCAAATGCAGCAACTAAAGATGCAACTGTTGGGAAAAATGTGTTTTTCAAGAAGGAGAGAATCAATTATTGCTGAAATTTATTTCAATAAGATCTAGGCTCATGGAAATGGTGATGGCAAGGTGAGGAGATGATCCCTCATAGGATTCCTAGCTGAAATGCTAGAAACTTCCTTCCTCCTCTAGATCTACAATGATGGACTGCGCAATCCTTGATGGGACTACTGTTGATAGGAGGTAAATAAATTTTGGCCTGATGCCAGATATGAAATGAGGCCCTAGTATTTCTGATCTTAAAGTCCAAGGTGATAGGAAAAATCCCTCACATGTTCTCCAGCTAAAACACTGAAGACAACCTTCTCCTCCCAAACTGATATTAAGAAATAATGCAATTTCTAAATATGGATGTTTTGCAGAGAGTAAGAATACTATGGAACCAATTCCTGATGATGAAATGGCAGCTCAAAATAACTTCCCATTGTAGTCACACAAGTCTCCCATGGGTAAGGGTGGGATTCCCGCTCGGGAACGCCCTATTCTAAACAACACTACAGACTTAGCTAAACAACATAAGAGTGCATGGAATGTCAAAAGACAACTCCAGATCTAAATATATCATAAATCATAAAACTAAATCTTACCTCCAATGTTTCCTTCATCTTCATTATATAGGTTATGAGCCTTCCCATGCCTTGGCCCACCTCTAAACAGCGTTGTGAATGTGGACATAATCCTCCATGTTTGATTGCGCTGTCTTCCAAGTCCTCCATCATGTCTACATGCAATGTGCACCCTCTCCATCATGTGTGCATTAAATGCACTAATTTTTCCATCACTTCATCATGAATGCTCTATGACCTTACATTAGATTCCCTCCATGATCTCAGTTCACTGCTTCAACCTCCATGATCTATCTCATTAATGAGACATGACCACCACTCCTTTCACATTAATAGCTACTCCATTATGTAGATATATGTTTAATCAATCCAATATCACACATAAAAAGTGGATATTATTCATCCTTGAGGATTATGGGTCCCTCCACCCTTTTATATACTTAATTAATTAATAAAATTAAGAACTCTAATATTCCAAATATCATGTGAAAATTTAGAAATATTACAACATTCGGGGAGATTGCTTGCTCGTACTTCTTGGTTTTCCAAGAGGTATTTTGCAGTTCATGGATACTTGGTAAATTTTGTTTCCTAAAACACACCATTTTTTATCTATTTTCGTTTTTAAGTTCTAAAATCAATTACCCAAGATAACATGGTGCACCTGTAAATTTATTTCTTGGCCACATCATGAGTAACTCCTTATAAATAATTTTTTAAAAACCTTGAATAAATCACCTCTTTTCCTATTTTTCTACTGGGATAAAGTCATCTTGGTTGAACCATCAAGTTAGACTTCCCCTTCACCATCTACTATTGAAGGGACATCACCACAATTCTCTTCTGACACTTCACCATCAGTTTGAGCCCAAAGTGTTGAACTTTCGATTCTTCCAAGTGTTCAACCCCTTGTTACCTGGTATACTCCTGATGAGATAGTAAGATACTTCTTGTTTCCTCAGAATCCATCATTTTATTCAGTAGAATTATCTCCTCAAGGTGTACCTTTGGTGCCTTCACCACGTACACATTGTACTACCACTCATTGGCTATTTCCACCTATGGCTTCCGAAGGTGAGGTCTCATCTCCCCTTGAAGTTTCAAGTTCTCTGAGTGGTATGGACAAGTATTTATATGAAGGGAATTAGTACCCTCCTCAGAATTTTCCTCATGGGGAACTAATCCCTCACTCTGTTTGACTTCCATCTACCTAGCCATTGATCCCAGATGGTTACACATATTTGGGTCACTTAGTTTCTGGTGTTTCAAGTGCTAGATATTTGTACCACAAAACCATTTGGAAAAATACTACAGTCCCTACATTTGGTCCATTTGTATCTAGCACATACTCTTCTATCCCTACTCAAAATATATTTATGTTTGTTCCAACAAAACCAATTATCTGCATTAGTACTTTGACAGCTCCTGTCAGTGTACCAACATCAACTCCATCGATCCCAACTGTTAGGGGAAGCCACCCCTATAAAATGTTTCCCAAGATTCATCTGGATCCTCTGTGAGTGGATCACAAAATCACATTTTGGGATCTAGTCAACTTGTTGGTAGTATCCCTATGACTTCTGATTATCTATTCTGGAAGGGTTAAGCTATGATAAGTATTAGCAAACTTTGAAAAACCAATTAATCAACCAATAACCCTATTTCCCTTATAGTTCTCAATAGTTGTAGACTCCACTCCCGAATCCATAAGGATTTAAAGATCAGTCAAGGATTCATGTTCCTTTATATTCAGGGACTTATCCATACCAGTAGGGGCCTACTTTCTTTCAACAACAACCCTATCTGCAACAAGGTCAACCCTATGTGCAACAAGGTCAACCCTATGTGCAACAAGGACAACCTTATGTTCAGTCTGGTCAACATTTTTCTCACCAGAGTCATTTTTCTTATGCTCAATAGGGACAACCTTTTGTTCAAAAAGGACAACCCTTATCTCAACAAGGTCAAATATTTGTTTAGCCAGGTCAACCTGGGTCTCAAGGCCAACTTGGGCAACCTCAAGGTATCATGATGCAAAATCCTTAAGGTCAACCTCAAGGTTCCATGATGAAAAATTCTCAAGGTCAACCTCAAGGTACCATGATGCAGAATCCTCAAATTCATCCTCAAGGTCAACCTTCGGGTTCACAAGGTCAAACTCAAGGTATTGTGCTGAAAAACATTAACCAACAACAAAATCCATATCTTGCATTTATGAGTTATACTCATCGTAGACCTCAATGGCCTGTTATAGGTCAATATCATTTTTTTGGTGCACAACCAGGATACGGTCAAAATCCCCAAGGTTTCAATCCTTACGAGAAAATCCTCCAGGAAAAAACCCTTGGGGGTAGAATTTCTCCCAACCTGGTTGGAATGCCAAAATGGGCCATTATCAAAGGCCGATTATGCCTTTTAATCCACAATTTCCTTTTCTTACAACATTGGAACTACCCGATGTGTCGATATTGACTAATGGTCTGATTCTACATAATCCATATTGGGCTCCTATTCCTACTAAGATCCCAAGAAATTTCCCTAAATTAAAAGGAAAATCTAGAGAAGACCCCCAAGCGGACTTCATGAAATACTATCTCTAGTATTCTTCTAACTCCTGGGTTGATGACTTCATCCATTTGTGTCTTTTCTAAAGCACTTTGACTGGTGCCACTGAAGAGTGGTACATTGAGCTTCCCCGTGGAACTTTCTAGGATTTCAATTATCTAGCAATGGATTTCCTCACGCACTTCTAGTTACCTATTCATTATGAAACAGGTACTCACCTCCTTGCTTCCTTGAAACACGATACCACTACACACATCTCTGATTACATCCATGAATGGAGATGACGAATCTATTTGATCAAATTGGAAATTCCTGACCAACTCTTTACTGAATGGTTCAACAACTCCTTCATCAATGAGATCACCAAGGATATTACTATGGGGGAATGTGTCATGGAAAAGCAAGCCATTGCTCATGCACAATATCTTGATATGGTTTATTCCGAAGCTGGCACATTATATGATATCTTGCCTGATGCTCCTCACGATTCTACCAAACTTGAAACTTTGAAAGCTCCGACAACAACACCTGTTGACAGAGTCATTGGGTAATATACCCAAACTTCTTGAAAGTATTTTTCTTCTTCTACTAAGTAGAAATCCATTTCCTCATCTAATTTTGTCCTACAAAATCCTTTGAATCCTGGTAAAACTATGGAGGTTAATGCCCTCTAGTCTACCACGGCAGACAAAAATTCCAAAGCTAAAAAGAAAGGCAAAGGAAAATCCAAATCTGATGCCCCGAAATAGGATTCTCCCAAACCTAATACTAATAATGGAACTAAGCGCAAGCTTAAGTACCCTTATCGAATCTGTGACAATGAACACTACACTAAAGATCGCCCCCAATGGGCTAAAGTTAGTTGTTTGCTCAAAGGTACTTAAGGAACTCCAATTTTCCTCAAAGAACCATTTCCATCTCAACAAACTCATATGGTAGACCAATCACCATCTTCTTTGATAAATGGAACAAAACCCATTTCCATGGCCACTAGATCCAAATATTATTCCAACTTATCATCATTAGTTAGTGGAGAAAGAATGTGTCAATTCTCCTTCTCCTTCCTACTCCACCCACTTCCAGTCCTCTACATCAAATGACCTAGTCGCAATCCCGTCATCCAACCACCTTCTAAAGGTGTTCTTCAAAAATCCTCTTATAACTCGAATGCCCGAGCTGCTCAAAATTACAAAGTCATTAGGGATTTGGCTCAAGAATATTATGTTATGTCTGCATTAGATGTTCTTTAGATCTATCCTTCACAATGAAAATCAGTACTATTCACAATTGGAGGACTTGATCCGACTGATTTGAGTCTCATCACTTTTGATCTAGAAAACCATGTTCTGTGACTTTTGATGGGTCTCTAAATTAGACATAAAATAAGGCCCATCTAAACTTTCTTAATCCCATCTACCTTCCTTATGAATATATATATATATATATATATATATATATATATATATATATATATATATATATATATATTAAATCTCTCCTTCTGCACTTAATAATGTTTTCTTACGCTTCAATATTTTCTTAGGAAGGTTTAAAGGTAATTGCATATTTGTGCCTAATATTGGTTATTTTTGTAGAATATTGTGAGAATATTTGGAAGATTATGTATATTTGAGAAGGAGATGATTTTGGGACTTGCTCCATGCCACAGGAATATCAAGATTGGAGAACAAATGAGCACAATATCAAGGAATTAGGGAGAAATATTGGAGAGATTCAAGGGGGTTGTCCACCCTCCTTAACTCTCAAAGGTAGCCAAAGAATCCTCAGGAGATCCCCTCCAGCAATTCAAATTCCAGACGTTGACAAGCGACTCAAGACCAAGTGCACTCAACCCATACTTCACTTGGAGTCAAGTGGACTCATTACCTAATTTTAGGGAGCTATTGGTAGCTGACCTTGAGGATAAGTAAAGCTAATCAAGAGCTAATTGGGGTCAATTCAACCATTCCATTCTTCGATTCCATTCTAGCCCATTTGATACAGTCAATTCCAGGAGAGTCAATTCTTCCATTCCATTCTTCGATTCCACTCTGGTCCATTCGATGCAGTTAAGTCCAGGGGAGTCGATTATTCCATTCCATTCTTCGATTCCATTCTTGTCCATGTGATGCAGTCCACTCCATTCCATTTTCATTCCATTCCATCCCATGCCATTCATTTTCCATTCTATTAGGCTTTTTTTGTTTAACACCTTCGGGATGTAATAAGATTTCCTTTTTAATGCAATGAGTAGACATACTCCATTTTACTGATTTAATTATAGAGATCTGGGCTCATGGGTTAGGGCCCAACCCATGTGCCTCACGTTCTCTGTTGTCTCATTCTTTTCTCTCTATCATTTAGATATTTTTTCTTCTACCATTTAGTTAGATCTACTTCTGATAGTTTCATTGCTGCTTAGTCTTTGCTCTCAGTTTTCTATTGTAGTTTTTCATTTGCTTGTGAGTAGTAGAATAGAGGAAAGAATCAAAAATATGTGGTCAAGCCTCCCCCTCTCATCTCTGTCAATAGAGTTTGAGTAGGGTAGACCTTCCCACGTGTGAAACATTTATTTTTGTTTGAGTTTAGGGAAGAAATTTCATTACCAAGTCCGACTCTCTCTTTCACTGTTTTTATCATGCATTTTTGTCTGCTTTCCATGCATGAATCCACAGGTGTTTTACACTTCTAAGCACTTCTGGTGCACCTCCATTCCCTCCTATTTTCTGCTTGTTTTTACTTCTGCACCCACATTTTATTCCCAAAAACACTTAAAATCCTTCAACCTACCTCATTCCTTTGTCTTTTGTTACTCACGATTGCCTTACTTTCTTAACACAAAATTATTGAAAAACATTGGAACTCAAATTCCTCCCTTTCTCCTTGAACTCCCTGCTATGGTACATCGCAATTCACAAATCGTAGTGTTTAGTTTACTTCCATTAACACTTACTGCTTCCCGACCCCGATTGCGATACTCACCACATCACAAATTTCTCACCGCAACTTTCACCTTTTTCCTTGAAGACTTACAGCTCCTATTTTCCGATTTTGATATTACGATATTGCATATTGGATAAAATAGTTCTTACCAAATTGCAAATATAAAATTGAACCTTTTACCTTTTCTCCTTTACAATTACCGCTTGTTTTCACCGATTGCGATAGTGCGAAATCGCAAATTGCAAATCACACCATTTTCCCTTTTTCTTTTAAGACATTACCACTACAATCCAGTAATTACAATATTCCAATCGTGCTCTACCGCTAGTCCCACCGCCACATCACCCATCGCAAATCACACGTCGCAACATTAACCCTCTTCTTTTAATACTTACCACTCTGATCCATCGATTGCAATATTGTGATCGCACTCCACCACCAGTCCCACAGCCATGCCACTCATCGCACATAGCGCCTCGTACCATTTAGTTGGTTTTAGTTAAACTTACCGCTTGTTTCCACCGATTGCAATATCACATATTACAACTCTTGCCTCCATCGTATCTCTACCATCGCACTTTTCAATTCATTCCACTCCAAATCCATTTCTACGCTATAATAAGGTTTTATAAGGTTTAACATTGCTCTTTCCACTTATCAGCCTTGTTTCATCGTTAAGCCCTCCATTAGCCACTTTATCCCTTTTCTTTCCTCCAAGTTGCAAATGAACACTCGTTTTAATTAGAATTAAGTCATGGATAACTTATTTTCATCAGTAGAAGCATGGTAGATAGACCATAGGATAAGTAGAGTGAATTTAGCCGTTTGGGAAAGTTAAGTGTGGTTTAGAATTAGTTTCCTTTCTACCATTTATTTTCATAAAGTTAAATTAGTTTCTTTTCTATCATTTATTTTCTGCAAGTTAGCTTAGTTTCCTTCCTGTCATTTATTTTCAGCAATTTAATTTAGTTTCGTTTCTGTCATTTCCTTTTTGCAACTTAGTTTAGTTTCACTGAAGTGTGATAGAATTCACTGAGAACCCTAAAATATAGAGCCCTTTCGTAAAGCAGAAGAGGATGATATGAAAAAAATGCATTTGTTGTGTATATAGCATTGTCACCTCCAATTTTGTACAATCCCTGAGTTGATAAAGTAAAGTAGGGCAGACCCTGGGAGTTGCATCACTCTTGGTCCAATACCAGGGTTCACCACTTTTTGGCATCATTGCTAGGGAGGTGTCTAGTAGATGCTTTTATTTTGTTTTTAGTATTCTTTTCTGATTTCCTTTCTTTTCATGCCATTTCATAAATATTAAAAAAAAATATCAAAAAAAAAATCTAATTTTAATGCCTCATAGGAGTAGGGATACTCAGAATTAAAATAGAAATAAAAATCTCCAATACCAACCCCCCCGCTTGACCACGTGGTTCAGTAAGAACTACATCACCATGCGCTTTTGAAGGAAGAAGAGATGGATGGATATGATCACAATGAAGAAGATCTTATTGGGTTTCCCATTCAAGATATGGACATCAGTGTACATATGAAGAACATCCCTCCATATTTCCTTCCCAACTTCCACGTCATGAGGATAGAGGATTTGAAAACATTTCTCTTTGAATTTGAGATACTTTGTAGGTCTTATGGCTACTTATCACACACTCAAAAACTAATATTGTTTCTTGCAATATTGAAGGATAGAGGTCTTAAATGGTTCATGAGTCTAGGTTATAATTCAATAAGATCATGGAATGATATGAAAAAAATATTCTAGAAAAATACAAAGATCATGATCTTAGAGAAGAAATTTTTAGAATGAACCAAGAAGAATATGAGAGCCTTGAGGATCTAATAGAGAGATTCATGTATAATTTTAAGAGGAAAAAATTTCATCATTTAGGATTTGACACACTAAAAACCCTCTTACCTAGAACATTAGGGATGAGTGGATTGATCTGCTTAATATCATGAGTAAAGAATATGTATATCAATTTTAATTTGAAGAAATTTGTGAAACATGCAAGTGCATATCAAGAGGAAGTGAAAGAGTAAGTAAGTTAGTCTCAACATTTGTAAGGCAAGATGAACTTGGAAATTTTCTTGACAACTTTAAAACTTAAATTCTTAGCAATCTAAGTGAACAAGTAGAAATGTTAAGAATGAAAAATGAGAAAAAATAATATGCTGATTATTTTGTTATCCATGTAGAATCATATTCTACTAAATGTTGTTCATCATTCCCCAGGTTTGAAGAAACTTACCAGGAAGACAATGGAGCAAGGAAATCACCAAAGAAGCTATGTTATGTAGCTCCAAAGAAACCTTGGCATCCTATTCAACTTGATATGATGCAAGGATCCACTTCACAATTTCAAGCTTATTCACATCCATCTCAAACTAATTGGTACACACTCCCTCCATGGAAATCTCAGCCATCTCAACCCCAAAACCAATCTTAGAAACATGGTTGGCAAGGTCCTTATTCGTAAATTTCTCAACATCCTCAATATTTCCCTCAATATCCTCCATAATCGACTCCATGTTATCCCTAGCATCCACCTCCACCACAACCACGGCCTCAACCAGATCCATCTCATATATCCACCCTCAGTCAACTACCTACACCACAATTTCCAAACCCATACAATGAAGTATCTTAGCTCACTTACAACATTGAGGTACAACACTACCAAACATATCATGTTGATCTAAATGGTCTGCACCTTAGTTAAAGAAATGTATTGCAAATAAGATATTTTGTTAATGTCATTTAAGGACAACATCAAGAAGAATAAGATCTAAATGAGGCGACCAAAAGATTGAGGGCTGCACTTCATGAAGAGTAGAAATCAGAATCAGATGTTGAGAAATTTCCCTCATGTTTACCAACATTTCCTCCATGTGTTCAAGAAAACAATCAACAAAAAGAGGAATATTTGACTGCCATAATAGAAGAGTACATCCAAGTTGATCCAACTCAACAAGTGAACCAAGGGCATCACAACTATATTTACATATGGTTCCAAACATTCATTAAGTTGTAGCAACACACTCTTCTCCAATAGTACTTGACACAATCCTAGTCAAAGAAATTCATCTCTCATATTCAGGTACATGTCAAAGCATGTGTTCCAAGTGTGCACCTGATTTTACCTATCATATTTATGTGGACATGGCTCCATTGGAAGTATTCCTATACTTGAAAAATGTTTTTTTTTCCTTCAAGTAGAGTACGAAAGTGAAAAAAGAAAAAAAGGGAAAAATAATAAAATGTCAGGCGAAAACCTCTTTTGAGGCATCTGAGATTGGCTCATCGATTGAAAACCTCCATGAGGCAGTCATTAGATTAAAGAAAAAAGATAAGAATAAAGGATCCTATGTGAAAATCTCCTTTGAGGCACTTAGGCAGACCTACTAGTGGAAAACCTCATTGAGGCAGCTAGTAGGCCTTACAAAAAAGATAAAAAATTACATTTCTCCATGTATCTCTCTCTAATCAATGTAGGTGCTCTCCAACCTTTGCAAGCCAGAAAAAATAAATTTGGCACAAAAATAAAATTCAGTCAACACCCTAGTTAAAGGTACTCAAACTTGGACTTCCTCCTCCTATGCTCAGAAGCTCCAAAAGGACCTCAAGAAAATTATCACATGCAGCTTCAGAACCACCGAACACAGCTTCAATAGCCATATCAGTAGCTTCAATATCACCTGCAAAAAAATCAATGGTAAGGCTCAGGTATGCAATCATCTAACCCTTAATTTGAATCTATTTTAGCTTAATAAAATATTAAAAAGTGTGAGAAGGAATGTTTTTTTTATATAAGCAAAATCAGTAGTAGAGCAACCTCAGCCTTATCTAGCAACTAGCCTCACGTTTTCGACCAAGAAAATGAGCAACACAAAAGTAACAAGAACGTGAGAAAGTGGGCAGTCAGTAGTTCATTGCAATAGAAGACAAGGATTTCCAAGTGATAACCATGGGTGAACTTAGTTCCCAGAAAAAAAGAACTGTGAGTTTCCTATGCATGCAATAAAAAATAGAAGAGAGAGAACAAAAAGAAAAAAATCAAATAAAAGGTATATCCACCACCTCCTGGCATGCAAAACAGATTTGATTAAGGCATCTGAGGACCTCTATGAAGCACCTACAATATCAAATGCAATAATAATAGCAATAATATTAGAAAGAGGAGCAACGCATGGGCCAATAAACAGAAAATGAAATAAACTAGCATGCAGGAAAAACCATAAGGCAGGGAGGATGAATAGGTTGCTCAGAGGATGAGCAATAGTTTTAGTAGGGGGTGATGATGGGCCTCTAAATTAGACATAAAATAAGGCCCATATAACCTTTCTTAATCCCATATACCTTCCTTATGCACATGAGTCTATATATTAAATCTCTCCTTATACACTTAATAATGTTTTCTTATGCTTCAATATTTTCTTACGAAGGTTTAAAGGTAATTGCATATATGTGCCTAGTATTGGTTATTTTTGTAGAATATTGTGAGAATATTTGGGATATTATGAATATTTGGAGAAGGATATGATTTAGGGACTTTCTCCCTGCCACTAGAAGATCACGATTGGAGAATAAATGAGCACAATATCAAGAAATTAGGGAGAAATCTTGGAGAGATTCAAGGGGTTGTCCACCCTCCTTAACTCTCAAAGGCAACCAAAGGATCCTAATGAGATCCCCTCTAGCAATTCGAATTCCAGAGCTATCCAAGTGACTCAAGACCAAGTGCACTCAAGCCATACTTCACTTGGAGTCGAGTGGACTCATTACCTTCTACATCAACTTTTTTTCCTAATTCAAGTCAACATTAATGGAATACAATCCACTGGCTAGTTGTGGATGAGGGTGCATCCACCTGCATCATGTTTATGTCTTTTTTGAAAGCAATCAGCTCTCTAAATATTAGCCAATCCTCGAACACCTTGGAGGATTTCGATGGAAGATATTCCCGTCCTTTCGGTACTTTCCCTAACTTTCCTATCACTTTGGAAGGAAAAATGGTCAATATCGAAGTAGAGGTTTTTGATGCTAAAATCAATTACAATATTATACTCGGTCGCAGTTGGACCCACGCTATGCTTTGTGTGTTTTCTACTCTTCTTTTTGTCCTTCATTTCCCACATCAACGTAATATCATCACTATCGACCAATTGTCCTTTTTTGCTTCTTCTTCCTCGGAAGGAAACGCACCATATGTGGAGTATACCACCGCACCATATGAGATTATGGGGGTAGGAACTTTTAAAGATTCTACCTTAATGGGTATTTTTCCTCTCCCACTGCTAAACATTATCAAATCAAAATGATATCTACTTCGTCTGATCCTTGGATCATTCCTTCTCCTCATCAAGTTGATTCCTTGGGCAATGTTACGATATTAAGCCCTGTTGAACTCGATTATTATTAAATTATCTTGGCTTCGGCTCCCGATCGTAGCAGTATTACTGCTATTATGCATTTATACATGTATTATCGATATCCTTGGATTGATTCCTATGATTATTATGATCCCTTGAGAAAGATGTTTCCTACTGACAAAATTATCGTTGAGACCATGTCTCTCGATGAAATACCTTGGGATGATATCCATCATCATTCCTTGTTTCTTCCAAGTCTTGGATACATTTATGTGTGTCTTGAAAAATTTTATTTCCATGCTCCAACCTATCCACTTCATATGCCCATTTTAACACATGAGGTATTTTCTGAAGGAAACATGGGAAACATTACTGCTACAATGCCTATCGACATTTCTGTCAAACCTGGAATCATTGAGAACATCCATATTGTGGTAACTTTCTCTTCGAATGAGATCAAGATTTACACTAATATTTTTCAAGAGTTTTGGGATGTCTTTTCATGGTCATATGAAGAAATTTCTGGCATTTATCCAATTATAGTGGTGCACAAGATACCCACTTATCCTCATGCGAAGCGTGTTCGTCAATCACTCTGCCCCGTGCATCCTAGAAAGGCAGCCACTATAAAGGGAGAAGTTGAAAAGCTTCTAAAATATGGGTTCATATATCTAATCCCTTTGACATATTGCATTTCTAATATCTTCCCTGTCAATAACAAGCAAGGTACAATCTGCATCTGTGTTCATTACCATGACATCAATCGTGCCTACGCTAAATAAAATTATCTCACTCCTTTCATTGACCAAATCATTTATGAATGCGTTGGGAGTGAGATCTTTTATTTCATGGATGGTTTCTCTGGATACAACCATATTAATAGCTTTCCCACTAATCAACATAAGCATGCTTTTATCTGTCCCTGGGGAACTTTTCCCTACAAGAAACTTCCTTTCGCCATAAAAAATGTCAGTGCCAATTTTCAACGAGTGATGTCATATGCCTTTCATGATATAAAACACATCATTAAACCTTATCTAGATGATTTACCCGCCCATTCAACTAAGTGTCGTGACCATCCTGCTCACCTTAGAGACAATTTTCTCCGATGTAGACATTATAATATCCAACTTAATCTACATAAATGAGTCTTTTGCATTGAATCTGATAGACTTCTAGGGTTTTTCGTCTCCAAGGAGGGAATCCATCTAGATCCTCCGAAAGTCAAGGCTATTGTCAACTTGCCCCCTCCTTCCTCCTCACATTAGTTGTAGAGATTAAAAGGGAAATCCAATTTCCTTGGTTTATTTGTAACTAATTACGCTGAGCTAGCTAAAGGTTTTACATAGTTACTTAAGAAAGGGATCCCATTTCTATGGGATGAGGTTTCTCAAAAGTCATTTGATGCCTTAAAGGTTGTTCTTATCAATGCTCCTTTACTACATCCCCCGAATTACCATCTTTGTTATAGGTCAATTTGGGCACCATTCCCAATGACTTAGTTAAATGGACATCATCTCCAGGACCAATGATCAAGGATCTATCATTCCCTATCATTTCAGTTGCTATATGCCCTAAGACAAGAAACAAGACATATCAAGCAAGAATTTCATCAAGCAAAGGTTTCCATGGTTTGAATCTTATTATTTAGCATATGAGAGCTCACCAACACAGGCTCTAAGGGGCCTAAGTGTGTTGCATATGCAGGTAGCCCCATGCAAGGCTACTCTGCAAATCACTTCTTGACATTCACAAGTGTGTTGGTCACATTGGGAGTGAAATTATCATTGTTCCAGAACCTCCACTTGGTCAATGCCATCTAGAAGAGTTCACATGTGTCAAGCTTCGAATCCAAGCATCCATTTGACATCTACATGAATGGAAACATGTATAGCCTATTTTTGGAAAGCTATTGATTGCAAAAAAACCTATAGTTCATCTATAAATTGAAAACAGATTGAAGTGTTTGAAAAGGAAGAATTTGAGTAAAGAAATGCTGGAGAATTTTCAATTGAGAGCTTGGTTTGTAAAGCTACTAGTGGAGAGATTTATGATGTGATGATACTTGGGAAATTTTCTAGAAGGTCACTTCAAATCATTCACTAATTTGTAACCTCTCCTTCTATCATCAATAAAGAGTACTTATTATTTTTCCCTACATGCATCTATGTTAACTTTGATTTTCCATATTGTAAGATCTTGGTTGATGAATGTAGTTTATGCTTTACTGATTTAGCTAACTATCTTGAATAGATATCTATATTATTGCATCTTCTGTTGTTTCATTGTTTTTCTTGAAGGAATAATTAAACTCACAAACCACTTGAATTTGAAGCTGCAACAAAAGCGACAGAAGGAGCCATTTGGAAGCGAATGAACAAGTAAGCCTCCAATCCTCTTTGTGTATCTATTCTGAGTTAGGAGAAATGGTAGTATAGTCTTTCACCTCTTGTTCTAGACTAGCACTTGTCTAGGGAAGCGTAATTTATCCGTAGATTACAATTCTGGCCCAACAAACTGGCGGCTCCACTGGGGAGAATTTCTCTTAGTTCTAGGTGTTTTAGTCTCTAATTTTCTTTGTAAATCCACCCAGTAGCTGTTACACATAAAAATTATACTTTTTCAGAGCTTAATTTTCAGAGGCAGTGAGTTAAATAGTAGTATTTTTCCTTGTCTACTGCGCCCAATGCACCCTTAGACTAGACACAGTGTTTTGCAGAGCACTATCTCCCTTCCAAGCCTGCGTTGCAGAGCACTGTCTACCCTTGGAGACTGTGTTGACTCCTGAAAGTGACCAAATTCCCTTGAATTTGACTTCGCAACTTGCTTTAGTTTTGTTTGTTGCTATGTTCTGCAAATTTTGATGCTCAATTGACCAGTGACTCTATATATTTCTTCCTCTTTTGGCTGAAAATTTATTCAATGTTTATTTACAAAGGTTTTTCTTTATCATTGACAAGTTGATTTCAAAGTATTTTTTATGGTCTCATTAAGAATCATTTTCTTTCGAAATAGGAAATTGTCGTAAAAACTCCATTTCCTTTGTAGGAGAAATTGTTGTTGAAATCCTCATTTTTCCTTCAAAAGAGAAATTGTTGTTTATATTCTTCGTTTCTTGAAAGTAAAATGAAAATTGATTATTGATCTAGTGCACCTAGTTTCTTTTCTGCATTCATAACATTAATGAAACTGAAAAGAAAAACTTGCATTTGCATGTAGGATTGTGTGTGTTTTGTAAAAGGAACATTAGGAAATATGCATTTAGTTTTTGATTCAATGATTTTGTTTTTGTTCATTGATTTGTTTGCTCACAAATTATTTTCTCTCTTCCCTTAGTAGCTAGGTTCTTCATTGAAAAAGTTGAAAGTGAATGTTTGTTTATCATTCTTAGCTTGAATTTTAGGAATTTAATATACATCATCGTGGTGAATCTGAAAGGAAAATTTTTAATCAAGATCAAAATAAAATAAATCTCAATTTACTTAACAATGCATTGGAACCATAACGATAACATTTAGAAGTTCTAGGCTAGAGATGTGTTATGGCGTCGTAAAGCATAGCAGTTGTCATTAAATTGTCTGCGATACATTTCGAGTGTGATACCTCACTCCACATACGTAAGTATATCATAGCTCGTCCACGTACTCTCGGGTATATCGGGCAGTGTTACAGTACGATAAGTATAAAGGGGTGCTCTCACTGTGCAGTTTCGCATCAAATAGCGCTAATACGGACTTGGGCCTCCATGTACCTTCAGGTATACTTGGGAGGACAAATTTTAGGTGCTATCCATCCATAGTGAACCGAGTCAGCCACCCTGAAATTGTGATACACCAAACAGAACATTCAGGGAGATTACCTACCCGTACTTCTCAGTTCGCGAGGAGGTATTCTGCAGTTCACAGTTTCTTGGTAAACCCTTTTGCCTAGCATTACCCTCTTTTTGTTTATTTTTTTTTTGGATAAAATAAATCAGTAATCATGGAAGAACAAAATCCTATCCCCCGTCGTTTGCGTAGATTAGATTTAAAACCACCTTTACAGCTAGAAGTTACTTCTAGCAGGAGAAGGCGATCAGGATCTGCCGAATCAAGTACAATTCGTACCTCTGGAGAAACATCATCTTTTAAGCTAGAGCTAGCTCAAATTTTTTCCACACATCCCGGTTCGTTTACTTTTGTCAAAATAGAGTCTTCACAACTACCTCTGGTCACAATCCATTCAATTACTGAGACCATACCTCTTGGACCTGACGTTGTTCAATCACAAATTGATCCAGATCATGTCTCTTCTTTGCCAGCACATCTGAATCCTGAAGTCAAACAACTGGAAGTTGTTCCTACCTTGGTCACCCCATAAATTTCTGTAGCCATCGAAACTCCTATATCACACAGTCAACCGTCTGAAATATATTTTGGGTCTGACGGTGAAGTTCTTCCTCCTGGTTTAATTGCGATTGAAGAAATACCACAACTTGATACACCTTTAAGTCCAACCCATTTTGGGGGAGACATTTACCTATACCATTCTTTTCCTTAATCATTTCCATATGCTTTTTTTGATCCTATTTCCGTTTAGTCTCCTATAGATTTTGGAGAGTATACATTTGGCCATACAACCATGTCTGAACCAACATCTTCGGTTGGGTCTACTGTTCCAATTACGTCAGCTCCTACCCTCGCTACCTTGTCGATGTTCAAAACCTCAGTAGAGTCATATTTGCATGGTGGCCCTTCAGTCCCAACTGCTACAAATCATTGTCTGGCACTTTCTCTGGTACATCTTCAAGACCATGGTCTTTACTAATGTCATCATCTGGTGTTTTAACTGGTATTCCTATAGTTAGTACTAAATGATTTGATTCATTGCATCCATCACCAGGGAAATATCAAGTCGTTCCTTATGGGTCAATTCTATTAAGTACCATATCAACTAGACTCCCAGCATCTGGAGAACAATATTTCTGTCTTATTATCCTCGTTATGATGGGGGGCAACCTTTGGTCACCCAATACGATAGTACTCAGTCACATTTTGGTCAAACTAATGTTGACATGAATGTTTGACAATGGTAGCCCACTCTGCCTATCCAACCACAAATGGTTGTACACTCGTATCAACCGGTTCAACCTGTTACACCCACTTCATTACCACTTGTTAATACATCTATACCCCTGTTACAAAATCAAAATATTGTACATCAGCCTTACCAAGCAAGTTCTTGGACTCAATGTCATCAAATGTTACATCCACAGACTCAAAATCCTTTAGTTAATTTACAACAACCTGTATCAGGGATCATTTATTCACAAGCTGGTGTACCATTTTATGGGATGTCGCAAACACAACCTGGTTATACATATCAACCGAATCCAACTTACACTAATTTGGGTTATAATATTGATGGACAGACCCCTTAGTAGCCACAGGTGCAAATTCCTTAAACTTCATTTCAACAAGTATCATATCCAGGTTTTGGTCAACAAAATTCTCAAGCGTTTACTATGCAAAACAACCCCTATCTAGGTTACCCGCATCAAATTCCATATGCTGGTGCTCAAATACTTGTTTCCCAAGCAATTCCATCTTACCTTGGCTATGCTCAAACTAACCTTAATAGACAGTTTCCTTTTGTTGCAACCTTGGAATTACCAGATTTAAACCGGTTAACCAATGATCCTATCAATTATTCTCCTTGGTGGCCAGTGATACCTCATAAATTACCCTCCGAAATTCCTAAATTCAATGGAAACCCTAGAGAAGATCCATCAAATCATGTTATGATTTATCATTTATGGTGTTCATCAAATTCCCTGAATGATGATTCTGTTCGATTACGTCTTTTCCAGTGTACGCTTACAGGTCCAGCGGCTAAATGGTACATTGAGTTACCTAGAGATTCTTTTGATAATTTCATTGCCTTAGCTACTGTATTTTTGACCCATTTCCAGTTACCAATCAGATACGAAACTAGAACGAAACTCTTGACTAACTTCAAACAGAGCAATTTCACTCACATTTTAGATCATATTCATGAGTGGCGTCGCTGTCGATGAATGGTTAATACATTTGTTCCCGATCAGCTCCTTGTTGAATGGTTCATTAAGTCCCTATTACAATATATAAATGAGGATGTGCCTAATGGTGGCGTCGTCACAGAAGAGCATGTTATCACTCGTGCCCAATATTTGGACTTGATTTATACTCAGTCTAGCACGCTCTATGAAAAAATCCCAAATGTGTCGCGATCTAATTTCAATTTTCCTCCTCAAATAAAGGACTCTCATGCCGGAGACGGCTTGATAGGCACTGCAAACACACACCACACTAGTGCATCTAATCCTGCTTCTACTTCCGAAATTAATTCCATGTCATTTGAGAAAGGCAAAAGTGACAAGTAACCAGGAGGTGAGAAAAATGGGAAATCAAAGAAAAAGCAAACCTCTAACCCGCAGGAAAGATCATCTGATCAACCATCTGGACCACGAAATCAAAGAAAAAGCAAACTTATAACCCACAGGAAAGATCATCTGATCAACCATTTAGACCACAGAAACCTCATTATCCATGCATAATCTGTAATGAGGAAAACTTTGTTAGGATTTTCCTCATTGTGCTGAAGTCTCAAAAATCATCAATACTTCTCATGTATTAGTTGTGTTGACAAACCAATTTCCAAATCCGGACAAAAATTTTGTTGCTACGGATCCAGCTCCTAGCTCCCAAGTGTTAATGTTATCCACCACAAAACCTTCACAAGATATTTTGGTGTCGACGCGGAATAAACACTATGGTAGTCCGGCCACTGATCAACCTACTACCTCGACAACGAATCCATATAATGAATTAGTACCACCTCCTATTATTCCTGAATTGACAATTAAGCCACCAAAGGGAGTAATTCATAAATCGACATATAATCCTTGAGTAAGAGCTGCACAAAATTACAATAACAAAATTACAATATAGTTGAATATTTGGTTCAATCCCCTTCAGCTATGTCCGCTCTTGAGGTATTACAAAATTTTCCCTCCCAGAAGCAGACTTCATTGTCGGTCATTGGTGGAACTGATCTGACTGATTCTAATATTTTCGTCTTTAATCATATGGGCTATGTGCCGTAATTACCAGCAGAATTGGAATTCTCCATCCAAGTAAATGTTCTCAATCACCTTGTTCATCGCACTATTATTGATGAGGGATCATCTACATTTATTATGTCTCTAAACTATTGGAATTCACTTGGCTCGCCATGATTATCACAATCATAAATGACGTTCAAGGCTTTTGATGGAAAAACATATAAACCTTGTGGTATTATTAATAACCTGTAAGTTGAATTAGGGGGAAAAATGGTAAGTATTGATGTTGAGGTTGTTGATGGACCCTTTGACTATAATATTTTACTCGGAATACCATGGGTATATGCGATGACTACCATTGTTTCTACATAATTTAGAATGATTGCCTTTCCACATAAAGGTACAATCACATTCATTAATCAATTATCCTTTCTTTCCTCTGCTTCGCAGGTAGCTGGAAGCATTCCATATATTCGCTTACCCAAACTAGAAATTCGGAACATTAGTGTAGGACTCTTAAAGGATTCCACTCTTATGGGAACCTTTGCGTTACTGCCACTTGCAACTTTGGAAGAAATTAGAAGCATAGAGAACTGCTACATGATCTCTTCCACTCTATCTAGCTTAAGGAAGAGTACGGGTGACTCTAATATTTCTACGTTGGATGATGTTTTACCGCCCAGCCCTATTGAGCTATAATAGCAATCAATCTATTTGGGTTGGGCGGTAAATCCGAAATCAGCATTGTCGAGTGTTTGGGTTGATTGTTCATTAGATTTTGGTACTTGATCTGATCCATTTTCCTCAAAATTTTTGACAGACGAAAATATTTTGGAACCTATGATGGTAGAAGGAGAACCTTGGGAAGATTATCATCATCGTTCCCATATTCCAAATTATGAATAAAATAATCTTAGTGAAATATATCACCCATCCATTCAAACCTTCTTTTCGAATTCTTTTCCGAACAATGCAATTGAATCTGAGTGAAATTTATCTAATATCGAAGAAACGATTTCTATCAATATTTTGACTAAACCTGGCATTGTAGAAAATATTCATGTCGGTGTATCTTGTTCTCCATCAGAACTTGATTCATATCGCTCTCTTTTTCGTGAATTTCGTGACGTATTCGCTTGGTATTATGAGGAAATGCCAGGCATAGATACTAGTATAGTTGAACACACTATTAATATGTATCATGATGTCAAACCGATGCATCAACGCCTTCATCCTGTTCATCCAAAGAAAGTTGTTGCCATCAAAGCAGATGTTGAAAAACTTTTGCATGCTGGTTTCATTTACCCAGTTATGCTATCTGAGTGGGTTTCCAATATCGTTCCTATTATGAAAAAACATGGAACCATTAGAGTGTGTGTCGATTATCGGGATGTCAATCAAGCTTGTCCAAAAGACAACTATCCTACTCCCTTTATCGACCAAATTATTGATGATTGAGCCGGATGTGAAAATTTTTCATTCATGGATGGATTTTTCGGCTACAATCAAATCAATATATGCCCAGATGACCAACATAAAACAACATTTATCTGTCCCTGAGGCACATTCACATATAGGAAACTTTCATTCAGTTTAAAGAACATTGGGGAAACTTTTCAAAGAGCAATGGATTATGCTTTCAATGACATCAAGTACATTGTTCAACCATATCTAGATGATTTACCAGCACATTCACGAAAATGGACTAATCACCCGATGCATTTGAGAGCCATTTTCCTACACTGTCGACACTACAAGATATGCCTCAATCCGCACAAATTTGTGTTTTGTGTTGGTTCTAGTCGATTGCTCAGATTCGTAGTCTCAAAATAAGGAATTTGAATAGACCCACTGAAGGTACAAGCCATTCTTGATTTTCCTGCACCATCAAACTTACTTCAGATACAAAAACTTCAAGGAATGGCTAACTTCTTGAGAAGGTTCATTCCAAACTACGTCGAAATGGCTAAAGGATTTACTCGATTATTGAAAAAAGGAGTTCCCTTTCATTGGGACAAAGTTGCGCAAGCTTCTTTTGATGTTTTCAAGGACCATCTTGTCCAAGCGTCATTAATGTATCCTCCTAATTATCAAAATGATTATTTCCTATATATCTCCACGGTTGAAATGACCATCGCTATGGTTTTGGTCTAAGTAGAAAATGGAATTGAACATCCAATCTATTATTTGAGTCATAATCTCAATGATATGGAAGTTAAGTACTCGTACATGGAAAATATTTCCTTGGGAGCTATTCAAGCTGTCCAAAGATTTTTCCATTATATCCTGCTCCGAAAAACAACAATAGTTTCGGATTGCAACCCCATGACTTACATCTTATCATGTCAATTTTTGGGGGAAAAATATTCAAAATGGATTATGATTTTTCAAGAATTTTATTTGGAATTCATCAAATCCAAGTCAAAGAAGTATTTAGTTTTAACTGAGCTCCTCTATGACCTTCCCTCTAATATTACTGCAACTACATCAGAACCATCTATTCCAGACAAGTCTCTGTTTCTGATCGGATCATCTGATCCTTGGTATGGAGAATTCATCATTTATCTCCAAAACCAAAATTTTTTGACCTAATACCTCTCACTCTGATCAACGACGTATTTGATAATAAGCCAAAGATTATCTGATCGTCAGCGATACACTTTATCGTCATAGTGTCAATACCATTTTAAGGAGGTGCCTCACTCACGAGGAGGCTGAAAAAGTCTTAAACGATTGTCATGCTGGGGATTATGGTGGAAATTTATCTAGATATGATACCGTGTAGAAGATACTCCGCGCTGATTACTTTTGGCCTACTATTTTTCGAGATTGTATCCTCGCAGTCAGAAGTTCTCATGCATGCTAGATTTTTTACCATAAAATCTGTAAACTTCTAGTGCCAATGCATCCTGTTGTCTCTACTGGACCATTTTTGAAATGGGGCATTGAATTCATGACCTGTAACTCTCCTTCATCTGGGGGACATGGTTATATTATTGTCGCAATCGACTATTTTACCAAATGGACCGAAGAGATGCCTACATTCAACAACACAGTACAGACAACTGCATTTTTTTTCTTCAACCATGTTATTGCACTATTTGGGGTCCCACAGGCTATAGTTACGGATCATGGGAGGCATTTTTGCAACCATATGATGTCTGAATTGACAGGCAAGTTAGGATTATCACATGATAATTCTACTCCTTACTATCCACAATCAAATGGACAAGTTGAGGCTATTAATAAAATTCTTAAATGAATGCTTCAACGAATGATAGGAGTCTATAAAAGGAACTAGCACTTGATCCTATACTCTGCCTTGTGGGCGTATCGAACCTCAATGAGAAAAGCAACCATATTTACAGCTTCTCAATTGGTGTATGGTTTGGAAGCTATCTTACCAATCCAATGTGAAATATCATCGTTAAAACTCGCGATAGACTTGTCACCTGACACCTCAAAAGAAGAATCACGTCTCCTTAACCTCATCCATCTAGGTGAAACATTTCATGAAGCATAATTGGCCAATGAAGCACATAAGAGACGTATAAAGGCACAATGTGACAAAAATGTCCAGCCTCACATCTTCTCAAAGGGTGACTTGGTCCTTCTTTATGATCAAGAAGCTGATGTAATAGCTACAGGGAAATTCGAACCATTATGGCATGGCCCCTATATTATCAAAAGAGTTCTTGCTAAGGGTGCCTACGAGTTAGTTGATTACGATGGGATTCCATTGGCACAGCCTAGAAATGGGGTGTATTTGAAACGTTACTATGCTCAATCATGAGCGTAGTAATTTTTTATATTATTTATTTATATGTTGTTGATTTGCATTCACTATATTAATTTGTTTTTAATATTTTCTTGATGTTAGTAATCTGCTTTACATTTTATGGAAGATGTCTAAATCTTCAGAACCATTTTTTGGATATGCTGATGGTGCTAGTCGTAGTACGTAGAACCTATCCTTTGCAGCGTGGGCCATTTTCGCTCCAAACGGCGAGTTAGTGAGTTTTCAAGGGATTTGTATCAGTAGATCGATGAATAATATCGCTGAGTATAGCGCGTTGATCGAACTTCTCTCTGATGCCATTTAATTTGGTATTAAATACATAATCATAAGGTTAGACTCACAACTTGTGGTACTACAACTTACTAGTATTTATACTGTTAGAAATCCAACACTTCTTAGATTGTTCCTAAGAGTTCGACTTTTGGAGAGACATTTTGATTTCATTCAATATCAACACATTTCCAGAAATTTGAACACTTTAACTAATTCATTAGCTAATCAAGTTTTAGACAGACATTTGTGACATAGGTAAAGAAAACATTCACATCATTGAATAGGATTGCGTATTAAACATAGGAAAAACTATGAAAACATATAGATAGATAGTTATAGGTTTTTTACAAAATTTGTGCCCAAGACACATAGGTCATCTGACCTCAAAATGTATGCAAAAATATCACAAGTAAACTAGTGGTGCTCGTGGTAACATGCTATAGATCTAGCAATCCTATGGAGCAGCCACATCCAAATAGGAACCCCAATAGTGTGTTGTTGTAGTTGCATGGGTAACTCTTCAAGCTGGAAATCCGGAATCCCGAAGGTTAATCCCTCTATGTGCTGTTGAATCTTAGCTAGAGTCTCAGCCATATCAAGGTCCTGAAGGACTGCTCTCCTGACAGCCCTCTCTGCTGGCGCATCTGCCTCATGCTCTGGTTCCTCTATTGGTTGAATGCGACCAATATCTACATTACATCAAACATCTAGTAAACTCTTGGAAAGAAATCAAAACACAAATTTTTTTTATAAACTTTATAAAAATAAAAAAACATGGTCTAATCATTCTTACCCATTGCACCCCACTGAGCGCCTTCTGGTAATAATAGATCTAGATCTCCTTAGAAGTCAATGCTTGCATATGCATACTCATCGATGGCGATGATCTATCACTGGAACCAGGCAAAGAATGTATTCGAGAACATAATAGTCGATTTGCCTGCATGCTGGCCCATGAGTTCTACCAGTATCTGCATTCAAGGAACTCTAGGACTAGATATATCCAATGTTACATGTTGTGGCTGCATCAGTGGAATATGTTCCAAAGCGAAGGAGATAAGGATGGAACCATAACTGAAAATTTTCTTCCTTCCTCCCTTTGCTTTATTCAGTTGTTCCTTTATCTGAGATAGAACAGCTTCATACCAATTGAAGACTGTTGGCTCTAAGCACTCTAGCGCATACTGAATATACGATCGGTTCGCTAGATGTAGTGTAACAATGCCAGCAAGTTTAGTGATCATGAAAAGGATGGTTCTCAAAGGCAAATCCCTAACATCGCGGTTGTTTATTTTCCCATCTTTGCTAGGTTCTAACCCTAGATAGAAATACTGCATAACATAATCCCTCACTGTCTCTCCTCCAACGGTAGACCCTGTGAGAGAAATGGGCAAACCTCTCCTCAAAAAACCTGTGATAAAATGTACATCCTCAACTGTTATGGACAACACTTTATTTTTTATGTGAAATGCCTCTTTCGTCAGATCCCATGCTCGAACTAAGAACTCCAAGAGTTATGTTTGTTGCCTCATTCTTGACAATTTGAAGTACTTAAGTAGCCTGAAATATCTTAAGTCTCTTATAGTACCCACATCATTCAAGGCAATCATATATTTTTATTCATGTTCTCTTTCTCTCCATGTAATCATCATTATAATTTTATGGAAACCTAAAAATCAACCATAAGATCCATTAGATACCATTCATTGCAAAAAACTAGGCAAATTTTGGACACATCAAGAAAATCAAAAACTTCAACTACACCCAACGCACTCCCTGGGCTGAGACAGTGTGTTGCACATGTAGGTACCCTTCACTGTACCTTCTATGCAACACAGGTTTCAACATTCAGGGGTGCGTTGCCCTCATTTTGGGAAAAATTTACCCTAGGGGCCTCAAAACCCTAAAAAATTGCAAGGAATGGAAATGAAATGAATATTGAAAGAAAGAGGAGGTTCATGGCACTAACCTGGATCAAACGGCGATGAAATACATCCATAGAAATGACTGCTATCAACAACTGAAGTTTGGGGGGGAAATCAGGTTCAGAGCTCCAAAATGAAAATGGTAGCTAAGGAATGGTAAAAATGAATAGTGAAACTGCTTTTTATAGTCATTTAATTGTTTTCAAGTTAAATTTATTGCTATGACTATAGTTTTATTATGTTTTTATCATGAAACAAGTATTTTTAATCCATTTGATGTTGTTCTAAATAGGAAATACAACTGATGAACAGATTATTCGTGCATATTTATTCAAAAAATGAATTGACCACAAAGCATACTTTTTCTCCTTATTTTTCGAGCTTTCTTAAAAACGAAAAAGGATTTGAAGCACACTTTTATCTCTTTTTCGAGCTTTGATAACAATGAAAAAGGAACCCATGGAGTCTTCTTTCAGCTCTTTTTAGACTCCGATAATATGAAAATATTGTCGAGCACTTGTTATTTCGAGCTCGTTAAAGTAAATGAATTGATATCTACTCAGTATAAGTTTAACCCTTTTCCGGACTGAGATGGATTATTTATGAAACAAGTATACCTTGGTTAAACATGACCAAATAGGTTCTTTTAGATATTATTTTACACTTTTTCGGGTCTAAGAGGAAAATTTACGAAAATGTACTTATGGAATTCTCTTTCATCCTCTTTTTCAGACTCTAAATATGAAAAAAGACCAGGTTATCACTATCGTTAAGCTCATTAAAACATAAAATAGTGACGAGCCTGTCGATCATGGCAAGAATCGAGTTTCATTCATCGCTAGACTCGTTAAATTATTTAATAGAGATAATTTATTTTCCTAAAGGTTTGAATTATAGATCAAGATAATGTTATCCTCCTCAAGCTTGTCAAAAAATAAAGAGGTACTAGTCGACAAATGACCGGGGAAACTTTGGGAAAAGTAAGAAAAGATTCTTTTTTGTAGCAAGTCGCTCTTGAACATGACACTTCTTTCACTCCATGTCCATGATTATTTGGGTTGTGTAATCATCTTGACAGTTCATTCACACCTATGGTTCATCATATCTTCACTTTGGTTTTGGGTCAATGCTGCCAACTCATCACAGTGTCACCAATATGTTTAAGAGAATTCATCCAGTGATTAAAAACTCATCCATCTGAAATACTCATAAACCTTCATTTTCATGACTGTCATCCTTGAAAATTGCTATATCAAGTCATACCCTTGTCTCTGAAATCAGTAACTCCTGTTTTGCAATAAGGTGACTTCCTATCGACAACAAATCAATATCCAGGAAGTTCATTTAGAAACATCATATTGTAGTACCATGAGGCTTGTTACAGCATCAAAAATATCCTCACTTCCAAACCTTTGACCGAAAGATTTTGTTTGGCGTTCGACATCAAATCATCTATTCACACCTTACGAAATGTACTGCAGTACCTTGAGGGCCACTGAAATTAATGGTGGTTCTCTCATGTTTGTTAACATCTCACATCATTGGCTAGTAATCAAACGATGTCTTTCCATGTTCGATGACAAATCATATATTCGCATGGCTAGACTTGTACCCAAATGGTCGAGTGAACGAGATAAGAAGACCTTGGATCTAGTTTCATCCATCCGGGTTGCGATTTCTGGATTTTTGTACACATCATCTGTATGGTGACTTTACATACAAATTTTCATCCAAACATAGGCCTATATCTATAGGCGTGTCTGCATCTGGGAAACATTCCAATGTAGACGACTTTCTGAATTATGTACATGTTATTAGATTTTCTTATGTGTTGAACATGGGAATGCCTACCCTCAGCAATTATGATCAATAGAGGATATATCATGATGAAATTTATTGTAATATTGATGCAGGTGACTACTCCACTTCATTTCCAGGCTCATCACAGTGTAAAGCATCTCAATCAAATGTTCTTATTATTTGGATCTCATGCTTTTGGGGGCAATTGTTATAGGACAATTTGGGCACCATTCCCAATGACTTGGTTAACTAGACATCATCTCCAGGACCAATGATCAAGGGTCTATAATTCCCTATCATTTCAGTTGCTATATGCCCTAAGACATGAAACAAGACAAATCAAGTAAAACTTTCATCAAGAAAAGGTTTCCATGGTTTGAATATTATTATTTAGCATATGAGAGCTCACCAACGGAGGCTCTAAGCGGCCCAAGTGTGTTGCAATGAAGGTAGCCCCGTGCAAGGCTGCTTTGCAAATCACTTCTCGACATTCACAGGTGTGTTGGTCACATTGGGAGAGAAATTCTCATTGTTCCGGAATCTCCACTTGGCCAGTGCCTTCTAGAAGAGTTCACATGTGTCAAGCTTCAGATCCAAGTGTCCATTTGACATCTACATGAATGGAAACATTTCTTGCCTATTTTTGGAAAGCTATTGATTGCAAAACAACCTACAGTTCATCTATAAATTGAACACAGATCTAAGTGTTTGAAAATGATGAATTTGAGTAGAGAAATGCTGGATAATTTTCAATTGAGAGCTTGGTTTGTAAAGCTACTGTTGGAGAGATTTATGCTATGATGAGACTTGGGAACTTTGTTGGAAGGTCACTTCAAATTAGCCACTAGGTTGTAACCTCTCCTTCTATCATCAATAAAGAGTAATTCTTATTTTTCCCTACATGCATCTATGTTAACTTTGATTTTCCATATTGTAAGATCTTCGTTGACGAATGTAGTTTATGCTTTACTGATTTAGCTAACTAGCTTGAATAGATATCTATATTATTGCATCTTCTGTTGTTTCAGTGTTTTTCTTGTAGGAAGCATTTAGCTCACAAACCGCTTGAATTTGAAGCTGCAACAGAAGCGATAGAAGGAGACATTTGGAAGCGACTGAACAAGTAAGCCTCTAATCCTCTCTGTGTATCTATTTTGAGTTAGGAGAAATGGTATTATAGTCTTTCACCTGATGTTCTAGACTAGCACCTGTCTAGGGAAGTGTAATTTATCCGTAGATTACAATTTTGACCCAACAATCATGATTATTTTCTTTACTTAGCAGCTGCTTGTATTACTGCTGGTATGGTGCTCATCCAAGATGATGATGATGGCACTGAACACATTTTTTACTATCTCAATTACAATATCATGGATACTGAGACTCGATATTCCCATGTCAACAAATGAGCTTTAGCTCAGGTTCACACAGTTCAACGTTTATAGTGTTATATTTTACTTCGCACAACTACTGTGATCTCTGATTGCAACACCATGACCTACATTTTGACTCTTCAGTTACTGGGGGGAAAGTATTCTAAATGGATTGTCATGTTATGAGAATTTGATTTGGAATTTAATGCTTCCAAATCTAAAAAATCACTGCTATTTTCCGAGTTAATATGATCCCTTCCCTCTACATCTGTCTCTTCCAGTTTTGGTGAGTAGATTTTTGATGATACTCTCTTTCTTATCAGAACTATCGACCCTTGGTATAGTGATATTGTCATGTATCTCCAAACTCAAAAGTTTTGATATGAGTTGACTAAAGCTGATAGTTGACGCATTCGACATAACTTTCAACCCTATTGCATCATAGGAGATACTTTGTACCATGTCGGTGTCCACTCGATTCCTCATCGATATTTAACTCTCGAAGAGGCTTAGAGAGTACTTAACGATTATTACTTTGTGGCATGTGACGGTCATATGTCTGGATATGACACTTCTTATAAGATCCTTCGTGCTTGGTATTTTTGTCCTTCCATCTTCAAGGATTGTATTCTTGCCATCCGAAAAAGTGAGGTATGCTAGATTTATCAATGGAAAATGTGTGCTGGACCCACACCCTTAGACCCAATTGTTACCGTCGGCCCTTCGCTAAATGGTGCCTTAATTTTATTACATGTAACCCTCGCTCAGTTGGGGGGCATGTCTATATTATCTTCATCATCGATTACTTTACCAAATGGGCCGAAGTGATGCCTAAATATGTTGCTAACGATAAAATGGCCGCTTAATTTCTATTCAATCACATTATAGCCTGGTTTGGAGTTCCTCAAGCCATCTTAATTGACCATGGCTCCCATTTATGCCATTACATGATGGTTGAGATGACCACATAGTTGGGTCTGTGACACGACATCTGAACTCCTTATTACCTTTAGGCCAATGGCGAAGTTGAAGAAGTCGACAAAGTTTTAGTTACCATGCTTCAGCGCACCATTGGGATGCACAAGTCCAACATGCATCTCATGTTTTTTCCACTCTTTGGAATTACCTAACCTTGGCCAAAATGCTACCGTATTTACTCCTTTTAAGTTAGTATATGTCTTGGAAGCAACTTTACCAATTGAATACCTTCGTTCAAGTTAGTTGTAGACTTACTCCCAAATACCTCACCTGAAGAGGAAGGTCTTCTATATCTGGAAATTCTTGACGAAACTTGTCTCTTTGCCGCTTTAGTCACTGATGTTCAGAAGAAATAGGCCAAATCCCATTTTGATCAAACATTTTCTCTATCTTCCTTCTATGAAGGAGACTTGGTTCTTTTGTATGACCAAGGTCATGATAAACTGGGGTAGGGAAATTCGAACCTATGTGGAATGGGCCATACATTGACAAATTTGTTTTGAAAAAATGGGCCTATCAGTTAATTGAATATGAAGGAAACCCTCTAGATAAGCCTTAGAATGGGATTTACCTAAAAAATTATTATGCATAATTTGTTTCATATAATTAATATTTTACATTAGTGTGTTTTCATTTTTGTATAGGTTGGTTTGGTGTGCTTTTGCGGGTAGTTTTCCTGCTTATATTTTTTTACTTAGTTTGAAGATATCTTTAACTCCTTATGTCAATTTTACTGATGGTGCTTTCCGTGGCACTTGAAACAAATCCTCTACAGCATGGGAAATCTAGTTTCCAAATGGTGAGTTGGTGGATTTACAAGGTATATGTTTAGGTCATACAAAAAACAATAGTGCAAAGTATAGTGCATTCATTGAACTTCTGTGAGAAGCTATTACTTTTGGAATTATGGAACTTGTCGTAAACCTCTATTCACATCTTGTTTTCCTTCAACTCAATGTGCAATATTCCATCAGAAATCCTCAAATTTTGAGAATGTATCTACATATCTGTCACTTAAAAAGAAACATTGATTATATTACGTATCATCATATTCCAAGACACATTAATACATTAATAGATGCATTGGCTAATTATGTTCTAGATAGGCATTTGAAAAATTTGTAAAATCATGATCATCATCACATCATACATTAAATAGGAAAATATAGCACACACACACACACACACACACACACACACACACACACACATATAGATGTCAATAATTTTTGAAAATTTTTCCAGTACAACATGATCCAAAAAATATGTGTTCTGATACATGAGTGACTCGTACATCCAAAAACTATAGAAATAAAGCTAAAGTATACTAGTCAGCATGATGCTCATAATAACAAGTCACTACTTGGATAACTCGGGTTAACAGTCGGTGAATATGGTCTGAGACCCCCATAGTGTGCCTATGGGTACGACAAGGGATATCATGGACGTGGGTATACTCTGAAATCCCACTGGTCAATGCATCCAGATTCCAGGCTATTTCCTCTTCATTATTTTCTCCTTCCTCATAAGGAGTAGCCTCAATCAGCCTCATCACTCTTCTCACTATGGGGGACATCCCTGCAGGTATTTTTGATCCAACGTTTGCATTATATAAGTTTAAACATTAGAACACGTATACCAAAAAAAATAAACATGAAAAATTTAACTTTGTTTTTTTTACCTTCATCATCCTAATGATTACCCCGTGGAAGAGGAAGATCTGGGTCTCCTCTGAAATGAGTCCCAAAATATGGCCAGTCCTTCAGCATAATGAGTTGACACCTCAACCATACAAAGAAAGCTCGTTTGTACGACATATGTTGACCACCTCCTGAGCAAGGCATAAACTCACTCCATCGAATCATCTAAGGATCTCGTGGTGCTGGCACAACGAATTCCACCCATTGAAATTCAAACAAAGGCACTCCTTCCAAGAAGAATGATTATAGAATCGAACCATACCCAAACTATTTGAGTCAGCCATTTTTTCATTCTGTTAATTGTTTCTTCATTTTGCTGAAAATAACTTCTGACCAATTGAAGATAGTGGGCGTCATGCTGTCTATGGAAGTTTGAAGTTAAGACTTGGTAGCCTCATGTGGATCTTGTGCCCTAGTAGCATGTGTTATGGTGTGCAAAACTACCTTTCAAGGTAGGTTATGTATTATCCTTATTTCAACCTTGCCACTTGAATAGTTGTTTTCTTCTAGGCAGTGTCTCCCTATCAACATGTCCATGCTCTCACCTATAATTCTACTTCCTGCTAAACGGGTTCGTTCCCCCCTCCGTGACAAGCCAGTAATGAAATATATATTAGAGATCTCGATCTCTAGCTCTCGGTTGCTGATTATGAATATTTCTAGACTAGTATCCCATATGCTTGCCATATATTGTAGCAAATGAGATTGATATCTTAAGCTTGGAGTTAGGAAGAACTTGAGGAGCCCACAGTTCCTCAAGGAAGCCAGGTAATCTGGATCTTCAATGGACTCTCTATCCTCTTCATCATGCTTTCTCTCCCTCCATTTAATAGCCATTTTGATTGTTGATTTCTTCCTACCAATAGCAATTATTCAACCCATTGTTAAATATTCGAGCTTAAAAATCCATCTTTGATTCTGTTTTTTGGAAATATTCATTATGTTTTCACACTCTTCATCTAGGGCACCTCTTTTTAAAACAGGATCAGTGATATGCATAGAGATTTTGCAAAAAATCAAGAATCACCGTGAGCCTAAAGACGGTACCCACGCTAATCCCTGGCAAAATCAAGTTTAAAAAAAATCCCCCAAAATCCAAAATAAACCATTAAAATTTGTGAAAAAAGGTATGAAATCACTAAAAACAAGCATAACTCTAACCTGTCATAGATGATTCGATGGATGGCTTCCTATATTAGCCATAGTCATCTCTTGAATATCAAGATAAGAATAGGGTAAAAAATCCTCCAATGGCTTGTGAAAGTAAAAGGTAATTCTTTTTTTTACTTTTTTTATTTTAATATTAACTATTTAAGTCATTATTAGGGTTTTTGTCAATATTTTAATTATCTTCCCTTCGAAACAGATAATATATTCACTTTTGTTCAATGATATGGTAAAATAGGAATGATGCGAGAACGAGTTCTAGTTTATTACTTTTTCAGACTCGGTTAAAAAAAATGAAAAAGTCACCTCGGATTCATGTTTAAGCTCATTTCTAACTCTCAAAATATTAAAATATTGTTGAGCATTTATCGTTTTGAACTCCTTGAAGTAAAAAAAACGTCATTTACCCAGTATGGATTTACCCCTTTTTCGAGCTAGGATAAACTATTTACGAAAAAGAAATACCTTAGTTAATCATGACTAATAGGTTCTCTCCAAATTTGTTTTCTACCTTTTCGGATTTGAGGGACTATATATGAAAAGGGCACCATGGATTTTTCTTTTCAGCCTCTTTTCAAACTCTCTAAACATGAAAAGGCACTGGGTTTCACCTTTTTTGGACTCGTTAAAATTTAACGACATTGGACTCATCATCACGATGATACTAATTTTATCCTTTTTAGGGCTCATAAAATGTACTAGGATGGATTTATCTGAAGGAAAAAATATATAAAGAATATATGCTATCCCCTTCAAGATTTTATTAAAAACTAATTGGTGTACTTGACAGGAATGGTGGGGAGGAAATGAAAGTATTTATTAGCTGTGTTAGCAGTATGTCACTCTTGATCATGACTCTTATCTGTAGTTTGTATTGGAATGGGGACATCCTACATTCGTCACTTTGTCTCCATGGGTTTGGGAAATATATTTGCCTCTCATTGGATTACCAATTTTTTCAACACGACTTCTGAACCTATTTGAGTTAAATGTCTTCATACTATGGAGTCATTTCGCCGATATTTTCAAGAGAAGTTCCTTCTGCAGTTTGTTCATTACCTGATTCTCTATTCAGTATTGATTCAGAACCATCTTGTTTCCTCTATCTTGCATCGATGATGTGGGATAAATCATGGCCCTCTTTTGGAAGATCACTTCCTATCGACTTCAGCTCACTATCCAGGAAGTTGATGTACAAACTCCTTTCTAGTACCTTAGAGATTGCATGCCTTAATGGCAGGTTATTCACATTCGACAACAGGTTCACATCATTGGCCTACGATTGGGTGATTTCATGGGTGTTCGACTTAATTTCGTTGTTCACATATCATGGATTGTATAGCTAGTACCTTTAGGACCATTGTCATTATTGGTGGTATCTATCGTGTCTATTGACAGATTGCATCATTGACTAGTAATCAGGCAATTTTATTGCATGTTCGACTTTAGCTCGCTCATTCACATGCCTGAATTTGTACTTGATTGGGTCATGATAGAGAGAAAGACCCTAGATTTTGTCTAATAAAGTCCAGGTTGTGAGGCGATATGAGCTATTCATGATTTTATACATGAACAGGGAAAATTGTAAGGATGGAATTTTATCTTAAAGTTTAGAAACCTTGGTGAATATTACTAGTCCAAAATATGTAAATTGTAAATTTTTTTATGATAATTTTGTAAAAATATTTAGGTTTCTAATTATATTATATTATTACATATAAAATTTTTGTGATTTTTGGGTAAAATAATTTTATACTATAAAATTTGATCAAATTAATTTTCAAAATTTGAAATTGAAGAATCTTTTTTTGGAAAAAGCATGGAAAATTAGCCCACCTGTGAATATTGGCCCCTAAAATTTTCCCTGTACATGAATCTTTTAGATGGATGGTTGCGACCATACCTAAATCCATAATTGCGATCCTTCTTATTAATGGATGGTTGTGTCCATACCATGGATCCTATTACATGATCTCTTTTATGGATAGTTGTCTCTATGCCTTATGCTCATGTATTTATATCAGATATTTGAGTTGTGTATATATGTACCTGATTTGTAGGTTTTCCTATGACAGCATCCTAGTCCTGACACTTACTCGTAAAGCATTTCAACCCTCACTCTAGTTCCACCTTCATGGTTTAGGGGGCATATGTTACACAACATTTTGTCATTGCCCTTGTACTCCCTGTTCCCATAGCTTGGAGAATCCCTACAGTGATCCCTGTGTAATTTTCCCATCATGGAAAACATGCCTTTAGATCCCATACAATCTGAAGATCGATCACTCTTTTAGTGATTCCTAGAGTAGCTCCCTAAAAACACATTTTTTTGGAGCAACAGGACCCTTTAGTGTCTCACTAGAGCTTATGGAAAATCCTTAGCCTGTCACTAGCGGCGATCGGCGCTGGTATGAACCCTATAGCTGTGTCAATATACTTATGGAATATTTTTTTTAAATGGAAGTGAAACTTCATGTCCTAGTAGCTTCAAGAGCAGAGAGTTGGATATTTGTTGATCGGGATATGGTAGAGCTTCCTCCTTTGGGTCTCTTATTCCTTCAAAATAGGAACCGCCCAAAGAGATAAGCCTTTCTTCCATCTTAATTGGATCCATGTTCCCTCCATCACTATAAATTGATCACCTTCCAATCCCTCTTCTATCTAGAACAAAATACAAGAGAAGAACAACAAAGAATGATTTGAAGATTTTATTAGGCATAGAAGGAGAGAGTTGAGACTCTTAACCTTCCCTTATTGAGTTGGAAAAAGAGATCTTTGGAGACATGCTCGAATTTGGACCCATCAAAGGAGAGCTCTGACATCAAGGTGGAGGTTATAACTCCCCCTTTTGATTAATAATATAATGCAACTGGTATTTTATTTCCATACTTGTCTATGGTTGTGATAAGAATTCTAGCACTCCTTGATCAGTTAGATAGATTACTTTTGATATATGTGTGTTTCAGTTTTACATTTTTTGTTATGTTTTGGTCATTTATATATGCAGTTGAATGCTGGTAGCAATGAACATCGAGCTTGGAAGAGAAAAATACAAAAAGGCTTCAATGAGGAGAAACATCATAACATCAGGTGAAGGTAAGCCATATTCTTCAATATGTGTTTCAATTGTAATCTAGGAAAGTAGATATTTATTTATTACTTTTATAGCTAGACCCAATCTAGAACTAGAGGGAGTGTCTCTGCCTACAGAGAGGATTTACCTAAACAATGCTAGTAAACTTGTAGGGGAAGGCCCTAAGAAGAGTGAATGTAAAGGATTACATTCGGCTATATTTCTGAGCAGATACTCAGAAGGTTGGGACTCAGATCCCAATCAGAGATGTAGAGGGATTACACATGAAAATCCTTATTTTCACTATTTTCTGAGTATTCGAATCAAAATCACTACACCAAGCCTCACGAGCTACCATGAGTTTGGAAACTAATTCCCTAACTACACTATATGATTTGTGCACATCTTTACTGATCAATTTAAAAAAACAATTGCTTCAATTCGGAAAGGTAAGACCAAGCACTTTAGATATGGTACTATCCTTTGCACTTTATCTTTCGGGTGATTACCTAGGCTTCAAACCAAAGTGATATCAACAATCAGCAGCCTGAGAGATCCACACATAGCACGATGGGCTGATCTGATGAAGAGGGTAGGGGGTGACAAGGTCCCAATGACTACTTTTGATGAGGATTTCTTCATGTGGTGTAGAGAATAAGTGATCTCCATAAATGATTACCGTTATGGAGCTATGAACTTCATGACAGATCTAGATTTGCCACTTCCACCCAGTGCTGCATGGGGAGAAATTGGTAAGATCACATTTAATGATTTATTTATTTATTTGATATTTTGGATTTTCAAAAAATATGAAATGAAAATATTTTTGATACGAAAAAATAATTATAAAATTACCAATCATGACACAGATGTTGCACCAGTAAGGCCTGAGGGTCTACTGAGGCATAGGCATCATGGAAGAGAGGCATAGAATGTCACAGGCGATCCTGGGAGAGCCCTCCATGCCATACAAAAGAAATTGGAGGGTTTAACCCACCAGGTTCCTATGGCTGCAGTGGAGGTTCTCCTGAAAGCTATTCAGAGACGTGTGGTTGGTGTACCATGGGATTGGGTGTGACTGTTATTATGTGTAGAAACTTCCATAGTCTTCTTTTGGGATGCTAATCTAGGGCGGCACCTAAAACATACATTTTAGGATCACTGGATGACTTGATATTTTTATGATGGACATGATCAAGCATTGCTATAGGGTAAAATGCTTGGGTGGTGGTTTATGAATATCTCTCTCAGGGCTTTTAGATGCCCGAGGCATACTATAAGATTAGCTGTAAAGTTCTAAAGGTACTGCATACATGTTCATACTAATATATAATTGACAAAAAAGGATTTGGAATGATTACCTCTTTTTAGATAGCAGATACTATGGAGAGCACTAAGTGGTGGCTTAGAATTCCTTCCTCACCGGCTCCAAATCCAGATCCTGCAACCAATCAAAGCACCCGTGTAATCTTTACAACATTATAGCTTCTTAACAATTAAATTAGTATATAATCGACATTAACTTATGCAGATCTAAGCCATTCATATCATTCTACATAGAAAAATGAACAACAAATGTGACACTAATGCATCGAATGGACAAAACAGATACAGTTCTATTGATTTATAAAAGGGAGGATTACAACCGTCAGTTGTACCAATCCCTCCTCAACCTTCCAATTCCTCTCTCCCTTTCTCTATCTCCTAGTGTGATGATGCTCAAGGCAGAGAGTCCTCAATGAACCTCATCGATCTTCAAGCCTCACAGTGAAACAATGAAATTCTTCTCCACATATATTCAAACCTTCGACCTTATACCAAGAGCCCACACCCAAAATTTATAGGAAATGGAGAGGACAAACCTTGCCAAATCTTTCAACAAGTTCAAATCGGGAAAGTTCTAGATGTGTCCCAACTTTTCTTTTCTTTTTCCTTCCATAGGAATTCAGTTCTATTTGGCAATGTCTAATAAAAGGTTTGTGCCATTAGTTTCTAATTTTGAACTGCATATTTCTGAGGAAAAGTTGGAAATGCTAGTCAGTTTTCCACAAGATATTTTCGTTTTCACATTAAAACAAGGATAATGTTGCTCCTTGGGAAAAAAAAAGTGTTACCCTAGGCATTAATGCTCCCTTTGCATGGATAGGATGTGTTATAACTATGCCTAGCTGTTCTTGGGGTGCATTACCTTGGAAAAAATGGGTCTTTTCTAGGTCATTTTCTTTCTTCCATGTTACCTTCTTCTCTGAGCTGATGAGGAGATCATTTGCCATGTAATAGATGTCCCCTAATGTGTAAAGTCAGAGGCAAAGATGATGCCCGAAATACTTTATAATAAGTGTAGTAGAATGAGAGGAATTGGAGGACTGAGGAAAGCCTGAAACAACAACATATGTCAGAAATATAGTATCTATCTTGAGTCGGGCATTCCCATGCTTAGTAGCTATATCAAAATGATTTCTCTAAAATAGAGATATGACCAGTGTGTCCACCGAAAAGCACAATGTGGAAGCTTCTTCCATGACAGGATCAAACTGATAAGTTGTCTCAGAAAACAATATTGCAGCTTGGGAGAGGAAACACACCTGAAATGATGTAAGCTCAATGCAAGGTCTTGGTCACCGCTTCAATAAACTGCATATTTCCTCACATGTGAATAAATGAGTTGTATTCGAACATGTGGGAAATCGTCGGATTACCAGTCAATAAAAAAATTGTTAATAAACACGACGGTGGCCACCGATAAGGATGATGGTCCCCAATATGCACAGTACAATCTTGCAAGTGTGAATAAAAGGATTTGATGTCGAAAAATTGTAGAATAATTCAATCGGGAGCCAATAATGAGAACCCCCAACCAAACACAAGGTGACCTGCGACTGATGTCTACAAGTACCTGGGTACTGATGTGTTTCTGGATAAATTTCATAGATAAGATTTTGAAGTCGATAGGAAGAGATCTATAGAAAGGTAAGCATTGTGGCATCCTACATCAGTCGACACGAAATGAGAAAATATGATTTTGTTTTGGAGATAGTCAAGAGAAAATGGGAGTAACTGATGACAAATAATTTATGGTATATGATGGCTTGGTTGATACAAGGAGAAGTGGATAGCGGGATCCTCTTGAACAATAGAAGGCACAGTAACAGGGTACCAGGCAGCTTAGGCTTAATGAACACCAAAGAGTGTCAGGATTCACCAATGTAGGAACATTGGCATATGAAGGCTAAACTCATAGATGGTATGGTTCGGATAATTGCAAGTGAGTTTTCTAGGAAGTGCCATGTTGAATATTTTGTGCTGCCAAATCAACCTTTAAAATATAACAGAATAAGTATCCACCTTGTCCAAAATTTTCCCCATATTTTTAAGTTTAACGAGTCTAGATAGGTAAATGCGGTGATCTTTTCATATTTTAGGTAGTCTAAAAAACATCGTAAAATATAACTCCAGGGGGTACCTTTTTCATGTTTGATAGTCGGGCACGACGAAGGGAGAATAGTAAGCCCGAAACTGTTCATTTTC